>CACTHL010000844.1:0-690655 GCA_902712375.1 Dioscorea dumetorum | reverse complement strand
CATTTTTCAAAAATTACAAAGGCCACGACTTCCCATGCAAGAAAGGAGCAATTTCATCCATAAAATACGAAAATAACTCCGTTAACCACCGTTTCATCTTCTTTGGAGGTTTTGGAAATCATTGTGTTTAAAAGGAAAGGGTTTTTTAGGGATTTAGAAATTATAAGTGTTTTTGGCCATATTTCAAACTTAGAGGGTTTTTTTGGCAATTTCCACATAAAAAAATTGTGTTGCAAAAAAATTAAAAAAAAACTTTATTACTTAAAAGTTAGAAATGTTGAAGACATGACACAAAAAAAGAGAATGTTTTTCTTAAAAAAAGCTACAAAAATTAAGTTCTTTATTAAGCGTTTTAGTCATCGAGCTCCTTTATTAAGTTCTTTCCAAACCCACAATCAAAGATGTTGTTTATTTAAACTTTAATATGGATACATTTTCTAATTTAATTGGTTGATGGAACATTGAAAAAACAATTTGAATGGTTGTGTTGCTTTTCTTTTAAAATTAACATATGATAGAACTAGTTGTACTTCTTATTTAATGGTTGTGCCTTAGTCTTTTTTAATTTTAATATGTTATAAATACATATAATTAATGCTTTATCAAAGAAAATCTTGATTATGATTTAACTAGGAATGCCAACACAACTCAACAAGAGCAACATGAAAAGATCACAAAGAATGTTCGTGAGCTATAAAAAGGCAATTAGTTCTTATTGACTTAAATAACCATCTCATCGACATTCTTCTCTCTTCTTCTCCACATCCTCATTCCTTCAAGGAACCGTATAACCCGCATCCAAATAAATAAATTACCAACAAGCATCAATAGCATTAAATCAAGCACGAGGATCTTTGATTCTAGAAAACAAAACTGGATATTAATGGCATTACTATATATATATATATATATATATACATATATATATATATATATATATATATATATATATATATATATACTTACTTCCGCACTTGGTTCACGTGAAAGAGCATTGTTACAAAATTGGCAGCAGTCCAACTAGCTTGGGCATGCTTGCGAGTCCGCTCAACGTTTCGTAAAGTGAATGGTGGGGGCATATTGTGCCACCATGTCCAGTTTCGAGGTACATACAACAAAGGATTGAAAGATGTAGACCCCGGTCCTCAAATATGAAGATACTATTTACAATTTGTTATTATCTTGCCTTAAAGGGTTTGATCTCCAATCACTTTCACAGACTAGTCATCAACATGGCACGCGCACTTGGAAGACAATGTGGCCTAGCCCTTGAACTCTAGCCATCTTCTCTAACTCTCTCTTTTTGCAGTTGTGGGAAAGCGATGTTGAGGTATAGTATCCGTAGAAGTGTATAGTGCATATATAGAAGGATTTTATTTGATATCTTCAGGATTGACACCCATTTCCAAAGATTGTTTTAACAAAATGCATTTAAGAAGTGATAGTGATTACAACATGGAAGTTGTACTTTGTTGACCTTAGATATTCATAAGGTGTAATAATTACCATGGAAAAGTTGTTAATTAACACATGGCCGTGGATATTCTTTTTATTGATTTGAAAAAGACGACTTCTCCACTTGCCATTTTTAATTTTTGCAAATGAGATTGATCGTTGGTGATGCGCCCTTGCTTATCCCAAGTGCGGGTCGTATAGGTTATACAATGTACTCGAGGGTTCCCGGGTAGTCAAATCCATAGGGGACAAAGTGTATCTTTTAATACTCTATTGTTGCTTAATATCTAGTCGCTAAAAGTGAGATTTAAGGAACTAAGGCTTAGACAGGAAGAAGGAGGGAAGAGGAGAATCACAAGGGAAGATTGACCGATTTTTCGCAACTAGGAGGTAGGGCCCCGGGTTAATCCCTTGGTGCTATCCAACCCGATTCTTGCGAGAGTCTACTCCGGAGTGTCTCTAAAAATCCCCAAGTTCTAGAATCTTGTTGCGTTATGTAGAAGGTACATGTAGTGGGGATTGAAAACATGAGCTGAATCTTAACTTCTTGCATTAATCAACACCATACATGAGCTAAGTAAAAATCAAGCACTCAAAGCATTCAAACCACTAAACAACTAACAATTAAGCAAACAACCAAAGATCTAACAAAGAGAAATAAAGACTTCCATAAATGCTATCATAAATGAATCCAAGTTTTTAACAACACACAAGCTCTTAACCCGTGGCACCCAAAAAAGGTTTAGCCCCTCATAGGTTCAATCACCAAGAAGATAACCGAGAAAACAAATACAAAAGAAATCAATGACTCCCCTATTTGCTTGCATCCTTGTTGAAATATGAGGTTTTGATGTCGCTAGGGTTGCTCTCTCCAATTGGCCTACAATTTGCCCCTTCAATCCTCTCTTGATGATGGTGATAACTATCGGATCTTCTTCCCTCAGCCCTAAAGCCATTTCTCCAAGCCAAAAGTCCCCCCAAAATCTAACTCTTGGTGCTTAAAACCTAACTTTCGACCCGAAGCACGGCCATGCTTAGACCGTGCTTCGAGCCGTGCGAGATAGAAAACAAATAGCTTCAACGAACTGCGTGTTTTTCCCAGCCGTGAAGTACACGGCCTGCAACACGCCCGTGCCGAGGCCGTGCTTCGCCTTGCACACCCGTGCTCAAGGCACTCGACCATGCTTCCTCGTGCTTGCCAATTCCTTAAAGTCCTTTTGATGTGAATTCTCCTCAAATCACTTCTAATTGCTCCAATGACCTAAATATCCACACAAGAAACTCAAAATGCCTTAAATAACACCAAACTATACAAGTAATAGCACAAAGACAAGTAAATATCGGTTATAATGCGTATGAAATATATATATATAAAAGCACTCATCGCTTGCCATGAGTGTCATCGTGTGACGGATGCAACTCTCCCCGTCCGCAAGTATACAAGTCATCAAATAATAAATCCCTCGTGCTTGACCGTGTGAGAGAGTTGTATTCCCTAGGGTCTCGAGAAGTACTATTCCTTCCGGTTCGAGCATTATCTAGTCTACAAAAAAAGATGTTTATTTGAGTAAAAGCAAAGTAAAGAAAGCAAGGAAAGTACATACCACACGAGCTAAGTTAATAAACTAATACAGAGGAAAATGACGCCTTGGGCAAGTATTCTCTTAGGAGAATAACAAGAAGTGATGAAAAGCTAATAGGATATAATGTTGGCTAGACTTTGATCTGAGAGACTCTAAAGTCAGCTACCTAGAAACCTCCAGTAATCGCCCTAATCCCATATAGGCTCTGATCCCCGGATACCCCTATGTTGTCATTTGGTACGAAGAATCTTTATCTAGGGTTAGACCCTAATGTGGGATCTTACTGACACCCGGAACCTCCAGTTTACCGATACGCTGGATTCCTCTTTAATCTATGTGCGACCTAATGCATCTAAGCAACCTACTCTACAATTATAATTCAATTTTAAATCTACGGAAACCATCTGATGTAGATTGAATAATAAAACAATAAAAGAGAATTAAAATTGAATTCAAGCCAAACATCAATTTAATATAAATTTAACCATCCATACAAGTCATTCTCCCAAGGTTGACTAGAACCGACCGCCTTTTTGAGGTTAGTTCAACATCATGTAAATGGAGAATTCAAAAGATAGAATGTAAGAAATAGATGATCTTGTAAAACTCCCTATTTTCCGACTAATGGTGATGGTGAGTACTCGTTGGATTTGCGTCACCGAGTTCTTAGATGCTCCCCTTGAGTTCCACCCTCTTTTCCCATTAACTCCCCGGTGAAGTCATATTTCTCTAATAGATTTGTGCATTGCAAGAGCTTGCGTTGTATGGCAGTTCTCCACCCTCTCAAAAGCCCTAAATTAGGCTTTTGTAATCGTCCGGTGTGTGTGGGCATGCGCGGCCACATGGGGGCCACACGGAGGCCACATTGTGTCGAGATGATGCTAAAAAAGCTAGCCCAAATTGAGCTCGTCCGCGTGTCGTGCAAGGCCAATGCAACCGCATGGATGCCCACGAGCCTTGGCTGGGTGTACACGTGTCATGCGGGCATGAGTAGCTCGCACATCCCTTTGGTTAGGCTGCGGTGGCCGCATAGGGGCTATACAAGGCCCGCACAACTCCTCGGATGGGGCAGCTTATGCCGCGTTCTCATGCCGATCACTCGTTTTCTTATCGCCTAGTGCCTCGGGAGTCCATATGACAATCAAATGGTCTTTGGAAGTGGCATTTCCAGCATCTAAAAAACACCTCAAAACATTTTTACAACCTTCAAGTGGTTCTCCAATGTACCGAAATAAATTTACACAAGAGATGGAATGAACCGGCATTGGTGTTATTAAAAATGCATGAAAGTGTATGGATTATTTCGTGAAACTTGGTGTACTTAGACACTTATCGAGATGGAATGATCTTTATTCTGGGGTATATTATTCTACATTTTACTCTTTCCTTTCATATTAATAAATTCTATATATGCAAGTAAAATTTATGGATCGATGTTAAAATAGTAGTCTCAAGTCTCTTGTTGGACTCCTCCTATTCTCACATTCCTTTTAGCTCTTACTCCTACCGATACCAATATGACTCTACCCCCTTAATATTTATGCATATCAGATGTTAAAATGCTATAAATCATAATTGTTGAGGTGTGAACTACACAGTATTAGTGGATATAATAAAATATTTACATTTGGCCATGTACACGTACACAAATCACATTAATAATTGTATGTGTTGTTGTTACCTTTATTTCTTTTTAGTAAAGAGGGTATAATCCTTCATTGACATATTCAACTTACCTCTTTGAATAAAACAAAGGAAACCCATGAAAGTTGCTTTTAATAAAATAATTAAAAGAACAACATCTCATTAAAAAAATGAAGCATCATATAAGTTTAACCATATAACAATATCATGAAAGTTTCTAAGGGCAACATCTCGTGGCACAAGACCCCAAGCGAAATTAAAAAGCCCCGTAGAAAATAAGAGCCAACTTGATTTTACGCTCTATTTCTTCGTTTTTTTCCCGAAGATTTCTACCACACCACCCTAGCTTGGACCTACTCAAATTCCAACATCAAGATTTCATTCTTAGTTGATTAAGCTTCATTACACTACCGTTAGAAGCTAGGACAGATGAAATAATTAGATCTTATTAAATTTCTAGTTATGAAATATGAGTTTTCATTTTTGTCTCGATACTTAGTAATTTTGCATTATATACCATAATAATAAATTGGGGGATTCTAGGACGTGGAGTTATGTAAGGCCTATAAAGACTTGTGAGATTTAAATTTCATGCGATCTTTCCATTAGTTCATATTGTTCATTTCTCCAAGGTAACTGATGAGTGCATTTTACATATATATTTTTCCCATTTTATACAAGCTATTTCTTTGTTCTCATATCATTATTTTCCAAGTTCAGTTCTATTTGAGGTATTTTTAATTCATTGTCCAGTTAATTATCCCCGGAGCAATAACAAGCATTTCTAAGTGATATTGGTAGCAAAATGACCTAAAAGGAAGCTCATCAAGGCAGGCACGGCCTAAGCACGGTCGTGTTCCTAAGCCATGCATTTTACAGAAGAATTCACAAAGCATCTGCACACTCACAGCCTTCAGAGCACGGTTATGCAGATGGCAACACGGCCACAACATGGGCGTGTGCCACCCCGTGCAAATTACAGCTTGGCGAAAATCATTAATTTTCAATTGCTAGCAAACTACACAGCATGAATCACGGCCGTGCTCACATCGGGAACTTGTTAAAAAGCACTGAAAGTTACGTTTTTGGGTACTTTTTGGCTGGGGAGAAGCGGTTGAGGCTAGGGGAGAAGTTTGTACAGTCGCAATCATCATCAAGAGTGGATAGACCGCGAAATGTAGGCCAATTGGAGGGGCACTCTTAATGACATCGGCATTTCAGATTTCAAGAAAGATGCAAGCAAAGAGGGAGTTCTCAGTCCTTGTTGTATTTGTTTCCTTTGTTGTCTTTCAGTTGATTGAATCTATGAGATGCTAAACAATTTTTGGGTACCCTGGGTTAGGAACTTTTGTGTTGGTTAAACTTGGATTCATTTATTGTAGCATTTATGGAAGCCTTTATTTCTCCTTATTAGATCTTTGGTTGTTTTGTTTGATGTTGGTTGTTGAGTGGTTTGAATGCTCGAGTTATGCGATTTCACTTAGCTTGTATATCTTGATGATTGATAGGAGAAGTTAGGAATCAGCTCATGCTTTCAATCCTGCTATATGTATCTTCCACATAGTGCAACAAGATTCTAGAACATAAGACTATTGAGACACGCCGGATAAATTCTACAAGAATTTAAGTTTTTAATTGCACTAAATACTAAACCCAGAGGCCCCATAGTGGATGGAGCTTTTAGTCATTGAGTCTTCATTAAGTTCTTTCAAACTCACCATCAACGATGCTCTTAGTTGATTTAGACTTTAATATGGATTTGTTTGTGACCCGGGGGAGTTCATCCATTTTGGCTAGCCTTGACCCTAATATTGAGCGAACATTTCACAGGAGATTGAGGCAGATAAGTTTGAGAGAAGCCGGGTCAGTTGAGATTACTATCGAAGTAGACCAGGAGGACGAGATGGCTGGAAACCAATGCAGCATTTTGGACTATGCATGGCCTAACCGAGAGCGGTCTGGTTCAAGTATAGTTCGACTGCCTGTGGCAGCTAATAATGTCGAGTTAAAGCCAAATTTCATTCAAATGGTGCAGCAGATGTGCCATTTCGAGGGCTTCCAGGACGAAGACCCGTATGCTCATTTCTCAAGATTTCTTGAAATCTGTGACACCTTCAAGTCCAACAATGTGCTGAGGATGCGGTGGGCCTGAGGTCATTTCCTTTTTTGGGCGAGGAAGGGCCAAGCAGTGGCTAAATTCCTTGCCAACAGGATCAATCACAGATTGGGTTCAGTTAGCGGAGAAATTCCTGACCCGATATTTTCCTCCGGCAAAGATCACCAAGCTCCGGAGTGACATCTCATCTTTCCACTAACCGGAGTCAGAAACCTTGTATGACACATGGGAAAGGAACAAGGACCTACTAAGAAAATGCCCTTAGCATGGGATAGTGGAGTGGATGCAAATCCAAATATTCTACAATGGTTTGAACATGGCTACTAAACAGATACTAAATGCGGCCACTGGAGGCTCCTTATGCAGTAAGAGGCCCGAAGAGGGACAGAACCTAATTGAAAATATGGCTTCTAACGGGAGCCAATGGAGCTCCGAGAGGAACAACCCCGTGAAAACAGCAGGGGTGTATGAGGTTGATGTGCTTACTACCATGGCAGCACAGGTAGAAGCTATTTCCAAAAGATTGGACACAATGCAAGTGCAATCTTCTTCTCGAGCTATGAGTAATGATAGTTGGGGGTCCAAGCTGGGCCTAGTTTTTCATCAGAGGGGGTTCAAGCGACCGAACAGGTGGACTTCATTGGTCAGAATCAAAGGTACGCTAACAACCAATACAGCAGCACATACAATCCGGGATAAAGGAACCACCCAAATTTTTGGTGGAGTCAGCAGACTCAGGGGCAGCCGCGCCCTCAGCAACAGCAGACGCAGCCTCAATTTTCGAGGCCCCCACCACAAGAACAGAAGGGGCCCACTCTTGAGGCTCTCCTTGTGAAATATATCCAGTCCAATGACACCCAACACACAGGGCATGAGAAGATCATGAGAAATCAGCAAGCATCACTCCAGAATTGCTAAGACTCTTGTTGAATGACCCTCGGGTTCTCTGCAAAGTAATACCGAAGTTAATCCCCGGGAGTCTCTCAAGGCTGTAGTCCTGAGATGTGGGAAGGAATTGGAATCACCACCACCGCCAGTGCTACGTGTTACTCGAAAGGAACCTGAGGTGGAGATTCTACAGGAAGATTATGTTTCAGCATCAGGAGAGAAAAGAAAGACAAGGAAAAGGAGTCAGCGATGGAGTACCGTTCCACTTGCCTTATCCTGCAAAGCTTAAGAAGGATCAACAAGATGCATAGTTCAAGAAGTTCCTGGGGATGTTCAAGACTTTGCACATTAATGTCCCATTCGTGGAAGCCCTATCACAAATGCCCAAGTTTGTTAAATTTCTCAAGAAATTGTTGACTAATAAAAGAAAATTAGAGGCGGTCTCTACTGTGACCTTGAGCGAGGAGTGCTCTGTGACCATCTCCAATAGGATCCCTAAGAAGGAGAAGGATCCAGGGGGATTCATCATCCCATGCACTATTGGGAGGATGATTGATGAGAAAGCACTTGCTGACTTGGGGGCGAGCATTAACTTGATGCCATACAAAATCTTTCATAAGGTAGGACTTGGAGAACTCAAACCAACTCAAATGACGCTCCAGCTCACTGATCGCTCCACTCGCCGACCCTTGGGTATTGTTGAAGATGTCTTAGTGAAAGTGGACTAGTTTATCTTCCCGGTAGACTTTGTCATTTTGGACTTGGATGATAGAGCTGAGGTGCTCCTGATTTTTGGGCTACCGTTCCTCGCAACTTCTCAAGAAATTATAGATGCGAGGGATGGTCAACTAACGCTGAGAGTTGGTGATGAAGAGGTGGTGTTTAGATTGAAAGATGCTATGCGACACCCAATGGCTTTCGTTGATTCATGTTACTTTTTAGATGCTATTGACGCTGTTATTGATGATTGTGTGCAGGACACTGTACTGAAGGATGACCTTACGCAACTGTTGGGGGAAGAACCCCCGGATGAAGCTCCTACCTCTAGGGAAGAAGAAGTTACTATCGCGGCACCGAGCACTAACTATCCAACCTGACTCCCCAAGGAGAACAAATCGTCTCGGGCTCGGACATGGTGGAAAACGGTTGCCGACAGGAAGAAACAACAAGCCCTTGCTCCAAAACACATCTCTTTGGTCTATTTCGGTATCGGTGAGGCATTTTTTATCAATTCATCGACCCCATATGTTGATGGTTTGACTGTGGGTTCCCAAGAGAGAAGGTACTCATTTGAGCCTTAATAAGGTGAGTGTGGATACGTCAAACTCGTGACGTTAAACAAGCGCTTCGCGGAAGGCAACCTGAGTAGTTTCTTTCCTTTTATTCTTGAAGTCGTGTTTAATTGTTTGTTCATGTGTTGTTTCGTTTGCTTTTCGAGTTCGTTTTCGGTGTTCCTCGATCAGTTAGGAAGTTTTCATGTAACTAGCATTTTTGGAGAATTGTTTTCAAGTGAATGAGTAAGGAAATTGAGACTTGGAGTGGTTTTCAGGCCCAGCATGGGCACTGCATGGCCGTGTTCCTGGCCGTGCAGTTTACAGGTTATAAGTGTTTTTATTCTCTAGGCAACACAGCCGAAGCACGGCCGTGCTCCGCGCCGTGCTGTGCATAAGCACATTGCCCGTGCTGATAGCACGGACGTGCTATGTTCTTCAGCTGTTGCAAAATTTCTATCAGCACAGGCACGATCTTGAGGCTAGCACGGCCGTGTTTCCAGAATGTTTCTGGAAGATTTGTGTAGCATGGGCTCAACACGGAAGTGTTGAGGGCGTGTTTTGAGCGACTTTTTGTATTCTTAAGAGCTTTCCTTTAAAATCGGTCATTTCACGTCCTTTTTTCACCTCTCCTCGCTTGCCCTCGTCTCTCGCTCACTGGTTTTTCATGATTTGCTCTCTCTTTACTCGGTTTTTGGAGTTTCTCGGAGTTATCCTCGCTATTATTTACCTTCCCCGACATTTTGGTAAGTCGACGGCCCCTTGACGCTTTTCCCTTGAAATCATGGATTGAATGCTTGTAAGATTGTCTAAATGTTTAGCTTTGAGCTTTAGAACCATCTCAGATGAAATTTAGCTAGTTTAAACGACTTTGTACCGTCAATTTTTGTACTAGGAGTCGGCGGGGACGACACAGGGTTTTGGCAACAAGGCGTGCTTACATAAGCATTGCCATGTTCCTAATAAGATCCCAAATTTCATGTCAGCACGGGTATGCTTTGATTAGCACAACCGTGCTCCCTTGTGAAACTCTATTGCTGATCAACACGGGCTTGCTAAATTAAACACCCCCATGCTTCCACTGTTTCTCATACTTTTTAATCTTTTATCTTGTAGATCATGCCGAGGAAGGCAACCGTAGCGGGTCCTTCTGCGAAGAGGGCCCGAGGGGAATCGTCTACCCCATCCATCCCCGCTGAGCCTACCTTTGGAGCTCCAGTCCACCAGGAGCGCTACTTCTGCTTGAGTGCCAAGCGGTTTGGCGAGATGCGGGCAATAGACTGGGAGGTCTTGCACGCGTTCGGTCTGGAGGCTGACGTGCGTCGATACCTTGGGGTGGGCGCATGGGCACATCTCTTCGCAATGACCGACCCCTCGTACCGGGAGCTCGCCTTGGAGGTACTCGTGACCTTCGATATGCCCCGAGGGCTAGTCAGCTACCACCGCGCTGACACCATTCAGTTCCAGGTGTTCGGAGTGTTACATCGGATGAGTCTGGCAGATTTCTCTGTCCGACATGGATTGTACGATGAGGAGTTCACTAGGACTCTAGAGTACTGATAAGTTCTTGCATGTACATATTATTTGAGATGTTTTTCCATGCATGAGCATCACATTTTCAGGTTATATTTCTCATTTCGTGTGTTTTTGTGTTCTTTCATGCAATTAGGGTTGTGAAGAAGGTTTATGCGAAGAAAAGCAAAAATAGGTCATGATGGTGCCGAGTGGAGTCCTTTTGTGCAAACACAAAGTTTAAGATGAAAATCAGGTCAAACAAGAGTATGTGATAACTTCTAAAGGTTTCAAGACAATTTCTGTAGAAGGACACGAAGGCAGTCATGCTCGCTCGTTCTAATTTGATCGAAGATTTTTAAAGCTCTCCAAGGGTTTTTTGACATCAAGAAATGCCTCATGACCTACCACACGATCGTGTGTCCGTTCATGTGGCCTCAGAAGAAAAAACAGGCAAAATCGGGGACCTATAGATGCAGTTTTGTAGAGGCTGAAAATCCACATGGGCATGTGGAATTTCCACTCTGCCGTGTGGAGTTTCCACATAGCCGTGTGGATCCTCGATGTTTGCCATTTAAAAGGCCGTTCTGAAGCGTTTTAAGTGGATCCTTTTCCTATCTTTGGGGGAGAGTTCGGCTAGGGTTTGAGAAGGTTTTTGCTATGTTTTGGGGCATTTCTTCACTGATTTCAACATGGATTCCTTCCAAGGAGAGCTATCGGGGGAGCCTTCGACGACTTCGATTCTGCGAGGTGTGCCCTAGGCTTGGAGGAAGGATCCGTGGAGAAGAAGGAGTAGCCCTCATAGGCCATCTGCACGAAGCTTAAGGGGGTTTTCTTTATGGATTACTTGCATTTATCTTCATTTATTTTGATGAACTTGTATTGCTCCATGGAGAGCTAAACCCCTAGTGGGTACTTGGACATGTAAACTCTAGAATTTCTTTGTTTCAATGACACTATTGCTTTTATTTTAAATTGAGATTTAATTGAGTTTCAATCTTGTGTGCTTAATTGTTTCTCCCTTAGAGTGACACTAGGGTTGAGGGCTAATTTGATCATCCTTTTGACGAGTGACCATCACCATTAGGATTAGATTAACCAAGATTGAAGAGGGTCGAGAAGGTGAGTTGAGAGGTAGCGACACGTCCCCTTTCCCCTCCGGTGTGGTTTACCCTACCTTCTTATTCCAAGCATTATTTTCTATCTCAAAGAGAGTTAGGCGTTGAGAGAGGCCTTTCTGCCGGAACTTATTTGTGATTAGAGATCTTTCGCCTGGACCAAAGGGGTTGATCTATAGTTGGGAATCGGGTTTATCACTTGGAATCCCTAGAGCTTAGCGCAGTCATACGTGGTGTGAGGTGTCGAGAGTTATCTCTCCGAAGGGACCTCGTAGGGGACTAGTCAGGGTTGACCTTAGGTTTGGGACCTTGTGTCTTTGGATTCCACGATTCCTCAAATCTCGTTTAAGTAAAGGTAATTAGAGTTTTGCACTTGAAACAAGGAACCTAGAGGGAGCATTGTCAGAGTACCCCATTTTTATCTTGATATATTTCATACCTCTAGTCATCGCTTCTAATCTTTATTTTCTGTTTATTCACTTTTAATTCAATCTCTTCACACATTGAGTTTTCATTCACTATTTAGCAAAGTGTATTTGTTTCTGACGTCTACTACCTGTGGATTCGACTACCCACCCTTTGGGTACTTTATTACTTCGACACCCGTGCACTTGCAGAACACACACACAAGGGTGTGTCAAGTTGAAATGGAAATTGAAGAGTCCACAAATATGGCTGAAAAAAACGAGCAACAGCGGACACTTTCAGATTTTTCTAGGCCGACTATTCGTGGCGCGCAATCAAGCATAGTTAGGCCACCAATTGCAGGTAATAACTTTGAGCTTAAACCGGGGTTCATTCAGATGGTACAACAGTCCGCACAGTTCAACGGGTTGGCAGATGAAGACCCGAACAATCACATAGAGAACGTTTTGTAAGTATGCGACATGCTGAAGATAAATGAAGTCACAGATGATGCCATCAGATTGAGGGCCTTCCCATTTTTTTTGAAGGGGAAAGCAAAATAGTGGTTGCAGTCTCTACCTAGAGCGTCGATCACTACGTGGGAAGAGATGGTTGAGGCCTTCCTTGCTCGATATTTCCCTCCAGGGAAATCGGCAAAATTGAGAAATGAGATTTCCTCATTCATGCAGTCGGAATTGGAGTCTCTTTTCGAGACATGGGAAAGGTTCAAGGATCTTCTGCGCAAGTGTCCTTAACATGGGTTCCCCGAGTGGATGATCATCTACACCTTCTACAATGGGCTGAACCCAAGCACAAGACAGTTGCTTGATGCCGCAGCAGGAGGTACCTTAGGAAGCAAGACATCCGAAGCTGCGCGCCAACTGATAGAAGAAATGGCTATGAATAGCTATCAGTGGAATGCTCAAGACAAGAGGAAAGTGGCGGGTATTCATAAAGTTGATGCAGTAAGATCTCTAGCAGCTCAGGTTGAAGCATTGAGCAAAACGTTAGACACTTTGGCAGGCCCATCTAGAATGACTACAGTGATGAGTTGTGATGGTTGTGGAGGAGGGCATGTTTCATCTGATTGTATCTCAGTGGTTTGTGCTGCACCTGTTGAGCAGGTGGATTTTGTGGGGAATGCTGGACGATGTCAAGGGAACCCCTATAGCAACACCTATAATCCGGTGTGGCGAAATCACCCAAACTTTTCATGGAGCAACCAAGGGCAACAAAGGCCCTCTACACCCCCCGGATTTCAGCAACCCCAGCAACCAAACATGCAGGGCCGAGTTTCAGGGCTTGAAAGCCGAATGATGGACTTGGAGAAGGCATTAACCAAGTTCATTCAATGTTCATACAGGCGTTTCCAAGGCGTGGAGAGTACACTTCGCAACCACACGGCCTCACTACACAATTTGGAAAATCAAGTGGGACAGATTGCGAAGTCATTATCTGAGCGACCTCAAGGAAGTCTCCCGGGGAATACGGAGACAAACCCAAGAGAGCAGCTGATGGCGATTACTCTAAGGAGTGGTCGTGAAATTGAAGGTAGACTCCCTGCTGAAGAGGTTATCCATGTTCCTGCTATGGAGAGAGATAAAGAAAAGGATGTTAAAGAGAAGGGCAAGGAAAGGAGGTGGCACCTGCATCATACAAGCCAAGGATTCCTTACCATTCAAGGATGAAAAGTGATCAAAATGATGAGCAGTAAAAGAAATTTTTGGGGCTTTTCAAGCAGCTGCACATTAATATTCCGTTTGTGGAGGCTTTGTCGCAAATACCTCGATATGCAAAGTTTTTGAAGGACCTCTTGACCAACAAGAGGAAATTGGAAGAAGGGGCAGCGGTGATTTTAGATGCATCTTGTTCAGCTGTTTTTCAGAAGAATCTCCCGAACAAGATGAAAGACCCCGGAAGCTTCATCATCCCATGTAACGTTGGGAATTTGGGTGAAGAGAAGGCATTGGCAGACTCAGGAGCCAGTATCAATGTCATGCCTTACACCTTCTTCAAGAAACTAGGACTGGGAAAGCCAAGACCCACTCGGATGACTTTACAACTAGCTGACCCTTGCGTTCGTCATCCTAGAGGCATCATTGAGGACGTCCTAGTGAAAGTGGACAAATACATCTTTCCTCCTGATTTTGTAGTTCTTGATGTGGATGAGAATGTCAACGTACCTCTGATACTTGGATGACCCTTTCTGCGTACTTCCATGGCACTTATAGACATGGACGGTGGAGAGATGACGTTAAGGATTGGAGATGAGAAGATGACCTACCGCCTTGCTGAAGCCATGAGACATTCCCTTGACTTTGATGACACTCTGTATTTTATTGACACTACTGATGAGTCTGTTGATGAGTTTGTGCAGGAAATCTTCTGTCCGGACCCGCTGGTGGGATGACTAGACCAAGAGGTAGAGATTGATGAGAGTCTCTCGGTTGCTCTAGAGAACAAGGAAGAACTTCCCACGGGCATAGTAAATAAATTCATCACAAAGCTGAAGAGGGTGAGACATCGTCGCAAGAAACACCCGAACAATTCTGCGGACGGACATTCAGAGATTAAGAGTGATACCTCTTTTGTTGGGAATAATTTCTATTACTCATCCTCTAATTTGCAAAAGTTTGGCTCATCATGTTTGAAGAATGCAGGCAGTAGAGGAGTCCCGCTCCATGACCCCCCTTGATTTGAAGGGCAGGTACGTCAAGCTAGTGACGTAAAACAAGCGCTCATTGGGAGCCAACCCAATTTTTAATTCCTTGGCATTTATTTTAGTTAGATTTCAATTTCTGCAGTTGAGTTTTTGGTTTTGTTTTTGTTTTCTTTTGTTTCATCTCCGGTGTAGTGCGATTTTTGTTTCAGATGCGAAAATTCGTGTTTTTCATCGTTTCTGGTAAGTTTGAGAGTGTTTCCCATGAATTTGGTGAGATTTGAGCCACATTCTTGTTTGATGTCAATTTCTGAAGTTTCCCATGTGTTTTCAATGAATTTGGCAGAGTTTGGAACAATTTTGGGCCAAAAAATGGAAACACATGGCCATGTGGAAATTCCACACGGCCATGTGGCTGGATTTTTGTGGGTTTTCTATCATCCAGAGAATCCACATGGCCATATAAAAAATTTGGAGCTCATTTGGAAAAGATTGAATTTTCACATGCCATGTGGAAATTTCACATGGGCATGTGAGTACTATTCATGAGCTGCAGATTTCCAATCCAGAGAAGACACACGGCCATGTGGAATTTCCACATGGCCATGTAAATTTGTTTAGAAATTTTCCAAGCGATCCAGAGAATCCACACGGCCATGTGGAAATTGGAGTGTTTTGAGTAAAGGCCATCCAGAGAAAACACATGGCCATGTGGAAATTCAGGTATTGAGTAAGGGCCATCCATAGAAAACACATGGCCATGTGGAATTTCCACATGGCCATGTGGAAATTCAGGCGTGGTGAAAGGGCCATCCAGAGAAAACACATGGCCATGTGGAATTTCCACATGGCCATGTGGATTACTTAAACAAGAGAAGCTTGCTTCTCTTCATATTCTCCTTCGCGCCCTTTCATCTTCAAACGTCTCCATTCCAAAGTTCGCGACCAAACCTCTTCTCCTTCCATTTCCTAACCTATTTATAGGATTTGTGGGCTTTCTCCATCATTATCTTGTATGATTCATCATCGTCTTCTTCGGTAAGCTCCTTTCTCTCTCCTCTTGCCATGAATGTTCATACTTCGATTTGGGTGATAAATCTTGTGTTTTAGCATGTTATTTTCATGGATAATACTTAGTTTCATGTTTTAAACACCTTTGCTCAAAGTTCCATGCATTTGTACGGCTCGATTTGGATCAACCATGGCCTTTTGGCCATGGTCGAATATCCACACGGCCGTGTGGATTTTCGGGTTGGATTATTCTGTGTCCCGAGAGTACACACGGCCGTGTGGAATTTCCACACGGCCATGTGAACTTCTGGGAAGTTGTTTTGATCTCCGAAATGATTCGTTTGCCTCTTATGAGCAGGAATGGCTCCAAGGACAAAGAAAGTCGCACACAAACGTCCTCGTGAGCTTCGTGACTTCACGCCCGAGGTTTTGGAGTTCGCCGTGCCTGAACATCAAGTCCGACTTGAGCATCTCTCAAAGCTCAAGTTTGGCCAAATGCGAACCCCAGATTTACAAGCACTAGCGGCGATAGAGCATGCCCAAGCGAAAGAGTTGGCAAATGAAGTTCGAGAGTTGATCGCCGTGGAGGGTTGGAACAAATTGTTGTGCATCAAAGATCCGGCCACTCGCGACATCACTCTTGAAATCCTTGCATCCTTCGAGTTTGATCGCTCACACACGGACTACCACCGGGCCGACGCCATCCGTTTTCACGCCTTCGATCAGTACCATCGCATGAGCATGACGGACTTCTCCATCGCCCTTGGCCTGTACGACAGAGAATTCACCCATACAGAGGAGTACACACAACTGCCCGTTGATTTTCCATTTCGTGTGACTCCTAGCCGGGTTTGCAAGATGCTATGTGGCGACATTCAGTATGAGCCCGGTTCGACAAAAGCCTCCTTGCTCCTTCACCCGGCCCACAGGTATATCCACGCTGTTCTTAGCAGGTCAATCAATGGGCGGGGCGATAGCACTGGCGTACTAGGGAGGCTGGACCTGCTATATCTGTACTCCATGGTCCAAAGCCTGCCCCTACACCTGGGATATGTGGTAGCGGATTATTTGAGGCACCAGGGACAGTACGCACGGGTCGGAGTTCTGTTTTCCGGCCCTTACGTTACTCGTCTCATCAGAGGGATGGGCCTGATTGAAGCTGCCCACGGAACAGACAAGGTGATTATCCCCTCTCCACAAGGCCTTGAGACTTTTGCGCATGATGGGCATGGTGAAGAGGGCCGCTCCGGGTAGGTATGTACTTGTTGTCCCTATCCCGCAGACGAGTCCGAGGAGGAGAGTGAGGAGGAAGAAGACACCGAGGCTGGACCTTCATCACAAGCCGCACCCATGGAGGCGAGCACACCCTAGCGGCGAGAGGAGGTGCCACCGATGTCGGCACGCGCATCTCCTCCATCTTACGATCGCATCGACAAATTGGATAGTGCTTGTGGGTGTCCTCCGGGCCGATCTTGCAGCTATGAGGATGACTCGGGCGGCGAACCATACCGAGGTGCTCTCTCGCATGGCCGTGTATCATGCTGAGGTGATGGCACAATTTACCACACTTCGCAGGATGATGGCGAGAGACTCCGACTCCACCGCGTCGCCGGCACCCCCGAGCACCCCATGCCTCCCCCGCATCACCAAGCACCACCGGGAGATGATGACGCTTGAGGCGTCTTTCTTTTAGTTATTTTTCCTTATTCTTGTTTATTTTCTTGTTGCTAGACCTTTGTTACTCGAAAGGGTTTACCTTCTAAGCTCTATCTTACTTGCTTTCGGTTGTAGTTTGTTTGTTTCGAGTTTAAGCGTGTACGTCATGCTTATAAAATCTCGTTGTTTATCTTTTGTGTTGAGCATTATTGAACCCCTTTTGTGACGTGCAGATGGTCATGAGAGTCTTGTGTTGAGGAATAGTTATAGGCACGGTCATGAGGATTCTCCACATGGCCGTGTGAGCTTCACAACCCGTTGCAGCTTCACTTCCCCCGTTTGCAAATCCACTCAAATTCTACATTCCGAGCCAAGGGGAGTGTCGTTTTTATTTCCCACACCCTCTTGTTTCATTTATTTTCTGTTTTGTATGCTTGCATGAGTACAATGAGGGCATTGTACATCTTAAGTGTGGGGGGGAGTTCACGTTGCACACGTTCTTTATGTAGGTATGCTCATCACTCTTATGCTCATTTAGCCAATGATAGTTCACCTTAAGGGACAAGGATTGCAGTCTTGAATCTAGGAGAATTTTAAACATCGTTTGTAACCATGCTGTAGTTTACTCGAAAAACATAGAAATTTTTTGTCTGATTGCATTGCTTACACCTTTCTTGCTCTGTTAACCCTAATAACTCTAGTTCAGTGCGGAAAGGACCTTAGTTTCTTTCTTTGAGTTTCAAAAAAAAAAAGGAAGAGAAGATTGTTTTTGCTTGTTTTCGGAGTGGAAAGAGCTACCACCTATGTCGAATGCAGTTACTCTCATAAGTCGGATATTAGCTATGCTCTAATGAGAGAAAGAGCTATCTAATAGGCTGTGTGAAAGCTAACACTCCCAGGTGGAAAGAGATACCACCTCAAAGCGTGAAAGCCGCCCAGGAGGCATCTTGGGAAATGGCTACCTTCGAGGTTGTGTGCAGCTACTACCTATTTTTTGTCCTTAAATAAGTCCTTTTCAATAAGAACTTTTAAGAGTAAACTTAGGGATGGCATGAGTAAGCATACACACACACACACGCAGTCAGATTCTATTTTCTTTGTGCTTCGAGTTTTTGCTAGAGCATTGGTTTTTATCTTTCTATGTTGCAAATTGTTCCTTTGTTTAAGAATGCTCTCCTTACATACTTTTTGGTGAACTTAAGGCTAAGCACTTCTATTACTCTACTTGTGGATTTTATTGTATAAAGTTTGATTGAGGACAAGCAAAAGCTTAAGAGTGGGGGAGTTTGATAAGTGCTTGCATGTACATATTATTTGAGATGTTTTTCCATGCATGAGCATCACATTTTCAGGTTATAATTCTCATTTCATGTGCTTTTGTGTTCATTCATGCAATTAGGTTTGTGAAGAAGGTTTATGCGAAGAAAAGCAAAAATAGGTCATGATGGTGCCGAGTGGAGTCCTTTTGTGCAAACACAAAGTTCAAGATGAAAATCGGGTCAAACAAGAGAGTATGTGCCAACTTCTAAAGGTTTCAAGACAATTTTTGTAGAAGGACACAAAGGCAGTCATGCTCACTCGTTCTGATTTGATCGAAGATTTCAAAAGCTCTCCAAGGGTTTTCGACATCAAGAAATGCCTCATGACCTACCACACGATCGTATGTCCGTTCGTGTGGCCTCAGAAGAAAAAACGGGCGAAAACGGGGACCTATAGATGCAGTTTTGTAGAGGCTGAAAATCCACATGGCCATGTGGAATTTCCACACAGCCGTGTGGATTTACAACATGGCCGTGTGGATCCTCGATGTTTGCCATTTAAAAGGCCGTTCTGAGGCGTTTTAAGTGGATCTTTTTCCTATCTTTGTGGGAGAGTTCGGCTAGGGTTTGAGAAGGTTTCTGCTACGTTTTGGGGGCGTTTCTTCACCGATTTCAACATCGATTCCTTCCAAGGAGAGCTATTGGGGGAGCCTTCGATGACTTCGATTCGGCGAGGTGTGCCCTAGGCTTGGAGGAAGGATCCGTGGAGAAGCAGGAGCAGCCCTCATAGGCCATCAGCACGAAACTTAAGGCGGTTTTCTTTATGGATTACTTGCATTTATCTTCATTTATTGTGATGAACTTGTATTGCTCCATGGAGAGCTAAAGCCTAGTGGGTACTTGGACATGTAAAGTCTAGAATTTCTTTGTTTCAATGACACTATTGCTTTTATTTTAAATTGAGATTTAATTGAGTTTCAATCTTGTGTGCTTAATTGTTTCTCCCTTAGAGTGACACTAGGGTTGAGGGCTAATCTAATCATCCTTTTGACGAGTGACCATCACCATTAGGATTTGATTAACCAAGATTGAAGAGGGTCGAGAGGGTGAGTTGAGAGGTAGTGACACGTCCCATTTCCCCTCCGGTGTGGTTTACCCTACCTTCTTATTCCAAGCATTATTTTCGATCTGAAAGAGAGTTAGGCGTTGAGAGAGGCCTTTCTGCCGGGACTTATTTGTGATTAGGGATCTTTCGCTTGGACCAAAGGGGTTGATCTATGGTTTGGAATAGGGTTTATCACTTGGAATCCCTAGAGCCTAGCGCAGTCATACGTGGTGCGAGGCGTCGAGAGTTATCTCTCCGCTGGGACCTCGTAGGGGACTAGTCAGGGTTGGCCTTAGGTTTGGGACCTTGTGTTTTTGGATTCCACGACTCCTCAAATCTCGTTTAAGTAAAGGTAATTAGAGTTTTGCACTTGAAACAAGGAACCTAGAGGGAGCATTGTCCGAGTACCCCATTCTTATCTTGATATATTTCATACCTCTAGTCTTCGCTTCTAATCTTTATTTTCTGTTTATTCACTTTTAATTCAATCTCTTCACACATTGAGTTTTCATTGACTATTTGGCAAAGTGTATTTGTTTCTGACGTTTACTCTCTGTGGATTCGACTACCCATCCTTTGGGTACTTTATTACTTCGACACCCGTGCACGTGCGGAACACACATGCAAGGGTGTGTCAAGTACGATGCTCTCCTAGTCGCTTGACCACCTGGGGAGCCTGAGGATGGACCGGTCTTATGATCCTCACCGGTCCTAGGCCTCGCCCCTACGTCTCCCCATCCTTAAGTACATTCATTTTATCTTAAGACATTCCATTACAGGCTGGTGAGATAGTACAGGAGTCGTTAGTCAGTGCGATAACGATTTCTTGCTGAGTAGGCTGGACGGCTTATACCTGCACCTCGGCTATGAGGTTGTTTTCAGCCTTCAGCTTAAGGGGCAGGACTCCTGTGTTGGCGCCTTCTTTGGCGGACCCTACGTCACGAGGCAGATCAGAGGGATGGGCCTCCAGTCTGGCATTAGAGGGATGAGGATGGTGGCGGAGTGTTGCCTCTCTCAGTGGATACACACCGGGCGATGGGTATGCTACGATCCACCCACACCTCCCATGGCCTCGGGTACCACACTGCTCCTTCTTCCAGTGTCCCGGACTGTCCACCCACCGTAGTTGGTCCCTCTTCCCCTCGCACTCCATGTGCCCGTACTTCCTCTAGCCACCCTTCACCACCAGCTGTCTCTCTATCCTTCAGGCGATGGATGATCAAGAGTATGCAACGTTTGGCTTCTCGTTGGGATGTCGCACTCTCGCCACCACCTCATTCTGCTGCTGCTGCTTCTACTTCTAGGAGTGCGGGGTTGATACTGCCGACCTTGCCTCCGGCTCCGACAACACCGATTTTTGAGCTCTTTGTTTCTACTTTTATCTGTTTTTTGTTATTTTCATTTGTTGTTCTTTCTTTCTAGTTTGTCTTCTTTTTGTAGTTGAGTCAGTTAGCAAGGGAGTCCCCTACTAAACTGATCTCTTTTCTTCATGACTTTGTTATTTTGCTTGTTTTATCATGTCTCTCTAATGCTTGTGTGCTTTACTTAAGGATATATAGATAACTCCTTTGCTGCTTGTATCAAATGGTCATGCAAATCAGGTATTTCTTCCCAGTTTATTCATGGGAGTCTCGCCTTTTTACTTGGTGAAAATTCCCCAACTCTATTTCCACTTGCACTTGAATCATTTCACATGTGTTTCATATTTCACTCTTTTAACATTGAGGACAATATTTTATTCAAGTGTGGGGAGGGTTGTATGTTTTGTATGCCTTTTGATGTTAGTGCATGACCTAGGACGATCTATGAAAAGTTTTGGTTAAGAATTCCTAATCTTAGGAGACATTGAGCATACTAGTGTACTTTTATTGAACTTAAAGGCTAATTTTGCTCTTACTTTGGAAACCCTAATTCAAACACCTCGCCTAATTTTGTGCTTTACTTCAGGATATATAGATAACTCCTTTGCCGCTTGTATCAAATGGTCATGCAAATCAAGTGTTTCTTCCCAGTTTATTCATGGGAGTCTCACCTTTTTACTTGGTGAAAATTCCCCAACTCTTTTTCCACTTGCACTTGAATCATTTTACATGTGTTTCATATTTCACTCTTTTAACATTGAGGACAATGTTTTATTCAAGTGTGGGGGAGGGTTGTATGTTTTGTATGCCTTTTGATGTTAGTGCATGACCTAGGACGATCTTTGAAAAGTTTTGGTTAGGAATTCCTAATCTTAGGAGACACTGAGCATGCTAGTGTACTTTTGTTGAACTTAAAGGCTAATATTGCTCTTACTTTGGAAACCCTAATTCAAACACCTCGCCTAATTTTGTGCTTCACTTCGTTGAGAGGAAGGTTTAGCTTTAAGGCTTGTAAAAGAAAAATGATTGACTCAAACTCAAACAATAAAAGCTTGAAAGTGAAAAGAAAAATTAAGAAGTGTTAAGAATTGAATTTTGAAAAGTCGGATTCCTGTTAGGATGCCCTTTCGAATTCTGTAAGAAAGATGGTAGAAAGAGCTATCACTTTAGAAAAAGTGAAAGCCGTACTTGAGTAGTCGGATCTTAGGCATCACAAATGTCATTTTTGATGACCTACCGGGTGAAATGGCTGCCTCAAGGGTGTATGAAGCTACTACCCAATTTAGGAGTCATCGTGAAACTAAAAAATGTAGCTTGAACTAGACCACCTCAAAGACATTCGTGATACATTTCCTTAGGCTACACACACACACGACAGTATGAAGTAAGAGTAAAAATCTTTAACGAGCTTTCAATTGAATAAGGAACTTGCTACTCTCGGCCCCTCAAGCTTTAGAAATTCTCTGACTTAGCTGAGATCAGAGGTCATGCAGTCATCTCTTTGTTAGGGGATTAAGGTTGCTTGAGGACAAGCAACGATCCAAGTGTGGGGGTATTTGATGAGTGCATTTCATATAAGTATATTTCCCATTATACACGTGTTGTTTCATGAGTATGTTGGTATTAATTCTCCAATTTCAGTGCTATTTGACGTATTTCTAGTTTTCTATGAAGATATCGAAGCCCCGAAGCAACAAGAAACAATTTCAAGCGATTTCGATAGCTAAGGGACTTAGAAGAAACCTCACCAATCTAAGCACGGCCTCAACACGCTCGTGTCCCAAGGCATGCAATTCACAGAAGAAATCAGCCAGAGTCAGCACGTCTACGGGTCTCTGAGCATGGTCATGCAACTCGCAACACGGCCACAACACGCCTGTGTTGAACCTCGTGCAGATTACAGGCAGTTGAGTTTCAGAGTTTTTATTTGGCAGGAATCTGCACCGCTTGGAACACGGCCAAAGCACAGCCTTGTTCACATCGGGAGAGTGTTAAAACACCCTAAAAGTTAGGGTTTGAGACACTTTTGGACGGGGAAAATAGAGAAAGCTTAGGGGAAAAGCCTGTATAGCCATTTTCGACAATCGGAGAGGAAACCACACGTGAATTGTAGGCCAATTGGGGGAGAGGATCCATCGACATCAGGACCTCAGACGGCAACAAGGATGGAAGCAAATAGGGAGTCATTGATTTCTTTTGTATTTGCTTTTTCAGTTATTTCTTTGTTGTTTGAATCTATGAGGGCCTAAACCCTTCTTAGGAGCCCTGGGTTGAGAACTTGTGTGTGTATTTTTTAACTTAAATTCTTCTATCACATCATTTATAGATGTCTTTGTTTCGCTTTTTAAATCTTTGGTTGTTGGCTTCATTGATAGTTGTTGAGTATTTTGAATACTTTGAGATCTTGATTTTCACTTAGCTGCATATCTTCTCGATTGATGGAAGAAGTTAGAATTCGACTTAGGGTTTCAATTGCACTACATGTATCCTCCACATAGCACAACAAGATTCTAGAAATTCGGGTTCGTGAGAAAAACTCCAGATAAGTGCTGTAAGAATCTAAGTTAGGTAGCACCAAGTGATCGACCCGGGGCGCCATCTTCTCCATTGAGCAATCTCAAATTTTTAACTCTAGTGCGATTCCTCTTCCCTTAACTTCTCTCTTTATCAAGTTTGAGTCAATTCACCCTAATTCAAATTGATTAGATATTAAGTAGGAAGATAGTATTAGGAGATATACCAGTCCCTGTGGAATCGACTTCCCAACCCTCGGGTACATTATACTACTTGTACGACCCGTGCACTTGTGGATACACGAGGGGCGTATCATACTATAGATAGGCTAAGCCTGTGGTCTAAATCCTCCGTGCGGGGGCTACATAGGTTGCCCCCTTTGGAATCTCTGAAATCTAGACTCTAATTTACTACAATAATTGTATCCTTCATCTTCTATTTCTTTTGCTCAAGTACTGAAGAGATTCAAGATAATAATAAATAAGTGACTTCAGCACATAAAGAATGTCATGCCCCATCCCGCAGTATCGCCGCGTGACAACCCGAAGAGGGGCACCCCCTCCACTTAACCCTCAAGTTGCCGCAAGGCTTACCACAGCTTGGAAATGACACAGATATGAACAGAGATTCACAACATTCTACCAAAATATTTTGGAGCACAAAGATACACAGAAGAAACCACTAGACAATTACAAGCCTAAATGCAATGGGCTTGCCGTAAACGCAAGGCTTAACACACCCTGAACAACAATAGAATAAAGTACAAGAGTGCACAGAGGAAGCTATCGGATGATAATCTGAGTAGATGGTTCAAATGACATACATGCAATGCATGCAACAACGGTTTCAAAAGGTAAGTAGATCCATATCCTATTACAATGATACTAGTGGATCCATATCCTTATACAATGCATAATGTTCAAAAATGTCATACATGAAGTAAGATTGGAAAACTACTAGCTGATGTATGGCAAACACTTCGATCTGCCGCACCACCACTAGTGAGCATAGCCTGGAAAGAGGGAGAGGGTGAGTCACTAAAGTCACTCAGTGAGTGGGTAAGTACAAACCTTTCATTGAACAAGAATAAGATAAAGGAAGACCAAATCTAAATATGTAGTAATACATATGGGTTTGAACACTCAACATAGATATATACACAATTATAAAATGCGGGCCGGTAAATAAAAAAACTCCTTAGCAAACTGATTAAAATTTTGCATAAAAAATATATTTTCAAAAAATATAAATCTTTCATTTCAAACAACCGAACATTGGTCTAAAACCTCTCTAAACTCTAGCTGTGGCCGCTGCTAAGTTCAAAACTATCAAAGCGCTCATGTCCTTGACGTTGACCCACCAGATCCGTATGGTGACTCCGGACACTGTGTACATCCAGTCAGGACTCTACGCGCCACCTGAGTGGATAGGTCACTCGGGCCCACCACGTCACTTCTAAAGGTTAGACCATGAGGATCCTCTACTACAGCAGATAGATTACAACCCCGTCACCATCAAAATGTCACAAGAAGTAATAGCAATGCAATTCAAGCAAAATAATTCACATGGTTCTTGTCCAGGACAAAGGTTCACATTTGTATAAGCCAGATCAAAGAGTACAATATCCGTATGAAATTGTTTAGTTCAAACCAATATAGCAATATGTAACAATATATGATTATTCATTTTATTCAAAAAAACATAAAGTTTTGCTTTCAAAATACGAAGCATGAAGAATACTTTTCAAACAACTAAATCATCAATTCATTCATCATAAATTCTGACTTTTCCATAAAAACTAGTTATACATATATTTAGAGAAAATTGACAAGAATTTTGAAATCAAAATCCAACTCACAAACTTAGGAGATCAACTCCTGTACGACGCTACTCCTCCGTTGGCTCCTTGCCTTTGGCCGAACTCTCTCCACTTACACCAATACCTGCCACAAGGGCTCAAACTAAAAGAAAATACAATGGAAGGACAAGCGTGAATCTCTTCATGATACAAACCCTAAAACCCTACTTAGGCTTCGGCATGCCTTGAACTCGTCCCCAACGGTTCCAAGGGGTTTCCATGGAGGTTAACTCTCCCAAACATCTAAGAATACACAAGTTTGATCATGTAATCCTGAGTGCCATAGTAACCTGAATTTCATGACTATGAAACAATTTCATCTAAGTAGAACAAGGTTGATTTCTACAATCAATTCGATAAACAAGATAGAATAGAGGAAAACAAGTAAATAAAACCCCATTTTCATTAGAAATTGACCAAGATCAAAGGGATATCAAGGGACGAAGAGGGAGGAGAAGAGAAAAAGGAATTAGGGCTAAAGTTCAGAATTTATATACCCCCGGAGGTACACGGGCAAGTACACGCTGTGTAAATCTCATTATGGCCGTGTAACTCTCTGGATGGAGTGAAAATCGCGAATTCAGTTAATTACACTGACGTGTATTTCAATCCCAGCCAGTGTAATCAATCACTAAGGGAGTTACATGGGGCAGGTACAAGGGCATGTAAACACTATGTACTTAACCTGAAAGATACATGGGCAAGTACACGGGTGTGTACTTTCAGTTTAGTCTGTGTACTTTTTTCTGAACACGTCCAGAGAACTGCATGAGCGAGTACACGGGAGTGTACTTCAAGCCCAGACCATGTACTTTCTCAAAACCCATCTTTTGACTAGTTTAGGTCCAAAATGACAAAAAATAAGTCAAAACTTAAGACACAACTAAATCATGGCAACGTGAATAACTACAACACAAGCACAGAAAAACCAAAACTACACAAAGATGGTAGCCAAAGAAAACAAGAATACAAAATGCATTTGTTTCTTTCTAGCCATATAGTCCACATGATAATTTTAACTAATATCTCAAATGTTTCTTTATGTAGTCCTCTGAGCTAGGCTCATTAGGGTCCCCACATATTGTGAAGAGAAATTGGGAGTCTTGATACACCTAGGCTTCATCCAAAGTGTTCCCAGATGTGATAAATGACTAGGAAAAAAAGAAGTAAGTGATTATTTTAATTCCCTTATAACCAAACACATAGGTCATAGTTGGGAGTCTATTGCATCTTATTTTAGATAGATTTTAAAAAGTAAGGATTTATTAGCCTAAGCTAGCTATGTTAAAGTGTTGACCTTCCTTGACACATCCCTTTCCGGATTGTACAGTTGATTTGACAGCATAGACCTCCATCAATTAAGAAGTTGCAGAAGGATATGACTAGGAAAATGTCTTGTAAGTTTCCAACATTTCAGATCCTTAGATTCACTACCTAGTTTGGAGGTACCAATGTTAACAACATGTTCTATTTCTCCCAAAAAGGTTGATAACAATGGTGAAAAATTAGATACTATTCCAAAATACAATTGTGTTGTTGCGAATGCATTAGACCTTAAATCCATGGGAGCTCGACCTCCAAACTAGCCATCATACCAGAAAAGCGTAGAAGTTCTTTCTTAAATAATGCGGAAGAGGTAGGCCCAAAACGTTGAGAGTCCTTTCCAAATGAAATATTTCTTCAAAGTGGTTTTAAAAAATAAATTCCATAGTGGAGTTTCTTGGACTGAATGATTTAATGACCACAACAGTTGTCCTCTGTTGTGATTTTCCACCACCATTTCCCTAACAAAACCGATTTGAAATATGATAGATTCCAATTTCCCCATTGATCCTGATTTTTGGATTGCCTGAGTCTTTTCTAAATGACCAATCTTCACCTAGCTTTGTTAAGATCTTTTTCTTGCCACAATAAATCTCGTCCTATCGGTCTATTACCCGTAGAAACCAAGATGGAAGTTTAAAGGTCAACATCCAGTAAGTGGGGATAGAGGTCAAGACTGCATTAACCAACATAATTCTTCCTTGTAAGGAAAGTAACCTTGTTTTCCAAGCTATTAGTTATGCGACCATGTTGACTATAAGATTGTTCTAGTCTTGATGTCATGGCCGTTTGCTTGATAAAGGGACCCGTAGATAAGTTAAGAGAAGTCCGATTGAGCAGTTTAAAGTTTTAGGTATGGAGTGGTTGGGCTTCATTAGCTTTATCCAAAAGGTAATTGGTATACATTAGTCTAAGAACTTTAGCCTATTTGTAAGAAAATTTAGAGGGCTAATAACCAGTCTCTCCATCATGGAGTGATGATTTTGTCTAAAGAATTTACAAATTATTATTTGAATCCACGTATTTCATTTGGATGGTCATGACCCAATCCAAATTTTAGATTACTGACATTAGGATTAGGTTTTTTTTGTTAGACGAAACATGTGCAATTATTAATGTGATTCATGTACGTCTACATGGCCTTATGTAAATATTTTACTAGATGCATTCACAGTGCCTAGTCTCCATCCTAACAATTATCATTTATAGCATTATAACATCTAAGCTGCATAAAGATTGAAGGGGTAGAGTCCTATGGCTATCAGTAACTTTAAGAGTTAAAGAATGTGGGAACACCATGCATCCAACAAGGAGAGACTACTAGATTGTGAACATTTGCCCATAAAATTTACTTGCATAAATAGGATTTATAAATAAGTCCGGAAAGAGTAAAACATATAATAATATGCCAAGGAAATAATATCACTCCATCTCATTTACTGAAATTAAAATTAGCAAGTGGAAAAATCGGTCTTGTAGAATCAACCAAAACAATCAATTAACAACTTTTCCATGGTAATTATTACCTGCAATAAATATCCAATAGGTGAACAACATGCAACTTCAACGTTATAATTACTACCCCTACTTAAATGCATTTTGTTAACAACAATCTTTTGAGATGGGTGTCAATCTTGAAGATATCAAATAAGAAACTTCTATATACCCAATACTTCAACATAGCATCTCTCACAGTTGAAAGGAAAGAGTTAGAGAAAATGGTGAGGGTTCAAGGATTAGGCTACATTGTCCTCATAGTTATGGTGATAACTAGTGCTGTTAGAGTGGTGGGAGAGCAAACTGATAAGTACAAGGTAATGACAAATTGCCAACCATTTATTCAGATCCCAGGACCATTTGTGCTTCCTTCCATCAATTGTTGTACGCACATCAGGAATGCAGACATGCAAGAAGTCTGTGCCGACATTACTCCAACTGATGAGCGGATCATAAGTGTGCGCAAACTACTTCGTTGTTGTATTTAGTGTCGCAGGACTCTCCCTAGTGGAACCAAATGCGGACGTAAGTGTATATAGATATATTCCTATAATATCACTTATTCTTTAAAGAATTATTGATCATGTGCATGTATGAAGTTATTGAAGTTTGTTGTAATTGATTAATTAATTTGGATGCAGGTTATACTATTCCTTGAAATAATGAGGATGTGGTTTAGAAGGTTGATAAGAGATGGTTAATTAAGTCAATAAGAACGAACTGCCATTTATAACTCACCAACTTTCTATGGTCTTTTCCATATGAGCTCATGTCAAGTTGTATTGCCAGTTCTAATTAAATCATAATCAACGTTTCCTTTGATCTGGCTTTGATTATATATAGCATATTATAATTAATATGGTAAAAAAATAAAACCATTAAATAAGAAATCACAACGAGTTGTATATCATATGTTAATTTTAAAAGAAAAAAAGAACACCAACATTTAAAATATAATATTTTTTTTCTTTCTCAATGTTGCATCCAACGGATCTAAATTCACAAAAGAATCCATTAAAGTGTAAATCATTTAAGAGCATCTTTGATGGTGAGTTTGAGTGAGCTTAATAAAGATGCTCTATGGCGGGGTCCACTCTTTTTTCTAAAATTTTATGAAAAATTCTCTTTTTTGCCAATCAATTTTTTTATTTTTTAAGCTTAAATAATTTGTGGTTGAAAAATTTGTTGCAACTCTTAATTTGTATTAATTTTTTTCTCTTTCTTTATCAACTTGAAAAAAAAATTATTTAATTTTCATCAACAAAAAAATGAAATAGTGTCTAATAAATTAACAATATTTAATTTTATCAAATTTATATATTTTATTAAATAATAAAACAATTTTGTTAGACAAATATATTTGTTGTGAAATATATAATGTGAATAGTGGAGATGATGAATGAAATGATTGTGGGTTTTATATTATCGTATTATTATTATGGGATATTGTCTAATAAGTAAAAGTTGAATGGATTGATGAAGTGGAATGAGCATCAAACTTTTAGATAGTATAACCACAAAAGTTACCTTAGAGAAATGAGTAATATGAACTAAAGGAATGGTTACATGAAATTTAAATCTCACATGTCTTTATAGGCCTTGCATGACTCCATGTCCTAGAATCCCCCAATTTATAATTATGGTATATAATGCAAAATTAATAAGTATCAAAGACAAAAATAAAAACTCACATTTCATAACTAGCAATTTAATAATATAAGATTTTTTCATGTGCCATAGCCTCTAATGTTAGTGTAATGAAGCTTGATCAACTAAGAATCAAATTTTGATGTTGAAATTTGCGTAGGTCCAAGCTAGGAAGGTGTGGCAGAGATCTCCAGAAAAAAAGAACAAAGAAAAAAAACCTAAGATCAAGTTGGGTCTTGGTCAACGGCCTTTGGGTCAATTGGCATTTGGGTCCCCCGTGAGGACGCTCCGCAAGTGGCGAGAGTTCGAATCCTCGGGGTGAGGGTGCATGTCTGAGAATTGTGAGCACGAACTGTGGGTGGTACCAGCGCCCATGTGTGCGCGGCCCCACAGGCCGCAGTCGAGGCATGCGCACGCCCCTGTCTTAGTTTAGCGGGCCCATTAGGGGTTTCGTTCTTCTTGACAAAAAAAAAAAAGTTGGGTCTTGTTTTTTTGGGGATTTTTAATAGGGCTTGGGGTCTTGGGCCACAGATGTTGCCCATAGAAGTTATTGTCATGATATTTTTATATGCATAGACTTACATGATAATTGATTTTCTGAATGAGATGTCCTTTTAATTATTTTATTATCTTCTCTCTATAAATTTTCGTATAATTGCAAAACCCTATATCTTGTAAGTGAAATAAATTGATATTAGTGCGACCGTGTGGATGTAGCTCTTCAAAACCGAACCATGTAAAAATTTTTGTATTTTCTTTTATGTGTGTGCTTTCTCTTCTTGCCATTGCTCAAGATTACCGGATTCTCAATAGTTTAGTACGAAGCAAAATGAAGGTACAAACTAAGAAAAACAAAAGCAAGCAAACAAGACCATGAAGATCATATTTAGCAAGGAAAATTGTAGTTCAAATTTGGAGAAGATGTATTATAACTATTTATAAGTGGACCATTTGAAGACAAAATTATATATGGAGAAACTTGAAGTCCAAGGTTAGATGAATGAATATCAAGTTTAAAGATTTTGAGGATCAAACTTGAATGAATGAAACTCAAGTTTGGGAAGAAGATTTGTAGATATTTGAAGACCATCTTTGGCAAGATGAAGATATGCCATATGGGTGCTACCTTTGAAGATAGTATTTCTGGGATGATGAGGAAACAAGCCAGTTGTTGTCATGTTGAGATAAGGAGGATTCAATTGCATCGATTCGGGCTTGACAATTGGGAGGAATGTAGGAGTTGCAAGGTCGCGTTGAATTGGGAAACTAGAATTCACTATAATTAGCAGTTAGATTGCGTTACAAGCTCAGTTGCAAATGGAGATGCAATATCCATGTTTGAAAGGTGCCCAAGTTAAAAAATCACAGAAATTATAAAAGGAAGATTGCGCTATATTTGGCACATAAAGTCATTTATAAAGGAGACCTAGCTCTGCGGTTTAGGAGAAGCGACTAAGGTGAGAGAGTGGGAATCTGGTATTTTAGAGAGGGTTCTTGTATTCATTGTGAGGGTGAGTGAGAGTGTTGTACTGATGTTTATTCCCTTCTTATAGTGAATTTTTGTCTCCAAACTTAGTTCCTAGATGTTGACAAATGATATGCCAAACTGGGTTACCAATTTTGTGTGTATCTTTTTTTTTTTTTTTTGATTGTTTGGCTTGTTGTGTATGTTCATGCATGAGCTTTAAGTGATTACTAACCCATAACACCTTGTAGGAACTAACAATATTTATTTTTATGTCCAAATATATGTTCAATTTGTTGGTCTATTTAAAGAAATTCATTATTGTATCAAGCTTCGTGGATGACAAAAATAGTGTAGAGTGAATTTATGTGTCGACAATTGGGTAGAGGGAATTCTTGTTGTAAACTAATGACATTATTATTGTTAGATCTTGCATCTTCTAAATTGAGTCGTTTGTTTTCTCTCTTGATCTCTTTTTTTGTGGTATATTTGAACTTCGAGCTAGTAATCAATAAGGCCAAAGTTGGTTTGTGGATGCCATGTTTCACCTTTGTCTTTTATCGGTGTTTTCATATCACTAAGCAAAATCATTTATTAGCGCCTTTTTTAATTTTAATTTATGTGTTGTTGGGACTATTTACCTTTAGGTTTGTACTAGTCAATAATGGTGTTTTATGGAACTTGGGTTTTCTTGGAATTTGGGGGTTCACAGCTCTTAATTTGGCATCTTCCAAGGATGTCCTAAGTTTTATCTTGATTTCTATTTATTGTCATTAGTTTTTATTGTGGAAATTTCCAAAACAAACTCCTAAATTTGGGATATTGCCAAAAACACCCCCTTAATTTGGCAATCTTTAAAAATCCCTTCTTTTTAAACACAATGTTTTCCAAATGCCTAAACCATATAATGCTAGTTAATAGAGTTATTTATGAATTTTATGGAAGAAATTGCCCCTTGCATGAGAAGTCGTGGCAATGCAATCATTTCGCCGGTTTTCCTCAAGTCACATCTTCAGCTTTTCCTTTTCCGAAGTTTTCTCTATCTGGACATCTTCTGTATTTCAGTTTTTCCTTTTCCACCGGTGTCTCGAAGGAGAAGTCCGACGCAAGTATTCGATATTTCATCAGTTTGCAGTCTAAGGTATCAAAGAAGTTGTGATTATGGTTTTATTTTAAATATTCTGTAACAAAGAGAGATTTTTAGGTTTTGTTTTGTAGTTCTATTTTTATTGGAAGATATTGAAGCCTACAGGGAGATTTCTAGGCTAGGGTTTTGTTAGCCTACAGGGAGATTTCTCGCCTATTGTTTTGTTAGTCTGCAGGGAGATTTCTCGGCTAATGTACGTTTATAAGTCTGTTATGATTTGTGTAATGTTTATAATGTGCGTTTCCCCTTTCATTTGATATTGTTGCAGTTTTACAAATGAGGTTTTCATTTAAGAAATGAGTTTTAGTTTAAAAAAGTATGTCTCCGTTTACATGTTGTGGTTTCTGTTTAAGAAACTAATTCTCTGCTTAAAATTTGAGGTTTCTGTTTAAAAAACTTATATTTCTGCTTAAAAATTTGTGAATACTGCTGAATGTGTTGTTATTGTCCCAGGCTTGTGATTATGGCGGTAAACCTCGTTAATGGGCGGTGCTGCTTGACACTGGTAGTGGAGATCTTTGCTTAATTCCGAAGTGCGTCACTGAAATATTCAACATCTTGGAAACATTGTCCAATATCCAACAACAATATCATTTGATAGGGTTTGGTTTTGTTTTACATTTCGTCTGTGTACACGATCGAAATAGTGTTTCGATTGTTATGATTGTGTAATGTTTATAATGTACGTTTTGTCTTTCGTTTGATATGGTTGTAGTGTTACAAATGAGGTTTCCGTTTAAGAAATGAGTTTTAGTTTAAAAAATTATGTCTCCATTTAATATTGCGGTTTCTGTTTAAGAAACTAGGTCTTTGTTTAACAAATGATATCTCTATTTAAGAATTGTTGTTTCCGTTTAAAAAAATATATTTCCGCTTAAAAATTTGTGAATATTGTTGAATGTGTTGTTATTATCGAAGGCTTGTGATTATGGTAATAAACCTAGTTAATGGGCGATGCTACTTGAGACCGGTAGTCGAGACCTTGGCTTAATTCCAAAGTGTGTCTTTGAAATGTTCAACTCATTGAAAACGTTGTCCGATATCCAACGACAACATCACTTGATAGGGTTTTGTTTTATTTTATATTTTCATCTGTGTACACGATCAAAATAGCTTTTCGATTGTTATGATTTGTGTAATGTTTATAATGTATGTTTCCTCTTTTATTTGATATGGTTGCAGATTTACAAATGAGGTTTCCGTTTAAGAAATGAGTTTTAGTTTAGAAAATTATGTCTCCATTTAAATATTGCGGTTTCTTTTTAACAAATGATATCTCTATTTAGGAATTGAGGTTTCCATTTAAAAACTTATATTTCCACATAAAAATTTGTGAATACTGCTGAATGTGTTGTTATTGTCGCATGCTTGCGATTATGGCGGTAAACCTAGTTAATGGGCGATTCTACATGACACCGGTAGTGGAGAGCTTAGTTTAATTCTGAAGTGCGTCTCTGAAATGTTCAACGCCATGAAAATGTTGTCTGATATCCAACGACAACATCATTTCATAGGGTTTTGTTTTGTTTTACATTTTCATTTGTGTATGATAAGTGTCTAAATGTACGTATTTATACGTTTTATTCTAGTACTATTTTGCATGTCTTCTAATGAGTTGATGCCCGTTTCGCGTTTAAATTGGTTTTATTTGTGTTACAGGCCTTGAAAAAGCCAAAATGAGCTCAAGAATATATTTGGGAAGAAATCTGTATCAAATACGACGTTTCCGAGCTTACATCACTGTAGCAGAACTGCAGAAGGATTACTGTAGCATGATTACTGTAGAAGGGGTTTTTCTGGAAAAGGCTGGGAGCCTTGATGGCAAGCATGCGCCCACAAGGCAGCCCCATATGGATGACGGAAAAAGCTTTTAAAGAGGCAAATTTTAGTAATTTTCGAGGGATCTACAACTCTTCTTCTTCTCCTCTTCTTAGGCCGCCACCCCACCTTCTCCGGCGGCATTTTCTGGCGATCCACCACGTCAATCTTCACCAAGAGGGAGACAATCATTGGAGGAGGAAATAGGGGGAAGATCTAGAGCTTCAAAGCGTCGTTTGAGGCTCGATCTCGGCGACATCGACGATCTTCTTCTATCCAAGACAATCCAAAGCTAGAGGGAGTGTTCTTTGCTTTTCTTTATGCTTGTTTCTTCATTGGATTTGTATGAGTGTTCCTCTTTCATGAGGAACTAACTTGTATGTGATTTGGGCATGATGAACCCTAGGGTAGGTATGTTGTAATTAAGCATGATAATCATTTGTGATTTAGTGTTGGATGTTGAATTTCTTGTATAAGAATTTCTATGGTTTGTGATTCTCTCTACGTGTGCTTTACTGTCTTGGACCGCATGAGAACTCTGCTGTTCAATTTCTAGGTTGTACTTGTAGCGTGACTATCGCCCTTGCACTAGACTTACATAGACTGAAAGGGATTCATGTACCAATACTCCGACGGATTCGGGTATTAGGTACCCCTCTGAATGTTAGGCTTAGACCCAAAGGAGTGTCTACTCATGATAAGGGATTTCCTGAGTGCATTGCAATCGTAGGAGGAATTGACCGGAAGGGATTCCGGTCAATACTTGTATGGGGTTAGGGCTAATCACCGTAGGATTTGGGATTAGCTTAATTTAGGAATCTCTCAGTCCAGACCACCATCATAACACATCATCTTTAATTCGAGCCTTAAGGACAACCGTAGGGGGATCCTCTGTCCAAATCACACTCTCTCCTGTTTGTCCATCCCTTGTATGCTTATTTGGCGTGTAGTGGTATCTTTATCATTTTATTTATAGATTTTACTATATGTACTATTCTGTCGTATTGTTAGGCTTGGAAATCGATGAAGGGGAAGTAATAGTAGCTCCTTGGCCCCATGGAATACGACCCCTGTGTCACACATAGGGTATTACTTGACGACCCCGTGCACTTGCGGGACGCCCATCAGCGTATATGATTGAAATAGTTTTCGATTGTTATGATTTGTGTAATGTTTATAATGTACGTTCCCCTTTCATTTGATATGGTTGCAGTTTTACAAATGAGGTTTCCGTTTAAGAAATGATTTTTAGTATAAAAAATTATGTCTCCTTTTAAATATTGCCGTTTCTGTTTAAGAAACTAGGTCTTTGTTTAACAAATGATATCTCTGTTTAGGAATTGAGATTTCCGTTAAAAACTTATATTTCCACTTAAAAATTTGTGAATATTGCTGAATGTGTTGTTACTATCGCAGGCTTGTGATTATGGCGATAAACCTAGTTAATGGGCGATGCTATTTGACAACGGTAGTTGAGACCTTGGCTTATTTCCGAAGTGCGTCTCTGAAATATTCAACGCCTTGAAAATGTTGTCCAAAATCCAACGACAACATCATTTGATAGGGTTTTGTTTTGTTTTACATTTTCGTCTGTGTATACGATCGAAATAGTTTTTCGATTGTTGTGATTTGTGTAATGTTTATAATGTATGTTTCGCTTTCATTTGATATAGTTGCAATTTTACAAATGAGGTTTCCATTATAGAAATGAGTTTTAGTTTGAAAAAGTATGTCTCCATTTAAATATTATGGTTTCTTTTTAAGAAACTAGGTCTTTGTTTAACAACTGATATCTCTGTTTAAGAATTGAGGTTTGCACTTATGTATCTGTTTAAGACATGATGTGATTGCGCGGTATTTTTTCCACCATTTGCAACGGCTAAAATGAAATTTCATAATATGGACCCACTTGAAGTGACTCATAGGGAGTAAAAGGGAATTTAAAATATAAAAGAAGGGATGTCCGGGTGTGCAAAAGGTGGAGGGGTTTTTAGGAATTTTTGAAAATCATGACGGGTAAAACATAATTTTCCTTTTTTTATTTCATCCTTGTAAATTTGATTTTCATGTTTTGGGAAACGAAAACTTCTGATAATGGTGGTTGCCTTGGATTGGGAATCTGATAATTGTGAATGTTATTTGCTCTACACTTTTTCATTTAGCACATTGGATTTCTGACGAATGTCTCTTGATGTGCTATTTTGTTGTTTTTGCAGATTGTGTCATGGTTAGAAGCCTTTGTAAGTGCAATTATTGTCCTTCTGTTATTTTGATGATCTAAAAACTACGGTATTCTATTTGAGACAACCAACAAGATAAATATTCATAAATCCTGAGGTAGAAATGCAAGCATTAGAGAGACAAAAAGAAAAATAAAAGAAACACACTAACAAGATATCAGTTTAGTAGGGGACTCCGCTTGCTAACTGACTCAAAAAGAACAAAAGATAACAGAAATAAAAATCAGAAAACGGCTCTCTCAGAATCGGAATCAGACTCCGAAGGAAGGTCGGCGGTGTCGACTCCTACACTACTGAAAGTAGAGGGTCCAGCAGCACGGCGAGGAGATGGAGACAGGGTGACGTAGAGATGAGAGGCCAGCCGCTGCATACTCTGGATCATCCATCTCCGGAAAGAAGGGGAACAAGCTGGAGGCGAGTCCGGAATGTGTGTAGATGCGCGAGCACATGGGGTGCGAGGAGAAGATGGTCCGGCGGCAGCAGGAGGGGAATCAGGGACGCTAGCAGCAGGTGGAGCCTGGTACCTTGGACCCTGGGAGGTGGACGGGGATCGCAGCATCCCCATCGCGCGAAGCGTGTCGACGGAGACAGGTAGCACGCCACCCACCATCCGCATCGCACGGGTGCCCGCCTAGAGTCCCATCGCTCGAATCAGACGTGTAATGTAGGACCCGCAGAAGATGGCACCCACCCTGGAATCCTGTCCCTGATGCTGGATGCTAAAAGCCACCTCGTAGCCGAGGTGCATCTGGAATCCGTCCAGCATACTCAACAGGAAGTCGAAATCGCGGCGACTGACGACAACTGTGCTGTCTCCCCTCCCTGTGATCGAATGGCTGAGGATAAAATGAATGTACCTGAGAGCTGGGAGGCGAAGAGATGAGGCCTTGGACCGGGGAGGGTTATATGCCCGATCCGTGCTCAGACGCTGCCAACAGGCCTCCTGGGACTCGCCAGGTGGTCGGGCGGCGAGGAGGGCGTCATATTCTGGAGTCCTGGTGAACTCCTCATCGTAAAGGCCCAGTCTAACGGAGAACTCCGTCAGACTCATGTGGTGTAGTCCGCCAAATGCCTGGAACTGGACTGTGCCGGCGCGGTGGTAGCTGACGGGTCCTCGGGGTATCTCGAAGGTCGCGAGGACCTCCAAAGATAGCTCCCGGTAGGCGGAGTCGGTGATGGCGAGTAGCCGCGTCCATGCTCCCTCGCCAAGGTATCGACGCACGTCCGCCTCAAATGCCACCTCGAAAAGAACTTCCCAGTCGATGACCCGCATCTCGCCAAACCGCTTAGTACTCTACCGGTCGTAGCGCTCCTGATGGATCAGAGTGCCAAAAGTGAGCGCAGAAGGAGCAGGTGGGGTCGACGACTACCCGCGAGCCCTCTTTGAAGAAGGGCCTGATGCACGCCCGTGTTAATTTCAAAAAGGGGTTTATATGAAACACGGGCATGCTAAAAGTTGAACGCCCGTGCTGGCACCACGTTAGAGATTTGGGGTAAGAGCACGGCCGTGCTTAAAGAAGCACGGCGGTGTTGCCCAAACCATCGGTCGTCCCCACCGACGCCGGCATGGAACTCGACGGCAAAATAATGTTTAAAGTCATTGAAATTCACCATAGATGCCTCGAAAAGCTAAATTAAACGTTTAAACAACGATTCAAGGCATGAAGATCATAGATTGAAAAGATTAAACGATCAGGGTTCGTCGACTTACCACAATATCGGAGAAGATAAAAATATGAACGTTGAAATCCAACAAATCTCTAAAACCCCGCAAATGAGCGCGAAACCACAAAAAGATCGATAATGGACAGAAGGAACGCGCACGGAGAGTGAAACAGAGAGGCGAACGGCCGGATTTTAAAAGAAAAAACTCAAGGAAGATGATCCGTCGCGCCTAACACGCCCTCAACACGGCTATGTTGATCCCGTGTTAAGAGAAATTTCATTAGAATGGAAGAACGCGGCAAGTCCGTGCCGCGTGCTCTGGCAGCGTGCTAGGGAATTCAGCACGGCCACAGCATGGCCGTGCTTCTCCCCCGTGTTGCTCAAAAATTATAAAACCTTGAGAATCTGTGAAATGCACCCCCATCATCATGGGGGTGTTATGCCCGTGTTGAGCCTAAAACCTTACAAAGCAAGGAAAAACACGCCGAACTTGATTTAAACCACGACAAAACACAAAACAAAAACAACCACGGCAAAGAATAAAACAAAAGACTTGAAATCGATCGGGTTGCCTCCCGATAAGCTCTCTTTTAACGTCACTAGCTTGACGGGTCTAGTCTCATCTCAAGAGGGTTCAAAAACATACCTTCTTTCTTCGCGCGCTGCAGAACAATAATCCAGTAAAGAAGGTAAAGAATTAATCAAAAATGCCTCACTAAAACTGAGGACATTAGCAGGACTATGTTTCGGGGTAGAGGCTTGTTGTTTCTTCCTCTCCTCCACCTTCTGCCACCATGTCTGGGCCTTTGATACCTTGCTTTTCCATCTCTTGGCCTTCATTGCTGGTTGACTAGTGCTCGATGGTGTAGCAGCGATGTCTTCCACCTGGTCTGTGAGTTCTTCATCTGGAGGACCCGCCCCTAGCAATTCAGTAAGATGATCCTTTTGCCAAAATTCCTGCACACAATCACAAATAACATCCTCAGTAGCATCAAGAAAATAACAAGAATCATCAAAGGCCATGGGGTGTCTCATAGCATCCTTCAGCTTGAATACCACTTCCTCATCTCCCACTCTCAAAGTCAGTCGACCATCCTTTACATCAATGATCGCTTGCGAAGTGGCTAAGAATGGTCGTACAAAAATCAGAGGAACCTCAGCTCGATCATCCAAATCCAGGACAACAAAATCTACCCTGAATATGAACTTATCTACCTTCACCAAAATGTCCTCAACAATTCCCAAAGGTTGGCGGGTGGAGCGATCAGCATGCTGGAGCGTCATTTGAGTTGGCTTGAGTTCCCCTAACCCTAGCTTCTGAAAAATCTTCAATGGCATGAGATTGATGCTTGCTCCTAAGTCAGCCAACGCTTTTTCATCCATCATTCCTCCAATTGTGCATGGAATGATGAAACATCCACGATCTTTTTCCTTTTTGGGAATTTTATTTGAGATGATGGCAGAACATTCTTTACTCAAAGTGACCATCGACACTGCTTCCAATTTCCTCTTATTGGTCAACAATTCTTTGAGGAACGTGGCATATTTCGGCATCTAGGAGAGAGCTTCCACAAATGGAACATTGATGTGCAATGTCTTAAACATCTCCAGAAACTTCTTGAACTGTGCCTCTTGTTGGTCCTTCTTGAGTTTTGCTGGATAGGGCAAAGTAGGCTTGTATTCTGCTACCAAGTCTTTCTCTTTGTCTTTAGCCTTCATCCCTGAGCTTGACCCTGAATCTTTCTCCTGGACTTCCACCTCTAATTCACGTCGAGACTCTTGCTGTGCTTGTGGAGGTGGAGATTCAAGTTCCCTGCTACTTCTCAAAGTGACTGCCTTGAGGGACTCCCGGGTTTGATTTTCGTGTTACTCGGTAGAGCACCCGGGGTCGTTCAGCAAGCGTCTTGGCAATCTGGGCAACCTGACACTCAAGGTTCTGTAAGGAGGCTTGTTGATTCCTCATCATCTCTTCATGCCCTGTGATTCGGGCATCATTGGCTTGGATGTATTGGACAAGGAGAGCTTCGATAGAAGATCCTTTATGTTCTGGTGGTGAAGGCCTCGGGAATTGAGGCTGGGTTTGTTGCTGCTGCTGCTATTGTTGCTGAAGGGGGCGCTGGTGCCCCTGATTCTGATCTTTCCAAGAATAGTTTGGGTGATTCCTCCACCAAGGATTATATGTGTTGCTGTAAGGGTTGTTCGCATGCCACTGATTTTGACCGATGAAATCTACTTGTTCGGTCACCTGAACCCCCTCTGAAGAGTAACTGGGCCCTGCTTGGCTTGCCCAACTGTCATGACTGCTACCTTGCGGTGAAGACTGAATTTGCATTGTGTCCAGTCTCTTAGAAATAGCTTCGACCTGTGCCGCTAAGGTGGTGAGAACATCAACCTCATAAAGCCCGCCTGTTTTTACGGGCTTGTTCCTTTCAGAGCTCCACTGATATCCATTGGAGGCCATGTTTTCAATCAGATTCTGTGCCTCATCGGGTCTCTTACTGCACAAGGAGCCTCCTGTTGTGGCGTCCAACATCTGCTTGGTGGCCACATTCAATCCATTGTAGAATATTTGGATTTGCATCCATTCCACTATTCCATGTTGCGGGCACTTCCTCAACAATTCCTTGTACCCTTCCCAAGTATCATACAGGGTCTCAAATTCTGCTTGCCGGAATGAGGAAATGTCACTTCTAAGCTTGGTGATCTTGGCTGGTGGAAAATATCTGGTCAAAAATTTCTCGGCCAACTGTTCCCAGCTTGTAATAGAACCCGCCGGCAAGCAACTTAGCCATTGCTTGGCCCTTCCTCGCACAGAGAACGGGAACAATCGAAGGCGAACCGCATCCTCGGACACATTGTTCGCCTTGAAGGTGTCACAAATTTCTAGGAAAGTTACAAGATGAGCATATGGGTCCTCATCTTGGAAGCCATCCAATTGGCACATCTGTTGCACCATTTGAATAAAATTGGGCTTCAGCTCAAAGTTGTTGGCCGCGACTGGGGGTCGCACAATACTAGACCCAGATCCCTCTAGATTAGGCCGAGCATAGTCAGATATACTTCTCTGATTTCCAGCCATATTTTATTCTTGATTCACCTCTAAGCTTACTTCCACTGACCCGGTTTCGCTTAAATGAACCTGCCACTGTCTCCGATGAAATGTCCGTTCAATGTCTGGATCTAGAGACGCTAGATGGGAGGGATTCCCCCGGGTCATATACTACACCTGCACAATAACCAAAAGAAAGAAATGAGATAAGAACTTTCAGGCGTAATGCAAAAGAAAAATAATAAACAATTTAAGTACACAAATAAAAACAAAAGAACAAATAAAGGAATACTAAGACTGTCCGAATTCTCAGAAGTTGCCAGTCCCTGGCAACGGCGCTAAAAACTCGATACGCCTCTTGCGTATCCGCAAGTGCAGGGGCTGTACAAGTAGTAAAGTGTACCCGTAGGGTCGGGTAGTCGAATCCACAGGGACTGGTGTAGCTTCCAATACTAACGTTCTGCTTAATATCTAACCAACAAGAAAAGATGGATTTGACTCTAGGTTGAATTTAAAGAGATTAAGGAAGGAAAATTTCACTAAGGGAAAGTTGAGGATTGACTCGATGGAGGAGATGGGGCCCCGGGGTTGGATTTCTGACGTTCACTAACTCGGTCTTTCTCAGTATTTATCAGAGATGTCTTCAGTTCTAAACCTAGTTATGCTATAAGAATGTTGCTTCTAGCGCTGCCGAGCCCTAAGTTGAACTCTCACTACTTGCAACGATCAATAACGATTCACAAGCCTAGAAAAGAGAACCTAACTACCAAGCAATCAAGCACTAAGCAACACACAAGATAGCTAATAACTTTGATTTAATAAAAGGAACAAGACACTCATAAAAACTGTAAGTAAAGAAAATGAGTTCAAGCTACAACGTCATACAAACCACCCCGGGGCTCCCTTAAGAGTTTAGCCCCTCATGACAACAACCAACAAGTACAATGCCAAAGAAATTGAAAGACAAGAAGTTGAAAACTCCATAGTTTCTTGCATCCTTGTGGTTGTCTGAGGATCTACAATGTTGAAAAGTCTCCTCGCGATCGGCCTACCATAAGCTTGACATTCCCTTGATGAAGAGGAGGATGAACCCCCAAAGCTCTCTCCTTCCTTCTCCCTTAGTTCGCCCGCCAAAAGTTCCCCCAAAAACCTATGTTTTTAGGGTTTTAATGTTTTCCCGATGTGAGCACGGATGTGTTGAAGCCGTGTTTCAAGCCGTGCAGATTACGGCCAAATAAAACTCTTGAAACTCAGATTCCCATAATCTGCACGGGGTATAGCACGGGCGTGCTGAGGGCGTGCTGAGGGTTTGCACGACCGTGCTCAGCAAACTCAGACTGTGCTGACTTTGGCTGAATTCTCCTACAATCTGCACGGGGTATAGCACGGGTGTGTTTAGGCCGTGTTGACCTTGATGAGGTTTCTTCCAAGTCCTTTAGCTTCTAAAATCATTCCAAATCACATCTTCTTGCTCCAGGACTTCGATACCTGCATGGAAAACCAAGAATAGCTCAAATAACACTGAATTGGGAGAATTAAAGCCAAAAGACTCAATAATGATGAGGGTAAAGTATAAAATATATATATATTAAATGCACTCATCAGTTACTCATTCGCTCTTCTTTCTCACTACATTCCAGGTGATAGCACAACATCGGGGCGTGAAGCGTAAAGTGCTTGGCAAAGCTTTTCTTGCATTTTCATTTGAGTTGTGTATGATTCTTGAACATTGTGGACATGTACTAGATGGATCCACTAGGACCTTTAATTTTGTATTTTCCTTTGTTACTTTGAATTTCTCTTAATTGGGTCAGTCAGGACCTTGTGATGTTTAGAACTTAAACCCAGTGATTGGGAAAGGCTATTTTGTGGTCATGACTTTGCATGTTGTGTTGTTCCAGGAGTATACACCTGATGTGTGCATGATTGATCTTGTGTTGGGATTAGGTGTAAATCTTCGGTTTTAGAATGATTCTTGTTGGTATATTGATGTTGTACAGAAAACAGGTTAGCCTTTTGGTGACCTAAGGTTGCGGCAGGTGCTTGACTTCCTTAGGTTATCGTGGACCTGCGGGTCGGGGTGTGACAATATGTGGTGTCAGGCATTGAGAGAATTCTCCACCGGGACCTCGTATGGACTAGTTACCTGTGGCCTGGAGGTAGGGGCCAGTATATCTTAGGATGCCGATGACTCAATTAGTTCATATAGAAACACTTGTAATCCAGCACCTTATACCTGAATCCTAGGGCGAGTATTGTCCAGATACCCCACCTTCATCGACTAAGAACTCATTCTTTTCAGTTCTTGCGCACTTGTTAGTGACACTCTTAGGTTTAGTCAATAGATCATCACAACACCACACCCATTAGGCTAGATAACAAAGGAGGAGCAACTACTAGTACTTCTGTTCCCTGAGGTTCAACAACCCGACTCATTGGGTCTACTTTATTACTGGACAACCAGTGCACTTGCGGTAACGCAAAGGCTTGACACATCACCCCGTGTTGTATGTATCACTACTGTTGTCACTTACTGAGTAGTAAATATGTATGCTACTCATCACTCTCTTTGACCCTTCTTTTAGGGTGTGATGTCAGAGTTGGGTGTTGACACGCCCTTTTGATAAGTGTTTTTTTATATATATTTTATAATATCAGTTTACATGCGTTAAGCATTACTTTTATCAGGTTATATCATTGATAAGGTGTGTTTTGTGTTTTTTGTGCAAACAGGGCTTTGGAGACATAAAGTACAAGAAGAAGCAAAGATAGGGTGTGATGACACATTTCAAGGGCACAACTAGAAGCTGTGCTCATATGCATAGGGGTGTTGCCAACTTTCGGCGTAGTCCAAGTCATTACACAAACCGAAAGAGCACAAAGGCAGTAGTACGTCCATGTCCCAGATTCCGTACCCAAGCAGAAGAAGGTTCTTGAAGATTTCAAACGATAGAAAGCCACGCATCCTACCACACGAGCGTGTGCCCGACCGTGCGGAGTCAACGGAAGACTTCGGGAAAAAATTCTGTAGCATTCACTGTAGCAAAGTACTCTAGCAAAAGTATTGTAGCAATTTATTGTATCAGCGTACTGTAGATGTTCACTGTATCACAGGTGTGTGGCTACAATACACGGACGTGTGGATGCCCGCGTGAAGCCCCGAATTCAAATTATAAAAGCCGTCTTGTGATAATTTGTAGGGATCTTTTCGGCTACTTTCAAGAGACAAGGCGGCTAGGGCTTGGAGAGAGTTCTTTGCGGCTTTGGGAAGCTTTCCTCACTGATGAGTGAAATTTATATACATTTACTTTATATCTTACTCCCATAATTATTGAGTCTTTTGGTTTTAATTCTCCAAATTCGGTGCTATTTGAGGTATTCTTAGTTTTCCATTCAGATATCAACGTCCTAAAGCAAGAAGAAGTGATTTGGAATGATTTTAGGGATTCTAACATTGTAGCTTGAACTTGAGTACTTTTCTTGCAGCATTTATGAATGTCTTGTTCCTTGTAATAAATCTTTGTTATTAGCTATCTTGAATGTTGTTTAGTGGTTGAATGCTTGGAAGTTTGGTTTCCTTATCTTAGCTTGTGAATCATTATTAATAGTTGCAAGAAGTAAGATATCAACTTAGGATTCAACAGCACTGTAAGCATCATTCATATAGCATAACTAGATTTAGAACTGAAGATATCTCTGATAAATACTGAGAGAAACCAAGTTAGTTAACGTCAGGAATCCAACCCCGGGGCCCCATCTCGACCTAATCCTCACATTTCCCTTAGTGCAATTCCTTTTCTCAATATCCTTCAATCCAACCTAGAGTCAAATCCATATTTCTTTATTTGATTAGATATTAAGTAGAACGATAGTATTAGAAGCTACACCAGTTCCAGTGGATACGACTACCCGACCCTAAGGGTACATTTTACTACTTATACGACCCGTGCACTTGCGGTTACGCAAGGGGCGTATCAAGTTTTTGGCTCCGTTGCCGGGGACTGGCAACTTCTAAGAATTCGGTCAGACTTAGTAATCTAGTCGTTTATCTTGTTTTGATTTTTCTTTTTCCCTTAATTTTCGAGTCTTTGCACTCTTTCATTTTATTTTATTTTATTACTTTCTTTTTTCAAAAATTTTCGGTTCTTCCAGTTTTTGCAGATTGACAGTAAATTTCAGCACCTAAGTCGTTTTCTCCTTGAGTCAGAGAATACTATTAATAAGATGGAAGACAATTTGAATGTATTGAGGGGACAAGAAAATTTTTTGTTCAGAACAGAAGTAGAAGATCATGATGCTGGCAGGCAGCTAGTGGAGTTACTCTCAAGAGTGCCGAACGAAGATCATTACAATATCTCCCTGGAAGAAGCCGTAAGAGCTTACAGTGAGAAATCTCGAAAATGGTCGAGGAGGCCATTTACTGATGAGGTAGCATTGACTGATAGCCAGGTAGAGTTGAAACATAGTGAGGAGGTCATGTCTGTGAATTTGTAGAGCAAATGAGTGGAAGGATGTGATGGTCAACATTTGTTGGAAGATGAATTCACACAAGGAAAGGCCTTCAAGGATAGTTTGGACAGATTGAATTGGGAGGAACAATCGATAAGCACAATAGATTCAGAACCTGACAAGGAAACAAGCCTTCCAACCTCAGGAATCGGGATTGAAAAAACTGAGCTAAAAAAGTTACCCGATCACTTGGAATATGCTTTCTTGGGAGGGGATAAACAACGCCCACTAATAATTTCAGCAATCGTAGAAGATATACAAAAGGCGAAACTGTTACAAATACTTACCACACACAAGCGGGCGATAGCTTGGTCAATTTCAGACATCAAGGGAATCAGTCTTGCATTTTGCACACATAAAATCCTTATGGAGGATGAAGTTAAGCCAAGGGTGCAACCACAGCGGCGGTTGAACCCTAATATGCAGGAGGTGGTCAAGACAAAAGTAAAGAAACTCTTAGATGCTGGAGTTATTTACCCTATCTCGGATAGCCCGTGGGTAAGCCCTGTACAAGTGGTGCCAAAGAAGGGAGGTATGACAGTGGTCCAGAATGATAAGAATGAAGTGATACCTACTCGCACAGTTACTGGATGGCGGGTCTGCATTGATTACCGTAAGTTGAATGATGCCACTAGGAAAGATCATTTCACCTGAAGATCAAGAGAAGACCACTTTTACATGTCCCAACGGCACTTTCACTTATCGTCGCATTCCGTTTGGTTTATGTAACGCTCCTGCCACATCTCAATGCTGTATTATGTCCATCTTTGACGATTTCATCGAAGATATTATGGAAGTTTTCATGGATGACTTTTGGGTTTTCGGTAATTCGTTTGATAACTGTCTGGCTAACTTGAAGAAGGTCTTGGCTCGATGTGAAGAAAAAAACCTGGTACTCAGTTGGCAAAAATGTCATTTTATGGTCCAGGAGGGAATAGCATTGGGTTACAAGATCTCAAAATCGGGAATAGAAGTAGACAAAGCAAAGATTTCCACAATTGAAGGGTCAGTGATTTAAATTCTAATATATTTAGAATTAAAATCTAAATATCCTAATCTTAATCTTAATTGATTATTTGGTTATCTTGTATAAGAATGCAAATTCCAAGGCAAATACAAAATGCAAATTACAAAAATTGCCCTTGAGAATATATCTCGAGGCATAAATGCAAAATTACAAAATTCCCTTTGAGAACATATCTCGATGCACAAATGCAAAAGATACAAGAATTACCCTTGAGAACACATATCTCGAGGCAATCTCAAATCTTAGGGTAACCAAACACAACTCCCGAGACAATCTTAAATTTTATATAGCCTAAGAACATATCTCGATGCAACATGAGAAAATGCAAGTCCTGAAGCATCTAAATACATATCCCAAGGCAAATAGATTTTTTTTTACTTATTAAAATTCAGAATTTAATTAAAAAAAAAATTAATTTTGAATTTTTGTTCTCAACTCGGCTGTGATTTGGCGGAGAGGTTGGGTAAAAAATAAAAATAATTCAAAATTTTTTATTTTTTTAATTTTGAATTTTGAATTCTTGGCTGAGATTTGGCGGAGAGGTTGGGTATATATATATATATATATATATATAATTCAAAATTTTTTAATCTTAAATTTTTGGTTGTGATTTGATTGGGTGGAAAAGATAATTCAAAAAAAAAAAAATTTATTTTGAATTTTGAATTTTGAATTTTTGGTTGTGATTTGACGGAGGGGTGGGGGACGAAAAAAAATCGGATGTTCTTTTAAAAAAGGGAGGAGACAAAGTAAAAAAAAAAAAAGAAGAAAAAAAGAAGGAAGACGGAGAGAACAAAAAATAATTTTTTTAAAAAAAAAGAAGGGAAAGAAGACGTAGGAGAAGGTGTATATTCTCCCTCTCCCCGTATTGATATATATATATATATATATATATATATATAAAACTTCGTTGCTTGTCACCGTTGCCTGTCGCGTCGCCGCTGCCGTTGCTCAAGACTATCCCGTGCTCTTCCGTTTGACGACAACATCAACTTCACAGGGCACAATTGCTGCCTCAACGGATCCACTGTCGAGCTCTTCGTGAAGTATGAACCGCAATCAACATCTACGAAGACGATGGTACATTTGGCACAAACTTTCAGGGATGGTGTGTTGACAAAGTTCAATTATGAGAATACAACTATTAATTTGGAACGCTCCGGAGAGCCTAAACATCCGGCGTACAACATATCAAATATACCGGATAATCTTCCACTGTTTTGTAAGCTATGGAGGAAAGGATTCACTGTCTGATGTCAAAGATGTTCAGCCCTTACTTGATGATCTTAAGTTTCACAATGGTGACAAGTTAACTGTTCATTATGTCGAGGATTTTGCATATGCAGATTTTGTGATGGGAGTCAATGCGAAGGATATGGTCTATGATGCAGTAATCAGCTTTTTCGATCGACAATAGATTGACATTGAGTTGCTGGACATTATGAATTAACAATATGATTTGAAACATAATCCAAATGAAACAAGATAATACATTGAAATGAAGTATTATTACTTTATTATTATTATTATTTTTAACAAATAATAATAATAATAATAATAATAATAATAATAAGACATTAATATCAATCTAGTGAAAATGAAAAGGTTTGAAAAGCAATAATATAACTTGGACTATAAGGCAAGCTAGATAGATGTCCTACCTACCATAATAATCTAGCTCCTCAGCCTGTTCCTTTAAGAATTGAATTGAAGCCTATTGATCTAGCTGCAGATGGTGATGAAAAAGAGACAAACAAACGTGAGCATTTCACCATTCGTGGTTATGTTGCTGAAGTTCGATACAAAGATTTTTTGTCCATTTGCTTTGCTTCAAAAGCATATTCCGGATCAACATGCCTGCTCACTTCCTCCTTTGTCCATAACTAGATTTAGATGGTGGAATTGTCATAACTGTCTTCACAATTCATTATCTGCTGAAACTGCAGTTTTTGATGCTGTGTTAACGGGTGCTGCAAATGGTCAAGGCAAACATCATATTTTTTTTTTTCTTCTGAGGCAAATGAGAATGTTGTATCACATCCTTCTGGCCTCAAAAAATGATTCGATGGCAAAAGCTCTGAAGAAAGATCAACTGAAGCTGCTCGCTCATCAACTGTAAGCAGCAGTGGATTCAACCCTCGGTTACATTATGGAACGAAAGAAAATGAGTCTCTAATTGCAGAGTTTAGGAAAAGAGGTTGTGTAATATCCGATGGCTCTTGTGATAATTATCAAGGAAAACAAAATCTGTTCGGGAAACCTGGTCTTGCACATGCAGAGAGTGAAATAATACAACCAATAGAGACAGGTCCAATGGTAAAAAAATTTCTGTGTAGGAAAGGGTGATCCTGAAATGATAATAGATGCGAAAACAATGGTAAATGAGTTAAATTTTGGTATCAGTAGCTATGAAATCCCTGTTGTCATTCCTATCTCCCGCAACAACAATATTGCAGCACCTACCCAGAAACATGGCCACATTCTTGCTGGACTAGCCAACTTAAAGGAGCCATATAATCGCGTTGCCATAAACAGTGTCATGCCAATGGATGCTGTTTCTCCTCCTCATGCATCTGATGATTGCAACAAATGGAACGTTGACATGAGGCTGGTTTATAAAGGGATTGAAACCGAAAATGATGCCAGTCAAAGCACTTCAAATGCAAATTTGCAGCATAGGAAGGCTCGCAAAGTGCAGTTATTGAATGATATTTTAAAAGGCGAGTAATCAAGTGTTTGATTGTTATGCTGATGAAAAAACAAATGAAAATGAGAATCGCAAAGGAAAAAGGCCAGATGCACACAAAAGGAAAGCAAAACATTTGCATCATAACAAATATTATGCTACCAAGAAAAATAGAGTAAAGCCCACAAGGGACTATTATAGTAATGAATTACATCAGGATGAAGATGATGGGCCTTCTCTAATGCATTGGTCACAGAAGCGATACAAGAAGTCTCTCTCTTTAAAGGAAGATAACGAAATCAATCATGATGGAAATGAGGTCGGTTTTACTAAGATTTCTGGTGATGCATCTTCCATGGTTCATCATGTTGAAAGTTGTGGAATGAGAGAAGGGCAACCAGTTTATAGATTTATGGACCATGATCCAAGCAACTATGAGAATGCCCTTTAATTGGCTCATGCTGCTGCTACTGCCATGCAGTTTATTAATTCATGCAAACAAATGATAAACTCGTGTGACCCTTAAAAAATATAATAATAAATAAATAATAGATAAAATAATAGGATATTACATAGAGACAACACAAGTAACAGGAGATGAAAGCATGTTTTCATGCATAAGAATCATGCACGGTTTAAAAATATATATATATATATATAATAAAAATATTAAATAAAAAATAAATAAATAAATAAAATAAAATAATAATAATAATAATAATAATAATAATAATAATAAATATTCATCTCGACGGCAATAACAAGAATATTTATCTTGAAGCAAATGATAAATATTTATTCTAAATTTTAAGACGATAATGAGATATATATCTCGGCGGCAATGAGCCATTCAACGCGGTGACAAGGCACAGGCAGCCGCAACGATATATGAAAAAAAAAGGGTCATATATATTGACATATATATGATGTATTGAATATATGTGATAAAATAACAAAATTTATAATTCGCAAATTCTCTTTTCCCTTTATTTGTACTTGCCCTTAATCGGAGGTTCCTAAGATTTCTAATATGGAGTAATTAATAATAGGGGCTTGCTCCTATTAGAAATGAGAGAACCCATATAAAAAAAATATGATCTTTGTGCTTAGATGCTCTGTCTGGTGTCTTTTTCATGATGTCAGACGTGTATTTTGACCCCACAAATTCTGGCACGCCCGGTGGGGACTTCATTTCTCCTCCCATCTTTGAGGCAAAAGTACAAGTAAAGGTATGGTTCCTACACCTTGTGAAAGAAATCTAATAATATTTCTTTTATTATTCAGGAAACGAAGAAGGAAATGGCACTCAAGAACTCAACCATGTCTGGAAGCCCGAAACTCACGATTTTCCTTTGCGAAGGAACTGAGGTTCAAATGCCCAACTGAACATTCAATACTGGAGCTGCAATAGCTGAGCTGACCTTTGGCACGATATCTGAGTGAGTGCAATTCGTAAGGAGACCTACACCTTCGAAGGAGAACCTGATAGTCCTGCGGCTTCCATCCAAAGGCCGTCGCCCGAATGTGATTGTTCCTGCAATTGGCGAGGACACCGCTATCAGGGAGTCACCAAGAGTATCTGCATTCGAGAGGCTATCCCCCCCTAAAAGGGTAACTCCGATAAATGATGATGATGATGAACCCACATTTAGTATTACAGCAAAGGGACGGGAAAGTGGAATTTTCCAATTATCTGATGAAGACACACCCAGGAAGAAAAGTGTGTTTTCAAGGGTCACACAAAGGAAAACCCAAATTCCAAAACAAAGGCTAGATTTCGTGACATTCCAAAGACCCAAAAATAATCAAATTGGCACTTTCAACAACTCATTTGAACCTCTTAACCTGCTGAAGAAGAACGCAACCACTGTAGACCTCCGCCCCCAACTGAGTGAAAGCAAAGTTGGTAGACCTCCAAAATCCTATCACAAGAATTCGTTTGGTCAGAACCTTTACAAGACTTATACAACATCAAAGAAACTGCAGTCAAAGAAGATAAGACCAAAAGAATTTTATAAAAAGAAGCAATTGATTTCAACAACGCAGAAGACAGTGTTTGACCATTTAACCCCTGCAAGAAATCAACCCAAGGTTTCCTGCTCTAAATTTCAATGGAGAAGGGAAATGAAAAATGAAGAAATGTCTGATGCAAATGTGGAAGTACACACTTGCCGGATGGTTACTGAGGCAAGAGGAGATCTTACACTAGCACAAGAACAACTGGGACCTGTTACAATATCCTATAGAAGAGTAGCATATTCCCTGAATGGAGAAGAAGGTTGAAGCCATGTGCCACCACAGGAGGAGCAAGGGATAGGGACTAGCCTCCCACCACTCCATATACCAAAGAAACACAAAGAAGTACATCCTCTAAATGAATCTGAAGAGGGTGAACCTGTCTTTGTTCATCAACAGGGACACCGAGAGACTGAATATCAAAGACTTAATGACAACATGGAAATGTTGATGGGGTAAATGTTACAAATACAGAAACAAATCAAAATCCTAATGGAAAATCGACCTGAACAAATAGGAAGATCAAGGAGTCCAACCCGACGGTCGAGAGAAACCCTTAGGCCAGTTTAGCAAGGGCAACCCCACGGTTTCCTACGGAGAATGTGCAGAGGTCGAGAAGTCCAACACCTCATCCAAAGGAAACCTTCAGGCCGGCGGAACATGGGGGAAACTCTTATGTTCCTGTCCAGGAACAATCAGTTGTAATGACTCGAGAAGAGATACAGCAAATGGTAGTTGCTGAATTAAATCAAGCCAAAGGAATTGAGACAAGGGAAGATGGAGACAAGCCCTAACCCAGCTACCACTGCCTAGTGCCCTACCCCAAGGGATATAATGTTCCTAAATTCAAGCAATTTACTGGAATTGGCAATTCTGACCAACATATTGCTCATTTTGTGACGGCTTATGGAGATACAAGTGCGAAGCCATAACTCCTCCTCAGACAGTTCTTTGCAAGTCTCGCAGGAGTAGCATTTGAATGGTATGCAAATCTGCAACCTGAGTCAATCCAAACATGGCAGCAGCTGAAAGATACCTTTCGAGTATAGTTTGGGGGCATAAGTGACAAAATCACAATTGCCGATATCATAGCCACTCGCCAGAACAAAGATGAAAAGGTGGTCGATTATATTATGAGATGGAGGAATTTGAGCATTAAATGTGAACAACCACTCGATCAGCAGCAGGCAGTGGGTTTATTGCTCGGGAATATTGATAGTTGGATGTCACCTTTCTTGTGTACATCTAGCATCACTACATTCCAAGGCTTAATCTCACAAGCTAAAAAATTGGAAAGGACCAACCCGAAGGTGTTGTCCAATTTCCAGACCACTTCAAGGGGTGACAAAGACAAATCCAAGAAGACAGAGGGCAACAAGTATACTGCTACCACCTTCAATATTGAGAAAGGGAAAGGCGTAGCGGAGTCCCGTGAACCAGAACAAGCTAAGGTACCTAGCTTAGGTGCTACTTACAATGAATCAAGACCTCTTCCTTCTTTGAAAGATTGGATGAATAAGAAGTATTCATTCAGAAGAGATAAGGTACACAAAATTTTCAAAGATGCTGTGAGAGAAGGACTCCTGCTCCCCGAATGCAAAAGGCCTGAAGAGCAAAGCAAGACGGACCATCCCAATTGTTGTCCATATCATAGGGTGTTGGGGCACACAATAGAAGATTGTTATGTTTTTAAAGACTGGGTTGAGCAACAATACCAAGAGGGCAAGATCACACTCTCAAAGAATGTCTTGTTCGAGCAACCAACTAAACATATACACTATGTGACTACCATAAACCCAGAAGGGTCATCTCAAGGGGAAGTTACAGTGGTCGGTAACAAGGTGATTTTTACATCAACAGAAGATGACAATCCTGGTGCTGTTCCAGAAGAGCTATGGGAAGTATTCGTATCCAAAAGATTAATGAAGATGTTGAAAAAGTTAGCAGAACTCCCGGAGATCGCTTGGAAACGCTCTCAGCAACCTCCTAAAGGTTACCCAACAAAACAGTTAAAGAAGAAGAACAAGAAAAGTAAGCAAAAGCGCGAACAATCAAAGGGCAAGAAATCCATTATTGAGGAATATATAGAGACTCTTGAAGAATATGAGCAGAAGGAAAGAGTTCTAATTACCCTCAGAGATTATTTTCCTGAAGAAGTCGAAGAGTTACTCGGGGAATTAATTGAGAAAATTGAAAATGAAGAAGATGTGCAAGTGGAGACTCGCAAGGTTATTTCGGGAATAGAACCTCTATATAACCCAGAGGATGATGATAATGAATATGATAGCTTCTCTGAGGTAGAAGAGTCATATGACCGTTGCGGCCAACCCTATGTCAGTAAGAAGAAAAGAAAGAAGATAGTATTCTGGGAGAGAGTAAAGATGGCGAACGCCAAGCTCTTGGAGCCCTGCCAACAAATAAAGTCCAAAGAATCATATTACACTCTGAAGACCCCAAAACATAAGGTCTTGAGGAAAGTTATGCCTGCTGAAGACATCCCTGCTTTCATTCAAAGGGTGATAGAGGAGTTAGTTAATAGGCTGCGGCAGTTACATATTAAAGACGCTGAGTGGGATGAATCTGGGACATATCCTCCAGAATCATCAGGACAAAATTTTGTCTCAGAAGTCGTGGATTCTCCAGCCCCTGCTAAAGCAACAAATGCTAAAGAAAATTTATCAAAAAGGATAAAAGGAAAGAGCTCTTTGATCAAGCCATAAAAAACGGATTGGATTTGCCTAAATCAAAAGGCAGCGCGTGATGCATCTTGATAGTTACCGAACTACTGCCAATATCACCTGCTTGTAGGACACACCATAGAAGAATGTCAAGCTTTCCAAAAATGGTTGCAAGGACTGGTTTCTCTAGGGAATATGACACTCACAGAAGATTACTTTGAAGAAAGAGGTGAATGTTATGCCATAGTGGCTCACTATGATTCAGAAGATGAGCTAAACTTCCCTGAGGAGGAAGATGAGGCGCCACAACAGATACATCAGATGCAGCTTAGAACTAGGAAGATACTTCAACCAAGACAGGTTCCTAGTTCAAGTAACCGAGATAAAGGGAAGATAATAGAAGAAGAGAATGTTTCCCCCAAAAACCCTTCGAAAAAGCCAAACTACAACATTTTGGCACATTTAGAGAAAGTCCCAGCACTCCTCAGTATGTATGATGCATTGATGATGTCAGCTAAAGTCAGGGAGTCTTTAATACATGCTCTACAAAATCCTGAGGAGTATCAAGCATATTCTGCCGAGGTCAACATAAAAGAAACCCTATATACATCTCATACATCTTCAGTGTCCTTCACAGATGAGGACCTATTGCTTGGGACTACGGCACACAACAGACCACTATATGTGACAGGATTTTGTGATGGAGTAAAGATCAACCGGGTTTTGGTTGATGCAGGGTCTTCCTTGAATTTAATGATCCTCAACACTCTTCGAGCATTAGCTCTTGAAGTATGCCATTTGTCTTCAGAGAAGATCATCATCCAAGGTTTCAATCAGCACAGCCAAAAGGCATTGGGATCGATCACTCTGGCCCTTAAATTTGGAAAAATATCATCTAATGTGAAATTCCATGTAATTGAAGCGGATGTTTCCTATAAAGCCCTCTTAGGAAGGCCATGGATTCATGAAAACCAGCTGGTTCCTTCAACACTTCATCAATGCGCAAAGTACTTGGTGGACGGGGAAGAATTCAGAATTGATGGAGAGATCCAACCGTATGGCATCCATGAAATACACTATGAGGATGCGATGTATTATTTTAACACATCCAAATCAACCAAAGGGGGCAAATTGCCATGACCAGAAGAAGAGTCTTTGATCAAGACAGCCAAAACTACTCCTGTGTTCCAGAAAAGAGAACCAGCTCCACCTCACTTTGGTAGTGATACTGAGTCATCAGAAGAGGAAAGCGATGTGGATATACACCAAAGTAAGGGTCAAGATGAAAGATTTGCTCAAGAAAATGCGTTGTACATCATGAGGATTCCTGATGGGCTATACAAATCCCTGGATGACTTAAACGTAAATACAGTTGAGTATCTAGATACATTTTATGTGCCAGCTCGACATGAAAAGGAAAGAAGTATTTTCTTTTATAAGGATAAAAGCAAAGAAGATCTTGAATGATGATATCATATATATTAAAGAAATAGAAGATGATGAAGCTCAACCCATAAACTTCCCAAACCATTACCCCAACAAGCTCAAGACAATGGTTGAGAGGTTTGGGAGCAAAATTAAGTGGTCAAGGAAGTCACATCAAAGCTTTCGTCAATTGTGGGCTCCTGCACATGTGGATAAGAGAGGAATAGGCTACTCTGAGTCTTCCAGACACTCATGTTACATGGTAACATGGCAGGAGGAAGAAGAGGAAATCAAAATGAAGAATGCACCACTCGAACTAGAAGACGGGGGGCAAGCGACAATTGATGAGTTGGTTGAAATCGACTTGGGAAGCGGTGAAGACCCGAGGCCGACTTTCCTAAGTGCACAACTATCAGAAGAAGAAAAAGCATCATTCAAGGCTCTTTTGAAGGAACATATTGACTGCTTTGCTTGGAACTATGATGAAATGGCAGGGTTAGATGATGATGTAGCTGTTCACAGACTGGCCATTGATCCTAATGCTACTCCAGTCAAACAGGCACCAAGGAAGATGAAGTTTGACTTGGAGGAAAAGGTGATAGAAGAGACAAATAAGCTGATTGAAGCAAATTTTATTAGAGAAGAAAAATATCCTGATTGGATAGCTAGCATAGTCCCTGTGAAAAAGAAGAATGGGTAAATACGGATATGTGTAGACTTTAGAGATCTGAACAAAGAATATCCCAAGGATGATTTTCCTCTCCTAGTTATGGAGATTATGATTGACAACACCTCAGGGTACGAGATGTTCTCCTTTATGGATGGGTATTTTGGATAACAATCAAATAAAAATGCATCCGGATGATCAAAAGAATACTGCTTTCCGAATGCCCATGGGCATATATTGTTATAAAGTAATGCCGTTTGGACTGAAGAATGCGGGAGCAACATATCAAAGGGCTATGACCAGAATATTTGACAATTTAATTCACAAAGTTATCGAATGCTATGTGGATGGTCTTGTCGTTAAAACAAATTCCAAAGACAAGCATCTTGATGATCTGAGAACAGTTTTCACACGTCTCAAAAATACAAGTTGAAAATGAATCCCATGAAGTGTGCTTTTGGAGTCCTCTCTAGGAAATTCTTAGGCTTCATTGTGAGGCATCAGGGAATAGAGATAGATCCCTCCAAGATAAAGGCAATCCTAGAAATGCCTCCTCCTAAGACACTGAAGCTAGTGTGCTCCTTCCAAGGGCATTTAGCATATATCAGGAGATTTATCTCCAACCTCTCTGGAAGATGCAAGCCCTTATCTAAACTGGTCAAGAAAAATGCTCCTTTCAAATGGGATGATGAATGTCAGAGGGCATTTGAAGACATTAAACAGTACATGCTGAATCCACTAGTGCTGGCAGCCCCGATTCATGGAAAGCCTCTGATCTTATATACGACTGGATTGGAAGGGTCTTTGGGAGCTATGTTGGCTCAGAATAATGAAGAAGGCGAAGAAAATGTGTTATATTACCTTAGCAGGATGTTGGTAGGAGCTGAGAGTAAATATACGCTAATTGAAAAACATTGCCTAGCTTTGGTATTTGCGGTCAAGAAGTTGAGACACTACTTTCTAGCGCATAAAGTGATACTTATATCAAAAATAGATCCACTCAAATACCTGATGACGAAGCCGTTGCTTACAGGAAGACTTGCAAAATGGGCATTGATTCTGATGGAATTTGACATAACATATACTCCCCAGAAGGCTATTAAAGGGCAGGCGTTGGCAGACTTTCTAGCAGCACATCCTCTTCTTGATGACTCACCACTTAATCTTAATCTCCCTGATGAAGAGACATTGATGGTGGAAGAAGCAAGGTGGCGGCTATATTTTGATGGAGCATCATCTATAAAACCGGCACTTATGTTCCAAATTCCACAAATTAAAGATGGGATAGGACTTGTGTTTGTCACACCGGAAGGGGGGATCCTCAGATATGCTCTCTCCCTCATAGAGCCATGTACAAACAATAAAGCAGAATATAAAGCTCTCATAGTTGGTTTGGAACTGGTAATCAAAATGGAGACTCACAACTCATTATCAAGCAAGTCGAAGGAAACTACAAGATATACAAACCTGAACTTCTTAAATATTATAAGAAGGTCAAAAATCTGATGAAGAAAATCCCCCAAGTGTAATTAAGGAGGGTTTCAAGATTAGAAAATGGAGAAGCTGATTCTTTGGCAAAAGTAGCAAAAGAGCTGGCGAATCCAAATTATGAAGAAATCCATATAACCATAAAAAGTAGAAGACCCATTAGTACGATCCCCGACGAAGTCGAAGAGGAAAGTGCTTGGGGCTATGCGGAAGTCTTCACTCTTGAGATGCCAGAGGAAGATTGGAAGCAACCGTTCATAGAATATTTTAAATATGATAAACTCCCAGAGGATAAATCAAAAGGTCTTCAGATAAAGCGAAGAGCCCTAAGATTCACCCTCATAAATGATATATTATACCGCAGGTCATATGATCAACTGCTCCTGTGGTGCCTCTCATATGAAGAAGCCCAAGAAGTTATGCATGATGTGCATTCCGGGATATGTGGTGCACACCAATCCGGACCCAAGATGCGACTCAAGATCAAACACTTGGGATATTACTAGCCAACTATGGTTGGAGATTGCATCAATTATGCTAGAAAATGTCACCTATGTCAGATACATGGAGACTTTATTCATCAACATCCAAATCCTTTACATCCCACAGCCTCTTCATGGCCCTTTGAGATATGGGGAACAGATATAATCGGTCCTATTGAACCACCATCATCCTTGGGACATCGATTCATATTGGCTGCAACAGATTACATTCCAGATGGGCAGAAGCAATCCCGTTGAGAGAAGTTAAGATTGAGAATATCCTCAAATTCTTTAGTGAAAACATCTTATATAGATTTGGGACTCCAAGAAGAATTATTTCAGACAACGACCCCGCTTTTAGAAGTTTCAAGGTTGGGAGATTCACACAACAACATAAAATAAATTGGAGATATACCTCTATCTATAACGCTAGAGCAAATGGATTGGCAGAAGCATTCAACAAAACCCTCTCGAAGCTGTTGAAGAAAACAGTGTCTAAACAAGAGAGATTGGCATGAAAGACTCCCGTAGATGCTATGGGCATATCGCACTACATATAGAACTCCGATATAGTGCACCCCATATTCTTTGGTATTTGGGACTGAAGCGGTTTTACCTCTCGAAATCCAGATACCCTCCCTGAGAATGGCATTACAAAATGAAATTTCTAATGAAGATAATGTTCGGCTCCGATTGGATGAGTTGGACTCTCTTGATGAAAAAAGATTAGGGGTGCAACAAAATCTTGAAGTCTACAAAGCGCAAATGTCTCACGCATACAACAAGATGGCTTATTTTTGGACTTTTATCAAAGGAGAAATGGTCCTTGTCCTCAGAAGACCCATCATCACCAACAAAAAGGCCGGTGGCAAATTCAAAGCAAATTGGGAAGGCCCTTATGTTGTGGAGATCATCTACGAAGGAGGCACATATCAACTTATCGATGCCAATGGAAACAGGCCGATGCCACCTATAAACGGCCGTTTCTTGAAGAAATATTATGTTTAATATAAAAATGTTTGCTGGTGGTGATCCCGCAAGCGCACGGGGTTGTCAAGTAATAAACCACTCGCGCAAGCACGAGTGGGTCGTATTCCCAAGGGCCTGAGAATCTATTCTTACTTCCTTCTTGCAATGTTGTCTAGCCGAACAAACTTGAGATTTGGAATGGAAAAGCAATGAAGTAAAACAAAAGCAATTAAACTACTAAATACCAAGGGCGATAAACGGGAGGAAAATCAGGGTGAGAAGATGGTCACAGGTGAGGATCCCCTCGGGGTTACTAAAGTGTGAAGGATGTTGGATTAACATGCAAGTGGCTTGATGGACCGAGAAAACCCTAGATTAGGTGAACCCGATGGTCACGGCAATTGACCCCTAATCCGGTACGAATATTGAATACGGGCTCTACCCGTACAATTCCTCCTACGATTGCAAAGGGCAAGATGGTTTTCTCAAACTAAGGTTGAATCACACATGAGTAATTAACAGTAGAAATGGAGGGGTAAAAATACCCAATGGTCACGGCGTATTTGTATGTATTTCCCTTCCAATCTTGGTGAGTCTAATACTAGGGCAATGGTCATGCAACCTAGTATTGGCTAAGTATGGATACACAGAGTTCTCATGCATACCCAAGCGTTCAAAAACACCAAACATGAATCACAAACAAAATAACAAGCATTAATTAAACCAAATCATCCAAACATCACAAGTTCACCCCAAGGTTCACCCACATCCGGTGACCTTGGGGTTTTAGTTGCTCATAGTCCCAAAATACATGAATGAAAGTATGAAAACAACTAAACTAAACATAAAAGACCTCCCTTGAAAGGTGAAAGTCGAAGAAGCTTCCAAAGACAGCACTGGAATGGGTGGCATCCCGTCGTCTTCAACCTCCAAATTGGAAACCCTAGAAGTAGATCTCACTCAAGATCGTGCTCTCCTCGCCGATTCCTCCGTGGAAATGCCCTCCAAGCTCTCTTTCTTGGTCAGATTTGGAAATGGGGGTGTGGAGTTCCAAGAAGAGGCAAAGTTTCCCAAACATGATGCCCTAGAAACCTTTTAAAAAATGAAATTCGTGTCTCCTCACGGGCTGCCTCACGGCCGTGAGGTTGCCCATGAGGCATCCAGAGAGTTTACCTCAGGGGTTCTACAGTACCCTTCTACAATACCGACTACAGTAATTCTGCTATAGTATTTTGCTACAGTACTGCTAGAGTGCAGAAGCCCAAAAACGTCGTATTTGGTGTCGATTTCTTCCTAAATATGTTCTTGACCTCATTTTGGCTTATTTAGGGTCTGCAACACAAAATAAAGGGATTTAGACCTTAAAAAGGGCATGGACTCATAAAAAAATAATAAAATAATACAAATGAATACGTATAAAATACGTATATTTAGACGTTTATCATTTGCCTATGACGGAACGTATGGTCCTTCACAAGGCTTAACTAGTCATGTACAATGTACTTCTCGAGGCAAAACATTCATTTTTATATTAAACTCACTTTTGCTCTAAAATTCGTTCAATGAAATAAAGAGACACGTGTTTGTCTATGACGGAACGTCCGACTCTATGCAGACTGGTCATGCAGAATTAAGCGTGCTTCCTGAGGCAAATACATTGGTCCCTGTGTTTTTTCAAAAAACAAATAATAAAAATAATAAAAAAACATTCCTTATGCATGTTAAAGTGTTGGAAGTTGGAAGTTTGAAATTTCTTTTATGATATTGCTCCAATCAAGGTCTTCATCGGGTGACCAAAGTATCTTTGATCGCCTCGAAATTTCATTCAAATCGTAAATACATGTCCAATCTTCAATCTAAACGGTTGAAATATATGATTTAAAGTCCATATGATTTATAGAATCAAGTAGGACTGTGGGTCATGATGCAGGACACCGCTTCTCTACGCTCAATGTTGATCAACGTGTTAATTAGACCATGTCAAAAATTCGGATTGGTCTAAAAGTTTTTGTGAGAACTCCAAACCTGACAATGCTTAATGTGAATGGTCATTATTGAGCCTTAAGTCCTTCATTTATCAAAATAAAATCGCAAATCAAACATGAAATTCATCAATGATTGTCATTACACCATATTCAAATTCTAGCTCAAGATCAGACGGCCAAAAGAGTTTCAATCCTTCCGAAAATGTTTTTTTATAATTAAGGTGTTCTGATCTTCAAGTTGAACGGTGATGATTAAATTCTAAGTTCATAAGACTATCATAAAAATTTTGGTAATTTAGAGTCAAAATCTGCCTAAATTCCTGTCCAGTTACCTCATCATCACCATATGAAATCATATTCAATTTTAGTAAAAATTTTATAGTCGTTTATAAGGTCCTTATCTTGAAGATGAACGGTGGAGATTGGATTTTAAGCCTATTTGATCATCATGAAAAATTTTGAGTTCAAAGACCATGTCTGTCTAATTCCCTGTTCGCCCATGGTGCTATCAAGTGGATGAATGGTTTATAAAGTTATTCCAAATTTGGCTGAAAATATTCACAAAAAAAAAATAATAATAACAAAAAAAATCAATCATGATTTCAATTCTCCGAGTATTCTACTAAAAATAAAGAGGTATAAGAAAAGAAAAAAAAAAGCTAAGGCTTATTCAAAACAAATGTCCATGATCAATGCTTTAGAATCAATTGCTAAAGCATAAACAAACTAGAAAAGCAAACTAAGAAAACAAACTAGGAAACCAAAGAAAGAAAGATGGCTTTTAATGCCCAGTAAATTTCAACAATGATTCTTTTGCTTCTTCCAACTCATCAAGCCATTTTGTGAAAATAGCAATAAGAGGAGTATCTAAGTTCTCTTCTTTATTCTCAGCAAGCTTTGTCTTGGCCTCATTCAAAGCAACTTGAAGATTTGCTTGTGTAGGCTCGGAAGCTTCAAACAAGTTCGTTGAATCCGCTATCTTTTTACTCAGACTCTTCATTGTGCCTTGAATCTCACAAAGCTCGGCCTGAAGTTGATGTTCCCTCTCGGCAAGTTTTTGATATTCCTCCTTATTCGCATTTATGTCATTGGTCCAGTCTGTCCTGAGTTTGTTAAGAAGCTCAAGTGCCAAAGTTCTTTCATGCATGCATGTCTTGGCTTGTTGACTACAGATAGGAGCTTGAACATTAGGATCCTCCGAGGCTTCTTTGGCATAGGTTGCACATCGAGCGATTTTTTCTATGAAAGGCTCTAGACTTGTCAAATCAATGTTGAAAGGTTCAAAAAGTAATTTTGACTCCTTCACTTTGTTGATTATGTCATGGTAGTTGTGATAGTTGAGAGACTATATATTGTTGATCATCTCGTCTCGAAAGCGTAACACTACATTTGGTATATTCTTTGAACCTACAAAAAGAATATACAAATAAATTTCAACCTTCGATAAAAGATAAAAGATAACAATAATAAAATAATAATGATGATAACAATAATAAAATAAAAAAAACCCTTGGACTTGTTTTGGCAAACTTGTAACCCCGACATCAGCATTAGGGTCACCGCTTTCTAATTGTTCGGTGGAAGTATGAATGTCCTTGGCAATTTCTTGGACGACTAAAAAAAAAAGGAAAATAATATATATATCTATATATATGTGCCACGGCGATTTGTACACAAAATAAATAAATAAATAAAACCTTCGTTTTGCAATGGTGGATATGTGGTGTCAACATTAATGTTACAGCTATCATGAGGCGTGTTCTCACCGTTAGCATTCTTGCTATCACAAGATACACTTTCAACATGAGTATTCCCGCCATCACTCTCCATTGAAGAGGGGGCATCTTTTATGAAACTTTCCGAAGGAGTTCGACTAAAAGATGAAACACTTTCATCTTTTTGAATGGCTAAAAAGAAGAAAATCATTATGCGATAAAAAGAAAATAAAAATAAAGAAATAAATGTATATATATATATATATATATATATATATATATATATATATAAACCTTCATGGATTATTGGCGGATTCTGTGGGAGTTCATTTTCCAAGACAACTGGTGCATCCCCTAAAAAGCAAAAGAAGAAAAAAAAAAATTTTAAATAAGGAGCAAAAAGAAAATAAAAAAAAAGGAGAGAAAATGTTGAAGAATGATTGTCCCCTTTATTGAAATATAATACATGACTTCTCACCTCTCATGCATGGATACATGAATTGGATGGATGTTGGATTTATACTATCATTATGTTTACATAAATGCTTGGTGGACCCCACCGTGGGTCTCATGTCATTCAAATTCATGATGCATGTTATCTATGTTACATGTGCATATGGTCCAAATCATATAATGAGTTAGGGATAAAATAGGTTTATAGGCGTATTCATATTTTTTTTTTAGAAAATATTTGCCATGTTGAAACCCCAAAGAAAGAGAATGTATAAAAAAAAATTAAAATTAAAATAAAAAAAAAGTTATTAGAAAATTATTTAAAAAAAATGAATGATGAGGAGAAGTGAAAGAAAATGTGTGGGGGAAATTTGCATTTAAAAAAAAAAGGAGAAAATAAAAAAAAATAGAGAGGGGCTTTGTTGCAAAATTTATGGAGAAATGTGAATAAAAAAATATAATAAAATAAAAAATAATATATATATGAAAGCTAGAGGGTTTAATTGCAAAAACCATGAAGAATATGAAAATATGGAAGTTTAGGGGTTATTTGCAAATACTGAAGGAGTGTGGAAAAAGGGAAAAGTTCGAGGGACTAGTTGCATACAAATTATGAAAATATGTGAAAATATTAAAGCTAGAGGGTTTAATCGTAAGAAACCATGAAAATATGAAAATTTGGGAGTTATTTGCAAATTTTGAAGAAATAAAAAAAAAAGGTTAGAGAAGCTGGTGGCATAAATTTTTAAACTCTCAATATTTTCCTCTACTCCAATGTTGTCTTCCATCCCAACCTTGTCGCCGACTTCAATGTTTTCCTTAGCGTCGACACTTAAATCTTGTGTGTTTACTTGATCTAGATATAAGACGTCATCAAGTTTATTGAAGATGCATAGATGGGAAAAGAAGGAGAAAGAAATATTCGTACTATGGGAGCTCATGTGCATCTCTAGATCTAATGGGGGAACATCATCAATTCTTGGAGGACTTTGAATAGCCCTAACATTGTCTGATGGGGTGTCATGAGTCCGTATCCCTATGTTGAAAATAGACTTTGAGTTAAAATTTGGACTTTGAGTCAAATAAAAAATTGTGAAGTTACAAAGTTTGACCTTGAGTCAAAACTTGGACTTTGAGTCAAATAAAAAGTGTGAAAATTATGAAGTTTGATTTTGAATTAAAAAAAATTCAAAAAACAAATTCAGAATCGAAAAAAAAATCAGAATTTTTGAAAAACAAAATCTGAAAAAAATATCAGATTAAAAAAAATCGTTGAAAATTTTTTAAATAAAAAAAAGTTTAAATTTAAATTAAATAAAAAGAAAAAAAAGGTGTAAAAGAAAAGAAAAAAAAGTTCATGGGGATTGTTGAAAAAGTTTTGTGAAAGAAAAGAAATAAAAGAAGAAAGTTGATTTTTCTTTAACAAAAATACTAATAATAGAAAAATGAATGAACAAATAAGCAAATAGATAAAGTTTACATACCTTCAGTCCTTTGCCGCTTTGATGAGACAACTGGGTCAACCGTGGTATCTGTGTCATCAATGAATATGCTTTCATTGATAAATCTATCAGCCTTTGAAGATTGCCCTTGTTCCCTTTTAATGGTTCTCTAATCACTGAAATCATCTTGGATCAATAATGAATGTTTCTGTTGAAAAAAAGTTTCAATAGTCCTCAACCACTTATGTGCATAAACAAGTATAAGTCTCCCTTCTCTGTCATGCTCAGGGATGTAGAATGAGCTAGACGTCTTCTGGCGAGAAAGATGAAGCCAGTACCCCGCAAGAATCTCTAGAGAAGAAGCTCTCCTAGGAACATCAATGTACGCCGGAGTATGTTGATCGTATCCAAATTGGCTCCCAAACCGGTGCGGATTATAAGGTTCTGCAAAAAGATCTCCTGCACACCGAAGCGGAAGAACTCCATAATGAAGACTCATCACATATTCCATGGTATATGAATCCAATACGTTAGGTCCAGTCGGATATCTAGAATCTCGTACTACCTCGTTATTATGATGCATGAACAAGAAAGGGCGAGATATGAAATTGCTTTCACATCGAATAAAGTTCCTCACATATATAGGATTGACAAACGGAGTCGCGCTGGAATTCATAAATTGCAGCATCTTTGGTATTCTCAGCAACCCAGGGATACTCAAGGTATCGTCATCTATTTTCCTCTTGAGATATATGGTCTGGAAATAATGACCAGTCCAAGCATACAAGAAATGAGCAGGGAACATTGTGGTAGAGAATCCGGGTCCTTTTCTATGTTTAGCCATGGCATTTAAGCCCAAATATAAGCGCGCTAGCACTGCAGGGGCAAAAGCTACTCTTCTCCCATGCGAGATGTTGCATGCCATCATAAGAACTCCTGGTCTAATCAAATTGCGATCACCAGGCATAATAAAAAAGCAAATCCAAAGTGTTATAAAAGCAACTAAGTCTGCTTTGAAAACAGGCTTCGGAGGGGGATTAGATGCCGATCTATAACGGGAGCTATGTCTTGATCTCCTAAAGAACTCCACCCAATCCTCAAAGAATACATCTTCGTCGAAGCTTTGTCTTGAGAGCCATTGAAAGATGTCGAATAGGTTTCTTAACACAGAAAGTTCAGGGTCATATCTTCTGCAGATTATGTCATTAGGAGGTATGACTTCGTCATAGGTGTCGCCGGTAATTGGAACTCCTCCCAATTCCTTGATGTCCCATAATGAAATCCCAACTTCTCCATGCAACAAGTAGAAAGTGTTAGTATCTGGACACCATAGTTCTACAAGCGCTTTATAAAAGTTCATGTCAAAATCATAGCTGCCGACTGAAGCCACAATCCCGGCCACCAATTCTGCTTCAGATAACTCTTTGGAATAGTTATTGACCATGAATTTGGCCCACTCTGCATAATATAGAAGATCGATTAAACTATTTTGGATAGGCTCCCTACCCTTCCATCCTGGGCTGTGATTGATGATTCTAGATCCAAGGGTTTCGAATGTCTTCAAATCTTTCACTTCTCCTTCATGTTTCAAGCAAATTGCATCAGTTAGGCCATCTTCAAACCAATGGTTCGTGGACAATTTGGCAATAGCCATACGACTTGGATAGCGCTTCACCCACTTTGATTGTTCTCTTCCTTCATATATGATTACGGGTTCGGCTTCGGAATCAAACATAGGAGCGTGGCGCACGAAGGCTTGACCTTGGGGAACCTCATTGTAATTTTGGTTCACATCCCAAAAAGGTTGAGATGTATTGCCCATGACAAAAGGAAAGATTGGGGATTCCTACTTCTCTCACTCAAACTCACAAAAGAGAATTTCGTGAGACAAGTAGGAAGGGGGCATTTGTTTATAATGGAAACCAAATCCCAATTTAATTTAAATTCTAATATATTTAGAATTAAAATCTAAATATCCTAATCTTAATCTTAATTGATTATTTGGTTATCATGGACTAGAATGCAAATTCCAAGGCCAATACAAAATGCAAATTACTAAAATTGCCCTTGAGAATATATCTCGAGGCATAAATGCAAAATTACAAAATTGCCTTTGAGAACATATCTCGAGGCACAAATGCAAAAGTTATAGGATTACCCTTGAGAACACATATCTCGAGGCAATATCAAATCTTAGGGTAACCAAACACAACTCCTGAGACAATCTTAAATTTTATATAGCCTGAGAACATATCTCGATGCAACATGAGAAAATGCAAGTCCTGAAGCATCTAAATACATATCCCAAGGCAAATTGATTTTTTTTACTTATTAAAATTCAAAATTTAATTAAAAAAACTTTTTTAATTTCGAATTTTAGTTCTCAACTCGGCTGTGATTTGGCGGAGAGGTTGGGTAAAAAAAAAATAATTCAAAATTTTTTATTTTTTTAATTTTGAATTTTGAATTCTTGGTGAGATTTGGCGGAGAGGTTGGGTAAAACCATATATATATATATATATATATATATATATAATTCAAAAATTTTTAATCTTAAATTTTTGGTTGTGATTTGATTGGGTGGAAAAGGTAATTCAAAAAAAAAAATATTTTATTTTTAATTTTGAATTTTGAATTTTGGGTTGTGATTTGACGGAGAGGTGGGGACGAAAAAACATCGGATGTTCTTTTAAAAAAGGGAGGAGACAAAGTAAAAAACAAAGAGAAGAAAAAAAGAAGGAAGACGGAGAGAACAAAAAAAAAAAAATTTTAAAAAAAAGGGAAAGAAGACGCAGGAGAAGGTGTATATTCTCCCTCTCCCCGTATTGATATATATATATATATATATATATATATATATATATATATATAAAACTTCGTTGCTCGTCACCGTTGCCGCCGCTCGTCGCCGTTGCTTGTTGCGTCGCTGCTGCCGTTGCTGCCGCTCGTTGCCATTGCTGTTTGTTCACCTCCACGGCATGCTTAAGTGGCTGAGATAATGCCGCCAAGCATGCTGCCGCCGCTTGTCGTCGTCGTTGCTTGTTCACCACCGCGGCATGTTTGAGTGGCAGAGATAATGCCGGCAAGCATGCCTCAAGACTATCCTGTGCTATTCCGTTTGACGACAACATCAACTTCACAGGGCACAATTGCTGCCTCAACAGATCCACCGTCGAGCTCTTCGTGAAGTATGAACCAGAATTAACATCTACGAAGACGATGGTACATTTGGCACAAACTTTCAGGGATGGTGCGTTGACAAAGTTCAATTATGAGAATACAGCTGTTAATTTGGAACTCTATGGAGAGCCCAAACATCCGGCGTAAAACATATCAAATATACCTGATAATCTTCCACTGTTTTGTAAGCTATGGGGGAATGGATTCACTGTCTGATGTCAAAGATGTTCAGCCTTTACTTGATGATCTTAAGCTTCACAATGGTGACAAGTTAACTGTTCATTATGTCGAGGATTTTGCATATGCAGATTTTGTGATGGGAGTCAATGAGAAGGATATGGTTTATGATGCAGTAATCAGCTTTTTCGATCGACAATAGATTGACATTGAGTTGCTGGATATTATCAATTAACAATATGATTTGAAACATAATCCAAATTAAACAAGATAATACATTGAAATGAAGTATTATTACATTTTTATTATTATTATTTTTAGCAAAAACAAAATAATAAACAGAGGACAATATGATGATGATAATAATAATAATAATAATAATAATAATAATAATAATAATAATAATAATAATAATAATAATAATAATAATAATAATAATAATAATAATAAAGACATTAATATCAATCTAGTGAAAATGAAAAGGTTTGAAAAGCAATAATATAACTTGGATTATAAGGCAAGCTAGATAGATGTCCTACCTACCATAATAATCTATCTCCTTAGCCTATTCCTTTAAGAATTGAATTGAAGCCTATTGATCTAGCTGCAGTTGGTGATGAAAAAGAGACAAACAAACGTGAGCATTTCACCATTCGTGGTTATGTTGCTGAAGTTCGATACAAAGATTTTTTGTCCATTTGCTTTGCTTCAAAAGCATATTCCGAATCAACATGCCTGCTCACTTCCTCCTTTGTCCATAACTAGATTTAGATGGTGGAATTGTCATAACTGTCTTCACAATTCATTATCTGCTGAAACTACAGTTTTTGTTGCTGTGTTAACGGGTGCTGCAAATGGTGAAGGCAAACATCAGATTTTTTTTCTTCTGAGGCAAATGAGAATGTTGTGTCACATCCTTCTGGCCTCAAAAAATGATTCGATGGCAAAAGCTCTGAAGAAAGATCAACTGAAGCTGGTCGCTCATCAACTGTAAGCAGCAGTGGATTCAACCTCAGTTACTTTATGGAAAGAAAGAAAATGAGTCTCTAATTGCAGAGCTTGGGAAAGGAGGTTGTGTAATATCCAATGGCTCTTGTGATAATTATCAAGGAAAACAAAATCTGTTAGGGAAACCTGGTCTTGCACATGCAGAGAGTGAAATAATACAACCAATAGGGACAGGTCCAATGGTAAAAAAATTTCTGTGCAGGAAAGGGCGATCCTGAAATGATAATAGATGCGAAAACAATGGTAAATGAGTTAAATTTTGGTATCAGTAGCTATGAAATGCCTGTTGTGATACGCCCTTGCTTATCCGTAAGTGCACGGGTCGTACAAGTAGTAAAGTGTACACGTAGGGCGGGTAGTCGAATCCACAGGGACTGGTGTAGCTTTCGATACTCGTTGGATTTCTAATATCTAGCCGGCTCACTAGTTGGTTTCAGATTTAATTATAAATAAAAATAAGAAAGTGAGGATAAACAGAAGAGAGACAGGGTTATGGTGACAAGAGATCTAAACAAAAGAGTAGCGTCCCGGAGTAGTCACTTGGTGTCAATTATACTCGAATTCTCGCAATGTTTATCAGGTGCGTCTCATGATCCCTATATTCTAGAGTCTTGTTGTCCTAATGTGGATATAGTGGGATTGAGAGTAAGAGCCCAATTCTACTTCTTGTATCAATCAATGAGATATACGAGCTAAGTGGAAATCAAGGAATTAAGCAATCAATGCCACTCAACAACCAACATTCAAGTAAACAACTAAAGATCTAACAGAGAGAATTAGAGACTCCATAAACATTGCAATAAAAGCATTCAAATACAACAACTACCAAGTTCTTAAACCGGGGCACTGAAGAACGATTAGCCCCTCATGATTCTACAAGAAACACAAGGTAAATAACAAAAGAATGAGATGAAATTCATCAACTCCCTTCTTGCTTCACAATCTTCATCGAAGAGTGTCCGATGATGATCTTGCCAATGTTCCTCCACTCAAATGACGATCTCTTGGTCCGGATCTAGCCCTTGAAGGTGCCTCTCTACTACTCTGCCTCCTCCCCCAAAGGGGAGAAGAAAATCCCCACCAAAAAGCTCCTAAAGTAACTCTAAATTCGGCCTTAAAAAGTCATTCTCGATGCAAGCACGGCCGTGCTTAATTCAGCACGCCCGTGTTGAGGCCGTGCTTCAGCCGATGTAGATTGCGAGTTTTTGAGTTCTCGGTGCTACAGTGCTTGTGCTACAGTGATTTCATCCGAAAATTCGCCAGACTATAATTTGCACGGGGTAGAACACGCCCGTATTGAAGCCGTGTTGGCATTGCACGACCGTACTTAGGGCATTCTGACCGTGTTTCCTCATGCTTTCCAATTCCTGAGAAATGCACGGCCAAGAGCACGCCCATGTTGAGGCCGTGCTGGCTTGACGAACTTCCTTTTAGGTCCTTTTGATGTGAATTCTCCTCTAAATCCCTTCTACTTGCTCCAGGACCTAAATATCTGCACAATAAACTCAAAGAACCTTAAATAGCACCAAACTAAACAAGTAATAGCAAAAGGACAAGTAAATATCGGGTGTAATGAATATGAAATATATATATAAAATGCACTCATCATGTTGTCATTCCTATCTCCCGCAGCAACAATATTGCAGCACCCACCCAGAAACATGGCCACATTCTTGCTGGACTAGCCAACTTAAAGGGGCCATATAATAGCACTGCCATAAACAGTGTCATGCCAATGGATGTTGTTTCTCCTTCTCATGCATCTGATGATTGCAACACATGGAATGTTGACATGAGGCTGGTTCATAAAGGGATTGAAATCGAAAATGATGCTAGTCAAAGCACTTCAAATGCAAATTTGCAGCATAGGAAGGCTCGCAAAGTGCGATTATTGAATGATATTTTAAAAGGCGAGTAATCACGTGTGGCTGACGAAGTGTTTGATTGTTATGCTGATGCAAAAACAAATGAAAATGAGAATCGCAAAGGAAAAAGGCGAGATGCACAGAAAAGGAAAGCAACAGATTTGCATAATAACAAATATTATGCTACCAAGAAAAATAGAGTAAAGCCCACAAGGGACTATTATAGTAATGAATAACATCATGATGAAGATGATGGGCCTTCTCTAATGCATTGGTTACAGGAGTGATGCAAGAAGTCTCTCTCTTTAAAGGTAGATAACGAAATCAATCATGATGGAAATGAGGTCGGTTTAACTAAGATTTCTGGTGATGCATCTCCCATGGTTCATCATGTTAAAAGTTGTGGAATGAGAGAAGGGCAAGCAGTTTATAGATTTATGGACCACGATTCAAGCAACTATTAGAATGAGAATGCCCTTGAATTGGCTCATGCTGCTGCTACTGCCATGCAGTTCATTAATTCATGCAAACAAATGATAAACTGGTGTGACCCTTAAAAAAAATAATAAATAAATAATAGATAAAATAATCGCTTAATGGCCAAAAACACCCTCTAAGTTTGCGAAATGGCCAAAAACACCCTGTTAATTTCCAAATCCATAAAAACCCCTTCCTTTTAAATACAATGATTTTCAAAACCCCAAAGAATGAAACGGTGGTTAACGGAGTTATTTTTCAAATTCACGGACGGAATTGCCCCTATCTTGCATGGGAAATCGTGGTGCAATCATTTCGTCGATTAGAGAGGAAGTAGAGGGTTTATCGTAATGGGAATCCCAAGAGAGCTGTCTTCGCTTTTCTTCTCTGCTTAACTTTCTTCGACATCCTCTGTAACTTCAGTCCACCTGAATCACTCGTGCGCAAGTATCCGACACTTTCATCAGTTTGCAGCTCAAGGTATTCCAGAAGCTGTGTCTTAAGTAAGGCTTTTATCTGAAGTACTCTGTTACACAGAGATATTCGTCGGTTTTGTTTTGCGTGGTTCTAGTATGCAGGAGGATTTCACGGCTGGGCTTTCTAGGGTTTAGGGTTTAGGGTCTTGGTTTAGGGTTTAGGGTTTAGGGTTTAGGGTTTTCGGCTCTGCCCACGATTATTGAAAGAGATATCGTTTATTGTTGTTTGTGTAATGCTTACAATGTGCGTTTCCCCTTCCATTTCATATGGGTGCAGTTTGTAAAAGAGGTTTCCGTGTAATGAATGAGTTGTTGTCTAAAATATTTTGTCTTCTTTTAACGGTGCATATCTCTGTTTAAGCATTGAGCTTTTCGTGTAAAACCTTTTGTCTCTGTGTAATAGTTGAGGTATCTGTTTAACAAGTCTTGTGATTATGGCGGTAAACCTAGTCAACAAGAGATGCTACTTGACACCGGTGGCGGAGACCCTGGCCGAATTGAAAGTCCACATGACCTCTCGATATTGGGAGATCATTCGAAGGACACCATTTTCGGCATTCACTAAGGTGGAAGCTGTATTCCAAGTGAGGGCCCTTCTCAATTCGCTTCTGCAGAGGTACGATGGCCGCACCAATAAATTCAGGATCGGGGCGAGCCTGCTGAGTTTCAGGCCTGAGGATGTGGCTCTCGTTCTAGGTCTACGCTGCGACGGAGACGCGGTCCTGTTTAAGAAGAAGAAGACACCGTCAGCTTTCGAAGAGAGATATTTATCGAAAAGCTATGAGAAACACAGAGACGCCATTAAGAGCACTCTTCAGCGTCTTGTTGGACAGAGGGTGGGAGAGGAGGATTTTGTGAAACTCTTGATGGCGTACCTCATGGGGACAATCCTCTTCCCGAATACCTCATGCTCGGTGCCTACTTTGATCGTTGATTATGTCGACGATCTACCTGGCATGGGGCGGTACGCATGGGCGCAGGCGACGCACAAATGGCTTATGGAGGACGTTCCACAAGCTGCCGCCCGAGTGAAAGCCAGATGTGAGGGGTGGAAGGTAAACAAGGGGTATATTAAGGGTTGCTCAATCGCGCTGATCATCTGGTTTTACCAGGTGACCGGAACCTGCAAGAAAGTTCGTTTCGGCAAGACCCAAAGGGTACTGTGTACTGTGAAAGTACTTACAGGAAGCATGCAACGATAGAAACCAGTTGGTCAGCTCTCGAAGGAAAAGAGGTAATAAATCAGGAATAATGTGTTTAAAAAGAGCAGTTAATGTTTAATTATAGTCTTCACCGCTTAAAAACGGTAGTTTGTGTTTAATGCATGGTGTATTCTTTATATATGTTAGTTATGCTCCGTTTCAATGTGTGCCATATCGTTTATGTATATATGTCAAATGTTTAAATACGTTTGTTTTGGATCAAATTGAATGATTTGACTGAGATTGTTTTCTTTATATATGTTAGTTTCCTGAGCTGGTCCCGGCGAATGCTGAGGAGGAGACTTTTATTCGGGCCAATTGGTGGAGGGATGCTGTTGCGCGGTAACCACTTGCACGACAGCAAGAAGAGAGGCTGATCGTTGTCCGCAAGCATAGGGGTCGTCAAGTAATACCTCTCACGCACGCGTGAGAGGGTCGTATTCCCTGGGGTCCTAAGAGCTGCTATTACTTCCCCCTATACGGCACTGTCTAGTCTAGCTAAGATAGAGAATTGAAACAAGAAAAGAAAACTAACAAAGATAACTATAAACAGGATGGACTAAGGCACACCAAATAAGCATATCAAGGAGGCAATTAGCAATGAAAGTACGAGGTCCCGAGCTAGGATCCCCTCGGGATTACTAAATCTAGTAGGATGCTGGAATTACACAGGCAGTGGTGGTTCTTGGCCAGGAGAATCCTAAGGTAGGCCAACCCGATGGTCACGGCAGTTGGCCCCTAATCCAGAAGAGTATTGATACGGAATTCATTCCGCCCAAATCCTCCTACGATTGCATTAAAGGCACGAGATTCTCAAATTAGGGTTGAAGCACAAACTAGGCACAACCTTAATATCGGAGGGGTACAAAATACCCGATGGTCACGGCGTATTTGTACATGTATCTCTTCCAAGCTTGGGAGTCTAAAACTAGGGCGATGGTCACATAACCTATTATAACCTAGAAATCGACACACAGAGTTCTCATGCATACCAATACATCAAAGTACACCAAGCATGAACCACAAAACACACCAAATACCATAATGTAAATCTAAAGCATCCATACAAAGCAAGTTCATCCCAAGGTTCACCGGATGCCCGGCGACCTTGGGAGTCTAGTTCATCATCAACAAAGTAGAAAGCAAGGAATACAATAAATACAATACAAAGCTCATAGCAAACTCCCCGAAGATGAAGACTAGAAGGTGGTGACGAGAACTTGTCGGATCCACGCCGGCAAGCTCCTAGATCTTCTCCTTGATAACACAACCTCTTCTCCCCGTGATTTCCTCTTCAGATCTGCCTTCTCCACTTGCCTTGAAGCCCTAGGTGAAGATAGTGGAGAATGGTGGCCAAAAGTCCCCTTTCAAGATGCCCTAATGCCCCTTAAAAAGGGAAATTTCTTGTGTCCTTACGGGCGTAAGGTTGCCCGTAAGGCACCCAGAAACATTCCTAAAGATTTTATCTCGGGGGTGCTACAGTACCCTGCTAGAGTGTTTAACTACAGTAATCCTACTACAGTACTACTACAGTGATGAAGCCCAAAAACGCCGTATTTGGTGTGGATTTCTTCATAAATACGTTATTGAGCTTATTGTGCTTATTCCGGGCCTGTAACACAAGTAAAGCAACTTTAAACAAGAAAATAAATAACAACTTAACAAAAAGAGAACAAAAAATATACACAAGTACGTATAAAATACGTATATTTAGACGTTTATCAAACATCCCCACACCTAAGCGTTTGCTTGTCCCCAAGCAAACAAACATGAAGAACAGGGGCAAGAAGATAAATGGCTAAATATACGACCTCAGGCTCAAATGTACAGGACTTCACTAGCACAAATCGTTAGAAATCAGGAAGTGAGTTGTTCAGTGTATAGATAAGCAATATCAGCTCTGTTTCATCCAAAGTGTTCTTGTGAGTGTGTACTGACTCCCACACTGACCTCCACACCCTAGATTACCCCAGGATGTCCATTCACCTCATACAAATTGAAGTTAGTGTTAGAGTGGTAAAGACCCTCTCAATAGTCAGTTAAAAATCTTCTGGTCTCCAAAACGGAACTTTAACAACAAGTGAAGATAGAACAGGTTTCAGGCTCCCTAAAGGTCAATTTGTTTTTTTTTTTCGAGTCCATCTAACGTAGACTGTACAAAAATCTTTCAGCAGGATGCACATGCTGGCCAGGCACAAGAGCCACCCAACTTACTTGACTAGAGATCTACATATACACATTCATGCTTTTACAAGCAGAGGAATACTGACATAGACTCATTTTTCACTTTTTTTTTTATTTTTTATTTTTTTTTAAGACGCCTGATCAAAAGCCTGCTAAAAACCTCACTTAGAGTTAAAGCAAAAACAGGAGACTCAAAAGTTTTTAAAGGACTATTGAAAGAAGAATTTAACATCCTAACACTAAATCAATAAGATGGGTTAGAGTGTCCGAAGTGGAAGTTATAGTGAGCAGGTATCAATGTTCACTAAAGATGAAACAGAACTACATTCAAGCACATGTAAAGTACAACTCACTACTATCATTCTACCAAGCTAGGAAATCCTTAACAATAAAATCATAGCTATCATAGGTGAGTCAAGCATGCAATTTAAAACAATTCCAAAGTTCATGAAAATCTATCCCCACTCAAAAATGCACATTGTCCTCAATGTGTCTAATTCAGCAGTGCATAAAAATTATATGCGATAAAAACATAATAAGAGGGTTTCATGAACTTCCCCGAGTCTCAAAACACGAGTTTTGAAGTCCAAGAGATCGGGGTAGCCACCAATGATGCGAGTGGATGATCGAGAGAGAAGGCGTGCTTGATGCCCTACTTCCATCCTACAAGATAGAAAGGAACATCATATCAAGGCATCTAACACACACAAAAAGAAGAAAGAAAAAAAAAAGAACAAACAAACAAAAGCAAACAAAACAAACAACTAGCACAACACAACAATCAAGCAAAACAAAATCCAAGCAAGTTCTTTGTTCATCATTATCATGGTGTCCAAAGCTCTCTAATGCAAGCATGGCTAAGGGTTTTCAAATATGATTCAAGATTAAGTCACATACAAGAGAAGCAATGGTTCAACATGATGGGAATGTGAAAGAATTTAAGAATTGCTACAGTAATTCCCAAAAAAAAAATTTTGAAGTACCTTCTCTTGTACATGGAGCATAAACACTTTTACAAAGCTTTGAAATTGCTTCAAAAACCCACAAAAATGACAAACCACAAAACTCCCTAAAATTTCATTCACAAAAATAAGAAAAACTCATGGTTTTGAGTGAGAGATCAAACCCTTGCCCTCGAGTAAGATGAGTGAATGCAAGGGCTAGATCCGGCCAAAAGCTTGCTCAAACTCTAGATTTTTGTCACTAAGATGGAAAAGAGGAGGAAGAGAGCAAACTAGAGCAAAACGAATGATGAAAAATGGTGGACAAATGAGAGAGAACCGGCTAGAAGAATTGGGAAGAGGAGTGAATAGTATAAGCCCCCAGAACATGAGTTTTAAGGCCTCTATCGGGTGGTCTTGCCGACCATCCTTGGGGCCGCAAGGATGGTCCGCAAGAAGCTCGGGAGAAATCACGAGGGGCATCCTTGCGGCCGCAAGGATGGTCCTCGGGATTTTTCTGGTTGCAACATTTTGTTCTCCACACTTTGTACACATTAACCATGGATGAAACCTTGAAAAATACGGCCGGAAACATCATTTAAACTCTCAAAACATCAACATGCATGCATCTAGAGCAAGAATTCTTCAAAAACCACATGACAAACAAGTTAACACAAAGGCGAAAGAATTAAGAAAAACGACGAAAAGTACAACTATACACGAACCACTACTAAAAACATAAGTAAAATAAGACAACACAAACAAGAAAATGAATGCAAGAAATGAAAGGAAGCTTGGGTTGCCTCCCAAGAAGCGCTTGTTTAACGTCATTAGCTCGACGTACCTATTTCTTACCTAGGGAGGCTTGAAAATGGTGTGTTCCTCCCGGCTAGAGGTGGCATAAGAGCTACCAAAAAATATGAACTTTACCTTCCAGGATGATGCGAGTTTGGAGGTCATGCTTGAGTTACCTTTTGGCCTCCATGTTAAAAGCTTGGGCCGAGCATTATTCAATCTTGGCATTGGTGGGTCCTCGAACGGCGTCAACCTCCTACCCATATCTTGCTCCTTGGCCATTGTCAAATCGCCTTGAATTACCCATAAGTGTTGTTTGGGTTTCCAAGGGAACAAGTTGGGTTAAGAACTTGTCAAGCTTCGCATAGGTTGATTAATTGGACGCTTTAACACCCTTTTCACATTTCTTTTCTCAACCTTTCTTGAATGATCAAAAGTGGCCCATAAAATTTGCTTGGGCCACCATGGAAAAAGTTTTAGTTGGGAATTGTTCAAGCCCGGCATAGTTGGGTTCAAGGATGACATTGGTTTCCTCCCCAAATCTTCAAATACATTTCCCAAATTTTTTTCTCTGCACTTGAAGGTTATCGATTGGTTTATTGAATGGTCGATATCGAGGCAAGTAGTTTCTTGAAATGTGGTAGATGGGGCCTCCTCTACTTCCTCACATATGTCTATATGACCTCCTCATTGACTTGCTTTACCCCATCTTTCAATTGTTGCCCACTCATAAGTTTGATATCCGCCTGGTTTTCACTTGGTTTATTTTCAATATTGCTCATTGGGCTACCCAAAGAAGGCTGGGAATTTGCCCTAATAAGTTTCTCAACTTGGTTCTCAAGTGCTTTGATTGAAGCTTGGACATTCCTTAGTATTGTACCAAATTCATCAAGTCGTTTGTCCATTATTGCAAACCTTGCATCTGTAGTGATCATAAACCTTGCTAGAACATCTTCAGTAGTGTATTTCCTCTCTTGCCTATGTTGCGGCTGAAATTGGGGAACTTGGGGTTGTTGAGGTGTTGGTTGTTGTGTAATGCCTTGGCTTGTGGTGGTGATCCCGCAAGCGCACGGGGTCGTCAAGTAATAAACCACTCGCGCACGCACGAGTGGGTCGTATTCCCAAGGGCCCGAGAATCTATCCTTACTTCCTTCTCGTACTGTTGTCTAGCCGATCAAACTCGAGAGTAAAAGAAGAAAATGCAAATACAAGAAATAAATGCAAATCAGAATGCTAAATAACCAGGGCAATAAAAAGGGAAATCAGGGTGAGAAAGCTGTCACGGATGAGGATTCCCTCAGGGGCTACTGAAGTGTACAAGATGCAGGATTAACATGTAAATGGCTTGTTGGACCGAGAAAACCCTAGATTAGGTCAACCCGATGGTCACGGCAGTTGACCCCTAATCCGGTACGAGTATTGAATACGGGCTCTACCCGTACAAATCCTCATACGATTGCAAAGGGCGAGGTGGTTTTCCCAAACTAAGGTTGAATCACAAATGAGTAATTAACCCTAGAATTGGAGGGGTACAAATACCCGATGGTCACGGCGTATTTATACGTATTTCCCTTCCAAGCTTGGTGAGTCTAACACTAGGGCAATGGTCATACAACCTAGTATTGCCTAAGTAGAAATACACAGAGTTCTCATGCATACCCTAACATTCAAGAGCACCAAACAAAGATCACAAACAAGTCTACAAACATTAATTAAAACCAAGCATCCAAAATACACAAGTTCACCCCCAAGGTTCACCTACATCCGGTGACCTTGGGGTTTAGTTGTTCATAATCTCAAAATACATACTCAAAAGCATGAAAACAACTAAATAAAGCATGATCACTCCCTCAAAGTCGAAAATGAGGTTCCGAAGACGCCACTCAAGAGGTGGCTTCCCTTGTCTTCAACCTTCCTTCAATGATGCCCTAGAGTAAGATCTTGCTCCCAAACGCTCTCTCCTCCAAGATCTCGCCGTGAAAACGCCCTCCAAGCCGGATTTGATGATGGTGGTGTGGAGCTCCAAGAAGAAGCCAAGTCTCCTTTCCAAATACCCTAAAAACTCATATAAAATGTGACATCGTGATGCCTTGCGGGTGGCCTTGCGGGCGCAAGGTTGCCCGCAAGGCATCCAGAAAGTTTATCAGAATTTTTCCTTTCGGTGCTACAGTAACCTGCTACAGTGCTACTCCATTAATCGTGCTACGATGCGCTACGGTGATGAAGCCCAAAAACGCCGTATTTGGTGTCGCTTTCTTCATAAATACGTTCTTGAGCTTATTTTGCTTATTTCAGGCCTGTAACACTAGTAAAGCAACTTTAAAACAAGAAAATAGAAAACAACTTAACATAGAGAGAGAATAAACTATATACAAGTACGTATAAAATACGTATATTTAGACGTTTATCAAACATCCCCACACCTAAGTGTTTGCTTGTCCCCAAGCAAACAAACATGAAGAAGAACAAAATAAGATAAATAGCTAAATATACGACCTCAAGCTCAAATGTACAGGACTTCACTAGCACAGATGGTTAGAAATCAGGAAGTGAGTTGTTCGGTGTATAGACAAGCAATATCCGCTCTGTTTCATCCAAAGTGTCATTGTGAGTGTGTGCTGACTCCTACACTGATCTCCACACCCTGGATTACGCCAGGATGTCCATTCACCTCATACAAATTGAAGTTAGTGTTAGAAGTGCTAAAGACCCTCTCAATAGTCAATTAAAAATCTTCTGGTCTCCAAAACGGAACTTTAATATCAAGTGAAGATAGAACAGGTTTCAGGCGCCCGAAAGGTTTTTTTTTTTTTTTTCGAGTCCGCCTAACGTAGACTACACAAAAATCTGTCAGCAGGATGCACATGCTGGCCAGGCACAAGAGCCACCCAACTTACTTGACTACAGATCTACATATACGCATTCATGCTTTTACAAGCAGAGGAATACTGACATAGACTCATTTTTCACATTTTTTTTTCACGACTCCTGATCAAACCTGCTAAAAACCTCACTTAGGGTTAAAGCAAAAACAGGAGACTCAAAAGTTTTTAAAGGTCTATTGAAAGAAGAATTTAACATCCTAACACAAAAATCAATAAGATGGGTTAGAGCGTCAGAAGTGGGAGTTATAGTGAGCAGGTATAAATATGCACTAAGGATGAAACAGAACTATATTCAAGCACATGTAAAATACAACTTACTACTATCATTCTACAAAGCTAGGAAATCCTTAACAATAAGATCATAGCTATCATAGGTAAAATACAAGCATGCAATACAGTATAAATACTCCATCCCAACCTAAAGCTGTACATTGTCCCCAATGTACATAAATCAGCAGTACAGGGTGGGAAATAAATATAACAAGAATTAAAAGATGGAGTAAGAAACTTCCCCAATCCGTCGATGAAATGCATGTGGACTGGGGGGGTCCATGTGGTGAGGGCTGGGAGTGTGAAGCATTCCTAAAGAAATTCCTGGAAAAAGACGGAACACTGATCACAACTCCAGAATGAGAATGATAGAGGAGAGTGCAAAAACAGAAAGTTCAAAATAAACAGAGAAAGTTTAGTAGGGTCGAAACCCTAACTAACTTAAAAAGTAAACACTAAAGCAGACAACAAGAAAAACAACAAAATAGATAAAAAAACCATCAAGAACAACAACAAGTGGCGTGATGCTGGGAGTAGAAAAAATGGCCGTGATGATGCAGCACAGGTGGTAGCTGCGGAGGTGGTGCCCACTGAAGATGAAGAAAAAATGGAGCTTAACACTTCTAATGTGAGTTCTTTGTAGGTGGGTTCTTCAATGGAGAACAATTTGTCCCACCCATCATGAGAAATAAGCTTCAGGACGACTTCATCTAACCCCAAGGTTCTCAAAACATTCCAATCAATCTTTCGTATGGTGCCGAATGTTTTCCTTGACATAAGGGCGAATCGGGTCTTATGATCGTCCTTTTGAAATCTTGGTCCGTCGACGGGCGGAGAACGGTCTCTCCGTGTCCTCTTATGAGCCACTTTCTCGGTCCTCATACCTACAAGACCAAGGGGACACCATTAAACCAAATTATAAAGAAAATAAAGCTTCATGGAATGAAAATTAAGGAGAATGGTTCATTGCTACAGTCAATCCGAGAAATTTTGGCAAGAGTTTTGCTTGAAAAAGTAGCCAAAAATTTTTACAATCATGCAAAACCAATCTCACAATGCTATATTAAGCAAAAAGAACCAAAAACACAAAGATTGCATCCCAAAAATTCATTAAAACATAAGGTATAAGAATGAAAACCAAACCTTAACCCTAGAGTATGAGGGATGAATCAAAAGCTTGAAACGGCTTGAAAAGGGTGTAATCTTCCAAAATCCTTCAACAAAAGAGTTTAGAGGAGGAGGAGAGTGATTTAGAGCAAAACAATGAGGTGATTTGGTGGAGAAATGAGTGAGAAATGAGAGGAAGAAGATGGGAGTGTGAAGATGAGAGAAAAAAAAATTGGGAAGAAGCCCTTTTAGGGCTATTGTCGGGCATCCTTGCGGGTAGCCTTGCGGGCGCAAGGTTGCCCGCAAGGAGCCACTGGATGCCTTGCGGTTGGAATTGCGGGCGCAAACCCACCCGCAAGGCTCCTCTGGATGGCTCACGGGCAAGCTTGCCCGTGAGCTTGCCATATGCGACCAAAACCCCTTCTAACGGTCATAAAACGGCTCCAAACTTGTTTAGCATCAACATAACCTCCTTTAAACCCTAAAAACAATGAGAACAAAGTCGATATAATCCCATAAACATACAAGAAGCAAGCTTCATGGCATCAACACATCAAACAACTCAAAGAATCTCAACATCATGTAACAAAGAAATGACAAAGAAGAAGAACAAAATAACTATAACAAAGGCAACAACCAAGAAAAAAAACTACTACAAAATAAAAGAATACGAAAACTAGAGTGCAAGGAATTTCAAAAGCTCTGGTTGCCTCCCAAGAAGCGCTTGTTTAAAGTCGTTAGCTCGACTTATCATACCTCAATTGATGGTGGGTCAAAGGGTGGAGAATTACCTCCATTTCTTGGTGGGTGTTGTTACCTGGAAAGTAATGCTTAAGACAAGTGACCATTAACCTTGAATGTTCCATTCCGAGGGTGAGTTATTTCGATGGCACCGTGAGGAAAAGCTTCCGTGACAATGTATGGCCCGTGCCATCTTGATTTCAATTTCCCGGGGAATAGTCTCAGTCTAGCATTGAACAATAAAACTTGATCTCCTTTTTGAAAATTTTTAGCTCGTTTAATGTGGCAATCATGATACTCCTTTGTTTTCTCCTTGTATCGCACCGAGGTCTCATATGCCAAAGTTCGCCATTCGTCTAATTCATTTAATTGAAACTTCCTCTTGTGGCCACTAAGGTGAGGGTCGAAGTTGAGTTGTTTCATGGCCCAGTAAGCTCTGTGCTCCAATTCAACTGGTAAGTGACAAGCCTTTCCATAAACTAATCGGTAGGGTGTTGACCCGATAGGTGTCTTGTATGCTGTCCTATATGCCCAAAGTGCATCATCAAGCTGTTTTGCCCAATCTCTTCGGTGATGGTTGACAGTTTTCTCTAGGATCCGCTTTAACTCCCTGTTTGACACCTCAACCTGCCCACTGGTTGATACGCAGTCGACATGCTATGAGATACCCCGTACCGTTTTAGAACTTTCTCAAGTTAAGAGTTGCAGAAATGGGTGCCTCGATCACTTATGATCACTTATGATCACCGGGAGAACAGCTTCTTTAGAAATTTCACCACCACCCTAGCATCACAGGACGGAAAGGCTTGGGCTTCCACCCATTTTGAGACATAATCTACCGGCACCAAAATGTATTTGTTACCTTGGGAGATAGGGAATGGGCCCATGAAATCGATTCCCCAGACATCAAACACCTCGCAAGCTTGATTCCACGATTGCGGCATTTCTTCTCTTTTTGAGATATTACCGGTCCTTTGACATATGTCACACTGTTGTACCAACGTTTGCGCATACTAGAACATAGTGGGCCAGTAGAATCCCGAGTCAAGAGCCTTCTTAGCTGTTCTGTTCCCGCCGTAGTGGCCTCCTGTCGGACCTGAATGGCAATGCATCAAGATATCATGCCCTTCCTCTATGGAAACACATCTCCTGACGACCTGATCAGCGCACATCCTGAATAGGTAGGGGTCTTCCCAAATGTAGTGCTTTAAATCGGCAAAGAATTTCTTCCTTTGTTGATATGTGAGCCGCTTTGGGAATATTTTTGTTGCTAAATAATTTGCGATATCTGTAAACCACGGAGTCTCATCTTCCTCGATCACCTGAATATTGCACAACTGTTCACCAAGGAATGAATCATTTATCTCACCCTTGTGCCAATTATTCTCCATAGGCTCCTCAAGGCGTGAGAGATGATCAGCAGCTAAATTCTCCGCCGCCTTTTTATCCTTTATTTCTAGATCAAACTCTTGCAGTAGTAGGACCCATCGGATCAGTCGAGGTTTTGCGTCTGACTTGCTAAGTAGATATTTCAGGGCAGAATGGTCTGTGTACACAATCACCTTCGATAGCACAAAATATGATCGGAATTTGTCAAATGCAAAGACAACAACGAGCATTTCTTTTTCAGTGGTGGTGTAGTTTTCTTACGCGTCGTCCAGGGTTTTGCTTGCATAGTAGATGGGTTGGAAATGATTGTTTCGCCGCTGTCCAAGCACGGCTCCCACAGCATAGTCACTCGCATCACACATTAGTTCAAATGGTAGAATCCAATCTGGAGAAACCATAATTGGTGCTTCTATAAGCTTTTTCTTCAAGGTGAGGAAGGCTTTCATGCAGTCTTCATTGAACTCAAAAGGGCCATCCTTCTCGAGTAGCTTCGTCAAAGGTCGGGTAATCGAAGAAAAATCTTTTACAAACCTCCTATAGAACCCTGCATGGCCCAAGAAACTTCTGATTGCTTTTACTGAAGTTGGAGGAGGAAGTTTCTCAATGGTAGCGACCTTTGCCTGATCCACTTCTATCCCCTTTTGAGAGATTTTATGTCCAAGTACTATACCCTCCTGGACCATAAAATGACACTTCTCCCAGCTAAGTACCAAATTCGTTTCTTCACACCTTTTTAAAACTCGCTCTAAATTTTTGAGACAAAAAGCAAATGAGTCACCAAAGACTGAAAAGTCATCCATAAACACTTCCATGATGTTCTCCACCATACCTTCAAAAATGGCCAACATGCATCTCTGGAATGTGGCAGGTGCATTGCAAAGTCCAAAGGGCATACGGCGGTAGGCAAACGTTTCATACGGACAAGTGAAAGTGGTCTTCTCCTGGTATTCTGGAGCAATTGGTATCTGAAAGTATCCAGAGAGACCATCCAAGAAGCAGTAGTAAGCATGTCCCGCCAATCGTTCAAGCATCTGATCTAAGAAAGGCAAAGGGAAGTGATCCTTCCTTGTGGCATCGTTAAGCTTCCTGTAATCAATACAGACCCTCCAACCTGTGACTGTTCTCGTTGGGACAAGCTCATTCCTCTCATTGGTGATAACTGTCATTCCTCCCTTTTTGGGTACTACCTGCACAGGACTCACCCAGGCACTGTCAGATATAGGGTATATAATGCCGGCATCGAGAAGTTTGATGACCTCATTCTTTACTACTTCCTTCATGTTAGGATTCAACCTTCGTTGGGGTATTGCCGTAGGTTTATGATTGTCTTCCATAAGAATTTTGTGAGTACAAAATGATGGGCTGATCCCTTTGATATCAGCTATTTTCCAAGCGATTGCCTTTTTATACTTTTTGAGTACATCAAGGAGTTTTCCCTTCTGTTCCTCTGTCAAATCTGACGCAATAATAATTGGAAGTTTGGATCCTTCTCCCAAAAATGCATATTCCAAGTGCACCGGTAGTGGTTTTAGTTGAAATTCGGGTGGTTCCTCCAATAATGACTTCAATTTCCCGAAACTGCCCCTATTGTATTTTTCAGTACTCACTTCTTCCGTCTCTGGTCCACTGTCACTATGATAACTTTCTTCCATTGCTTGGCTTCTGTTTCGACATGAATTGGGTTTTCCTCTAACCTAAATTCCTCTTCTTCTAAACTGTTTGTCACAGCGTGCTCTGTGCCATGTTCCATTGGAAAATGCTCTACAAGGTTCACTTTCTCTGATTGCATGTACTGGTTGAGGAATGACAGAGTATTGAAATGTCCCTGAGTACAATTAATCGAACCTTCACAATACTGCTTCTTCCATTGATCATCATAAAAATTTGGAGTATGTGACTCAATCCCAGTGCTAGGGTAGTAGTAGCATGGCACCTGCGTGTGATGATAGTTAACCCAATCATTGTTTGCATACATAATTCAATAATAAAAGAAAAATATTTACAAACTTAGAATAGAAATTGGAAACAAAACAAAAAAAGAAAAGACACTCGAAGTAATAAAAGAAAATAAACAGGAATGGCAAAAACAACAAAACAATAGCCAAATCAACATGCTAAAAGTTTTCCGAATATTTCTCGAGGTTCTCCGGCAACGGCGCCAAAAATTTGGTGGTGATCCCGCAAGCGCACGGGGTCGTCAAGTAATAAACCACTCGCGCACGCACGAGTGGGTCGTATTCCCAAGGGCCCGAGAATCTATCCTTACTTCCTTCTCGCACTGTTCTCTAGCCTATCAAACTCGAGAGTAAAAGAAGAAAATGCAAATGCAAGAAATAAATGCAAATCATAATACTAAATAACCAGGGCAATAAAAAGGGGAAATCAGGGTGAGAAAGCGGTCACGGATGAGGATTCCCTCAGGGGCTACTGAAGTGTATAGGATGCTGGATTAACATGTAAATGACTTGTTGGACCGAGAAAACCCTAGATTAGGTCAACCCGATGGTCACGGCAGTTGACCCCTAATCCGGTACGAGTATTTGGTGTTGATTTCTTCATAAATACGTTCTTGAGCTTATTTTGCTTATTTCGGGCCTGTAACACAAGTAAAGCAACTTTAAAACAAGAAAATAGAAAACAACTTAACATAGAGAGAGAATAAACTATACACAAGTACGTATAAAAATACGTATATTTAGACGTTTATCAGCTTGCTTTCATGGCAAAGAGACATTCCATCTTCTTCTCAAGATCATAGACATTTGTGGAAAGTCGGTTATTTTGTTCCTCAAGTGTATAGATTTTGGAGGCCAACAAATTTTCTTGAAAATCCATGGCCCTATATAAACAATAAGACTAAAAAAATAATAAGCTCACAAAGGAAACAAGAAAGAAGGAAAATAAACAAATATGAACAAAATGGTAAAAGACACAAACAAAAACAAATATTCACAAAAAGAAAGACAAATGATTAGAGCAGTGAGCTAGAGGTTTTCCTAGCATTCTTGGATTCCCTGGCAACGGCACCAAAAACTTAATTGTTGTCCGCGAGCGCACGGGGTCCCAAGAGCTGCTATTACTTCCCCCTAGACGGCACTGTCTAGTCTAACTAAGATAGAGAATTGAAACAAGAAAAGAAAACTAACAAAGATAACTATAAACAGGTTGGACTAAGGCACACCAAATAAGCATATCAAGGAGGCAATTAGCAATGAAAGTACGATGTCCCGAGCTAGGATCCCCTCGGGATTACTAAAGCTAGTAGGATGCTGGAATTACACAGGCACTGGTGGTTCTTGGCCAGGAGAATCCTAAGGTAGGCCAACCCGATGGTCACGGCAGTTGGCCCCAATCCAGTACGAGTATTGATACAGAATTCATTCCGCCCAAATCCTCCTACGATTGCATTAAAGGCACGAGATTCTCAAATTAGGGTTGAAGCACAGACTAGGCACAACCCTAATACCGGAGGGGTACAAAATACCCGATGGTCACGGCATATTTGTACATGTATCACTTCCAAGCTTGGGTGTCTAAAACTAGGGCGATGGTCACGCAACCTATTATAACCTAGAAATCGATACACAGAGTTCTCATGCATACCAATACATCAAAGTAGACCAAGCATGAACCACAAAACACACCAAATACTATAATGTAAATCTAAAGCATCCATACAAAGCAAGTTCATTTCAAGGTTCACCGGATGCCCGGCGACCTTGGGAGTCTAGTTCATCATCAACAAAGGAGAAAGTAAGGAATACAATAAATACAATACAAAGCTCATAGCAAACTCCCCTAAGATGAAGACTAGAAGGTGGTGACGAGACTTGTCGGATCCACGCCGGCAAGCTCCTAGATCTTCTCCTTGATAACACAACCTCTTCTCCCCGTGATTTCCTCCTCAGATCTGCCTTCTCCACTTGCCTTGAAGCCCTAGGTGAAGATGGTGGAGAATGGTGGCCAAAAGTGCCCTTTCAAGATGCCCTAATGCCCCTTAAAAAGGGAAATTTCGTGTGTCCTTACGGGCGCAAGGTTGCCCGTAAGGCACCCAGAAACGTTCGCAGAAATTTTATCTCGATGGTGCTACAGTACCTGCTACAGTGTTTATCTACAGTAATCCTACTACAGTAACAACTTAACAAAAAGAGAACAGAAATTATACACAAGTACGTATAAAATACGTATATTTAGATGTTTATCAGAGGCCAGTCCCTTCCGTCCGTTCTCGGCGACGTTGTTCCCCCACTTCCAGCCCAACACGCAACCCTCGGCGTCGGATAGGCCCTCACCTACCCCGCCCAATGGCAACACCCGTTCCGGCCGCAACAACGACAGTCCACTCGATCGCCACAGTCCCCCAGACCGCGGCAGCCCCACCGACGGCATTAGGCGACGACGTCACTACAGCTTTTTTTGCAGGCGTGCCAGATGATGATGAGCACTTTCCCGCAGCTTGTCGCTCAGGTTGAGGCATTGGAGGCAAGGTTTCAAACGGCTGCACCGTCGGGACAAATACATGACGTGCCCGGGACGGATGGGGCATCGGAATTTGGCGACGACGACTTCGTTGTGAAGGCCATTCCAAGACGGCCACGTTTGAAGAGGCTTGCACAAAAGACGAAGACAATAATGCCGCCTGTGTGTCCACCACTGGCCGACGAGGAAACAATGGCAGCACCACCGGCGGCTGATGCTATTGTTAAGATCGCTGCAGTTGATGACTTCACCGTCGCGGTGGAGGAGATCGTCGACCCCGTTGGCAATGCCGCGTCTGCGGAAGCCTCCGGAATCCCCGTCCCAGTGGAGCAGGCGGCCACAGCCGACAATGGCGCATCGAGGATGGTGGCCACTATCCCTGTGGAAGAAGAACCATCCGAGAGTGTGCCTCCCCTTGATGAGATTGCCTTGGCCGAGGTTGACAAGACCGTTTATTCCATTGTGAAGGAACTCCTGCCCACGGAGGAACGCCGGGCCGACAGTGCCGCATCCATTGTAGGCGCGATCCCGCAACAGCAAGAAGCATCTAAGGATGATCATAATAAAGCTGCTGACGGGGGCCAAGGGAACGTCACCGAGAACAAAATGAAAGCGGTGGCCCTTGCCAACCAGCAATATCAAGAAGTTCGTAAAGACTTCGTTCCGGCGAAGAAAAAATATGCTGGTCAATCGCGCCTCGACGTATTCGAGAAGGAGTTGATCAAGATCTTCCTCAACTTCCCCATGGACGAGTAAGTATGATAGTGTAGTTGTTAGTGTTTAAATATAGATCAGCCCATTTACGTTGTTGCATTTCCGATTAATTATAGCCGTTACCATTTAACCTAGTTATTTACCGTTTAACTTACGGCATTACTGTTTAACAGTATACATTATCATTTATGTATGTGTTGTTCCCACTTAACGTCGATGTGTTAGTAATCAATCACATCTGTTGCTGTTTAACCGCAGTTCCGTCATCTGGAAGAGTGATTATGTCAGCATGGTACGCCCCTTGCGTCTCCGCAAGTGCACGGGTCGCACAAGTAGTAAAATGTACCCTTTAGGTCGGGTAGTCAAATCCACAGGGAATGGTATAGCTTCTAATACTAACGTCCTACTTAATATCTAACCAAACAGAAGATGATGGAATTGACTTTGGATTAACTTCAAGGAGGTTAAGGGAATGGGAAGTTCACCAAGGGAAGATTGAAGTTCACATTCCTGTAATCTGCACGAGGAACAGCACGGGCGTGCTTAGACCGTTCTGAGGTTTTCACGACCGTGCTCAGCGAACTCAGGCTGTGCTGATTTGTAGCTGAATTCTCCTGTAATTTGCATGGGAAACAGCACGGGTGTGCTCAAGCCGTGCTGAGGTTTTCACGACCGTGCTCAGCGAACTCAGGCTGTGGTGATTTGTGGCCGAATTCTCCTACAATTTGCACGGGGAACAGCACGGGCGTGCTCAAGCTGTGCTGAGCTTGATGAGGTTTCTTCTAAGTCCTTTAGCTTCTAAAATTGTTCCAAAACACTTCTTCTTACTTCAGGACTTTGATATCTGCATGACAAACAACGAATACCTCAAATAGCACCGTACTTGGAGAATTACAGCCAAAATATTCAATAATGATGAGGGTAAAGCATGCAATACATATATATGAAATGCGCTCATCAAATACCCCCAAACTTGAATTGTTGCTTGTCCTCAAGCAACCTTATTCCCCTAATAAAGTGATGAATGCATGACCTCTGATCTCAACAAATTAAAAGAGTTACTGAAGCTTAAGGAGTTTCTGAGAACTAGTGACTTAGTCAATTGAAGGCTTGTGAAAGATTTTACTCTTACTCCGTACTACCGTGTGTGTGACGCCTCCTGGAGCATGTCAAAACTGTTCTTGAGGCGGTCTAGTACAAGCTCTTTCTTCTCAATATTTTCACTGCTGACTCCTAAACTGGGAAGTAGCTTCATACATCCTAGAGGCAACCATTTCACTTGGTAGGTCATCAAAAATGACATTTGTGATGCCTAAAATCCGACTACTCAAGTGCGGCTTTCGCTTTTTCTAAAGTGATAGCTCTTTCTACCATCTTTCTCATAAAAATTGACAGGGCATCCAAAATGAAATCCGACTTGTCACAAAATTCTATTCATTTTCTCACAAAATTCTAGCTTTTATTAATTTGAGTTTGGAGTTAACATCTAATTTTTTAGCCTTATAAACTAGCCCTTCCTCTAACAGAGTAACAACACAACAGAAGGCTAGGTGTTAGCATTTGGGTTTCCAAAGTAAGAGCAAAATAAAACTTTAAGTTCAACAAAAGTGCACTAATATGCTCAAAAACTCCTAGCTTAGCAATTCTCAACCAAAAATTTCATAGATCGTCCTAAGTCATGCATAACATCTAATCATATTAGAACACAAATATACAACCCTCGCCCACACTTGAATGAAACATTGTCCTCAATGTTTAAAAATTTAATCATGCAAAACAAAGAAAATGATTTCAAGGAAAAGTGAGGGTTGGGAAATTTTCACCAAGTTAAGGGAGAGGTGCCGAAGAAAAAATCCATGGCACACAAGGGCGGCTGTTGATCGCTGGTTAGGGAGGAGTCGTTTGAGACAACCAGCAAGATAGATATTCATAAATCCTGAGATGCACATGCAAGCATTAGAGACAGAAAATAAACAAAAAGACAAAGATCACACTGAAAAGAGATCAGTTTAGTAGGGGACTCCCCTTGCTAACTGACTCAAGGAGAACAAAAGACAACACAAGTAAAAACAAAGAACACAGATACAAAACAACACAACAAAGCAGAACATCAAAACCCGGCGCTCTCAGAATAGGAGTCAGACTCCGATGGAAGGTCGGTGGTGTCGACGCCTACACTCCGGGATGTAGAAGGTCCAGCGGCACGACGAGGAGGACAATGATCCATGATTTTCTGAAAACTCCGCAACATCCACAGGCAAAATTCACTGTCGGATGAAACATTAGAGGAATCAGAATCCGAATTGGACGGCCTAGGTGTTTCTGGAGGTGGTGTCGGTTGAGCTGATGCAGATGATGATGGAAACAAACCCATACTCCGCAAAGTGCGCGCATTTATAGGATGGACCCGACCGCTAACGGTGAACGAGCAGTTAACTGGCAACAATTACATGCGACGTGCCAAGTGTGTGATGTAAGGTCTGACAAAAATGGCTTTGGTGCGGCGATCCTTAGACTGATGCTGAAATACCTTAGCAAGTACATAACCCATATGAAATGGAATGCCATTCCACATACTAACCAAATATGTGAATTCAGCGTTGGTGATGACACCCGTGCTCACGCCTCGGCCCGTGATGGTCCCACTCAAAAGAATGTGAATGACTCGCAATGCAGAAGATTTGAGCGCTGAGGCTCTAGATCGAGCCGGTTGAAATAACCGATGGTCAGAGCTCACCTGCCACCAACATTCCTGTTGAGTTTCACCAGGAGGAAGATAGAACGTCAAAGATTGATATTCCGGATATAAAGTGAATGGCTCGTGGTACAACCCCATCCGGATAGCAAACTCCGTAAAACTCATTGTAAAAAGCCTCCCTAGCAATTGAAATCGCAAGGCAGTTGGATCCTCCAAACTAATTTGCCCACGTTTCAGCTCAAATGTAGCGAGAAACTCGGCTGTTAATTCACGATATGCAGGTTGCGTAATGGAGAAAATCTTGTACCATGATCCCACATGGAGCAGCCGGTCAATCTCGTCGGCCAAATGTGCTTCCCGAAGGGCCTGCCATTCAACAATGCGAAAATCTCCGAATGGTTGTTGAAGAAGCCTCTGAAATCGTTGCCTCTGTACAGCTGAGGAAAATGGAGGAAAGCTAGGGTTGGAGGTGGGGCGAGAATGGCGAGATGGCTGTCTTGGTGCTACATGTTTCGTGGGCATGATGGAAGAGAGTGGAAAACGGCCGGGGAAATAGCCACCAATTATAGCGGAGAACGGCTAGCAAAAATTAGGGTTAACAGGGATTGTGCGGCTTAAAAGGAGAATTGGAAACCTGCAAAAAGAAGGGAGCACAGCCGTGCTTCGCGTGGAGCACGCCCGTGCTGATGTTCTGCAAAAAAAAAAACGAAAAGAAAACCTGAAAAATGCACGGGGAGCAACACGGGGAGCAACACGGGCGAACAACACGGGCGTGTTCTCCCCGTGCTAGCAAAATGAAAATTTGAAAAGAAAGGAAAACTATGGGTTGCCTCCCACTAGTGCTTGTTTACCGTCTCGAGCTTGACTGGTCTGGAATTCAAGTAGGTGAAATAAGCAGGATGCTCTGCACACCCTTTATATCTGATAAAACAGTGGGACTGATGTAGTGCTTCAACCGATGCCCATTCACCTTGAAAGTGCCATGGTCAGGATGAGATATTTCGATGGCCCCATACGGGTAGACACTCGTAACCTGATATGGGCCCGACCAACGCGATTTCAATTTTCCAGGGAACAATTTCAATCGGGAGTTGAACAAAAAAACTTGATCTCCAACCTCAAACTGTTTATCAATCCGTAACCGCTTGTCATGTAAATTTCGAACCCGTTCTTTGTAGTGCACAGAATTTTCATATGCAGCTTGTCTGAGTTCGTCTAACTCATTTAATTAAAATTTCCTTTTATCTCCCACCTTTTTCGGATCGAAATTCAGCTTTTTAATGGCCCAATATGCTCGATGTTCCAGTTCGACAGGCAAATGGCTAGCTTTACCATAGACTAACCGATATAGTGTGTGCCCCGTAGGGGTTTTATATGCGGTCCTATATGCCCACAGAGCTTCTTCTAATTTGTCTGCCCACTCCTTCTTACTGAACTGAACTGTTTTTTCTAGAATTCGTTTAATTTTCCGGTTGGTGACTTCCACTTGTCCACTCGTTTGAGGGTGATATGCTGTAGCGATCCGATGGGTAACGCCGAGTCGCAATAAAATTTTCTCGAACTGCGCATTACAGAAATGAGACCCTCTATCGCTGATAATAGCTCTTAGGCAACCAAAACGGGCAAACAGCTTTCTTAAAAATTTCACAACAACCCTAGCATCATTAGTAGGAAGTGCTTGAGCCTCTACCCATTTAGACACGTAGTCTACTGCAACCAGTATATATTGACACCCATTTGAGGAAGGAAATGGGGCCATGAAATTAATGCCCCACACATCAAAAACTTCACACTGTTGAATTGGGGTCTACTTCATCTCGTCCCGTTTAGATAGATTGCCACTCCGCTGACAAGCATCACAAGATTCGATCATAGCCTTGGCGTCTCGGAAAAGCGAAGGCCAAAAGAAACCGGCTGATAACACTTCCTCCACTGTCCTGTTTTGTCCAAAATGTACTCCAAGCACCCCCGCATGGCACTGCGATAAAATATGCCATCCCTCTTCTCTTGAAACACATCTTCTTACCATTTCATCCCCATAGAGCTTATATAAATACGGATCATCCCAAACATAATGCTTGGCATCTGACAAGAATTTTTTCCGTTGTTGATAAGAGAAGGTTTCTGGGATCAGTCACCCTGCCAGATAGTTTGCGATGTCTGCGAACCATGGAACTGAAACATCCAAAGGGTCTTTCGTTTCTGCGAGATATAGATGCTCTTCTGGGAAGGAATCATTTACGATTTCAGAATTTTCCCAAGTATTATTGGAGTGCTCTAAACGGGATAAATGATCTGCCACTACATTCTCAATGCCTCTCTTATCCCGTATCTCCACATCAAATTCTTGCAACAGTAGGATCCACCGTATCAACCTTGGTTTGGCATCCGCTTTAGTCATCAAATACCTCAATGCTGCATGATCGGTGAATACTATCACTTTAGAGAGAACAAGGTACTGCCGGAACTTATCGAAGGCGTAAACAATAGCTAGCAGCTCCTTCTCCGTTGTCGTATAATTTTCTTGTGCTGAGGTCAACATTTTGCTTGCGTAAGAGATTGGGTGCAATTGTTTATCGTACCGCTGCCCTAGTACCACTCCTACAACTCGATCACTAGCATCACACATCAATTCAAAGGGCCGATCCCAGAGCGGTGCTTTTAAAATTGGAGCCTCCACTAACTTCTGCCTCAGCAATTCAAAAGCAGCTTGGCATTTTGCGTCAAAATTGAAAGGGGCATCTTTCTCTAAGAGTTTGGTCATGGGTGCTGAAATTTTTGAAAAATCTCGAATAAAACGTCTGTAGAACCCTACATGTCCGAAGAAACTTCTAATATCCTTCGCAGTGGTCGGAGAAGGAGCTGCTAATCCTTCGATTGTGGAGATCTTCGCCTTGTCTACTTCGATTCCGGATTGTGAAATCTTGTGACCCAACACTATTCCTTCCTGGACCATGAAATGACAGTTTTCCCAACTGAGTACCAGGTTTGTTGCTTCACATCAAGCTAATACTTTCTTCAAATTGGACAAACAGTTATCAAATGAATTGCCGAAAACTGAAAAACCATCCATGAATACCTCCATAAAATCCTCGATGAACTCGTCAAAAATGGACATCATACCGCACTGGAATGTGGTAGGAGCGTTGCATAAACCAAAAGGCATACGACGATATGCGAAAGTCCCATAGGGACAGGTGAAAGTAGTCTTCTCTTGATCTTCAGGTGCAATTGGAATCTGTAAGTACCCTGACATCCCGTATAGGAAACAGTAATACATGTGTCCTGCAAGTCTCTCCAACATTTGATCGATAAATGGGAGAGGAAAGTGATCTTTTCTAGTAGCATCTTTCAATTTTCGGTAATCGATGCATACCCGCCATCCAGTGACTGTGCGAGCAGATATCACTTCTTTCTTGTCATTCTGGATCACCGTCATACCTCCCTTTTTCGGTACTACTTGTACTGGACTCACCCACGGGCTATCCGAAATAGGGTAAATAACCCTAGCATCTAAAAGTTTCTTGACCTCTGTCTTAACCACCTCCTGCATATTAGGATTCAATCGCCGTTGTGGTTGCACCCTCGGCTTAATTTCATCTTCCATAAGGATTTTATGTGTGCAGAAAGCTGGACTGATGCCCTTGATGTCTGAAATTGACCAGGCTATAGCTTTCTTGTGTGTGGTAAGTACTTGTAATAGTTCTCCCTTTTGTTCATCATCAAGTGTCGCAGCAATTATTACTGGGTACTGTTCATCTCCTCCTAAGAAAGCATATTCTAAATGGTCAGGTAGTTTCTTTAGCTCGATCTTTGCACCTTCGATTCCCGCTGTTGGGAGGCTTGGCTCCTTACCAGATTCGGAGCCCACCATGTGCAAGAATTGATCCTCACAATTCAGGCGGTCCAAACTATCCTGCGTAGGCTTTTTCTCTGTATATTCCTCTCCAAACAATTGCAGCCCAGTATGCTTTCCATTGATTCACTGCACCAGTTTACTGACATGACCTCCTCTGTATAGTTCAGCTCCGTTCGGTTATTAGGCATTGCTTCTTCCGCAACAATTTGATTTCTTAACCATTCCTGAGATTTCTTGCTGAAAGCCCTTACTGCTTCTTCCAGAGAGACATTTTGATAATTTTCATTTGATGCACGAGAAAGTAGTTCTATTAGCTGTCTGCCAGCGTCAAGATCTCCTACTTCTGTTTTGAAATGGAGATTGTCCTGTCTCCTTAATGCATTCAAAAGATCTTCCATCTTATGGATGGTACTCCTTCTCTAGAAAGAAAAACGACTGAGGTACACTGCTCCTGCACAAGAACCAAAAGAAAAAGATGAGATATGAACTTTCAGGCTTAATGCAAAAAGGGAAAAAACTAATAAATAGCTTAAGTAATACAAAGAAAAACAAAAGAACAAATAAAAGAATACAAGTAATAACAAAACAAAGAAATGAAACTAAAAGCAAAATAAAACAGTTAGAGTACTAAGACCGTCCGAATTCTTAGAAGTTGCCAGTCCCCGGCAACGGCGCCAAAAACTTGGTACGCCCCTTGCGTATCCGCAAGTGCACGGGTCGCACAAGTAGTAAAATGTACCCTTTAGGTCGGGTAGTTGAATCCACAGGGAATGGTATAGCTTCTAATACTAACGTCCTACTTAATATCTAACCAAACAGAAGATGATGGAATTGACTTTGGATTAACTTCAAGGAGGTTAAGGGAATGGGAAGTTCACCAAGGGAAGATTGAGGTTCGACTCGATGGAGGAGATGGGGCCCCGGGGTTGGATTTCCGACGTTCACTAACTCGGTCTTTCTCAGTATTTATTAGAGATGTCTTCAGTTCTAAACCTAGTTATGCTATAAGCATGTGGTTTCTAGCGCTGCCGAGCCCTAAGTTGAACTCCCACTGCTTGCAACAATCAATAACGATTCACAAGCCTAGATAAGAGAACCTAACTACCAAGCATCAAGCACTAAACAATATACAAGATAGCCAATAATCTTGATTTATTGAAAGGAACAAGACATTCGTAAATACTGCAACTAAAGATAATGAGTTCAAGCTACAACGTCATACAACCAGCCCCGGGGCTCCCTTAAGAGTTTAGCCCCTCATGATGACAACCAACAAGTACAATGCCAAAGAAATTAAAAGACAAGAAATTGAAAACTCCCTAATTTCTTGGAGCCTTGAGGTTGTCGAAGGATCTACAATGCCGTGTAATCTCCTCCCGATCGGCCTGCCATGAGCTTGGCATTCCCTTGATGAAGAGGAGGATGAACATCCAAAGCTCTCCCTTTCATTCTCCCAAAGTTCGCCCACCAAAAGTCCCCTTAGAAACTGAGTTTCTAGGGTTTTAATGTCTTCTTGATGTGAGCATGGGCATGTTGAAGCCGTGCAGATTATGGCCAAATAAATCTCCAGAAAACTCACATTCCTGTAATCTGCACGGGGAACAGCACGGGCGTGCTTAGACCGTGCTGAGGTTTTCACGACCGTGCTCAGAGAACTCAGGCTGTGCTGATTTGTGGCTGAATTCTCCTGCAATTTGCACGGGAAACAGCACGGGCGTGCTCAAGCCGTGCTGAGGTTTTCACGACCGTGCTCAGCGAACTCAGGCTGTGCTGATTTGTGGCTGAATTCTCCTGCAATTTTCACGGGAAACAGCACGGGTGTGCTCAAGCCGTGCTGAGCTTGATGAGGTTTCTTCTAAGTGCTTTAGCTTCTAAAATTGTTCCAAAACACTTCTTCTTACTTCAGGACTTTAATATCTGCATGACAAACAACGAATACCTCAAATAGCACCGTACTTGGAGAATTACAGCCAAAATATTCAATAATGATGAGGGTAAAGTATGAATACATATATATGAAATGCGCTCATCACAGCACCACCCAGCCCAACCTATTCGTACTGATGGACGGGAAAGAGATGGTGACAGATTATGAGTTGGACGCCTTCGTGTACATCGTACAAGACACACTTACGAGAATACCGTATCCTCATAAGAAGCGCGCCTCCATCACTCGACCACTGGCGTTGTTTATGTCAAAGGTGGAAGACGCACATGAGACGACTTTGGGTATGATCGGAGATGCCACCAAAGTTGTCAATGACGTTGACATCATCATCCTTCCCATAATCGTGAATGGCCACTTCCACATCATGGTGCTCGACAATAACAAGAAAGGATACAGGCATTACACCTCATGCCAAAGTGAAGAGTATGATAGAGACGCGGTAGCAATGGTAAGCTCTCTGCAATATAGATTTCGATTGCCATAGATGCTTGCTATTCTAACATCAGGTTGTACAATTTGACAGTGGGAACTATTCGACACCTGTCTCGAAATGGGGTACGGTACGACGGTGATCGCGCAGTACCCGCTTGTTCACGATGATGAAACACCGCGTAAAAAAAAGGGTACTGTCGATTGTGCCGTCTACGTGATGCGGTTTATCGAGCAATTACTCTGCGGTGAAAAGCTACGGATACCGCACACGGACGTCCCCTATCTGAGATTAAAGTACGCTGCCCACATACTTAAGGAAGGACGCGCATCCGACATCAAGCAACGAGGGATGCCTCCAGCTGTGGGGAAGTAAGATTCTTAAGCACCGGCATTATTTATCAAATTGTTTTATTCAATTCATTCTTTGCCAACGACATGGTAGAAATTTCAATGTACATGTTCGTTATTGTTTCGGATTCAATGATTTTTTGCTTTGCATTCCATGGTACCGTTTGAGGGTCATCGCTGCTTTATAAAATGAAGTACATCTGTAAAAAAAGACGATGTCACTATTAAAATATTGTGTTACACTTTAACAATACGGATCTCCGTGCATTGTACACCTTCCCCGTTTTACACCAGGGGTACCTGGTTGTTCACATACTCTCCGTTTAGATATTAATGGTGGACGTTTAACTGTCTATGTCCCTGTTTAAAATATGGCGGCTGTTGTTAAAGGTAGGAGACTCTATTTTACTTGAGTTGACTATTTTTAAACATAAGAGACCCTATTGTACATAACATTTTAAATGCCTTCATCATCTGCCCTATGGATCCGTAAGCAGGGGAATTTTTTTGTTAAAGTATGTCAGCCATTATGTGTTGTTGTCTCCGTTTAACATATGTAATTATCAGGTAAGAAAGTCGTTCTCTGTTTATCTTTTGTCGTTACATGTTTAATATTACAGTCCCCGTTTAAGATTACGATTACCATTCCCGGTTAACACTAGGGGTAACTGGTTGATCACATACTCCCCGTTTAGATATTAATGGTGGACGTTTAACTCTCTATGTACATGTTTAACATGTGGCGGGTGTTATTAAAGGTAAGAGACCCTATTCTACTTGCGCTGTTTGTTTTTAAAGGTAAAATACCCTATTGTACGTAACTTTTTAAGGGTCTTCATCAACTGCGCTATGGATACGTGAGCAAACTTTTTTTTTGATAAATTATGTCACCCAATACGTGTTGTTGTCTCCGTTTAAAATATAGAGTTATCAGGTCAAAAAGACATTCTTCATTTATCTTTTGTCGCTACATGGTTAATATTACCGTTCCAGTTTAAGATTAGGATTCTACACGTAAAGTTTTCTCATATTGTTTACTTGCGACTGTTTCCATTTAAAGTGTGCATGTCATGTGTAGGAATGTGTTAGCATTTGCTTAAGATATATGGCTTGCCATTTAAAGTTCAGCGTCTCAGTTAAACATGTGTCCTCCACGTTTAACATTTATCAAAGAGTAACAACGAAGATCAAATTTCGGAATGAGAGAACGTCCCATAATTAAGCAAAGTTCTTATTTGATAACTGAAAGCAACACTAAACAGGACAAAAACCGTCATTCCGTCATTATATACATTTTGGCGCAACGGAGCAGCCTCTCCACATCCCTCTTATGAGATACCACTCGATCGAGTTCTGCGGAGAGAGATGCCACTTTTTCCGTCAGATCGCCGACCAAATCTTCTAGAAACCACTCCCGGGGATAGGTCATCGGGCCTGCAATAAAGACCTGAACGATTTAGAGAAATATTTCTAAACACGCATAGATAAACCCTACGATATGCAGTACCTCCAGTTGTGACACCATCGGCATCAGCAGGAGACGTACCCCTCATCCTAAGATGCAATGGACAGAGCTCATAGAATGGCACCAGGGCAGCAATGTTCTGGGCTGCCTCCTCCGATCTCTCGGGTCTACGGCTGGAAAAAGTGGTCCCATCCACCTTGATCATGGCCACGAAAGCTGTGCTCCATGGGGGCCTTCCCTAGTGGTGGAGTACACCGGCGTGGAACGGTCCGTCTTCTAGCTGTACGCGTTGAGAATTGGCACATACATACGTGTAATATCTGGGTGGGTCTCTTGTTTCCGATTCTTCTTTAAATAGAAATGTATTCAACGAACGTTTGAACTATTTCTCGAGTCTGACGCCAATACATTTGACGTTTGAATTCCAAAACCAAACTTAAATGTAACACATAATAGTAAATCGCAGTGACAGGTTAATCAATGCACACTTTCTCAATGCTAACTTACTAGACTTCGTCGAATGCATGTATTACTCAAAATGTCTTCCATAAGTTTAATTTCCGGTGTCGCCCATTAACATTAAGACTTTCCGTTTAACTAGCGAACCAGCCGTTTAACTATTTCAGGACAGGTAACAAATTCCATGTTGCTACCGTTACGTATCAGTCATTGACAATTTAATAAGTTAGTTTAATTTATTATCTTAACTTAAACATATTAGCTGTGCGTTGATGGTAATTGTCTCTGGTTAACAGTCGGTGTAAACGCTGAAATATAAACGCCTGCCAAAATGATGTAGTATCCGTTTAAACGTTGTTGTCTATGTTTAATTATATTTCGTGTAGATTATGTTTAGTGTTATGTGTTTAAACATAGATTACGCTGTTTAAATACCAATGACTATTTTTGAATTCAAACGACTCATTGTAAATAAAGACGACTCCATTTAGACGACTCAATTTAAAAATTCGACAGTAACTCGAACGTAATCTTTCACTCCGCCATCTTCTTGTCATTCAAATCTTGGAGCAGCTTTTGTACACATGCCATTCGATCTTGTATAAAAAATGCATTGGTTTTCGGTGAAATAAATGGAATATAGTAAGGCGTATGGTAAATGGCATCGGTTACGTTCACGCCTGACTGATTCGCATATCAACATTAAATTCGAGTAAATAATAATAAATTCACATTGTATGGTTGCCCTGATTATGTTATATCGTAATTAGCTTAAATTTAATTATATTTATGCCCACGCGACGTTTCAGAATTTTCCAACGTAAATTTCCTAGTTTTTATTATAGTCTGTAATTATCAATAACGGTCTTTAGACTATAATGCTCACTGTGCGAAACTCATCGTCATTGTTTAAATATAACCATCATCACTTGCCCCTACGCGTTGCCGTTTAACAATCGATCCCCGCGTTTAACTATCCACGATCGGGAACGAACGTTCTCTCAGGTTAACAGTACGTGGCCCAGTTTATTACCATGTGTCTCCCTTTAACATTCGAGGACTCTGTTTAAATACGACTTTCACTGTTTATAAACACTCTCGCTTTTTAAATATTGTCATTACCCCTTTACAAACATCGACGCTTTTTAAGTACACATCTCGGTTTAAAGATCAAAACATTACAGCGTAACAAATTTCTTTCCCTTCAAAAATTTTTCATTCAAACAGAGTTCCATTATAACTAGTGTAAACATACTAAATTATACGTATACAATCTGAAACCAACATTATTTATCAAAAATTGCCACGTCCACCTTCATTTGGCCTTCAGGCCCTGTAGGAGCATCTCGAGTTGGGCCTTGCGGGTTCTTACTCGGTCGAGTTTTCCGGAGATGACTACTTCCTTCTCCTCGAGCTCGACGAGCATGTCTTCGAGAAAGCACTCCAACTCTTCGCTTTTGGAGTGTTTGGGGGCGGGTGACAGCGCTGCATCTGAAGGCGATGCGGTGGAAGGCCCGGCAATAAAGGCGGCAGCAGCGGGAGGCGCATTCAGCCTACCAGGGTATGGAGGGCAGTGGTCACTATACGGCAATTCAGCCGCAGTGTTCTGGGCGTCCTTCACTATTTTCGCAGGGGAAGGACTGTAGTAAGTGGTCGCATCAACCGACACCGTGCCCACAAAGGCGGGGATGTGGTAGGGGCCCTTTCTGACGGTTAAGTACTCCAGCGACGGCCGCCGTGTTCTCTGGCAGAGCGCGTTGAGAAGGGACTTGTACATACTTCTTGATGTGTGTAATATGTGGATGTGCCTCTGGTTTCCGTTTAGGGGGCGCCTGTTCGCCTAACGTACTCCGTGCATTAACGCTTACGTGTGGAACTTGAATTCAAATTTAATTGTACTAAATAGTAATGAATTTGCATTCGCACTGAATGGTCACTCTAATTACGTTTTGTCGTCATTAATTTAGAGTCAATTCATGCTTTAAAGTCACACTGTACTGTGCAAATATCAATCATTAAGTGTAACATTGTAACCACTGTGTGTACCATACAACGTCTCTGTTAAACATTTCATCCAAGATGTGTAAAACTCGCCGCCATATTTGTTTAAATATGACGGTCATCCCTTAAGTTTACGAGTCACTGTTATAAATTCGTGCCCGAAGTTGAAATACCAAAGAATGACAACGAGCGATGAGCCTGTTTAACTTTATTGGTTAACGTTTATTACCGAGATTAGTCATTTAACATTAATGGTGGACGCTTGATTGGGTGTGTGACTGTTTAAATGTGTCACCCTTTAACATTAGGTTTATTCGATTAAGAATTCAATGCAGACAACGAAATTCGTTTATTCTCTGTTTAAATAATAGGGCTTCATAACGAAATAAATTTGTGATCTTTAAAGGTTACCCTTTTACGAAGACTACTCTGCGACAGTTTTGTTGCAAGTTCTACGATTGTGACCGGACGCGTGGCAGCGGCTGCAACGTAACTCGCGGACATCAAACACTTGCGACTCGATCCTCCTTCGTCTAGGACGCCCAGGTTGCCTTCTCGTCACAGGCGGCCGCAAACGCATATCGCGATTGTTGTCCGTGGGCCTCTCATTGTTGGGTATGGGAAATATAGCTTCCTTATACGCCAGCTTGTAAGTGTCGACGGTAAAGTGATCGCTAATAAAACGATGAACATTGCTGTCCGTCTGCATTATTGCAGCGCAGGCGTGTTTGCAGGGGATGCCATAAACTTGCCATCTGCGACATGAGCAAGTTCTACTAGTAAGGTCTACAGAGTTACTGCACTGGTCAATCACTTCGTAACGATCAGCGACACAGCGAGCAACGTGAAGACTTCGGCAATCCTGAACAAGCGTCTCAACCTTTGAATGTATGTCTGGACATAAGAAAGTCTCCCATTTGTTCGCTTGCTCACGGCGAGCGCATAACATGCGCATCAACTTGAACCTGCACAACGAATATCAGAAATCTTAAAGAATTTTACGCGAATATATGAATATTTAAACACAACGACATCGGCGTAAACAGAAGAATAATAAACTAAAGATCGAAGAAGAAAAACATAGACATTGGTATTTAAACCGAGACAATGATATTTACATTCGTTAGCTTACTCAGGATTCTACCAGACTAAACGGTGACCGCGATGTTAAACACAGACGACGATATCAAAATGTAGACAGTTTATGCTAAACACAGATAACGCGAATTAAAGGGTAATGAGAAATCTTAAGCGTTACATGTATTTAACATTCGAATACTTTACAGCGTCGACCATTTTCGTCACCTGTAGGTGTCAAGCTTCTTTGATCCACGCATTGAAAGACTCAGCTACATTTGAATACATCTCGCCCCAGCGGTCACCTTTGAACAGATAATTCGACCAGTGTGACATGTCTGACTATTGAAGCAACCACTGATAGGCTTCGGGTGATGCGGCCCGCAGTTCATTGACGGTATCATCGAATTTTTTAGCCGTCGATGCCCACGCGATACGAAAGCATATGGACCAACACTCCTCCCTCAATGCCTTCCCAAGTCTGACATTGGCTTTCAACAGCATTCACAAGGCCCTTTGACCTATCCGAAATGAATGTAATTGTCTCTTGGTAGTCTCCTTCATCGTGTAAATCATCACCTAACTTGGAAATGAACCAAGTGTAATTGGCGTCGGTCTCGTTGTCGACAATAGCGAAGGCGACGTGGAAGAAGCCGCTGTTCCTATCATTGCCTGGGGTACCCAAGAGAGTACTCCGATACTTTCCAAGGAGGTGGGTACCATCGAGAAACAGGAGCGGCCTGCATGTCCTCTTAAACCCCAAAATACACGCGCTTTAAGAGAAGAACGTACGTTTAAAACGCTCACCGTCTCTTTCCACAAACGCGATGCTGCCGGGGTTCGTCTCGGCCATCTTATCGACGTACCAAAGCAACAGATCATAGCTGGAGATGTCGCGACGTCGAGGATCACCCGGGCATGCTCTTTTCCCAGCCAAGCCTGCTTGTATGGAATGTGGACACCATGTTCCAGCAACATGTCCTTCTGAATGTCGATGGCCTTGTACAAGGGCCGGTCCTTGAGCTTCTGAATCACTCGAGCGCTGACCCAATTCCACCATCGCAAGTGTGCGACGGGTCCATTGTCTTGATTCTGAAGGTATTTCTATTATATTCCTTTGATGCGTGAACGCGCCATTGACATCCACCGGCCGCGCATTCCACAGTGACCCGGTGTTTTTCGTTCTTCACGAATTTGATATCAAAATTACTACTGATAGCAAAATTGGGAAGTGTATCTCGGAAATGTTCAACGCCATCAAAAGCGCTCCCATATTCTGAATTCCTGCCAACACTTCAATTCAAACGCAAACGATCAGGATTTAAGCACAAACATCGTAGTTTTAAACGATAAACGTTAATAGTTAAACGTTAACAGACAGTTAAACAGAGACGCAATAATGCAAACGGTAGATGACATGGTTAAATAGAAACATAATAAATTAACCGAAGAATTCATTCTTTCATACATATAATGGAATTATTAAACACTAACTTACATACAACTGCATAATTGTTTCAGAGCAACGCATTACCACGACAATAACACGTTTTCAGTAGGCTGCGGTGGCACGTCGTCCGTGTCGACAACCATATCGACTTCACCGCCTTTGAGGATGGAGAACACATGACGCATGCGCTAGAAGTCGACCTCGTTCGCTATTGGGCAAACCGTATTATGTCCATCGGGTGTGATGAACTTCACCCTCACGCGATAAACATCGAGACCCCAGCGCTCACATATCTCAGCTAACACTGACTCCCATTCAGTCGACGGGATGAACGTAAGCACTCGTCCCTCCCCGTTGTATCTAGCAATGGCACAAAAACTGTCCATAATATCGGGTGAACGGAAGAATTCAAATCAAAAATCCAAATGAGCAGAATGAAAAGGAGAACAAGAACAAAAAAATGTAATTCGCCTTCTAAACTTTCTATGAGAACAAGAAACCATCAAGGGAAAAAACTCACAAATGTATGCATAAAGGTCAGACATGACATGATGTGATCTGGCGGGGTTTTTTCATAACACGGACCCATTTCATTTCACAGACGGGGGGTAGAAAGGAACCAAACTATAACGGAGGGGCTATCCGGGGGGTGCGAAAGTAGGAGGGGGTTTTTGGCCAGTTTTCAAATTCCCGAGGGGTAAACAGTAATTTTTCCTAAAATAATAGGATATTACATAGAGATAATACAAGTAACAGGAGATGAAAGCATGTTTTCATGCATAAGAATCATGCACGGTTTAAAAAATATATATATATATATAATAACAAAAATATGGAATAAAAAAAATAAATAAAAAAATATAATAATAATAAATATATATATATATATATGTATATATATATATATATATATATAATAAATAAAATAATAATAATAATAATAATAATTAATAATAAAAATAATAATAAATATTCATCTCGACGGCAATAACAGGAATATTTATCTTGAAGCAAATGATAAATATTTGTTCTGAAATTTAAGACGATAATGAGATATACATCTCGGCGGCAATGAGGCATGCAACGCGGTGACAAGGCACCGGCAGCAGCAACGATATATGAAAAAAAAGGGGTCATATATATTGACATATATATGATGTATTAAATATATGTGATAAATAACAAAATTTATAATTCGTAAATTCTCTTTTCCCTTTATTTGTACTTTTGCCTTTAATCGAAGGTTCCTAAGATTTCTAATCTGGAGTAATTAATAATAGGGGCTTGCCCCTATTAGGGGCCTGTTTGTTTCCCTGTAGTGGAGAGGGAAGTCACCGAGGTGGAGAGTTCCGGGCCAGTTCGTAGTGTTTGGTTCACCGAAGTTGTCACCGAACTGGCGATGTGACAACTTCGGCACCCTTCCACTTCAGTGCTACACTTCGGGAAGAAAAGGGCCGAAGCCACCACTTCGACCCCTGACTTCGGCGCACGTGAAATACACGTGATCATCCCTCTCTCTCTTTCAATAATTTGATTGGTAATTGTTTGTCTTGGAATTGAGCATTATTTTCCTTTTTTTTCTTTTATATTATGATATTACCTATTTTGAGTTTAGGTCAATATTTATATAATTTATAACTTATTTTTAATATTATATATGTATCAGACGAATATTCAGGGATATATATATATATTCCGCTTTTTAATTTATAAATTAATTAACTCACTTAGGTAAATCGCATAATATATTAATATGGTAATTACATGATAATAGATTAATCTAACCATTTATGTAAATCTCATACTTTATTATGATGGGAGTAAATTAGTTAAAGCACTTAAGTAAATATCATAATTTATTAGCATCATAATAAGTTAATATTGGATGTGCAATATTTTTTTTAAATAATAAATTATTTATTACAATGGCGATAAATTAATTAAATCACTTATGGAAATATCATAATGTAATTAACATATAAACAACAAAAGGTATGATAGGTAACTTTACTCCTTCACCGAAGTGGTGATTATATCCCCACTTCGGTGTTACCAAACACCAAAAAAGTGACTGAAGTGGGATTTTCCATATATCTACTTCAACCATCCAAACACAAGAAGTGGTTTCGGAAGTCCAGTTTTCAGCTTCAACCAAACAGACAGAAGTGAACACTTCCAGCTGAACTGCTCACTTCCCCCGAAGTGTCACTTCCAGACTTCCACCACTTCGGCAATACACTTCCGAACCAAACAGCCCCTAGGAATGAGAGAACCCATATAAAAAAATATGATATTTGTGCTTCGATGCTCTGTCTGGTGCCTTTTCCATGATGTCGGACATGTATTTTCGATCCCACAGGGACATGTAGGGTTCACAGGCGTTTCATTCAAGATTTTTTAAGAATTTCAGCACCCATGACAAAACTTTTGGAGAAGGATGCTCCTTTCAACATTGACGCAAATTGCCAAGCTGCTTTTGAGTTATTGAGGCAAAAGCTAGTGGAAGCCCCAATCTTAAATTCACCCCTCTGGGATCGACCCTTTGAATTGATGTGTGATGCTAGTGATCGAGCCATAGGAGCCGTGCTCGGACAGCGGTACGATAAGTAGTTCCATCCAATATCTTACGCGAGCAAAATGTTAACCTCAACCCAAGAAAACTATAAGACGATAGAGAAGGAGATGCTAGCTATTGTTTACGCCTTCGATAAGTTCCGCCAATATTTAGTTCTCTCTAAAGTGATAGTGTTCACCGATCATGCAGCATTACGATACCTGATGACTAAAACAAGTGCTAAACCAAGGTTGATACGGTGGATTTTACTTCTGCAGGAATTTGATGTGGAAATACGGGATAAGAGAGGCATTGCGAACGTAGTGGCAGATCATTTATCCCGCTTAGAGCATCCTGGTAATAGTAGGGGCAGTTCTGAAGTTGTAAATGACTCTTTCCCTGAAGAACATCTGTATCTCGCAGAAACAAGAGAGCCTTCGGATACGTCTGTCCCATGGTTCGTTGACATTGCAAATTACTTGGCGGGGGAGGGGGGGTGTGGTGATCCTAGAAACTTTCTCTTATCAACAAAGAAAAAAATTCATATCAGATGTCAAGCACTATGTTTGGGATGATTCGTGTTTATATAAGCTATGTGCGGACCAAATGGTAAGAAGATGTGTCTCAAGAAGAAGAAGGATGGCATATTTTATCACAGTGCCATGCAGGGGTTCTTGGAAGGCATTTTGGGCAGAATCGAACCATTGAGAAAGTGTTAGCAGCCGGTTTCTTTTGGCCCTCGCTTTTCCGAGACGCCAAAGCTATGATTGAATCTTGTGATGCTTGTCAGCAGAGCAGTAATTTATCTAAACGAGATGTGATGAAACAAACACCGATTCAACAGTGTGAGGTTTTCGATGTGTGGGGCATTGATTTCATGGGCCCATTTCCGTCCTCAAATGGGTGTCGGTACATACTGGTTGCAGTTGACTATGTGTCTAAATGGGCGGAGGCCGAGCGCTTCCTACTAATGATGCAAGGGTCGTTGTGAAATTTCTAAGGAAACTGTTTGCTCATTTTGATTGTCCAAGAGCTATTATAGCGATCATGGGTCTCACTTCTGCAACGCTCAGTTCGAAAAAGCTTTATCATGATTAGGCGTGACCCGTCGTGTCGCTATAGCCTATCACCCTCAAACGAGCGGGCAAGTAGAAGCCACCAACTGAGAAATAAAGCGAATTTTAGAAAAGACTCAGTTCAGCAGGAAAGAGTGGTCTGGCAAGTTAGAAGAAGCTTTGTGGGCGTACAAGACCGCATATAAGACTCCCACGGGACATACACCATACCAATTAGTCTATTGTAAAGCATGCCATCTGCCGATCGAACTAGAGCATCGAGCCTATTGGGCCATTAAGAAGCTAAACTTCGATCTCAAGAAGGTAGGAGAAAAGAGAAAATTCCAATTAAATGAGTTAGACGAGTTCCGAAAGGCAGCATATGATAATTCTGTGAATTACAAAGAGCGGGCTTAGAAATTGCATGACAAGCGGTTACGGGTTGATAAGCAATTTGAGATTGGAGATCAAGTTTTGTTGTTCAACTCCCGTTTAAGGTTGTTCCCTGGGAAACTGAAATCACGGTGGGCAGGTCCGTACCAGGTCACGTGTGTCTATCTGTATGGATCGATTGAAATTTCTCATCCTGATCATGGAACTTTCAAGGTGAATGGACACCGGTTGAAGCACTACATCAGTCCAGTGCTTTATCAGGTGATGAGGGTGTGCAGAGTCTCCTCCTTATTCAACCCACTTGAATTTCAGGTCTGTCAGGTCGGGACCGTAAACAAGCGCTGGTGGGAGGCAACAAATATTTTCCTTTCGGTGTATTCTTGTTTGCGTGTTTGATTTTCGTTGCCTCTTTAGTTTTCGTGTTTCTTTTTTTTTTTTTTTTTTTTAGTTCAGTTCTTTTAAGCACGGGGAGAACACGCCCGTGTTGCTCCCTGTGCAATTCACTGGTGTTTAGTTGCATTTTGGGCAGGTCATCAGCACGAGCGTGCTTCGCTCGAAGCACGGCCGTGCTCCTTTCTTTTTGCAGGACTCTGGCTCTTATTTTAATCCGAATAATGCTGGGCAACCCGCGTTTCATTTTGCCTCTTCCCCGCCGTTCTTTTCACAGCTCCTCATGTCATCTTCAGCACCCCACCGTCATGCCCACAAAACGGCTAGCATCGCGACCGGCACCCCACCGTCGTCGACCCATGTCTACCCACGGTCTCCCTCCATTTTCCACCATAATTCAATGGAAGAGATTTCAGAGGCTTTCCCAACAGCCATTTGGGGGTTTCCGCATGCTCGATTAGCAGGCACTCTGGGAAGCGAATTTTTCCGAGGAGATTCACCAGTTACTCTATATGGGATCTTGGTACAAAGTGTTTTTTATTACTGAACCTGCATACTGCGAGTTGACCGCCGAGTTTCTAGCCACCTTCAAGCTGAAACGGGGACAAATTAGTTGGGAGGATCCAAGCGCTTTGAAATTTCAGTTGTTGGGGAGGGAGTTTACCATGAGCTTTACTGAATTCACCATCCAGATGGGGTTGTATGACGAACCATTCACCTTCTCACCGGAGTATCAATCTTTGACGTTCTATCTTCCAACTGGTGAGTCCCAACAGGATTGTTGGTGAAGCGTGAGCACCGATTACCTTTTGTTTCAACCGACCCGGTCTAGAGCCTCAACGCTCAGATCTCCTGCATTACAAGTCATCCACACTCTTCTGAGTGGCACTATCATGGGTCGAGGTGAGAGCACGAGGGTGATCACCAACTCTGAATTCACCTATTTGGTCAATATGCGGGATGTCATTCCATTTCACATGGGTTATATGCTCGCTACTGCATTTCAGCATCAATCCAAGGATCCCTACATCACTCACCTGGCACGTCGCATGCACTTGCTTCCATCTAATTGCACGTTCACCATTGGTGGGCGGGCACACCCTATAAATACGCACACCTTGCGGGTTATGGGGCTGTTTCCACCTCCATATGCACCAGCTCAGCCGACACCTCCCTAGAGTCATCTTGCCCGCCCACCTCGGACTTTGATTCCTCTGACATTTCCTCTGATAGTGCATTCTGCCAGTGGATGCTGCGGAGTTTTCAAAAACTCATTGACCATTGCCCTTCTTCTGATGTCGGGCCCTCCACCTCTCGGAGTGTGGGAGTGGATACTGCTAACCTTCCATCGGAGTCTGACTCCGACTCTGAGAGAGCCGGGTTTTGATTTTTCATGTCTTTGTTCTATTTTTCTTTTCTGTGATTGTGCTTACTTTTATTGTTGCTATCTTTTGTTCTCTTTGAGTCAGTTAGCAAGGGGAGTCCCCTACAAAACTGATCTCTTTTTAGTGAGTTTTTGTTATTTCTCTTTTTGTCTCTCTAATGCTTGCATGCTTACCTCAGGATATATGAATGTCTATCTTGCTAGTTGTTTCAAAAGGCTCCTCCCTAAATGGTGATCAATGCACACCCTTTTGTGACATGGAATTATTCTTCGGCACATTTCCCTTAATTCGGTGAAAATTCCCAAACTCTCACCTCTATTTTACTTGAAATAATTTTTCTATGCATTGCATGTTTTATTCCTTTTAAATATTGAAGACAATATTTCATTCCAGTGCGGGGGAGGGTTGTCTATTTGAATATTATATCAGATGCAATGCATGACTTAGGACGATCTATGAAATTTTTGGTTGAGAATTGCTAAGCTAGGAGTCTTTGAGCATACTAGTGCACTTTTGTTGAACTTAAGGTTTCATTTTGCTCTTACTTTGGAAACCCTAATTCAAACACTTAGCCTTTTGTTGTTTTGTCACTCTGTTAGAGGAAGGGCTAGTTATAAGGCTTATGGAAAAATTAGTTGTTGACTCCAAACTCAATTAATAAAAGCTAGAAAATGAGAAGAAAATTTGAAAAAAAAAAAGTGAGAAAAAGAAAAAGAATTTTGACAAGTCGGATTCCTTTTGGGATGCCCTGTCGAATTCTTATCAGAAAGATGGTAGAAAGAGCTATCACTTTAGAAAAAGCGAAAACCGCACTTGAATAGTCGGATCTTAGGCACAAATGTCATTTTTGATGACCTACCAAGTGAAATGGCTGCCTCTAGGGTGTATAAAGCTACTACCCAGTTTAGGAGTCAACGTTGAAAAAGTGAAAAGTAAAAGCTTGAACTAGACCCCCTCAAGGACAGTTATGACACACTTCATGAGCCGGCACACACACACGGTAGTACGGAGTAAGAGTAAACTTTTTCATGATCTTTCAATTGACTAAGACACTAGTTTTTAGAGGGTCCTTAAGCTTCAGTAACTCTCTAAATTTGTTGAGATCAGAGGTTATGAACTCATCACTTTATTAGGGAATTAAGGTTATTTGAGGACAAGCAACAATTGAAGTTTGGGGGTATTTGATGAGTGAAATTTATATACATTTACTTTATATCTTACTCCCATAACTATTGAGTCTTTTGGCTTTAATTCTCCAAATTCAATGCTATTTGAGGTATTGTTAGTTTTCCATGCAGATATCAAAGTCATGGAGCAAGAAGAAGTGATTTGGAATGATTTTAGGAGCTAAAGGACTTAGAAGAAACCTCATCAAGCTCAACACGGCTTACGCAAGCCCGTGTTGTACCCCATACAGATTGCAGGAGAATTCAGCCAAAGTCAGCACAGTCTAAGTTCGCTGAGCACGGCCGTGCAACCCATCAGCACGGCCTAAGCACGCCCGTGTTGTACCCCGTGCAGATTACAAGAATTTGAGTTTCAGGAGTTTTATTTGGCAGTAATCTGCACGGCTTCAATACGCCTGTGCTCACATCGGGAAAACATTTAAACCATAGAAGCTTAGGTTTTTGTTGACTTTTTGGGCTGCGAATCAAGGGAGGAAGAAAGGGGAGAGCTTTGGAGCGCCGTCCTCATTTTTACCATTGAAATGTTGCGCGTATGGTACGCCGATCGGGAGGAGATTCCACGACATCATAGAGCCTCTGACAACCGCAAGGATGCAAGAAATTAGGGAGTTTTTAACTTCTTTTATTTTAATTTCTTTGGCAATCATCTTTTTGTTTAATGTCATGAGGGGCTAAACTCTTAAAGGACCCCCGGGGTGGTCTTGTCTGACGTTGTAGCTTGGACTTGTGTACTTTTCTTGCAGCATTTATGAATGTCTTTTTCTTTGCAATAAATTTTTGTTATTAGCTATCTTGAATGTTGTTTAGTGGTTGAATGCTTGGAAGTTTGGTTTTCTTATCTTCGCTTGTGAATTATTATTGATAGTTATAAGAAGTAAGATCTCAACTTAGGATTCAATAACACTGTAAGCATCATGCATATAGCATAACTAGATTTAGAACGGAAGATATCTCTGATAAATACTGAGAGAGACCAAGTTAGTGAACGTCAGGAATCCAACCCCTGGGCCCCATCTCCTCCATCGACCTAATCCTTACATTTCCCTTAGTGCAATTACTTTTCTCAATCTCCTTCAATCCAACCTAGAGTCAAATCCATCTTTCTTTATTTGATTAGATATTAAGCAGAACAATAGTATTAGAACCTACACCAGTCCTAGTAGATACGAGTATCGGACCCTAAGGGTACATTTTACAATTTATACAACCTGTGTACTTGCGGTTACGCAAGGGGCGTATCACTCACCAACTTGAATCGATTCCTCCTCCATCATAGTATCAAGGAAGCCATCGGTGACCTAGCTTTGGAGTGGATTCAATCCAGACATGGATTTAGGGGGTTTATTCTTTACGTCTTTGGAACTTATTTATCAATTCATTATTTGTTTTGTGACTCGCTCCATGGAGAGTTAAACCCTAAAGGGTATTCAGACATGTAAACCCTAGGATTCTTATTTTCATTAGATTTACATTGCGTTTCTATTCGAATTTATCAGTTTGAGGTTTTCTCTTGAGTTCTTAATGCTTGCTTGTGCTTTTGATTTCGTTATTAATTGCATTGCATGTTTTGTTCAATCTAGTGAAGAGATATCACCGCTAGGTTTAGAATTACCAAGAGTAAAGTGGGTTGAGAGGGTGAGCCGTGAGATAGCAGAGTGTCCCCTTTCCCTTTCGATAGATATTTCCTATCTCCATATTCCCTAAGGGTCAAGCAACCATATGTGGTGTGAGGCGTCGAGAGAATTCTCCACCTGGACCTCGTAGGAGGTTAGGGATCTTTCACCTGGATGCAGGGTTAGATCTACTTTTAGGAATTTCTTATATCTTTGGGATCCCTAGTATTTTAAGCAGTCATATGTGGTGTGAGGCGTCGAGAGAATTCTCCGCCGGAACCTCGTAGGGGACTAGTTATCGGCGACCTGGGGACAGGGGCCGTTATATCTTAGGATACCCACAACTCATCGTTTTCGTTTAGAAACTCTTGTAATCTACATCCAACACCCGAATCCTAGGGGTGCATTGTCCGGATACCTCACTTTTATTGATGTGCACTTATAGTAACACTCTTAGGTTTGGCCATTAGATCATCACACACTACACTCATTAGGCTAGATAACAAGAGATGAGCTATTACTAGTACTTCTGTTCCCTGTGGTTCGACAACCCAACCCTTTGGGTCTACTTTTATTACTTGATGACCCGTGTACTTGCGGTAACACAAGGAGTTGACACGCATCACCCTATGTTGTTACGGATACGCATCACCTTTGCATCACAGCAGGTGAACTGATCAGCAAGTAATATAATAGACCTAAGGAAGAGTCGGGTTGTCAAATATACAAGGAACAAAAATACTAGCTGTAGTTGCCTGTCTGCTACCTAACCTTACTAATAATGGAAAATGAAATGAAAAGCAACAAAATAGGAATAAATAACCAAAGAAATAAAAGGGTATTCGGGCTATGATCCTCCTTGGATAATTCCATGAAGCATAGGAATTCAAACATACTTCTTAACCTAGCAATTTCGAGTGTTGGGAATTAATGATCAACTTGGGTTCCTAAGAATAGGTTGAATCCTCTCTCGAGTGAAACACCCCCTAATCCCATGCAATTGATCTAAAGGAGAATTCTCTCAACTAAAGGGTTACACGATTGCTAAGTGCTCCCAGGAATACGAAGGTAGGATGATCTACATGAAAGAGGACGCTCCTCTAGCTATAGGCTCACTCTCTCTACCCTCTTCAATCTTTGGTGGTCTCACACTTAAGGGCCTGTCACTTACCACAACATAATCCAAACTCAATCACGATTGTCAGACGTAATTGAACAAGATATAAACAAGATTGAAAATCATAAATTACTAGAATTATGGCACAAGTAAGACTTCCCACAACACAATAATTCAAAGATTCACATGCCCAAATACCCAACAAATGTCTAGCTCCTCATAGAGTAGTACAACACAAGACCTACAATAAATTTAGTTCAATACATCTCAGAAATGAGCAAAACTCTCTCTTTAAGCCTGGAGATGATGAGCACGGTAGGGATGGTCGCCGGCGTGCTTCTTCCTTCTTCCAGATGTCTTCGTTGGGCCCTAACCTACCCACCGCTGCCTTCCCTCGGAGCGTTTTTTGCCATAATTTTCTCTCTTGGGTTTTGCCAAAATGGGCCTCCCAATTTTGAAATGAGTAAAGTCTTTTATATCAGTAAGTTTACGGGTGGCCTAGGGGCGTAAGTCGCGGCCGTAAATGTTGTGGTTTCTATTGATCACGTGCCTTATGGCCCTGCTTACAGCCATAAGTTGCTCCCATACGGATGTTTGTCTTCGGGTTACGGTCTCTATTACGGTCGTTAGTGTCTTCTGTAAACCTCTATGGACTCCCTTTACGGTCAGACTTACGGTCATTGACACACTCCAATTAACTCTTTGTAAAACCATTGAAACCCATATAAGTTGCTTTAAGGAAAATAATTAAAAGAAAATCTCATTAAGAAAATCAAACATCATTTAAGTCTAAGCATCTAAAGATATCATGAAAATAAAGTCTAAAGGTAGCACCTATGGCCCAAGACCTCAAGCTCAATGAGGAAAGTTTTTAACTTAATTACAGAGAGTTCACCTTTAAAAAGGTGCTGAGAAAAATATAACTCAACTAGAGTATAAGAGGACATGTTCAATGAAAACCCCAAGGCAAGAAAAAATCAAGCTCACTAAAAAATATACACAATAAAAAATGAAGTTACTACCTAACACAACTAATTCAAATATTAAACTCAGTTGATAGAGTGAATATATAATTAGAGAACTAATTAGACTAAATTGACTTTAAGCTCTCTTTTGTTATTGTTCTTTTTATTTTTTTAATAAGATCCCTATGAAACCTCTCTCGCTAGGACCCACTCACATTCTAATATCCAGATTTGATTGTTAGTTGATTAAGCTTCATAACACTAATGTTGGAGTTTATCACAATCCTACCAACAGGAGGTTAGCGTAACCAATACTTAGTTTTTTTTTTTCCCTCCCAATAGACCGTGATGGCGTTATGTCAGCCCTTGCCCGTTGCCAGCGAATCCTCACCTCAATATCATGAAGGCAAATGGAAGGAAACAAGGAAACACACAAAAGATGGCAGCCAAAAACTTAGATTTTATTGATCACTTATTCAAAGATCTCACCTTCTCTACTTGGCTATTCCAGCCTCTTCGTTCTTCACAAAATCATTTAGCTAAAGGCCTATTTATCTAACTCCCAAAAGTGCATCGTGGTTACAATAATTAACGACAAAAGGATGTGGGTTGATGGCTACTCTACCACCTCGTCAAGTGGCCATGACCTCGAGATCATGGCTCAACAGCCTTCGCAACTGCTTAGTGCAACCACTCACACCTTGGTCTTTAGTTAAGACACTCACCACATCCGGATTCCACCCCACACATCTGTGGATCATGTGCGGTGTGGAGGAAGCTGGACCACGCCACCAAAGTGACTTATTACCTGACAACCGCCTGGTGCCACTGCTCACCTCGACCACCCAAGACTTGGCCATGCACGGACACCAATCGGAATGTCTCCTAGCCTTGTGTGAACGACAACCCACCTACATGCACGTGCTCATACCACTCGGGCACACCTTCCTGCCACTGGGCGGCAGCCGGAGGTCACACTTGCTTGGTACCCTTAACTACGGTAAGTTTTTCCAGTGCCCTCAGTCACTTCTGCATGGCTCACCTGACTGGGCCACTATTTCTTGGTGCTCTTGGTCATGCGTGCCTGGCCCACCCAGCTGAGACAGGATTTCTGGTGCTACGCATTCTAATGCCTTGCCACTTGTGGTGACCAATAATTGGGCTTCCCATACTTAGAATTTTCTTGGCTCACCTTCCTTCAACAAAAATCATCCTAATAGTGTCGCGCTCTAATAGGCACCAAGCTAAGCCGTTACAAACCTCCCGCACCCAAATGAGCCAACATCCTTATCTATTCCAAGGCATTCAAGTAATCTAGAATCAACCCTTTAAATTGTATCTTTTTCCCTACTCGCTTTGAACTCCGGCAACCTTTTTCCATTTGATATGCAAGAATGTTCTTTGTTTCTTCATGCTCATACCTTCGATTCTATGGTCAAGTATCCATTTAGACACCCTCCCAAACTCCTTGGATATGGTCGGAGGAACTCACTTAGATTTGTTCCTCACCGGCTAAGCGAGTTCATCATGGCAGGGCCTCAAATAACTAGCATGGAATATGGGATGCATCTTCAATCATTTCAGGAGGTTCATACGATATGCTAAGTTGCCAACTTTTTGAATCACTTGAAATGGCCCATCACAGCATGAAATCAAGCCTTTACGTACATCCTTTCGGTGATGCTTCTCCCAAATTCTTGGCTTGAGTTTCAGGCACACTCGATCGCCCATGCTAAACTCCAAAGGCCATCGTCCTCAATTAACGTACTTTTTCATTCTTCGAGTTGCCTTCACCAAGCAATATTTGACCTTCTTAAACATCTCCTATGGGTCAAGAGTAAGTCGATAGGCCACATGACACTTCTCGCCTCCCCCTTCTTTGTAATGTCTTGTGGAGCAATAGGTTGAAAGACATAAGCCAACTCGAATAGGTTGTGCTTGGTTAACGCTGACTTCTGAAGGTTGTAGCAAAATTGAGCCACATCCAACAAGTCGAACTAGTTCTTTTGCAATGCCGACACATAATGACAAAGGTACTCCTCTAGTAGCCCATTGATTCTCTCTGTTTGTTTGTTCATCTATGGATGAATAGCGGTAGAGAACTTCAATTCCGATTATAGCAAGGCAAACAATATTATCAAGAATCAGCCTATGAATCGAGCGTCTCGATCACTTATGATGTCCGCTGGGACACCAAAGAGCTTCACCACATGCCTTAGAAATAATTAAGTTGTTTTCTCAATGGCACAAGCTGATGGTGTGGGGATAAAAACTGCATACTTGGTAAACGAACCGACTGCCACAAGTATTGACTCCATATCCTACAATTTTGGAAAACCAAAAATAAAATCCACTGAAATGGAGGCCCAAGGCCTCTTGAAGATTAGTAAAGGTTGTAAGAAACCCACATCCTCTGCCCTTTCTGGTTTTCCCATTTGGCACACATAACATGACCCACCATAGGCTTCAATGTCTTTGTCCATGTTTAGCAAATAATAATGTCGGGACAATATTGCCATCATCCTCTCTTAACTTGGATGTCTCACCCAACACGCATCACGTATCTCTTTAAGCAACAGTTAGAAAACGTTCCCCACTTGGGAACATACAACTTGGTATCTTTGGCATCGAGTAAGCAATCTTCCAGCCAATATCGATGAATGACGTCGTCCTTCAAGTCATGAACAAGTTTTCGGAACTGCATGTCTGCTTCTACATCTACTAGATCTTCTCCATTAAATACAACTCCACTTGTGACAAGGCAGCAAGGAACTCAATTATTACCTCTTTCTGAGTTAGAGCATCCATCACTTAATTGTGCTTGTCTTTCTTACGCTGCCATTTAGAGTCATTATGGTGTTTCGGTTTTTCCACACATGTGTTGTTTTCTAAAATATTTTAGAACAGCCGTGTCTTGAGTCTTGGCGCATTTTAGTCATTTTCAGATTAAAACGTGCTTTCAAAAGCAAGCATGGTTGAGCTCCGGATTGTGCTCTCCTATGGATGTTTTGGACTTTGTTTGCAGCAACCTTGAAAGTATATGGGAAAAAGCATGCTATGCTTCCTGCTTGTGCTTTAGGAGTATGGTGGTGTTAGGGGAAGAGAAGTCGTGCTTTCTCACACTGAAATTCTTGTAAGGTGCACTGAACGAAGAAAGCTCGTGCTTCTTTCCTGTGCTTCAGTAGAGAAACCGCGTTTTTTTACCTCGATGTTCTTGTAAAGTGCATAGGCATCAGCACGCCTGTGCTTCTACCCATGCTTGCATCGGGATGAGTGTTTTTTACTCTTTTCAAAGAGAAGCAGTTCCAGGTTGAGATTTGCACATTCGTGATCTTAACTGTGCACTTCCAGGGGTATTTAAAGTCTTGAACTTGAGCCCTAATTCTCAAAGGATTCTTCTTCTTCCACTTCCCTATGTTCCCATTGTTTTGGACGCGAAGAATGAGTCATTGCATAACCTTCTCCTCCCTCTTGTTTGAAGATCCTTTGAAGGTGAGTCCACTTTCTCCCTCATCTTTCTCTTTGTTTCATATGACTTGATCGAGCATGTTAGCGCTAGGTTTTTTATTTTGATCCTTAGCTTCATGTTGAGGATTTGATAAGTGCTTTGTTCGACTCCCTTCACTTCTTCTTGCACATGAAGTGGATGTTGTGATCTACCCTCTCCAAACTGATGAAACCTTGGATCATCTTTTTCATGGAATGGAGCTATTGTAGCACAGAGAAATCCTTTGCAAAATCTTTGTCTTCCTCGTAGTGTTGGGGATTTACCTCCATAGTGGTTCTTTGAAATCCATAGAACTCAAGTTCAACCACATCCAAGCCTTGTTAGGGCTTCTTGGCTTGCAGCATGAAGGAGTTCATGCTTGATTATTCCCTTTGCGCTTTGTCTTGGCCTTGAGCCCTTGCGGCTTATGTTAGTGTAGTTGGTGAGAGCTTGGCCCGAGGCAAGAAGCCGGCAGAGTACTAGTGCCATTGAGGAGTTGATCTCCATAGACTGTGAATGGGCGATGATTACATATTTCTAATATATAATTGGATTACCTATGTTGATCTACATAATTGGATTGAATTGTGAAGTCTCATTTCCATGCTATAATCTTGGCTTTGATTAATATGTGATATAGCAATGATGTTTACCACCGATATATGAATATTGTTCTGGACAAGGACCCTGCAAAATGAATTACATGAACTATATTGTTGGTATACCTCTCTTGGTCATGATGGTGATGGGGATGCAACCCGCCTGCTGCAATCGGGGTCCCCACGGTCTGGTCTTTAGATGTAGCCTGGTGGACCAAACTAGTTTGTCCACTTGAACTCCGCGTAGAATCTTGGTTGAACGAACATCGGGATCACGGAGTCACCACACGACCTCGATGGGTCAACGTTAATTACATGAGTGCCTTGAAGGCTCTAAACTTAGTCGCGATCACGAATAGAGTTTAGAGAGGTTTTTAGACTGTGATTTGCTTCCTCATGATAAACGTCTAAATATACGTATTTTATACGTACTTGTGTATATTTTCTGTTCTCTTTTTGTTAAGTTGTTATCTATTTTCTTGTTTAAAGTTGCTTTACTTGTGTTACAGGCCCGGAATAAGCAAAATAAGCTCAAGAACATATTTATGAAGAAATCGACATCAAATACGGCATTTTTTGGGGTTCATCACTGTAGCAGTAACGTAGAAGAATTACTGTAGCTAAATACTGTAGCAGATACTGTAGCAGGGTGCTGCAGCACCCCCGAGATAAAATTCCTGGGAAAGTTTATGGGTGCCTTACGGGCAACCTTACGCCCGTAAGGACACACGAAATTTCCCTTTTTAAGGGGCATTAGGGCATCTTGAAAGGGGACTTTTGGCCACCATTCTCCACCATCATCTTCTAGGGTTACAAGGCAAGTGGAGAGGGCAGATCTGAGGTGGAAATCAAAGGGAGAAGAGGTTTTGCTATCAAGGAGAAGATCTAGGAGCTTGCCGGCGCGGATCCGACAAGTTCTCATCACCACCTTCTAGTCTTCATCTTAGGGGAGTTTGCTTTGAGTTTTATCTTGTATTCTTTGTACTTCTTGCTTTCCCCTTTGTTGATGATGAACTAGACTCCCAAGGTCGCCTGCATCCGGTGAACCTTGGGATGAACTTGCTTTGTATGGATGCTTAGATTTACATTCATGGTATTTGGTTTGTTTTGTGGTTCATTCTTGGTGTAGTTTGATGTATTGGTATGCATGAGAACTCTGTGTATCGATTTCTAGGTTTTAGTAGGTTGTGTCACCATCGCCCTACTTTTAGACTCCCAAGCTTGGAAGGGATACATGTACAAATACGCAGTGACCATCGGGTATTTTGTACCCCTCCGGTATTAGGGTTGTGCCTAGTTTGTGCTTCAACCCTAATTTGAGAATCTCATGCCTTTAATGCAATCGTAAGAGGATTTGGGCGGAAGGAATTCCGTATCAATACTCGTACTGGATTAGGGGCCAACTGCCGTGACCATCGGGTTGGCCTACCTGAGGATTCTCCCGGTCAGGAACCACCAGTGCCTGTGTAATTCTAGCATCCTACTAGCTTTAGTAATCCCGAGGGGATCCTAGCCCGGGACCTCACGCTTTCATTATTATTTGCTTCATTGAATATTCTCATGTGGTGTGTCTGAGTCCATGTGTTTATAGTTATCTTTGTTAGTTTTCTTATCTTGTTTTAATTATCCTTCTTTGGTAAACTAGACAGTGCCGTCTAGGGGGAAGTAATAGCAGCTCTTGGGACCCCAGGGAATACTACCCTCTCACGCGTGCGTGAGAGGTATTACTTGACGACCCCTGCGCTTGCAAACAATCGACCACCTCAAGATGCAAGTTTGTATTTTGGAAAAATATATCCTTTTGCAACTAGATCTTTAAGACATGAAAGTTTCTATGTTCTTTGGAAAGTAAATTTGTTTGATGACAACTTCATGTTTTGGAAAATGTGTTTTTATGCAAAGAAAATCATTTCATGACGGATATTATGTCTTATTGTTTTAAAACTAGTATTACACAATTCAGGTGTGTTGAATGTGAAACCTGATTTGAATTATAAAAAAAATGGGTCTCTCATGCTATATGTAGTATTCTTATATGTATATCCGTACCTATATATATATATGTATATATGTACTAAAGTGTTTTGGACTATATTTACTAGTGCAAGGTTTGGTTATATCGCATTATATATTTATTTTATACTTTATAAAATTGTGCTGACCCATTCACTTAGTTACTCTGGTTACTCACAGTCTCCCTCCTTTCCAGCTTCTCGCTAATAGTGGCATTGCAGCTATTTTATTCTTGATCCCTATTTCATATACATCTATTTCTTGAACATATGCATTGCATAAGAACATGGATCCATTAGTGTATTTATCGCCCCTTTGGCTTGGTTTGTACACCTGTCTAACCTTCTTGGAAACCTTGTTGTATATATGAAAACCATGCTTCATTGAATTTTATATCCATGCTTTGGTTTGATTGCTTCTCCTACCTTATTCTTGTACTTTGCTTTGTATGTTTTATACTTGTAATCTCTATTCAAATTTGTTCCTCTTGAACTCAATCAAGGCGGGGTATTTAGACAATACTCCCCTTAGGATTCAGATATTAGGTGTTGGATTACAAGTGTTTTTATATGGACTAATTGAGTTGTGGGTATCCTAAGATATACTGGCCCCTTCCTCCAAGCCACCTGTAACTAGTCCTCAATGAGGTCCCGCGAAGCATTCTCTCGACGCCTCACAACATATATGACTACTTAGCACTCTAGGAATCCCAAAAATAAAACCAATTCATTAAAATAGATCCAACCCTGTCTCCAGGTGAAGGATCCCTAATCCCCGACAAGGTCCCGGTGGAGAATTCTCTCGACACCTCACACCACATATGGTTGCTTTGAACTTAGGGAATATGAAAATAGGAAATATCTATTGAAAAAAAAAAGAGGCACTCCACTATCTCATGGCTCACCCTCTCAACCCTCTTTAGTCTTGGTAATTCTTAACCTAGCGGTGATCTCTCTCGTTATTATGTTAAATAAGACATGCAAGCATTAAGAACACAAGAGCAAAACTCAATCAATTGAAATCAAATATAAACATAATGTAAATCTAATGAGAACAAGAATCCTAAGGTTTACAAGTACGAATACCCACTAGGTGTTTAGCTCTCCATGGAGCAAGTTACAAAGCAATTAATGTAAAGATAAACAACTGCAAAAGCTATAGAAAATAAACCCCCTATATTCGTGACGATGGCCTTGATGGGTGATTTCGACATCTAGATTGAATCCACTACGAAGCTAGGTCACCGGTGGCTTCCTTGATGCTACGACGGACGAGGAATCAATCAAAGTTGATGAGGAAACCTTCCCAAAGCCGCGAAGAACTTTTTCCAAACCCTAACCGCCTTACCTCTTTCAAGTAGCCGAAAACGATCCTAGAAAATATGTTAAGGTGCTTTTATAAACAGAAATCAGGGTTTCACATGGCCATCTATACGGCCGTTCGAAAATTTCACACGATCATGAATAGTGACTTCGGAACAGTACTGCTATAGTACTTTTCCGTGAATTGCTACACTAGTTTTGCTATGATGATTTCTGTCGAAATCTTTGCTCGAGTCCACACGGTCGGGAACACTCCCGTGTGGTAAACCATGTGGCTTTCTATCCTTTGAAGTCCCCAAAAACCCTCTTCAATTTGTGGGCGTAGGCTGGGATATGGACGATACCCATTCCACTTTATCAATCCATTAAAAGTTTACTTATTAGACTATCTCCCATAATAATTATATCATAATATGGAATCCGCAATCATTTCATTCATCATTTCAATTACTCACATTATATATTTCACAAATATACATAGTTTATAAAATTAAATATTGTTAATTTATCTGACACTTTCTTTTATTTTTTTTCAAAATTAAATATATTGCTTCAAATATGAAGAAACAAAAATGATTTAATACAAAGTAAGAGTTGTAGCAAATTTCGCAAATTAAAAGTAGTTACAAACATAAGTTTAAAAATAGAAATGTTTTGATGCAAAAAAAAATACTAAGAAAAGAATTTACTATGTAGAAAATAAGAAATGTCCAAAACGTGAGAAAAATGACAATGTTTTATAAAAAAAATTAGAAAAATTAATTGGACCCCGCATGGAGAGTTTGGAATGGACCCTTTAGTCATTGAGTCTTTATTAATCTGTTTCAAACTCGCCATCAAAGATTTTTTTTAGTTGATTTAAACTTTAATATGGATACGTTTTTAATTTAGATTGGTTGGATGGAACATTGAAAAAACAAAATAGAATGGATGGGTTTTTTCTTGTAAAACAAACATACGATGTAGAACTAGTTGTAATTTCTTATTTAATGGTTGTCCTTTTTATTCTTTTAATTTTAATATGTTTTAAATACATATAATTATTGCTAGATAAAAGAAATCTTGATTATGATTTAACAAGAAATGTCAATACAACAAGACATGAGCGACATGAAAAAGATCACAAAGAAGGTTGGTGAGCTATAAAAGGCGATTCATTCTTATTGACTTAAATAACCATCTCTCCTCAACCTTCTTCTGCACATCCTCATTTCATCAAGGAACTGTATAACCTGCATCCAAATCAATCAATTACCAACAAACATCAATAGCATCAAATCATGCACCATGATCTTTGATTCTACAAAGCACTAGTGAAATCAACAGAATTAATATATATATATATATATATATATATATATATATATATATATATATATATATATATATATATATGCACTTACTTCCGCACTTGGTTCCACGAGGAACAGGTTTGTTACAAAGCCGACAACACTCAACTAGCTTGCGCATGCTTACAATCCGCTCAATATATGCGGTAATATTGTGGCAGATTGTGACCATGTCTGCGTTTCTAAGGGACGTACAACATTGGATTGAAGGACGTAGAACTGGTCCCCGGATCTGAACATACGGTTGACAGTTATCTATTATCTGGTTCACAGGGGTTGGCGCTGCCTTCACTCTCACAACATCAGTCATCAACATAACAGAGAGGAAAATGTAGACTAGCACTTGAACTCTCGCCATCTTCTCTAGCTCTGTCTTTTAAGTTGTGGGGAAGCTCTGTTGAGGTATATTATATATATGGAAGGTGTATTGTGTATATATAGAAGGTCCTTATTTGACATCTTCGAGATTGACACCCATCTCCAAAGATTATTGCAACAAAATGCATTTAAGACGTGGTAGTAATTACAACGTGGAAGTCGCACTTTGTTGACCTGCGGAATATTCATGGCAAGTAATATTTACCATGGAAAAAATTGTTAATTCACATATGGGTAGTAAATTCTTTTCATTGATTTGAAAAGACAAATTTCCCCACCTGCCATTTTTATTTTTTCCAAATAAGATGGAGTGATCTTCTTTCTGTGGCATATTATTCTACATTTAACTCTTTCCTTTAATATTAATAAATTCTATATATGTAAGTAAATTTTATGGAGATGTTAAAAAATCTAGTAGTCTCTAATCGCTTGTTGCATCCCTCCTCTTCTTACATTCATTTAACTCTTATAGCTATGAATACCAATATGACTCTATCCCCTAAATCCTTAGGCATCTCAGTTGTTGAAATTCTATAAATGATAAGTCTTGAGATGTGAACTATACACTATGAGTGGATATAATAAAATATTTACATAAGGCTATCTAAATGTACACGAATCACATGAATAATTGCATACATACTGTTGACTTTGATTTCTTTAATAAAAAAAGTTTTAGTAATCAAAAAATTGAATTGGGTCTAGATCATCTAAATTAAATCTGTTGACTATTGTGCCTTGCCCAATTTAAACCCCAGTCTTTCTAGACATTCATGCATGCATTAGATGCAAAATAGATATTTTAGCATTTGTGGCAATTTTACAAATTTCCATTGTGGGTTTTGTATGAGAGCTAATTAAAACCTAGGGTAAGCCAGCTAATTGGACCTTTCCCTAGTATTTGTCTAGTACAGGGGCAATTTGGTATTGTTTTGCTTTAAAAACAATTGGATGATAGTCATTCTTTCTCTTTCTTTCTTTCTTTCTTTCTTATTTCCTTTCTTTGGTCTTGAACCTCATTTTCTTAGTTCTTCTTCTCCACACTGATTTCGTCAGATCTTTGCCCAAAAGTCTTCCCTCACTTGCTCTCTACTTCGGTGAGAAGTCTTGCATTAGTTATCCTTCGAGTATTTTTGTATTTCCATCATATGTCTTCATTGAAAACCATAGAATAATTTTCTTGATTTTCTTAGATTTGGTTTTGTGCTTAAATATAGCCCCACACCTTGCTAAAGTGATGGTTTGAGTTTTCCTTAAAGAGTGTTACATTTAGTGTCGTAAATCTTTAAGAAAATTAATGTTTTCTCACTGGAGTTACTGTAGTAATTCAGTACCAAATTATCATTTCCTTGAAATTCTTGTTCCAAAACATAAATCCTAATGCCAAGACTTTATTGGTATTGATTGTTTGTGATTTTGAGGCCTTCTGGATACAAAATCGTGATGTTTGCCCCATAGCCCTAGCGTTAGGGTGATGGGTGGCGTGATGTCACCTAGCTATAGAAGTGCACGTGCCGATCAAGTAATATAGTGTGCATGAATGCATGGTTGTCGAATCCATAGGGAATAAGAATACTAGTAGTTACTTTACCGATAATTATCTAACCTAATCGAATAGAGTGAAGTGATGATAAAAAATAAGTAACACAACTTAATAACTACTAAAGTTAACGAGAGTAAAACTGACGGAGAAAGCAAGGTTGCTCGGACAATGATCCCACAAGATCGTACTATGAAGTACATGATTCCAACTACACTTCTTATGCTAATAGATTTGAGTCACCAAAAACCTATAATCCCCATACCCCGTTCTCATGGCAGACTAGGATTAAACCTATGCAGGGTTAAAGTGGAGAATTCTCTCCACACTAGACACTACACGGCTATATATTAATCTAGGGTTCCAAAAATAGGTCAAGTTTATATCCCGAAGTTGGGCTACTCCCTCTCTGGATATAAATAGCCCATGATCCCATGCAACTCTCTAGAGGAGAGTTCTCTTGACTCTAGGGTTACACAAACGCTTAGAGCTGACAGGAACACTAAGATAGGAATACCTAGGTGGAAGGGAACTTATAGGCTCACTTTCTTAACCCTCTTGGATCTAGAATAGCAAAACACTAACGGGTTTCTCACCACACATTAGCAATCAATCAACCAGGCAAAATGGACAATCCAAAATCCAGAATTGAAAAAAAGCATTTCAAGATTAAAATGTCACATCTATTAACATAAAGAAGCATAAAAGGAATAAAAAATGAATGCACCTTAGGGTTTCATGCAAACATTGGGTTGACCTAATCTAGGGTTTTCTCTGTCCAACTAGCCACTTGCACGTTAGTTCAACATCCTGTACATTTTAGTAGCCCTTGAGGGGATCCTCATTCGTGACCGCTTTCTCATCCTGATTTCTCCCGTTTATCGTCCTAGTTATTTGGCACTTTGAACTGCATTTGTTTCAATTATTTGCATTTTCATCCTTTACTCTCGAGTTTGATAGGTTAGACAACATTGCGAGAAGGAAGTAAGGATATATTCTCGGGCCCTTGGGAATACGACCCACTCGTGCATGCACGAGTGGTTTATTACTTGACGACCCCATGCGCTTGCGGGGAACCAAGTTTTTAGCGCCGTTGCCGGGAACAGGAGAAATATTCGGAAAACTATAAGCCTGTTGATTTGGCTATTATTTTGTTGTATTTACTATTCTTGTATATTTTCCATCATTACTTCATGTGACTTTTCTTACCCTGTTTTACTTCCAATTTTTTTTCTCGTTTGTAAATAATTTTCTTCTTTTTTTTTAAATCATGCATGCAGCCAATGACTGGGTTAGCTATCACTACTCGCAGGTGCCGTGCACTTACTACTCTAGCACCTGGATTGAGTCAGATACTCCAAATCTTTATGATGATCAGTGGAGGAAACATTATTGTGAGTTTCCAATTAATCTTACTCAGGAAGATTTCGATACTCAGTCATTTCTCGACCAGTACAAGCATACAGAAAAAGTGAACCTCGTGGAGCAATCTTCTTTGCCTAGCTACCAGTCAAACCTTGGTAACGAAGAACAAGCAGGGGTAGATAGTTCAGAAAAAGTGGATTATAGACTGGAGGAAAACCAAATTCCTGTCGAGACAGAGGCGCAAGCAATGGAAGAAAGTTCTCATAGTGATATTCAATCAGAGGCGGAAAAGGTGAAGATTGAAAAATTTGATATGGGCAGTTTCGGGAGAACGAAGTCATCACTGGAGGAACCACCCGAACTGGAGCTAAAACCATTACCGGCGCACTTGGAATACGCATTCTTGGAGGAAGGTTCCAAACTTCCCGTCATTATTGCGTCAGATTTGATAGAGGAACAGAAGGGAAAACTCCTGGATGTGCTCAAGAGGTATAAAAAGGCAATTGCTTGGAAAATAGCTGATAGAAAGGGGATCAGTCCATCATTCTGCACTCATAAAATTCTTATGGAAGACAACCACAAACCTATGGTAATACCGCTACGAAGGTTGAATCCTAACATGAAGGAAGTAGTGAAGAACGAGGTTATCAAACTTCTCGATGCTGTATTATATACCACACATCTGACAGTGCCTGGGTGAGTCCTGTATAAGTAGTACCCAAGAAAGGGGGGATGACCATTTTGACCAATGAAAAAGATGAGCTTATCCCAACCAGGACAGTGACAGGATGGAGGGTTTGTATAGACTACAGGAAGGTTAATGATGCCACAAGGAAAGATCATTTTCCCCTGGCCTTCATTGATTAGATGTTGGAATGGCTAGCAGGACACTCTTATTATTGTTTTCTAGATGGTCTATCTGGATACTTTCAGATTCCTATCGCCCCAGAAGATCAAGAGAAGAGCACTTTCACCTGCCCTTATGGCACATTTGCCCACCGACGGATGCCTTTCGGACTTTGTAATGCACAAGCCACTTTTCAGCAATGTATGATGGCCATCTTCAAGGATATGGTAGAAGACATCATTGAGGTGTTTATGGATGATTTCTTAGTTTTTGGTGATTTATTTGAATTGTGCCTAAAAAACATTGAACGGGTATTGAGCAGGTGTGAGAAAACAAATTTAGTGCTCAGTTGGGAGAAATGCCACTTCATGGTCAAGGAGGGTATAGTACTTGGGCACACAATCTCACAAAAGGGAATTGAAGTAGATCGGGCAAAGGTCTCCACTATTGGGAAACTCCCCCCTCCCACTTCAGTAAAAGCAATTACACGCTTCTTGGGACATGCGGGGTTCTACAGAAGGTTCGTGGAGGACTTTTCTTCAATTGCCCGAGCTTTGACGAAGCTACTTGAAAAGGATACCCCTTTTGAATTCAACTAAGATTGCATGAATGCCTTTCTCACCTTGAAGAAAAAGCTCATTGAAGCACCAATTATGGTCTCTCCGGACTGGCATGTGCCATTTGAATTGATGTGTGATGCGAGTGACTATGCAGTGGAGCCGTGCTTGGCCAGCGGCAAGAAAACCATTTCCACCCCATCTACTATGCAAGCAAAACCTTGAACAATGCTCAAGAAAATTACACTACTACCGAAAAAGAAATGCTTACTATTGTTTTTGCATTCGACAAATTCCGGTCATATTTGGTTCTATCGAAGGTAATTGTGTACACAGACCATTCTGCCCTAAACTATTTGCTTAAGAAGTCAGACGCAAAGCCTCGACTAATCCGATGGGTCTTACGGCTTACTGCTACAAGAGTTTGATTTGGAAATAAAGTATAAGAGGGGGGCAGAGAACTTAGCTGCTGATCATCTCTCACGCCTTGAGGGACCTATTGAAAATTCTTTGCAAAAGTGTGAGATAAATGATTCATTCCCTGGTGAACAGTTGTATAGTATTCAGGTTATCGACGAAGATAAGCCCCGTGGTTTGCAGATGTTGCAAATTACTTGTCGGCAAAAACATTCCCAAAGTGGCTCACATATTAGCAATGAAAGAAATTCTTCGCTAATCTAAAGCACTATATATGGGAAGACCCATACTTGTTCAGGATGTGTGCAGATCAGATCATTAGGAGATGTGTTTTAACAGAAGAAGGACATGATATTCTGGTGCACTGCCATTTAGGTCTGACAGGTTGTCACTATAGTGGGAATATGACACCTAAGAAGGCCCTTGACTCAGGATTCTACTACCCCACTATGTTCCAAGATGCATAAGCACTAGTATAACATTGTGACACGTGTCAAAGACCCGGTAATATATCAAAAAGAGAAGAAATGCCGCAATTGTGGAATGAAGCATGCGAGGTGTTTGATGCCTGGGGAATCGATTTCATGGGCCCATTCCCTAGCTCCCAAGGTAACAAATACATTTTGGTGGCAGTAGATTATGTCTCAAAATGGGTGGAGGCACAGGCCTTCCAACTTGTGATGCTAGGGTGGTGGTAAAATTTCTAAAGAAGTTGTTCTCCCGGTTTAGCACACCCAGGATGATCATAAGTGATCGAGGCACCCATGTCTGTAACTCTCAATTTGAGAAAGTTCTAAAACGGTATGGGGTATCTTATAGCACGTCGACTGCTTATCATCCTTAAAGCAGTGGCAGGTTGAGGTGTCAAATAGGGAATTGAAGCGTATTTTGGAGAAAACCGTCCACCATCACCGAAGAGATTGGGCATAACAGCTTGATGATGCACTCTAGAGATACAGAACGGCATACAAGACAACTATCCGATCAACACCCTACCAATTAGTCTATGGAAAGGCTTGTCACTTACCAGTTGAATTGAAGCATAGAGCCTACTGGGCCATGAAGCGACTCAATTTCGACACTCACCTTAGTGGCCACAAGAGGAATTTTCAATTAAATGAATTAGATGAATGGCGAACTTTAGTGTATGAAACTTTGGTACGATACAAGTAGAAAATGAAAGAGTATTACGATAGCCACATTAAACGAGCTAAATATTTTCAAAAAGGAGACCAAGTTTTATTGTACAATACTAGACTGAGACTATTCCCAGGGAAATTGAAATCAAGATGGCATGGGCCGTACACTGTCATGCAAGTTTTTACTCATGGTGTCGTCGAAATAACTCGCTCTCAGGATGGAACTTTCAAGGTTAATGGTCACCGCCTTAAGCATTATTTTCCAGTTAGCAACGCCGTACCAAGAATCGGAGGTAATTCTCCACTCTTTGAACCAGCATGAATTGAGGTAAGACAAGTCGAGCTAACGACTTTAAAGAAGCGCTTCTTCGGAGGCAACCCAAGCTTTTAAATTCCTTGCACTCTAGTTTTCATATTTTTTGATTTTGTAGTAGTTGTTCCTCTTAGTTTGTTTCCTGTTTTAGTTTTTTTGTTCTTCTTCTTTCTCATTTCTTTTCTTACACGTTGTTAAGACACTTTGAGTTGTTTGATGTGTTGATGCAATGAAGCTTGATTCTTGAGTGTTTTTGGGCTTATGTCGGCTTTGCTTTCATTGTTTTTAGGGTTTAAAGGGGGCTACTGTGGAAGTTCGACCTTTTTCGCTTCTCTTGTGCTTTGTTTCTTGTGTAGAAGTTGTGTGTTTAAGTTTTTGTTGAGTTTTAATTTTTGTTGGGATCTTAGTTAAGGTCTTTTTGAGAGGTTAAAAGATGGGGGAAAAGTGTTTTAAAAGGTGTAAGCAAGGAAGGGACATTGTGGCCACTTAGTGTGCCCGCAAGGAGCCAAAAAAGGGGCCTTGTGGCCTCCCATGCGCCTGCATGGGAGGCCGTAAGGACCATCGGAAAGAAGACCATGTGGGCTCCCATGCGGGCGCATAGGAGGCCGCATGGCTTCCAGGTTGAGGCCTCGCGGCCTTCCTTGCGCCCTCAAGAGAGCCCGCAAGCCCTCCCGCGCTTTAAAACTCAAAGGGCCTTGATAAGACCCGATTTCCCTCTTTTTTTCTCCCCATCTTGAATCCTCATTCTCCCCTCCATTAGATCTTCATTCTTGAGCTCCAGGAAATAAGAAAGGTGTTGATCTTCCCCTCTCCTCCATTGGTGGTGATTCTCCTCTAGTTCTAGCAAGATTTAAGGTGGGTTTTCTTCTCTTCTTCAATTACCTGTTCTTTTATTCAATTCTCTATAGATCCATGAAGAATTAGTGTGGATCTAGTATGGATCTAATGTTTAATTGGACTTTAGCCATAGATCTTATGTTTGGATTGTATAGGAGTCTTGATTTCATGTTTTGGTGAAGAATGAAGGTGATCCTTCATCTCTAAACCCTTAATTGTTGTATATCCGAACCCAATTAGGATATTAATGATTTTATTATGATTTTGAGGGTTTGAGGATACAATTATTATTAATTCTGGAATCTAGAATATCCAGTGAACCCTAGAAGCCATGAGATCTAATTTTGGATCATTATTTCCTCCTTGGTTTATTGTTTGGGTTATGTGATTGATTCTTGTTTTTCTTGGATGGTTAATGGCTTCAAGGAGGTGGATCAAAAGGCAAGGGTAAAGGTCAAGTAGGTGAGTGATCCAAGAGTTCGATCTCGCCAAGTTTGTGAGTGGGAATTGTTTAATTAAAGAGCTATGATCATGCTTGTTTGAATGTCCAATAATGCATGCTTTGAAATGAGAAATTCTTGATTTCAATGGATTCTTGAAGTGTTTTTTGAAAACTGAAATTATGATGCGATATGATCTTCTTAATTCTTGATTTCATTTTAATGGACTCATGAGATGATTTCCTTGAGATCTAGAAACCATGATGTTTATGATCTTGCTTAACTATTGATTCTATTACAAAAGGCTCATAAGATGATTTCCTTGAGGCCCAGAAACCATGATAGTTTATGATCTTATTAAATTCTAGATTATTTATATTTCATGAGGATTGGAAAATCCTATGGTTTGAACTACATGTTTTCAAGATTTGTGAATTTGAGAATCGATGTTCTTCTTATTTTGACCGAATAAAGGTCTATGTGAACCAAATTGAGATTCTCCACGACGTTATCGTATTTGAAATGAGTTTTCAAACAATACTCTTGTGTTGATATTCTTGATGAAAATGACATTATTGTCGATGCTTTCGCACAAGGATTTACTCTTGGATTAAGAGTTGCATTTTATGAGAATTTGTGATCTCTTGATGAGATATATGATTTTATAATGATACTTTTATGATTAGCCTACGGGCAAACTATTTGTGATCTCTTGATGAGATATATGATGTTATATTGATGTGTTTATGATGAGCCTAAGAGCGGGATGGATATCCCAAATGTTGATGGTGAGGGGGAAGGATCCCCGATATCTTCTGCAGAAGCGAGTCTCCACGGACCGACCTAGTTTGGGTGGCGTGGAGTTCTCGGCTGACTCGCTCATTCAGGAGGCGGGTAGAGATCCTGAAGAGCCGTGTTGGGTTGTCGGTGTCACCACTCGGGATTCCCAATGGACAACGCCAAGATACGTGCATCTTGGTGGCTCCTGATCTAACCGCGACCGCGGATTAGTGACAGAGGGTTTTTCATAGGCTGGTGATACTAGCGATACGGGATTTATTGTCATTATCTTATAAATCCCTTGGTCGTTGAGTAAGAAAAGAGTATTTTCAGAATTTGGTTTTCGTGATACGAGATTTACTACATTGATTACTTTATGAAACCTTGAAAAGTTGAGCATTCTGAAAAGAAGTATTTTAAAAATGGATTTCAGACGTATACCATTTTATAAATTATTTTCAAGGTTTTATTGATGCATTTTCTTGAGAAAGTTGATAAACACCTTTTATTGGATTGAGTGCCGACACTGGAATTACTAAATTGGTTTCTTTATAAATCGTTGAGTCGTTGAGTATTTCAAAAAGAAGTTTTTAAAACTTGAATTTTCAGATTTGGAACCTTTTTTGAATGACTTTCAAGGATTTTATGAATGCATTTCCTTGAGAAAGTTTAAAAGTTTCTTATATTAAACTGTATATATATATATATATATATATAAATATATTGAAAGTAAGTATTTTTACTTAATGTTGAATATTGAACTTTTGTCAATGGGCTTGCTTATAGACTCTTACTTGTGTAAAGTATAGCTCCATGTCCAGCCCCTCACTGAGTAACTTAGTTACTCACCCATTCTTCTTCTCTTGTTTACAGGTGTTAGCACGGCATCAGGGCGTGAGACGTGATAGTGCTTGACAGATCTATTCTTGTATTTACCTTTGAGTAGTGTATGATTTATAAACATTGTTGTCATGCATAAGATGGATCCAGTAGGACCTATGTTTTCGTATTTCCATTTTGTTCTTGTATAATCTTGATTGTTTAAGTCAGGACCTTAGGTTGTATGAGTTTTTACACCCAGTGATTGGGAGAGACTATGATTGTGTTCATGATCATTGATACTGTGATTTTCAGGGATATATACCTGGTGTGAGTATATTGATCTTGTACAGGGTTGTGATTGAATACCTTAGATTTAGAGTATTATTGTTGTGATGTTAATATTGTACAGGGTTGATGCTAAACTAGTTTGAAACCGTTTTATGATCGTGAGAGAGAGTGTAGGACACCTAGAGCAAGCTCACGGGCAAGCTTGCACCCGCAAGATTGCCAGTGAGCCATCCAGTGGATCCTTGTGGGTGGGCTTGCGCCCGCAAGCCCACCAGTGAGGGATCCAGGGGATCCATGCGGGCAACCTTGCGCCCGCAAGGTCACAAGCAAGGATGCTCGATGGGAGCCCTTAAAGGCTCCCCCTTTTCCTCTTTTTCTCATATTTACACTCACATCTTCTTCCTTTTATTTCGCACTCATCTATCCACCAAATCACCGCATTTCTTTTGCTCTAAAACACTCTCCTCTCCCTCTAAACTCTTTTGGTGAAGGATTTTGGAAGTTTAAACTCTATTCAAGCCGTTCTAAGCTTTTAATTCATCCCAATTACTCTAGGGTTAAGGTTTGTTCTTCAATTTTATTTCTTGGATTTTAATGGCTATTTGTGTGAGGTAAATGGGCATCCTGGGTTAATCCAGTGTTTGGAGGTCAAGGTGGGAGTTAGCACACACTCACAGGAACACTTGGGATGAAACAGAGGTAATATTACTTGACTATTCATTTAACAACTCACTTCTTGATTTCTGTCCTTTCGTACTTGCGGAGTCCTATACATTTGAGCTAAGGTCATATATTTAGCCGTTTATCTTCTTGCCCCTGTTCTTCATGTTTGTTTGCATGAGGATAAACAAACTCTTAGGTGTGGGGATATTTGATAAATGTCTAAATATATGTATTTTATTCGTATTTGTGTGTATTATTTTGTTATTGTTTGGTTAAGCCGACGTCTATTTTGGTTCTTGAATTGGTTTTATTTGTGTTACAAACCCTGAATAAGCCAAAATGAGCTCAAGGATGTATTTATAAAGAAATCAACAAAAAATACGGTGTTTTTGGGCTTCATCACTGTAGCAGTACTACAGCAGGATTACTATTGTAGGGTACTGTAGCACCTGAGACGAAAAATCTGGGAAAGTTTCTGGGAGCCTTGCAGGCAACCTTGCGCCCACAAGGTAGCCCATATGGCATCCCGATGTCACCCTTTTTAAGGGGTTTCAAGGTTTTCTTGAGGGGACTTTTGGCCTTCTCCTTGGAGCTCCACACCACCATCGTCAAATCTGGCTTGGAGGAAGGCTTAGAGGGCGTTTTCACATCGAGATCGGCGGGGAGAGTGCGTTTTTTGAGCAAGATCCACTTCTAGGGCTTGTTGGAGGAAGGTTGAAGACAAGGGAAGCCACCTCTTGAGTGACGTCGTCGGAATTCCATTTCCATCTTTGAGGGAGTTGATCATGCCTTATTTAGTTGCTTTCATGCTTTTGATTGTGTATTTTGAGATTATGAACTACTAAACCCCAAGGTCACCGGATGTAGGTAAACCTTGGGGGTGAACTTGTGTATTAATAAGTGCTTGATTATATATATTTTATAATATCAGTTTATATGCATTGAGCATCACTTCTATCAGATTTTAGCATTAACAAGGTGTGTTTTGTGTTCTTTTGTGCAAACAGGGCTTTGGAGACATGACATACAGGAAGAAGCAAAGATAGGGTGTGATGACACGTTTCAAGACCACAATCAGAAGCTGTGTTCATATGCATGGGGGTGTTGCCAACTTTCGGAGGAGTACAAGTCATTACACAAACCGAAAGGGCACAAAGGCAGTAGTACGCCCATGTCCCAGCTTCCGTACAAAGCAGAAGAAGGTTCTTGAGGATTTCAAAGCATAGAAAGCCACACACCCTACCACACGAGCGTGTGTCCGACCGTGTGGACTCCAAGGAAGACTTCGGGGGAAAAATCACTATAGCATTTACTGTAGTGAAGTACTGTAGCAAAAGTACTGTAGCAGTACTATAGCAGAGTACTTCACACGCCCGTGTGGAATTTCCACACGGGCGTGTGGCTGGCCGTGTGGATGCCCGCGTAAAGCCCCGAATTCAAATTATAAAAGCCGCCTTGTGATAATTTTTAGGGATCTTTTTGGTCACTTTCGAGAGACAAGGCGGCTAGGGCTTGGAAGGAGTTCTTTGCGGCTTTGGGAAGCTTTCCTCACCAACTTGGATCGATTCCTCCTCCGTCATAGCGTCAAGGAAGCCATCGGCGACCTAGCTTCGGAGTGGATTCAATCCAGACGTGGAAACTACCCATCGAGACTATCATCACGGATTTAAGGGGGTTATTCTTTATGTATTTGGAATGTATTTCTGAATTTATTATTTGTTTTGTGACTCTCTCCATGGAGAGCTAAACCCCTAGAGGGTATTTGGACATGTAAACCCTAGGATTCCTATTTTCATTAGATTTACATTGTGTTTCTTTTCGAATTTATCAGATTGAGTTTTACTCTTGAGTTCTTAATGCTTGTTTGTGCTTTTGATTTCATTATTAATTGTCTTGCATGTTTTATTCAATCTAGTGAAGAGAGAGATCACCGCTAGGTTTAGAATTACCAAGAGTAAAGAGGGTTGAGAGGGTGAGCCGTGAGATAGCGGAGTGTCCCCTTTCCCTTCCGACAGATATTTCCTATCTCCATATTCCCTAAGTGTCAAGCAACCATATGTGGTGTGAGGCGTCGAGAGAATTCTCCGCCGGGACCTCGTAGGGGACTAGTTATCGGTGACCTGGAGGCATGGGCCGTTATACCTTTGGATACCCACGACTCATTGTCTTCGTTTAGAAACACTTGTAATCTACATCTAACACCCGAATCCTAGGGGGAGCATTGTCCGGATACCTCACTTTTATTGATTGAGAACTCTTTTCCTTTTATTTCCTGCGCACTTGTGGTGACACTCTTAGTGTTGGCCATTAGATCATCACATACTACACTCATTAGGCTAGATAACAAAAGAGGGGCTATTACTAGTACTTCTGTTCCCTGTGGTTCGACAACCCGACCCTTTGGGTCCACTTTTATTACTTGACGACCCGTGCACTTGCGGTAACGCAAGGGGTTGACACACATCACCCTGTTGTGTTGTTGCGGAGACGCATCAAGTTTTTGGCGCCGTTGCCGGGGAACAGGATATTAGGAACGCGAGTATTTTGTTACTTTAGCCATTCATTTATCTTTGACTGCTTTTCTATTTCATTTTTCTTACTTTCGCCGTTCTCACTTATCTTTGTATATATCTTTTGTACAAGGAACATGAAAGATGGTTGATCCAATTATAACTTTGTCCATGCAAATTGAAGCTTGCAATGCAAGGTTTGATGAACTTTTAGGTGCAAGACAACAAAGCTCTCTCTACTATAACACATATCGTCCAAGTCATAGGAGCCACCCCAATATCTCATGGAATGTGTTTGGACCACAATGGCCAAACCCACAATCTGGATTTGAAGAGTACATTCCACCACAAAAACATGAGCCGAGCCTAGAAAATCTATTGGCAAGATTTGTTGGGAGATCTGAGGCTATCTCATCGGAACAATCTCAAGAGGAGAATTTGAATTTGGAGAATGTTTTGGCTAAATTTATCAAGAATACTGAAGCCAGCATCAAAACTTCTGAGATTTCACAACAATATCAACAAGACTCCATTCATGACTTGGGGAACCAAACTGGGAGACTTATTGAGGAAGTTTCTTTTGAAAATGGCAAAGAAGAGTACAAGAATTATGAGCAAATAGGGGAGAAAAAACAAGATGTTGCACATAATCAAATAGAGAGAGAAGAGCCCCCATTTGAGAGTGTTGAATTTCTTAATGGACAACATGCACATGAGGAGGAAGCTGTACAAAAGGGTTTGCTGAAGTCATATCTCTTTCAAGTTGATAAGGTAAAAGAAGCAAACCCCAAGCCAATGGAACAAGTACCTCCCCTTGAAATTGATCAACCAATAAAATGCAAGAAAGAGGTCATGGGAATTGAAGAAGATGTGGATAGGAGGCTCAAACCATCCAAGGACCCACCAAAGGTGAACTTGAACAATTCTCGGCCAAAATTGTTTCCATGGAGACCTAATCTAAAATTGCTCAATCCTCCAATAAAAGTGCATCTCCGACGAGACAAAATTGTGTTCATGGGAAGTAGTTATGCAAGAGATAGTCGGGTGGAGCACACCCTTTTCAAGCCTCCATAGGATAAGGAAGATCAGGTACGTCGAGCTAATGACGTAAAACAAGCACTTCTTGGGAGGTAACCGAAGTGATTTTATTGCTTTCATAGTTAGTTTTTCATTCTGCAGTAGTAATAAGCTTGAGTATGCGACTTTGCGTTAATTCTGTCGTTGCTGTGTTTTTATTGTTTAATCTTGGTGTTTCATGATGATTATACATGTGTGGCTTGATCTAGAATGTTTTAGAGGTTTAAAGTTAAGGAATTGGCCTTGGACTTATTTGTTTCATGTTGTGCTGAAAATCCACAAGGGCAGGCACAAGGGGGTGTGAGTGCCCCCGTGCCTTGCTGAAAATTGCAGAAATCATGAAACAGAAGGGCACAAGGGCACTCACACGCCCATGTGAGTGCCCCTGTGGCCTTCCTGAGGAGCCACACGCCCATGTGGCTCATCCACATGGGCGTGTGAGACCCGAAAATCAATTTTCAGGTTTCCAGAGAGGCACAAGGGCAGCCACACGGGCACGCCCGTGTGGCTGCCCCTGTGGATTTTCCAGGTCCACAAGGGCACTCACACGCCCGTGTGAGTGCCCCTGTGGCCTTCTGTCTCGAGTTTTTAATCCACACCGGCACTCACACGCCCGTGTGAGTGCCCTTGTGGCTTTCTGGCGTCGATTTTTGAAGGCACAAGGGCGTGTGGCTCATCCACACGCCCATGTGGCCATCCACAAAGGCGTGTGAGACCCTCACACGCCCATGTGGTTTATAAAGGAGATGAGAAGGCCTTGAACTTTCATTCAAACCTTCGCGCCTTTTCTCCTTCCGACGCCTCCACGCAAAGAGACGCATCTCTTGGGTTCCTAACGCCTCTCCTTAGCATATTTAAGGATTCTTGGTCGTTTTTCCGGCGATTTCCATCTCTTTCTTCATCGAAAAGCTTCGGTAAGCTCCAAGTTTTCCTAGTTCTTGCCATGAATTTTAAATTTCAGATCTGGTGATTTGTTGATGTTTTATGCATAAATCTTCCATGAGAACTATCATAATATGCATGCTTGTCGATTTAGGGGTAGTTTTTGATGTGGAAACCACCCAACCATGGCTTTTTGGCCATGGTCGGGCATCCACACGGGCGTGTGGCCCATCCACACGCCCGTGTGGATGAGGAGGATGATCCACAAGGGCGTGTGGACCATCCACACGCCCATGTGGATTTCTGCATAGTGAAATTTTGCACTAACCTGCCCTGATTTTCACAGATATAGCCCCTAGGACCAAGAAGGTCGCCCACAGGCGTTCTCGCGCCGCTCGGGAGCCTTCTCCTCCCGAGGAATTGGAGTTCGCCGTCCCTGAGCATCAGCAGCGATATGAGCGCTTACAGCGTCTCAAATTCGGACAGGCGCGCGTGATCGATTGGAAGGCACTCGAGGAGATTGACTTGGCCGATGAGGTGCGCGAGCTTGCCGCTGTGGGAAGCTGGGACCGGCTCCTTACTATTCGTGATCCCACTTATCGTGAGCTCACACTGGAGGTCTTGTCCTCGTTCGACTTCGACCGCGCTCGCCATGATTTTGAGAAGGAGGACACGATCCGCTTCAGGCAATTCGGTCAGTACCACTCCATGAGCCTCACGCAGTTCTCTGTTTTTCTCGGTTTATATGACAGAGACTATGTTCACACGGGGGAGTACGAGCAACTCATCGTCGATTACCCTATTGGACTCACCCCGAGTCGTGCGTACGGGACCATATGCGGAGGTTTCCAGTACGAGCCGGGATCTTCCAAGGCCACCATGCTCAGCCGTCCGGCCTACGGTATATACATTCTATTTTCAGCAGGACCGTGACGGGACGAGGCGACAAAGACTGGAGTTTTGAGCCGCCTCGACTTGCTTTACCTATACACCATGGTCCGAACATCCCCATGCATTTAGGCTTTGTTGTGGCGGATTACTTCCGCCATCAAAGCCATTACGTGCGGGTCGGTGTGATCTTTTCAGGAGTATACATTACCCGACTCGTTCGTGGCATGGGGTTGTCCGAGGCACTTCGAGGGATGGAGAGGATCGGCATACCGGCACCCTTGGGGCTTGCATCTCTCCGAGCCATGCGTATGGTGAAGAAGACGAGCACCGGCCGTTATATACTCGCAAAGGGAGGCCGAGGAGGAGGAGTCGAAGAGGAGGCAGCCGACCCGACAGACGCTCCCGATTCGCCGGCACCCACAAACTGTGCCGATGGACACCGAGGCCCCCGCATCCGAGCCGAGCCGAGCAGCCCTCCACTCGAGCCCGTGACCGTTTGGCGAGGATCGAGGTGGCGCTTGGAGCTCTCCGGGGGGACATGGCGACCGTGCTCGGCAACTAGTCCATGATGATGTCGCAGCTTGTCCATCATTCGACATCTTCCCGGAGAGCGACACAAAGATTCGAGGCGACGACATCAGCACCACCAAGCACCACCAACGAGCACCGGCAGAGTTTCCCCGACGCATGAGGCGTCATTGAGTCATTTTATTTTAACTTCGTATTTTTATTTTATGTAGTTTTATTTTCAGCATGCTAGTTGAGACCCCGTCTTTTATTTCTGTCATTTTTATTTTGTGGTTCTAGTTGTTTTTCGTTGTTTTATTTTCTAATCTTGTTGAGCTTCATTGAACCCCCCGAATCCAGAGATAGTCTTGAGAGTCTTGGGAAATGGAAATCAAGTTATGCACATGGCCGTGTGACTAGGTCACACGGCCGTTTCACCTCCAAATGCCCGTTGAGCCAAACACACCCTTGTACAAGATTCCACCAACTATTTCACTTGGAATTCAGGGGAGTATTATTTTGATTTTTGCACACCCTCACATGCTTTGTTTTCAGAATTTATAATTTTATTGTGCTTGCATGTGTACATTGGGGACAATGTACATCTTAAGTGTGGGGGAGGGATCACTTTATACACCACTTTATTGTCTGTTTTCATTATATATGCTCATGCAACCTATGAAGGTTCACTTTAAGGTTAAGAGTTAGATTCTAGACTATAGGGGAGCTTCGAACACTAGATTTCATCATGCTCTAGTTGTCATCCAATTTTTTGAGAAATTTTTGTCCGATTGCCATTTATGCACTCTACTCACTCATTAAACCTATATAAGCTCTAATTTAATGTTTTGAGATTTGTTAGTAGTTTTTTTATTCGAAAAAAAAAAAAAAAAAAAAAAAAAAAGAAAAGAAAAAAAATATAGATATTTATATAGCTTAGCAATTGTGAATTATTTCGTGTATATAGGGGGTGAAAAGAGCTACTACCTTTGATTGTATGCAACTACTCTCATAAGTCGGATACTAGTTATGCCCTAATGAGAGAAAGAGCTATCACAAGGGATATGTGAAAGCTAGCACCCTCGGTAGAAAGAGCTACCATCTCTAAAGTGTGAAAGCCACTCGGGAGGCCGCCCTGAGAAAAGGCTACCTTGGAGATTGTGTGCAACTACTACCATTCTTTTTGCTATTATATGAGTCTCGAGCAATAAAAACGTAAGTAGTGGACATAGAGTCGAATTGAGATGAGTTTTTCCACACACACACGTTTTCGGATTTCTTTTTCTTTCTTGTCATTGGATTGTTTTCTAGAGCATTGACTCGAGCCGTTTGGTGTTAAATAGTTTTTCCCTTTTGTTATAGAATCATACTCTCATACTTTCTAGTGAACCTGAGGCCAAGCACTTATCCTTTCTTTCCTTGTAATGAATGTTTAGTTTGCTTGAGGACAAGCAAAAGCTTAAGTGTGGGGGAGTTTGATAAGTGCTTGATTATATATATTTTATAATATCAGTTTATATGCATTGAGCATCACTTCTATCAGATTTTAGCATTAACAAGGTGTGTTTTGTGTTCTTTTGTGCAAACAGGGCTTTGGAGACATGACATACAGGAAGAAGCAAAGATAGGGTGTGATGACACATTTCAAGACCACAATCAGAAGCTGTGTTCATATGCATGGGGGTGTTGCCAACTTTCGGAGGAGTACAAGTCATTACACAAACCGAAAGGGCACAAAGGCAGTAGTACGTCAATGTCCCAGCTTTCCATACAAAGCGAAAGAAGGTTCTTGAGGATTTCAAAGCATAGAAAGCCACACACCCTACCACACGAGCGTGTGTCCGACCGTGTGGACTCCAAGGAAGACTTCGGGGGAAAAATCACTGTAGCATTTACTGTAGTAAAAGTACTGTAGCAGTACTGTAGCAGAGTACTTCACACGCCCGTGTGGAATTTCCACACGGGCGTGTGGCTGGCCATGTGGATGCCCGCGTAAAGCACAGAATTCAAATTATAAAAGCCGCCTTGTGATAATTTTTAGGGATCTTTTTGGCCACTTTCGAGAGACAAGGCGGCTAGGGCTTGGAAGGAGTTCTTTGCGGCTTTGGGAAGCTTTCCTCACCAACTTGGATCGATTCCTCCTCCGTCATAGCGTCAAGGAAGCCATCGGCGACCTAGCTTCGGAGTGGATTCAATCCAGACGTGGAAACTACCCATCGAGACTATCATCACGGATTTAAGGGGGTTATTCTTTATGTCTTTGGAACGTATTTCTGAATTTATTATTTGTTTTGTGACTCTCTCCATGGAGAGCTAAACCCCTAGAGGGTATTTGGACATGTAAACCCTAGGATTCCTATTTTCATTAGATTTACATTGTGTTTCTTTTCGAATTTATCAGATTGAGTTTTACTCTTGAGTTCTTAATGCTTGTTTGTGCTTTTGATTTCATTATTAATTGTCTTGCATGTTTTATTCAATCTAGTGAAGAGAGAGATCACCGCTAGGTTTAGAATTACCAAGAGTAAAGAGGGTTGAGAGGGTGAGCCGTGAGATAGCGGAGTGTCCCCTTTCCCTTCCGACAGATATTTCCTATCTCCATATTCCCTAAGTGTCAAGCAACCATATGTGGTGTGAGGCGTCGAGAGAATTCTCCGCCGGGACCTCGTAGGGGGTTAGGGATCTTCCACCCGGAGGCAGGGTTAGATCTACTTTTAGGAATTGGTCATATCTTTGGGATCCCTAGAGTTTTAAGCAGTCATATGTGGTGTGAGGCGTCGAGAGAATTCTCCGCCGGGACCTCGTAGGGGACTAGTTATCGGTGACCTGGAGGCAGGGGCCGTTATACCTTTGGATACCCACGACTCATTGTCTTCGTTTAGAAACACTTGTAATCTACATCTAACACCCGAATCCTAGGGGGAGCATTGTCCGGATACCTCACTTTTATTTCCTTTTATTTCCTGCGCACTTGTAGTGACACTCTTAGTGTTGGCCATTAGATCATCACATACTACACTCATTAGGCTAGATAACAAAAGAGGGGCTATTACTAGTACTTCTGTTCCCTGTGGTTCCACAACCCGACCCTTTGGGTCCACTTTTATTACTTGACGACCCGTGCACTTGCGGTAACGCAAGGGGTTGACACACATCACCCTGTTGTGTTGTTGCGGAGACGCATCATGTATTTTTGGATGCTTTGTTTTAATTAATTTTTGTTGGCTTGTTTGTGATCCTTGTTTGGTGTTCTTAAATGTTAGGGTATGCATGAGAACTTTGTGTATCTTTATCTAGGCAATACTAGGTTGCATGACCATTGCCCTAGTGTTAGACTCACCAAGCTTTTAAGAGAAATATGTATAAATACCCTGTGACCACCAGCTATTTATACCACTCCAATTCTAGGGTTAAGTACTCACTTGTATTTCTACCCTAACTTGAGAAAACCACTTTGCCCTTTGCAATCGTAGGAGGATTTGGGCGGAATAGATTCCTCATCCAATACTCGTACCGGATTAGTGGTCAATTGCTGTGACCATCGGGTTGACCTAATCTAGGGTTTTCTCGGTCCAACTAGCCACTTGCATGTTAGTTCAATATCGTGCACACTTTAGTAACCACTGAGGGGATCCTCATCCGTGACCTATTTCTCACCCTTATTTCTCCTGTTTATCGTCCTGGTTATTTGGCCCTTTAAACAGCATTTGTTTCAATGATTTGCATTTTCATCCTTTACTCTAGAGTTTGATAGGCTTGACAACATTGCGAGAATTAAGTAAGGATAGATTCTCGGGTCCTTGGGAATACGACCCACTCGTGCGTGTACCAGTGGTATATTACTTGACGACCCCGTGCGCTTGCGAGGAACCCACTTCCGACACCCGAATCCCTTGGTGTACCGGTACACTGAATTTCCCCATCAATCTATGTGGATCTAATACAAGGGCGCATCCTAATACAATCAACAAGATGGATCGCAAAATTCTCATGCAATCCAATATAATTAAGAACACATAGCATGACACCATACAAAGAAACCAACATTCATTAATAAACAAATAATATCATCCAAACAAGTTCTTCTCCCAAGGTTCACCAAATGCCCGACGACCTTGGGAGTCGAGCTTCATATCACAAAGAGAGAAAGACTACAATACAAGCAAATCATCAAAAGAAGCTCAAGATCAAACTCCCTTAGATGTAGACTAGAGGTGGTGACGAGAATCCGATGGATCGGTGCGACGAACTCCTAGATGTTCTCCCTTCAGTATAACCTTCTTCTCCCATGGATTTGCCCATCAAATTTGCTCTCTCCCACAGCCTTGAAGCCCTAGATGTTGAAGATGGAGATTGGTGGCGAAAAGCCTTCTTCATTGATGCCCTAGGTCCCTTTTAATGATCATCCACAAGAGCCTTGCAGGTATCCATGCGAGCACAAGTATACCCCCAAGGCTCCCAGCTGAACCCCGCAGAAAAATATCCTTGGTGATAAAGTGCTTGCTACAACAACCTACTCAAGAAATCCGGTTACAATAATCTCCTACGGGAATCAAGCTGTAGTAGCTGAGGCTCTAAAATGCTGTTTTTGATGCGGATTTTATCCTAAATCCATTCTTGAGCCCAATTTAAACACAAAAAGGGCATCGAATCATGAAAATACATGCAAATAATACAAGAATGATATATCTAAATATATACATTTAGACACTTATCATCTATCAAATGACCAAATCTCCGTCTAGAGTTGATGATGAATGGATCGGCATGAAATTCCCCTTGAAGTTGGCCAATTGATCTTTCTTGAATACGCCAAAGCTTCAGGGAATGATAATGATGGTGGAGAAGACTGCTGACAAGATCTTCCCTACATTGGGTAGTGATCCGTCCTCTTAGACCTCGTAGTTTGGATTGATTCTCCAAACCGTAGCTTATCTTTTCCAAAATCCTATCTCTTTTTAAGCTTCTCCTCTTCAAAAAAACCCCGAATATCTTTTATAGACTCACCCTTACCGGCGACTTACGGCCGTAAACCAGATCATAAGGCACATGATCGTAACCTCCTTCGGACATCCCTTATGGTCGGACATATGCACATAAGTCCCGGCATTAAGGACTTCAAGTGTGGCTCCTTGTTAAAATTGTGAGATCGCAAAGGAGCTATCTTCTTCATTCAAGCTCCGGATTGTATCTTTTTACTCTGTTTTGTCTCTAATCTCCATCTGTTACCTGCGAATATGATTTGCACCTTAATTAGCATCATTTACCCTAAAATCATTCTAATGCAAACTCAATAAGTATACTAAATAACATAGAAAATACAGTATAAATATACACTTATCATTGGGTGTTTGAGTAACTTTGTGCATTTTAAGCATTCATCTTTTCATTTTTGGATTTTATTCATAGTTTTCATTCTTTCAATTAGGTGGTGCAACCTCTTCTATGAAAAAAAGAGATCGCCGAGGCGTGAGCATGTCCAAAGATTAGGTGACTTATTCCGTGAGTGGTTGAAGTATTACTCTATAGTCTCGATATGCGTGGTATCATATTTTCCTATATAATTTACAGTTTACTTTCATATCAAATCATATTTGACTATCCGGAATGATTTTACTAGAAAATATTGAACATCTATGGTGTTTGTAAAACATTTATACATCTTACTCGGAACTTGGAATTTCTATTTTCAAATATGTGTTTCGATGAGAATATAATAGTGTGCATATGTAGTTATACTCCAAATGTGAATTGACAGTTTTATTGAAATGCTTATACCTAGGATTGGTATTGATAGTGACTACGAACCATAGCCTAACCTCTAACTTCGGTCCGACACTACAAAGAGGGGTCCCCACGATTTGCCTTGATAAGAGGTGATACGTCCCTTGCGTATTCGCAAGTGCAAGGGTCGTACAAGTAGTAAAGTGCACCCGAAAGGGTCGGGTAGTCCACTCCACGGGACTGGTATAGCTTTTGATACTCGTCGGATTCCTAATATCTAACCAGCTCGGAATTTGGCCTAAAAGCTAATTACAAATAAAAATAAAGAAAGTGATAATAGGAGAGAGAAAGCGTTTAGATAATGAGAGATCAATGCTAGGGAGTAGCGTCCTGGATCAATCCCTTGCTGTAAATAGTAATCAAATTCTTGCAGGGTTTATTAGAAGATGTGTCAATCAACCTATGTTCTAGAGTCTTGTTGTGCTATGTGGAAGATACATGAAGTGTCATTGGAACCCTAAGTTCATTCCTAACTTCTCACATCAATCAAAGTGATATGCGGGCTAAGAAAAAATCAAGAACTTAAAGCATTCAAAACACTCAACCACCATCAATGAAGCCAACAACCAAAGATCTAATAAAGGGGAATAAAGACAATAATAAATGCTGCAAAAATGAATCTAAGTACATTCAACAATCAAGTTCTTAATAGGAGAAACAGAGGTACCTTGGGAATTCATTAGGGGGTTCCCTACCGTTTCAAGGTCTGTTATCGCTAGAAGTGGTGTGATGTGCTTTAAGAAGTGGTCCTCGGGGTATCGTTTTCTCTTATCTAGGTTACAAGTGTCCAGGTGAAGAAGTTTGCACACACACAGCATCATCGTGCCGAACGAATGGTTCAAAATTTTGTTATTGGTTGTAGCTCATCATTTAGAGTCCTACATGCGTTATTGTGTGCTTATACTTGAGCCGGAGGTTGTGTATTTAGCCACTTATCAATTCCTCCTGTCGTCCATGTTTGTTTGCTTGGGGACAAGCAAACCCTTAAATGGGGGGTGATTTGATAAGTGTTTAAATACACCGTTTTGTAATGGTGAACTACTTATACTTTCATACATTAATTGAATAAAACAGTTACCCTTTGATGCGCTTTTCTTGTTTTTCTTAATTCAGGGCATCCACGGACTAGTTGCGTTGTGAGGAGCGTTTAAACCTAGAAAATCGAGGCCGAGGAGCGAAGAAACAACCTTGGCAGAAGGGTGTGCGGCCCTGGTGTGCAGGCCGCACACAGGCCGCACACTGGTCGGGGTATTTAAGCCCGACTAGGGTTTTTCTTGGAGGACTTTTGCCACCGACGCCTCCAAACACCCCTACGCTCAAAGCTTCATCAAGGGGGAGAAGACGGTGGGACTTGAGGATCATCATCCTAGAGCTTGCCGACGCGGATTCGGCAAGTGTCTTCATCAACCCTAGTCGACACGGTCAAGAGGGAGTTTTGGGTTTTCTTGTTGATGTATTCTTATTTGTGCAAGCGTCCCTTATTATTCATGTCGAACTAAACCTCCCAAGGCCGCCGGGCAACCGGTGAATCTTGGGAGGAATACTTGTATTGGATGCTATGCTTTTAATTCAATGAATTTATGGTGTATAATTTGGTTTCATACCTTGTGTGCTTAATTGTAGTGATTTGCATGAGAACTCTGCATTTCATTTTATCGAATGTGCTTGGTTGTGCGATGTGCGCTCTTGCATTAGATCCACATAGTATGAAGAGGGATTCATTGTACCGGTACACCGGAGGTTTCGGGTGCCGGTAGCCTCCCGTAGGTTGTAAAATTCATCTTAGTGAAATTGCTTATAGATAACTCCAACCATGGCTCCTTAAACCCAATGACATCGTGTGAGTATCCTTTGTATAAAGGAACTTGTACTGGATTAGGGCTACACGACGGAGCTTCCGGGGTAGTCGACTTCCGAGCCTAGACGGACCAAAACAATACTCCATGCATGCATTACCTGCTTTTATAGCATCCTTGCTTGTATTTCTCCCGGGGGAATCCTCGCCCGGAGCCTTGTCTTCTCTATTTGATTTCTCGTCGTTGTGCGCAACTTGGCATTGATTAAAGTTTCTATCATTAGTTTAACTTTCATTTCATTACAACAACCTCTGTTTTGATTCGGCAAAACAATTGTCGAAGAGGAAGTAATAGTGGATATCGGGACCATAGGGAATACGACCCTCTTATGCCCGTACAAGAGGTATTACTTGACGACCCGTGCACTTGCGGCCGGGGAGCCGTGTTTCCGGTTTTTAGCGACGCGCGCGGCGACCATCATAATGCAACAACGAGCTAGCTTGACTATGCTTATGATCCGCTCATCAGCTGGAGTAATGTTAGCACAGACTTGTACCATGTCTGCATTCCTGATGCGCGTACAACAATTGATGGTAGGAGGCGTAAATTGTCTTGCGATCTCAATAAATGGTCTATAATTTGTAATTATCTTGTACTTCATTGTTTGCTCTCCCACCACTCTGACAACAACAGTCATCACAATAACTATGAGGACTGATACGCACCTTGCGAATCCGCAAGTGCACGAGTCGTACAAGTAGTAAAGTGTACCCATAGAGTCTGGTAGTCGAATCTACAGGGACAGGTGTAGCTTTCGATACTCGTCGGATTTCTAATATCTAGCCAGCTCAATAGTTGGGTTGAGATTTAATTATAAATAAAAATAAGAAAGTGAGGATAAACAGAAGAGAGACAGGGTTAAAGTGACAAGAGATCCAAACAAAAAAGTAGCGTCCCGGAGTAGTCACTTGGTGTCAATTATACTCGAATTCTCGTAAGGTTTATCAGGTGCGTCTCATGATCCCTATGTTCTAGAGTCTTGTTGCCCTAATGTGGATATAATGGGATTGAGAGTAAGAGCCCAATTCCACTTCTTGTATCAATCAATGAGATATATAAGCTAAGAGGAAATCAAGGAATTAAGCAATCAAGGCCACTCAACAGCTAACATTCAAGCAAACAACCAAAGATCTAACAGAGAGAATTAGAGACTCCATAAACATTGCAATAAAAGCATTCAAATACAACAACTACCAAGTTCTTAAACCGGGGCACCGAAGAACGATTAGCCCCTCATGAGTCTACAAGAAACACAAGGTAAATAACAAGAGAATGAGATGAAATTCATCAACTCCGTCCTTCATCACAATCTTCGTCGGAGAGTGTCCGATGATGATCTTGCTAACATTCCTCCACTCATAAGACGATCTCTTGGTCCGGATCTAGCCCTTAAAGGTGCCTCTATACTACTCCGCCGCCTCTTCCAAAGGGGAGAAGAATATCCCCCCAAAAAGCCCTGAAAAAACCCTAAATTTGGCCTTAAGAAGTCATTCTCGATGTAAGCATGATGGTGAGATCCGCAAGCGCACGGGTCGTCAAGTAATACCTCTCACGCACGCGTGAGAGGGTCGTATTCCCTGGGGTCCCAAGAGCTGCTATTACTTCCCCCTAGACGGCACTGTCTAGTCTACCAAAGATAGAGAATTAAAAGAAGATAAGAAAACTAACAAAGATAACTATAAACACATGGACTCAGGCACACCACATGAGCATATTTAAGGAAGCAAATAATAATGAAAGCGCGAGGTTCCGGGCTAGGATCCCCTCCGGACTACTAAAGCTAGATGGATGCTAAAATTACACAGGCAATAGTGGATGGGCCAAGAGATATCCAATAGTAGATCACCCCGATGGTCATGGCGATGACCCCTAATAAGGTACGAGTATTGGCTCGGAATTTCTTCCGACCAAATCCTCCTACGATTGCACTACGCTTAGGAAAACCTCTAATTAGGGTCGATACTCAACCTTGGTCCAGCTCTAATGGTTGGAGGGGCATGAAATACCCGATGGTCACGGTGTATTCATACATGAATCCCTTCCATGCTATGTGAGTCTAGCAAAAGGGCGATGGCCACGCACCAAGTACAATCTAGAAGTTGAATCGCAGAGTTCTCATGCCAAACAACACATCAAAGAACACAAAGCATGAACCACAAACCAAACCAAACACCGTAAATGTAAATCTAACATCCATACAAAGCAAGTTCATCCCAAGGTTCACCAGATGCCCGGAGACCTTTGGAGTCTAGTTCATCATCAACAAAGGGGAAAGCAAGAAATACAATAAATACAAGACAAAACTCAAAGCAAACTCCCCTAAGATGAAGACTAGAAGGTGGTGATGAGAACTTGTCGGATCCGCGCCGGCAAGCTCCTAGATCCTCTCCTTGATAGCACAACCTCTTCTCCCCTTGATTTCCTCATCAGATTTGCCTTCTCCACTTGCCTTGAAGCCCTAGGTGAAGATGGTGGAGAATGGTGGCCAAGAGTCCCTTCAAAAATGCCCTAAAAGCTCTTTTAATACATGACATCGCGATGCCTTGCGGGCGCAAGGTTGCCCGCAAGGCATCTAGAGAGTTTCTCAGAATTTTTCCTTTCGGTGCTACAGTACCCTGATACCGTACCACTACAGTACCGCTACAGTAATCATGCTGCAGTACGCCTACAGTGATGAAGCCCAAAAACGCCGTATTTGGTGTAGATTTCTTCATAAATACGTTCTTGAGCTTATTTTGCTTATTCCGGGCCTGTAACACAAGTAAAGCAACTTTAACCAAGAAAATAGATAACAACATAACAAAAAGAGAAAATAAAATATACGCAAGTACGTATAAAATACGTATATTTAGACGTTTATCAAAGCACGGCCGTGCTTAATTCAGAATACCGTGCTTCAGCCCATGTAGATTGCTGGTTTCTGAATTCTCGGTGCTACAGTACTTTTGCTACAGTACTCGTGGTGCATTACTTGTGCTACAGTGATTTCCCGAAAATTCTCCAGTTTGTAATTTGCACGGGGTAGAACACACCCATGTTGAGTCCGTGTTGGCATTGCATGACTGTGCCTAGGGCATTCTGACCGTGTTTCCTCGTGCTTTTCAATTCCTGTGAACTGCACGGCCAAGAGCACACCCATGTTGAGGCCGTGCTTGGCTTGACGAACTTCCTTTTATGTCCTTTTGATGTGAATTCACCTCTAAATCCCTTCTACGTGCTCGAGGACCTAAATATTTGCACAATAAACTCAAAATACCTTAAATAGCACCGAACTAAACAAGTAATAACAAAAGGATAAGTAAATATCGGGTGTAATGCATATGAAATATATATATATAATGCACTCATCAAATACCCCCACACTTGAATTGTTGCTTGTCCTCAAGCAGAAACTTAACTTACAATAAAAGGATGAGTGCATGACCTCTGATCTCAGCAAAATAAGGAGTTTCTAAGATTAAGGAAGATTCTTGTAGCAAGTGTATATAACAATTGAAGGCTTATATAAATTTTCACTTTTACTCTGTACTTCCTGTGTCTGTGTGACCTAATAGAGTGCGCCCCATGTGTTTTTGAAGAGATCTAGCTTATTTTTTTTTCAAAGAACTCCTAAACTGGGTAGTAGCTTCATACACTCTAAAGGTAGCCATTTCACCCAAGAGATCATCGAATATGATATTTGTGGTGCCTAGGATCCGACTACTCAGATGCGGCTTTCACTTCATTTAAGGTGATAGCTCTTTCTACCATCTTGTATGTTTTTATTCAAAATTCGATAGGGCATCCCAAAAGGGATCCGACTTTTCACTTTTCTTTCTTTTTCTTTTTTTGAGTTTGGAGTCAAAGATTTTTTTTTTACAAGCCTTGAAACTAGACTCTCTTCTAAAGAACGTGGCTGCACAAAATTAGGTGAAGTGATAGAGCCTTAGGTTTCCAAAGTAAGAGTGATTTTATCCTTAAGTTCAAAGAATGTAGACTAACATACTCATTATCTCCATAGCTTAGGAATTCCTATCCAAAAATTCACAGATCGTCCTAAGTCATGCATCATCACAATAAGCACAAAGATAACCCTCCCCCACACTTGAACATTACATTGTCCTCAATGTAATCAATGCATGCAAAAATAAATGCCAAAGATGATAAGTTGAATAAAATAGACAAGGATTAATAAGGACTTTCCTGGACGCAGAGAGTGATGATGCCATTCTCAATGTGAATAGTTCACTCATTCCCCATATAGCATACATCCTGTAAAGCAAAAAGGTTACACAAGTGAAGCTCAAGAAACAAAAAATAAAAATAAACTAAGCAAAAGAAAATAACAGCAAGCAAGGATAGCAGAACAATTTCACAAGGGGCTCCTCTTGCTAACTGTGAGCGAAGAACACATTGCCAGCGGCGCTCAATCGAACTCAGATTTAGTGGTGTCAGGGTCATCAGAATTGGTGGTATCAGTATCGTTCTAAAGGCTTCCCTCCCCTTTGAGTCATCTTCTTCTTCTGTCTCAGAGGCATCAGATCGTTTGACTCCTAATCACCGGAACAATGACCGTTCCTAAAAATAAAACAATGGGTTTGAAAGGGAAGGGAGCACGTGCGTGCTTTGGCCCATGCTTCTACCCGTGCATCTTAAAGGAATTCAACAACAAACAAGAAAAGAAGAGCACGACCGTGTTCTGGGAAACAAGGTCACTAGCACGGGTGGAAGCACGAGCGTGTCCGATGATGATCTTGCGAATGTCCCTCCACTCATACGATGATCTCTTAGTCCGGATCTAGCCCTTGAAGGTGCCTCTATACTACTCCGCCACCTCCCCCAAAGGGGAGAAGAAAATCCCCCGCAAAAAGCCCCTGAAGAAACATTAAATTCGGCCTTAAAAAGTCATTCTCGATACAAGCACGGCCGTGCTTAATTCAGCACGCCCGTGTTGAAGCCGTGCTTCATCCCATGTAGATTACGGGTTTCTGAGTTCTCGGTAGTACAGTACTTTGGCTACAGTGCTTGTAGTCCAGTACTGATGCTACAGTAATTGTGCTACAGTGATTTTCCTCGAAAATTCGCCAGGCTGTAATTTGCACGGGGTAGAACACGCTCGTGTTGAAGCCGTGTTGGCATTGCACGACCGCGCTTAGGCATTCTGACCGTGTTTCCTCGTGCTTTCCAATTCCTGTGAACTGCACGGCCAAGAGCACACCCGTGTTGAGACCGTGCTTGGCTTGACGAACTTCCTTTTAGGTCCTTTTGATGTGAATTCACCTCTAAATCCCTTCTACTTGTTCCAGGACATAAATATCTGCACAATAAACTCAAAATACCTTAAATAGCACCGAACTAAACAAATAATAGCAAAAGGACAAGTAAATATCGGGTGTAATGCATATGAAATATATATATATATATATAATGCACTCATCAAGGACAATGTAGCCTAATCCTTGAACCCTCACCATCTTCTCTAACTCTCTCTTTCCAATTGATAGAAATGTTATGTTGAGTTATTGCATATATATAATGGGTCCTTATGTGATATCTTCAAGATTGACACCCATCTCAAAAGATTGTTGGAAACAAAATGCATTTAAGAAAGGGTAGAAATTGTAACATTGAAGTTGCATGTTGTTAACCTAATGGATATTTATTGCAAGTAATAGTTACTATACAGGGTCCTTATCTGATATCTTCAAGATTGACACCCATCTCAAAAGATTGTTGTTAACAAAATGCATTTAATTAAGTAGGGGTAGAAATTATAACATTGAAGTTGCATGTTGTTAACCTGATGGATATTTATTGCAGGTAATAATTACTATAGATGGTCCTTGCAGGATATCTTCAAGGTTGACACCCATCTCAAAAGATTGTTGTTAACAAAATGCATTTAAGTAGGGGTAGAAATTATAACGTTGAAGTTGCATGTTGTTGACCTGATGGATATTTATTGGAGGAAATAATTACCATGGAAATGTTGTAATTGACTTTTTGGTTGATTTGAAAAGATCGATTTTTCCACTTACCAATTTTAATTTCAGCAAATGAGATGGAGTGATGTTATCTTTTGGGCATATTATTATATGTTATACTCTTTCCGGACATATTTGTAAATTCTATATATGCAACTAAATTCTAAGGGGTCAATGTTCGCAATTTATTGTTGGATCGATGGTGTTCCCACATTCCTTAAGCTCTTAAAGCTATTGATAGCAATATGAGTCTACCCCTTCATTCTTTGTGCATCTTAGATGTTAAAATGCTATAAACGATAATTGTTGGGATGGAGACTATGCACTATGAATGGATCTAGTAAAATGTTTACATAAGGCCATGTAGATGTACACGAATCGTATTAATAATTGTACATGTTTGATCAATCAAAAAACACTAAAGTCAAAGTCATTAGTCCATGATGGAGAGACTAGTAATTAACCCTCTAAATTTTCTTATAAGTAGGGTATAGTTTTGGACTGACATATACCAATTGCCTTTTGGGTAAAGCTAATGAAGCACATATAAGCTGTTTTTAATAAAAATAATTATAAAATATTCATCTCATTTAGAAAATCAAGCATCGTATTAGGCTAAGCATATAAAGATATCATGAAAATGAATTCTAAGGGTAGAACCTATGTTAAAAGACCTAAAGCTCAATGAGAAAGTCCTCACTTAAGTACAAAGAGTCTAGCTCATCAAGAAGTCTCAGGCAAAATAAGACCCAACTTGAGTACGAGGGGCTCTGCCCAATCAAATATCCCTAGTAGGAAAAGATCAAACTTTAGTAGAAAGTATGCAAGATAGAAAAAAGTCACTTACAATTGAACACAATCAATTCAAATATTAAACTCAATGAAGAGGGTGTATACGTACATAGTTAGAGAGGTTATACCAAAATTGACCTTAAGCACTTAATCTTTTTGTTTTGGTTGTTGTTTATTTTGGTAAGACCTCTCCTACACCTCCCTAGGTAGGACCTATTCACATTCCAACATCCCGATTTTATTGTAAGGATTATTATTAAGCTTCATAATACTAATGTTAGAGGTCGTGGCTCATGAAATAAGTAGATCTCATTAAATTGTTTCTTATGAAATATGAGTTTTCATTTTTTTTAGTTATTAATTTTGCATTATATATCATAATTTTAAATTGGGGGATTCTCGAATTTGGTGTCATGTAAGGCTCGTAAAGATATGTAAGATTTAAACTTCATACAACCATTCCAAACGCTCATTAATCCATTAAACTCTTACTTATTAGACTATCTCCGATAATAATTACACTATAATATAGGACTCTCAATTATATTATTCATCACTTTAGTTATTGACATTATATTTTTCAAAATAAATATATTTGCCAAACAAAATTGTTTCATTATTTGACAAAATTTATATATTTTAATAATATATAAATATTATGTAATAAAATATTTCTAATTTATTAAATACTACTTTATTTTTTATTGATAAAATTTAACATATTTTTTGAATTGAGGAAGAAATAAAAACAATCTAATACAAATTAAGAATTGCAACAAATATCTCAAATTAAAAATATTTGCAAACGTAAGTTTAAAAAATAAACAAATTGTGTTCGAAAAAATAAAAAAGAATTTATCATTTAAAAAAAATAGAAATGTTGAAGACTGAAAAAGGAAAAAAAAAAAAAGAATAGTTTGAATGTTGGTATTCTTTTATCTTTTGAAATTATCATAAGATGTGAAAGTAGTTGTCATTTCTTGTCTTGTGTATTTACTTTTTATTTTTATAAATTATAATATGGCTAACGTATACATACCACCAATTCAAGGCAATTAGCCCAATAATTTTTCATATAAATAAGGTGTTATCCTTAACTGACGTTTTTTAGGTATGATCATTCAGAAGAGCCACAAAACCTGATCATCTCGTCAATGAATTCACGTTCATTTATGCTTCCACTCTCTTCTTGTTCACAAACAATTTCAACAAAAGGATCAAAGTTTTTATAGTGATTATTCCCATCAAATTCCATCAATAATGACTTAAAAATCTACTTGGCAATCAATTGTATTCGAATAGGTAAGCTGAAATGGTTTTGACTCATCCTTTTTTGATAGTTATGGCCACTTGGTATCTCTTCAATTAAAATTACAATTGTAATTTACAAGCGCTTAAGGCCAAGGCACCTCGTCTGACTCTGATAAGTGGATCGGCTGGAATTTATTTATGAAGACCTCATGTTATTTCTCGTACTAAAGTTGTATGTTGAGGCTTTTGAATGGTAGTATTCCAACCTTTGCTAACCTATGTAGCCTCAATATCATGACTCAAATGATGTACGAGTAATAACAAAGACTATTGGTTATATAGGTTAGCAACATGTGCTCATTCTATAGTATAAAGGAAATCACTGAACATATTGTTTGGAAATGCAATATGAGGAAAGAGTATTGGTTTTTAATCATCTTTTATGCGTGTGGAAATATAGATAATATTGAGATGTTCACAGTAGGGGATTGTATCCTAAGGAATTGGCAAACATGGATTGGTAATTGATCTTCCAAATCATAGTTGGCCACTTGTGCTTGGGCAAAATATATTGAAGGCTTGGTGCAACCAACTTTTCAACAAGAAATAGCAAGGTTTTTAACTTGCACTCGATGTGAAATAATATGAAGAAGCTTCTACGAACCTTTCATTCCACTACAAGATAGCTACGTTATAAAGACTAAATTTAATGGTGGATTTATAAATTAGCCACGCCTCCAGAGCGACGGATTTTCAAATTCTTCATTATAAATTAACACAATATCATATCTACAACCCTAACATAATATCATACCTACAACGGTTGATTTATGTATCCGCCGCTATAGATTAGTTTTTCGTGGTAAATTTTTAAATTAGTTATTGTAGGCACAAGTTTATTTGTTATTATCTTTAATAATAGTTTTTATATCGGCCAATTCATGTATTAGCCGATATATATACATATACATAAATACACACACACACACACACACACACATATATATATATATATTAAAATTATATTTAACGGCGGAAAATGATCTCCACTACTTTTATTATTTATTTAAATAAAAATTATTAGCGGAAAAAACTTTGCAGGGTTATTTGAAACTTAAAAAACAAACCATTTCACCTTCTCCTTCTAAAATAAAATTAAAATATCAAGGACAAAATAGCAGATAAAATGTTATTGGGCGCTCCTAACAATTATGCACATTGAAGAGTCATTTGAAAATATAAAAATCAATCAAGTCTCCTTTTCCATGCTGAAAATAAAGTTTTAGGGACTTCTAAAAAAATAAAATAGTCTAGAGGGTGAGTCTGTAAGTATGCGCAAGAATAAAGGGAACTTATGAATAAATATTATATATATTGAGGTGTTATTAGAAAGTAGAATCCAACTTATATCATTTTCTAGTTCTTCCATTGGCTTTCATCACCGACTCCTTTCTCACTTATTTGGCTTGAAACCTTAATTTTCATCAATGAACTTGTTTAGATCCATCTTCTCCTATCCTAATCCCAACCAAACCAAAATCTAGCCAAAGATGCCGCCCCTCCCCCCCGAGGGGGGCGAGGGCAAGGCCTTAACTGGAGATAGTGGCATGTGGAGCTCCAATGGGCTTATGAAGATGATATCCACCTAATCTGAGCCATGATCCAGTGGATCCAGACCTACCGGCAAAATCTTGAAGAGTTTGGGCCAGACTCAAGAAGGTGAAGTGGCCCTTCAAAAAGTTGTTGCTCGAACTATTAAGGACCCTCCCGAATACCTCGAGGCTGCTACTTCTGTCGCGCAAAAGTCCCTCAAGTCTGTTGGTTAAGCCATTGATGATCTAAGAAGCTCCTATTGGGAATATACCCTTGAATGCCAACAAGGATATTTGTATTAGGGCATTCATTTCTATTATATGTCTTTGTTATTAATAATAGACATTTAATTTTAATGTTCCCATAAAACATGTGTTGGTATTTTAATAAGTTTTGAACAATATAGTCCATGTGTGCTAAGTTAAACTTTCTATTCATTATGGAATAATGAGAACTTCACTAGAAAGGTTTAGTACTTGTACACTTAAGTAGTTCTCAAATCAAAGAATATTTATTTGAACATTAAAGATTAATGAATTGCATGACATATGTTTTGATAAAGAATGCCAGTCGAATACTATAGGATAATGGAAGCATGTGCCATAAATACATCAATTGGGTTGGTGTATTCGGACATGACTCGTTACAAGCCAAACACATGGGTTTTACTCTTAGACTTCCAATGATTGGGATTATTGATTATGATCTTATGAGTGGACTTTTGACCTGAGGTATCATAATTACAATGTGCATGTGACGTGTAATCTATTATTAGAGCAGCAAGGCCTAGTTTACCCTTTGGTAGGATCAACCTCGAAATGCAGCTATGTAAGACAAGCCACAGTTGTGAATGATCATCAAGAAAGAATTTGTTCACTTGGAAGTAAACGAGTTAGTGTTCTATACGGTCACATATAAGTAAGATTAAAAGACCTTGGCTAAGGCAATCAAACTTATTGTGTGAAATATGAAAGTTAGTTTAGTAATCTTACTCTACTATAGTTAATAGCATATGATCAAGTTTAGTGAGTTTGACATGATCTAGAACTCTCACTTCGTTGGGTCACAAGAATGAAGGGTTTACACATATATGGTAATCATAATCGAAAAGGTCGGTAATGATTTATTCATTCATGTTCAATCTGGCTGGCTAGGTGTGACCCATGTCATTTGGTATCCTTCTATTGCCAATGGGGACTAACTTAGAAAGCAACAATAAAAGGAATTCAAAATCAGTCTTGTTGTGAATATAGGGATAAAATTATTAGTTTACAATTTTATTTCATTGGAAGCACATATGTAAATTAAGTTAGGTTTGTCTTAAGTTTGAATTTTAATCAAAGTTTGATTAGATCAAATAATTATTTGAAATTACAAGGACTTGAAAATAAAAGCTGCCTTATTTGTTTTAAGACTTCTATTTCTATTAGGACTCCATTATAGGATAATCTTTCTTATATTTTATGAAGTCCCTAGGATCATATTTCTATTAAGACTCTATAATAAGATGATGTTTATCATATTTTATGAAGTTCCTATAAATATGACTACTTTCTAACCCACTGGAGTTATGAAAAAAAAGCAATTTCTGGCTCTCTTGAGAAAATAGTTTTTCAACTTCTCCTTTCGTTTCTAACCTTATCCACTATTATGGAGAGGAAGATAAGACTGTTTCTGGATTCCGACCTATGGTCTAGAGGCGTGGGACTTTTGTTCAACACGAAAGGATCTAGGACGATAGGAGCAATATATTTAGCATATCAAAGAAAGGATTTGACACATTGAAAGATATTTTTCAAATCTTACTTATAATTAGGGCATTCATCAAATCAATTAGTTAATATAGCAAAATTATTTCGCTTCGGTACCGCACCATCGAGGTCATCTCTCACTGTAAGGAGGTTATTCTCTCTAATGATGGAGACACTTCCGATTCCTCATCAGAGGTAAACCTTTCTTCGAATAGATAGAGTAGATTTGAGGCGCAGTCGCTTGCAATCCAAGCAAATCTAGCAATATTCACTGACTAACTGGAGGATAGGGATGAGTTCCAAAAATGGAAGGAGGGTTTCAATTTGGATGGGAAGAGGGAGGAGATCGAGGGCTTACTGTATGAGAGTACTCAATTGGAAGCATTCTTGAGAAGTTTTTTCTCAGTGTTGTGGATTTCGGTATGTTTTGGACTATATATTTTTATAGGGTTCATAACCTCAAGCTCGCAGAAGATGCAATGGCTAGTCTTGTGAAGAGAGTGATCTTAAGGGAGGAAGAGGAGTTTCTGAGCTATGTGGTTGATGATGATGATGATGATGATGGTGAGAAGGATATTCAAGTAGAAGATGGTGAAATGAGGGAAACTGTGGAAAACAAATTAGATCATGGAGAAGAAAAGAAAGAAATGGTGGAAAAATGGAGCCTTCAGAGGAGAACAAACCATTGCAAGTCTCTAAAGATCAAAATTTGGAAGTTGTAGGCAATGTTCTTTCGGTTAATAATGAAGTAAAACCGGGGGACGATGCCAACCATGGCCCTTGAAACTAGTCAGCAGGTGTGAAAATAGCCATCTAAGCAAGAAGTGGATCTTGAATGGATAAGATTAAGGATCTTGGAGAGCCTGATGATAAGAAGGTTAGTATTTCTGGTGGGAATTCTAACAAGGTGGACCTGAGAAAGAGACTCATTGTTGCTGAAGAAGAAGATGATCTCAATTGGAAAATGGAAGATGACATTGATGATGGGCCGGCCAAAGCTTGACTTTGTAGGTATATAACTTTGGTTTATCAAATTTACTGAATCCTGTTTATTTATTGGAATTATCTCACCTCTCAAAGTTTGGAATTCTTCGTATCACTAGTTTGAAATACCTAGTGCAACTACTCTATGATCCTGATTTATAAATTTTGTGTTGTTGGAGTTCCCAAACAACTATTTTTAAGTGAATGTAGTTTAAGCTAATTTATTCAAATTAATATATGCATGTGATGTAGTTGTGTCATATTCTTTCCTGATAATTTTATTTTCATTGAAATGAGATGCTAATGTTGAATTTTTTCACTTCTAGGTTAGAAGCCATGTGAAAATGTTCAAGGTGTTATGCCGTTATTTTGATTGCATTTTACATTCGGACAATAACCCTAACCCCACCATCAATATTTTGTCTAGGAACCTCATTTGGAAGTTCTTTCTCCTATGACAAAAATGTTTAGACATATCGACATCGACAGTGAGTTCAGGGCCAAAGAGAAGCCTGGATCCATTCCTTATGTTCGAGCAGATGAGTTGGCTATGCAATTTCTTGGTCTGACTGATGCTTTTGTTAGAAGCAGTTGAGACAGCTTGCAGAATTGAAGATCAGCAACGTTGTTACCCTTTCTTGCTTTAGTTTATTTTTGACTTACTGTACCTTATAGATTTTTATAATCGTTATTTTAATTTAAAGCATACTAAATTGTGAATTCTTTAAAGTGGTGCAACACTCGCATAGAAATAATGGACCCGTGGAATATGCCTATGTGTGTTGATGTTCTATATTGGTCACGTTATTTTAAGCCTGTCCATGATACATTTCTCCTTTAATCAATTTAATCTAAACATGGCCAATCCTTTTGTCCATTATGTTTTTATTATATAGTTTTTTTATGCTATGAAAAGTTTGAAACATGAATTAATCAAGTAATTAAAACTTTGAATTTTTCTTAAAGTTCAAACATTGGGAAAATATTAATGATAAAGTATCATGTACAATTATCAATTGTAATACAAATGATTTAACATGTTTCCTTTCACAGGTTCTCCTAAAATTTAGACTGGCAGAAGAACGGATTGAAAAGTTGACTTGGTCGAACCGGAGAGCTATGGCACACAAGCTTTCAAGTGAGCAAACCACATCAGGGGTTAAGGTTGAAACAATGGTTCTCAGTAAATTTTCACGTGGCCAGTGAATGTCATTTCTTCAATTGTAACAACAAGCTATAAAGAAATGTTAGGAAATATGGGATCGACAAGTTTGAGTCTTATTGCTATTGATTGTGCGGATAATGGTAGGGATTCTGAAGCTAAGAGTGATCTAGATTCATTTGCTGCCGTTCTAGAGAATTTTCTTGATGCTGAAGAATTTGAGGAGGAAGTGCATGCATTCTCTAAAGGAGATCAACCAGATGGTTTTATAGTGTTTAAAATGAGGGGATGCCCTTCTCAAGCTCAAACAGTGGAGGAAAATGAAAATGATGAAATTGGAATGCTTGACAGTATGAAGTGATCTTTTATATTAGTTCTCTTTGATTTTGCACTTGTTTTGAATAAAATGTATTTGACTAGATTTTTTCCTTAGAAGAATGAAAATTTTTCTTAGGCCTTCTATTACATTAGTTAGAAAGTTTGGTAATGACATTTGTATCTTTACTATTTTATATGACCCGGGTGATCTCCCTTAGTTGATGCATGCCTTGAGGGCTCTTTTGGAGCTTCATGAACAAGTGTTTTGCCGATGGTATATTCTGTTTCAACTGCTCTGTATTTGTGCACTGAGGTTTCTAGTCAAGGGTCAATCAGATTGTGGCAACTGAGTTTGTTGGAACTTGTATATTGTAAGGATGATCTCATCCTCATGTGGTTATTCAAGAGAGATGGTGGGCATCTAGATTAAATATGTTTTGTTTTCTATTTTGCTTATTTTTGAGTGGCATATAATTTGTTGTATCATTTAATTTTAAATTTTTTTGAAATTTATCATATACCCTATGTAATAGCAATATTTCTATGTACAACTCAAGTTTTCCTTTCATATCATTTATCCTTGCAATTTTTTCCATCTATAATGGACATTTTTCTTTGTATATTTTCATTCCTCGTTCATTGCAATTTTTTTAATTTAATTTTGGATATGATATTTAAATAAAATTCTGAGGATAGATAATACGTCAGGATCACATATTTGCAGTTCATGTTTGAGAGTATGGTTAAAAACAATACTGCAATTGGTTAATCTCCTGAAGTAGTGTAGAAATCTCTCTAAACTTTGGCCGTGGCTAAGTTCAGAGCCATCAAGGTACTCATGTCCTTGACATTGACACATCGGGGCCATGTGGCGACTCCAGACTCCTGATTTCGTTCAGTCAGGACTCTGTGAGCCACCTGAAATGAACAGATTAGCCAGGTCCACCATGCCATCTCTAAAGATTGGCCTATGGAGACCCCCTATTACAATAGGCAAGTTCTAACCCCATCACCGACAAAACATCAAAAAGTGTATCATCATCAAAATATCCATATATTAGTAATAAACATCGTTGCTAAATAAATCAAAGCCAAGAGCGTACCACATGTAAATGAGATTTCACAATTCAATCCGATCCAGTAGATCAACATAGCGAAAATCATTTCATCTAGCATCAAGGATGTGTTTATAAATCGAATATATAAAAATTACTTGTAAACTGGTAAAAGTATTTGTTCAACCTAATAAAATTAGGGATTTCATTTAAATCAAACTATAAATATATGTAGATACTAGTATACAAAAAATGCACAATCATAACCTACTCACAGACTACGACAATTAGCTCCTCAACGGTGCTACCCCTCTGTCGACTCCTTGCATCTGGCAGAGCTCTCACCACTTACACTAACACATGCCACAAGGGCTCAAAATCAAGAGAAAACACAAGAAAAACAAGCAAGCATGAACTCTTTTATGCTACAAGCCAAAAACCTTAACAAGACTTGGGTATGGCCTAAAGTTGAGCTCTAAGGGTTCAAAATCAAGGTTTTGCAAAGGATATATAGGCGCTACAGTAGTGTACTATAGTAGCCCAATTTCAAGAACAAAGAAAACAAGGCTTTATCAAGGTGGAGATGATGGATCTTTACAGCCATCTCATGATACAAGGAAGAATGAAGGAAATCAAACAAAGCACTCAATGAATCATCATGAACAAGCAAAGATTCAAGTATAAAAGCCTAGGGCTTACATGCTCATCCCAAACCCAAGAGGAACGAGAACGATGAGGGAGAAGGAGAGTTCACCTTCAAAGGACCTTCAAGTAAAAAAAGTGAGGGAGGTCAAGCACAGCTCGTTTTTCTCAACCAAAGCAATATTAACAAAGAGAAGAAGAGGCAGAAGAAGAAAATTTGGAGAGTTAGGGCTCAAGTTCAGGAATTTTAAATACCTCTGGAAGAACAAAGGCAAGAGAACATGCGTGCTTCTCAGTCCCTCCCTGTGCACTCACAAGCACGGCCATGCCTAGGCCCTATAGTTTATAGGAAAATCGGCACGGCATCTCTGTATTTAGCACCACTGTGCTCTTGAAGCACAGCAAGAAGTACAAGCATGCTTTTTCTCGTACACTTTATAGATTGCTGGAAACAAAGTCTAAAACATCCCAAGAAGAGCACAATCAAGAGCACGGTCAAAAGCACGTCCGCGCTTGCTTCGGGAACTACGATTTAAGCCCAGAACAACTAAAAATGCCCCCAAACTCAAAACCGTGCTAATCTATCACAGCCTAGACACCATAGAAGTGGTTTTAAAAAATAAATCCAATAGAAGAGTTTGTTGGATATAATTGAACTGAATGATTTGATGACCATACCATTTGCTGTTATTATTTTCCACCACCATTTCCCTAACAAGATCAAGTTGAAATATGAAAGATTCTAGATTGCCGACCCACCCTGTTTTTTTGGTTTACATAGTCTTTTTCAACTAAATAGTCTTCGATTGACTTTGCTAAGATTCATTTCCCGCCACGAAAAATCTCGTCTTATAGGTCTATTACCCATAGAATCAAGATGGAAGTTTAAAGATCAACATCCAATAAGTGGGGATGGAGGTCAAGATTGCGTTAATCAATATAGTTCTTCTTAAGGAAAGTAACCTTGATTTCCAAGAAGTGAGTCTTGCATGCATTTTGACTACAAGATTATTCCAGTCTTGATGGCGAGGCCTTTTGCTTGATAAAGGGACCCCTAGATAAGTTAGGAGGAGAAATCCAATTGAGCATTTTAAAGTCCTAGTCAGTGAAGTGTTTGATAGTTCCTAGAATCAATTGAGTCTAAATAGGTTTTTTGAAAGTTTATGGCCAAATTGAATATACCATCGAATAAGTACATAATGAGTTTAACGATGCGGATATCTTCCAGTCCTCCAGTTGTAAATAGGTCTAGGTCATCCACATATTGCAGTTTGCACATTTGGTCCATATCTCCTAGAGGCCACTAGCTTGAACTTTAGAGTCCATGGCATTCGAAAACATGGTTCTCTAAGCATTTTCTACTCGGCACAAAAGGAAGGGAAGGGAGAGGAACTCCCTTTCTAAGGACTCGTTGATATCTAATATAACCTTTAACAAAGATCATTGACATGGATGGAAGCTTTAGAAGTGTAAAAAATGTTTGTGATCCATGTGATCTTACGGTTGCAAAAACCTCAAGCAAAAAGAAGCTCTAAGAGGAAATCCCAATTGAACAAGTCAAAAGCCTTTGCAAAATTGACGTTATTAATTGTGGCTGGTAGCTTCCATTTTCGTAGGCTAAAAAGTCCCTCTTTCACTACCACAATGTTGTCTAGGATACATGCTCTAGTGGTAAAGGATAGCAGGGGGGCATCAATCAAGGATCGAATGACTTCACCGAGTCGAGTGGCAAGAATTTTAGAAATGATTTGAAGTGAAGTTGATGAGACGAATTAGGCGGAAATCATGAGGGTACTCGGGTGAATTCTTCTTTGGAATAAGAGCAAGTAGTTTCCCGGTTAATGAGCTCTACTTTAGTTGTGCCACCAAAAAAAATTTTGTAGAACTTGATTATGTCATTGATCACCGTATCCCAACATTTTTTCAAGAAGGAGACAAAATCCGTTTGCTCTTGGCCCCAGCTTGAACACGACTTTCGTAATTTCCTCTCGCATGAAATTGGCTTCTAGAGCAGCTAAATCTAATCTATATTTTTGGGCTAATAGGTATTCCCAGTCAAAAATCAAGTACAAAGATCTCCTTGTTCCAAATTGTTCTTTAAACATAGTGGATAAGAGTTGTCCAATCTTTTTGGCATCCCCAATCTTTACTTGATTGTTGATTATATGAGAAATGTGATTCCAATAGCATCGACCACTAGCAACAACATCAATAAACTTGAAGTTGGAGTCTCCTTCTTCAAGTAATTTCCCTCTAGATCTTTGGCACTAGTACAATTCGGCTTGGTAAAGAAAAGTGGTGAGAGACAGATGCAGATTACCATCTTTCTCTTACTTGGTATGGGAAAAGATTCGGGTTTCCTTACATGTGTTCAAATGATCTAGTTCCTTGAGGATTGAGAGCTTTTGGATTTTGATAAAACAAAGGTGTTTTTGGTCCAAAAACGGAGCCGGTCTCTAATATGGGTGAGTTCTCTAGACAGAGTGAAAGATCCACACCCATGGAGATTTGTAGTTTGGTTACTCCCACAACGTCTATATGAGTTGATTGAAACCACGTACGGTATTTAATGAAATCATAATGGACTTGGTGTAAATGTGTATTCCCTAAATATTAAGCGAATAAGAACGTGATCTAAACCAAATCTTAGTAGATTGCATTGTGGAATTTTAGGGTACAAAACTAGCCTTTCCAAATTAACTAGGAACTAGTCTAGTCTAACCGATGTTGGGTCTAAGTAATCATTTAAACAAGTGAAATGTCTACCGATGGAGGAAGGTTCCACAAGATTCAGGTCTCTAATTAACTCTTGCGTTTGAGATACGTCATCTCGATTAGTAATTCCCTTTATTATCTCATGGGAAAAATATAGCACTGACATCCTTACAATTCGTCCAAGGAAGTGATTTATTGCCACTATAGATGCGGATTTCTCTCCAAAAAAAGGTTTTGGAGTTTCATATCATTTGGTCCATATACAGAGGTACATGATAGTTGCCGTTTCCAAGGACATTTGAGAATCCAATAGTAAAAGAGAATTGGCTAGAATGAATAATTGCCCCTTTTAAGTGAGAACCATTCTAACCTATAATCATGCCTCTTGATGATTCTTGGGCGGGAGAAAAGAAAAAAGAATCTAGTTTAAGACCACCACTAGAGCTCCAGGTTACTTGATTGATTAAAAAGAAGGTGGCATCAAGCGAAGGTCGTTTAATGTGTCACAAATGTCATCGAGAGTAGTTTTATATTATGCCATGTTCTAAATTGTTTCTCCCAAAGATGACACAATGGCATTATGAGCAGTCTTGTTGGCTATATTTAAGTAATTAATGGACTCAGTATGGGCTTCGTTGGTTGTTAAGTTTGATTGTCTTGGATTTAAGTAAAAGTCTTTCATGATGATGGGATTTTGTTGGGAGTTTTAAGCTAGCCTAACAACCAATATATTCAAACTTAGAGGTCCATCATTATGAGAAGATTGCTTATGTCACATGTGTTTTGGTTGTGTGGATTTAATCCTCGACACAACACTTGCCTGTGGTTTATTGGTTTGCATGATTGATGTATCACCGTGCATGATACCCGTCTCCAAACATGCCATAACATTTCGAGCTTCTGTCTCATAAACAAGTTGTACAGTGATTAGTTTGATCATCTTCTGGAAGGCCTTTTGTTAGCTGCTTATTGAGTCAATTGAGCTATGGGCACCCATGTTTTTTGGTTTAGAATTTGTTTCAACATTTAGTCATGGCTGAACAACTGCCGTAACCAATGTAAGTGGAGAATACTCTAATTCACTATCATGTAGGGATACATGTTGTTGATAAGTGCTTGATTATATATATTTTATAATATCAATTTACATGCATTGAGCATCACTTTTATCAGTTTTTAGCATTAACAAGGTGTGTTTTGTGTTCTTTTGTGCAAACAGGGCTTTGGAGACATGACGTACGGGAAGAAGCAAAGATAGGGTGTGATGACACGTTTCAAGGCCACAATTAGAAGCTGTGTTCATATGCATGGGGGTGTTGCCAACTTTCGGAGGAGTACAAATCATTACACAAACCGAAAGGGCACAAAGACAGTAGTACGTCAATGTCCCAGCTTCCGTACAAAGCAGAAGAAGGTTCTTTAGGATTTCGAAGCATAGAAAGCCACACACCCTACCACACGAGCGTGTGCCGGAACGTGTGGACTCCAAGGAAGACTTCGGGGGGGAATCACTGTAGCAGTACTGTATCAAAAGTACTATACACGCCCGTGTGAAATTTATACACAGGCTTGTGGCTACAGTACACGGGCGTGTGGATGCCCGCTTAAAGCCCCGAAATTCAAATTATAAAAGCCGCCTTGTGATAATTTTTAGGGATCTTTTCGGCTACTTTCGAGAGACAATGCGGCTAGGGCTTCGAAGGAGTTCTTGGCGGCTTTGGGAAGCTTTCCTCACCAACTTGGATCGATTCCTCCTCCATCATAGCATCAAGGAAGCCATCGGCGACCTAGCTTCGAAGTGGATTCAATCCAGACGTGGAAACTACCCATCAAGACCATCATCACGGATTTAGGGGGGTTATTCTTTATGTCTTTGGAACTTATTTCTCAATTCATTATTTGTTTTGTGACTCGCTCCATAGAGAGCTAAACCCCTAGAGGGTATTCGGACATATAAACTGGTCGTGTGCGTAACACACAGACTCCGCAAGTGCACAGGTCGCCAAGTAATACCCTGTGCGTGACACAGAGGTCGTATTCCCAAGGGGGCCCGAAGAGCTACCTTTACTCACTCTTTGCTTGTTGTTTAACTAATCAAGTTAACTTTAAGCAAGCAATTTAATGCAAAGCAATTTAAAACTCTAAATAAGAAAATAGTAAGAAACTCACTGATAAGTGCTTGATTATATATATTTTATAATATCAGTTTACATGCTTTGAGCATCACTTTTATCAGTTTTTAGCATTAACAAGGTGTGTTTTGTGTTCTTTTGTGCAAACAGGGCTTTGGAGACATGACGTATAGGAAGAAGCAAAGATAGGGTGTGATGACACATTTCAAGGCCACAATTAGAAGCTGTGTTCATATGCATGGGGGTGTTGCCAACTTTCGGAAGAGTACAAGTCATTACACAAACCGAAAGGGCACAAAGGCAGTAGTACGTCCATGTCCCAGCTTCCATACAAAGCAGAAGAAGGTTCTTGAGGATTTCACAGCATAGAAAGCCACGCACCCTACCACACGAGCGTGTGCCCGACCGTGTGGACTCCAAGGAAGACTTCCCGGGCGGGGGGGAAATCACTGTAGCAAAGTACTGTAGCAAAAGTACTGCACACGCCCGTGTGGAATTTCCATACGGGCGTGTGGCTACAGTACACTGGTGTGTGGATGCCCGTGTGGATGCCCGTGTAAACCCCCGAATTCCGATTATAAAAGCCGCATTGTGATAATTTTTAGGTATATTTTCGGCCACTTTCGAGAGACAAGGCGGCTAGGGCTTGGAGGGAGTTCTTTGCGGCTTTAGGAAGTTTTCCTCACCAACTTCAATCAATTCCTCCTCCGTCAGAGCATCAAGGAAGCCATCGGCGACCTAGCTTCGGAGTGAATTCAATCCAAATGTGGAAACTACCCATCAAGACTGTCATCACGGATTTAGGGGGCTAATTCTTTATGTCTTTAGAACTTATTTCTCAATTCATTATTTGTTTTGTGACTCGCTCCATGGAGAGCTAAACCCCTAGAGGGTATTCGGACATGTAAACCCTAGGATTCTTATTTTCATTAGATTTACATTGTGTTTCTATTCGAATTTATCAGTTTGAGTTTTACTCTTGAGTTCTTAATGCTTGTTTGTGCATTTGATTTCATTATTAATTGCCTTGCATGTTTTATTCAATCTAGTGAAGAGAGAGATCACCGCTAGGTTTAGAATTACCAAGATTAAAGAGGGTGGAGAGAGTGAGCCGTGAGATAACGGAGTGTCCCCTTTCCCTTCCGACAGATATTTCCTATCTCCATATTTCCTAAGTGTCAAGCAACCATATGTGGTGTGAGGCGTCGAGAGAATTCTCCGCCGGGACCTCGTAGGGGGTTAGGGATCTTTCACCTGGAGGCAGGGTTAGATCTACTTTTAGGAATTGGTTATATCTTTGGGATCCCTAGAGTTTTAAGCAGTCATATGTGGTGTGAGGCGTCGAGAGAATTCTCCGCCGGGACCTCGTAGGGGACTAGTTATCGGCGACCTGGAGGCAGGGGCCGTTATACCTTAGGATACCCACGACTCATTGTTTTCGTTTAGAAACACTTGTAATCTACATCCAATACCCGAATCCTAGGGGGAGCATTGTCTGGATACCTTACTTTTATTGATTGAGAACTCTTTCCTTTTTATTCCCTGCGCACTTGTAGTGACACTCTTAGTTTTGGCCATTAGATCATCACACACTACACTCATTAGGCTAGATAACAAAAGAGGGGATATTACTAGTACTTCTGTTCCCTATGGTTCGACAACCCGACCCTTTGGGTCCACTTTTATTACTTGACGACCCGTGCCCTTGCGGTAACGCAAGGCGTTGACACACATCACCTTGTTGTGTTGTTGCGGAGACGCATCACTCACAATGGGATCGGATCAAGGTAGAAAAATGGTCACGGATGTGGCTCACCAAGGGGGCTACTAAAGTGCAAAGGAGGCTAAGGTTAGCATGCTTTTGGCAATTTGGACCGATAGAAAACCCTAAGCTAGGTCAACCCGATGGTCACGGTGTTGACCCCAAATCCAATAGAAGTAGTGGATGAAGAACTCCTTCCACCCCACATCCTTCCATGATTGCAAAGAGAGTAGTGGCTTTCACAAATTAGGGTTAAAACTCCACAAAGAAGCCAACCCTAAAACGGAGGGGTATAAGTACCCGATGATCACGGTATACTTATACGACTTCCCTTCCAAGCTTGAATTTGTCTACAACTAGGGCAATGTTCATGCAATCCTAGTAGAAACAAGGAAATGATAAACAAGATTCTCATGCATATCAAGGCAATAATTCTCATCAAGCAAGGATTCACAAACCAATCAAAAGCATAAATAAATCAAAGCATCTAAAAATGCGCAAGTTCACCCCCAAGGTTCACCCACATCCGGTGACCTTGGGGGTTTAAGTGTTCATCTCAAGTCCACAAACAATGTCCATCATGAAAACAACCAACGAAGACATAGAAAAATTCCCTCAAAATCCGGAGGCCGAATGACGTTTGGAATTCCTCAAGAAATGGCTTCCGAAGACGCCACTCAAGGGGTGGCTTCCCTTGTCTTCTACCTCCTCAATCGATGAAATTCAGAGTAGATCTTGCCCAAATCTTGTTCTCCCTGTCATTTTCCACCTTAGAATCGCTCCCCTCGTCGTCCCTAAGGTCTGATCAAAAGTTGGAAAAAGAGCTCCCCAAAACCCTAGGCTTCTCCCAAAAAAAACCCCCTCTTCTCTCTTCTTTTTTTTTCTTTTAAAAGCCCCAGTTGGGGGTTATGCGGCCAGGTATGCGGGCCGTATACATGCCCATATAGAACTATTGGAAGGTTGCGGATTTTCCCGTAAGTGCTACAGCAATTGCTACAGTAACTGCTCTAGTAACTGCTACAGTGCTCGAGGCCCTAAAACGCCTTTTTCCATGCCGATTTCTTCTTAAATCGCGTTGTCGAGCTCCCCTAAGCTTCTTTGTGCCTGAAACAAGAAAAATCCCCGATTAAACCATCAAAGGGCATCGATTCATTAACAAAACACATCAATAAAACACAATACATGCGTATAAAATACATACATTTAGACGTTTATCAAACATCCCCACACCTAAGGATTTGCTTGTCCCCAAGCAAACACTCATGAGAAACAGGGGCAAGAAGATAAACGGCTAAATTCACGACCTCAAGCTCAACAGTAAAGAACTCCACAAGCACAGATGGACAGAAATCAAGAAGTGAGTTGTTCAATGGATAGTCAAGTAATGATAGCTCTATTTCATCCAAAGTGCTCATGTGAGTGTGTGCTAGCTCCTATCTTGACCTCCATATCCCGGATTACCCCAGGACAACCATTCACCCCACACAAGTTAAAAATAGTGTTAGACAGCTAAAAACCCTTTCAATGGTCAAGTAAGAATCTTTTGGTCTCTATAGAAAACTTTAACCTTGAGTGAAAGTAAACAGACAGGTTCCAGGCAATCAATAGGTTATTCAAGCACACTTTCTTCTTTCTTTTTTTTTCCGAGTCCGCCTAACATAGCCCGTACACAAAACTTTTTCTTTTCTCTTTTTTTTTTTTTCAATCTTTCAGATGGATGCATATGCTGGCCAGGCACAATAGCTACCCAACTTACTTGATTACAGGCTACATATACGCATTTATGCAATTACCAGCAGAGGAATACTGACATAGACTCATTTTTCATCATTTACTCTTCTTTTTTTTCACAAAAAATATATACATCCTATCTCATGTCGCCTGATAAACTCCCTGCTAAAAACTTCACTTAGGGTTAAAGCAAAAACAAGAGACATAAAAGTTCTTAAACAACCAATGAAAGTAGAGTTTAACAATCTAACACTAAAATCACAAGATGGGTTGGTTAGAGTATCAAAGGTAGAAGTACAGTGAGCATGCATAAGTGTGCACTACAGATGAAATAGAACTACATTCAAGCACAGTAAAACTACAACTCACAACTATCAGTCTACCAAGCTAGGAAGTTCTTAAAAGTGAAATCATAGCTATCATAAGTTGATCAAGCATGCAATGAAATAGGGTCTCCATCCCCACACCTAAAGTTGTACATTGTCCCCAATGTACATCAGTCAGCAGCACAAGGTGAAAAATAAACATATATATAATGAAATGCATGGGATGGAGAAAAGAAACTTCCCTGAATTGTTGGTGTACCAAGTACTTGTTCATTATGGACAGGGGGAAGTAGATAAATGAGAGCGAAGGAATGTGTAGCTCCAAGAAAAACTGATGCCCTGAAATGAACAAGAAGCTTATCACAAACCAAAGTTGTTTTCAATATCATATAAAATGGAGAGAAGCAAGAATCAAAATAAAGAGAGTTTAGTAAGGACAAGGCCTTTACTAACTCCAAAAGGACACACAAAATAAATAATAAAAATAAAAAGTGTCTAGCAAAATAAACAGCAACAAGTCGCAATAAAAGCAAGATGTGGGTCTAAGGATCTGGAGGGAAAGATGGTACTGAATGGGTGGTCGCAGCGGAAACAGTGCCCGTAGATGAAGAAGATCCTCGCACAAGACTGAGTATCTCCGCCAAGTCGCGCTCCATATGGTGGTGGACGGCAATGAGCTCCTGCTGTCCTCTCTCAAGACTCTGAATCTGAGAGCGGACCTCCTCACGAAACTCCTCAAAAATAACTCTATCATATGATCGGGGCCCAGAGGGTTCGGCCTCTGACTCAGACTCTGTATCTGTCTCCTTTGAAGGGCCAGGATCCTGTCCTCGTGCTCCCTGAGTCTGTACTAAGCGAATCCTATCTCGTACTCGCTCAATGATGCCCATAGATACCAGTGTCTGTACTCCAAGCGGTGTCATGGAACCCACAATCTTCATTCCCCGAGTCTGGTCCAATAAACCCATGCCTTTAATCAATCTAGTAATGAAAGGTCCTGCAAAGATAGCCCCAAGACGAGAATGTGTCCCCTGATGATAAAGTAGATCGGCCAAAAGATGTCCCAAGTGTATGGGGTAGCGCTCAATAATGCTATAGGGCATCAACAAATCAGTTCGTGTCATTGCCCCTGCTGAGTCCTGTCGCCCCCCTATACTCCTAGTCCATAATGCATGAATGTAACGGTGAGTAGGGTTCATCATTTGGGATGCCTTCCGACCCTGTGGGTTACTGGAAATTTTAGCCCAAAATGAATGGTAATCCTCCGGGTATGGAGGTCACTAGGCAATCCTTGACAATCTGAAGTCCGTGCATATGCTTCCGAGTAAATACCCATGAAAACACCCAAATCTTCATGAGAAATGTGATGTTTCTTCCCGAGGACCCTGAATGAAACGTAGCTCGGTGTAAGCACACCCGCCTTTGTGATCTCAATCGTGCTTAATACTTCAAGTGTAAGCTCTCGGTAGGTAGGCTCCTCGATAGAAAAAAATTTGTCCCAACCGGCTTGTGAAATGTATCCCATAATGACGCTATCCAATTTCAACGTTCGTAACACCTCCCAATCTATCTTGCGCACGGCGCCAAAGCTTTTGCGGGATAAAATGGCGTATCTCATCTTGTGGTCATCATTAGAGAACCTTGGCTCACTCACGGCAGGTGGAGGATCGCTCCTCGACCGTTTGGAAGACAATCTCTTGATTGGCATATCTACAAGATGAGAGGGGAAGCATCAAATGAAGAATTAAGATCATTAACTCTCAAAAATTGAAGAAAAGCAAGGAAAACACCTAGTGCTATAGTAACTTCCGAAAATTTTAGCAAGAGTTCTCCTTAGAAAAGTAGCCAAAAAAATGAATACAAAGCTTTAAAATCCACAACAAGTGTTTCCCAAACATTCATCCATCATCAACTCAAAGATTGAAGTCAAAAAGAGCAAGAAACAATCATGGAAATAGTAAGAAACACAAACCTTGCCCTAGTGTGTGTAGAAGGATGAGTGGAGAAATCGGCTCAAAAGAAGTGTAAATCCTTGAAAAACCTTCACAAATTTGATTGCAAGGAGGAAGAGAGTGAGTTAAAGCAAGAAAAATGAAGAAAAATGGTGGAGAAATGAAGGAGAAGTGAAGAGAAACTTTAGAGGAGAAGGGTGAATAGTGAAAGAAAAAAGAGGGGCTGATTTCTTTTCTAAGGGGCCGAGCCTATGCGGGCAAGCATGAGGGCGCATGCTAGCCCGCATAGGGCTCGGGTTGGCTATGTGGGCTAGCATGCGCTCGCATGCTAGCCCGCATGGCCCTCTGGTTGCCTATACGGGGTAGCATGTGGGCGCATGCTAGCCCGTATAGGTGCCCAGAACCTCCCAAACTCAATTTTTTCAAGTTTTTTTTTGAAGAGATCAAGCTATACACATGAAAGCTTTCCTCCAAACAATCATAAAAACACTCAAAACAAAGCCGAAAACTCACATGAATTGATAAAACCTTCAACCAAAAAACACAAAAACTAAAAAGAACAACAAAGAACACAACAACCAAGCATTAGCAAATGATACAAAAACTAAGAAATACGAAAAACAACACAACTAACACAACACACCAAAGAATAAAACTAAACCACACACTCAAGGAAAATACGAAAACACACTTGCAATGAATTTAAAAACTATTGTTGCCTCCCAAGAAACGCTTGTTTTATGTCATTAGCTTGACATTGGTTACCTCGAATTCATGGTGGAGCAAATGGTGGAGACTTACCTCCATTCTTTGACAAGGAGTTGTTACCCAGGAAGTTCAATGAAAGGCATGAGAAAATTCCAAATTTACCTTGGCCCTTAAAGAACAAACGATCTACCTCCTCGGGTGGCAATGTGGAGACCCTTGTACTTTCTTTTGATCTCTCATGCTTATTCCTCCACACCTTCTTTTCATTTTTCTTCTTTTTGCCATGGGATGGTAAGATGCTCTCCAATTGAGTCACATGATAAGTTGGTGGAGAGGGGGTCTCTTCTTCAATTTCCTCGTTCTCAAAATCTTCTAAGTATTCATCTAAAGGGTTCATGGCGAGGACTTCCCGTACACAATCGGTAACAATCAAATCTGTTGTATCCGCAAAATATAAAGTATTATCATGATCAAGGGAGTGTTTCATTGCTTGAGGAAGGGTGAAGACCACTTGCTCGTCTCTAACTCTCAAGGTCATTTTGCCCTCCTTCACATCTATCAATGCACCGGAAGTGTTGAGAAACGGCCGGCCAAGAATTAGGGGACCTCGACATCGTCATCCACATCCAGTATCACGAAATCCACTGGGATAATAAGCTTGTCCACCCTAACAAGAACATCTTCCACAACCCCACGCGGTCGTCGCACTGATCGATCAGCTAGTTGTAAGGTCATCCGCGTAGGTCTCAAATCTTCCAAGCCCAATTTCAGGAACAGGTTGTATGGCATAACATTAATGCTGGCTCCTGAGTCGGCCAATGCACTTTCTTGCATTCCATTTCCTAACACACAAGAAATGATGAAGCTACCGGGATCTGTCAGTTTTTTTGGCAATTTTCTTGGCAATTTTCTCTGAATTATAGCTGAACAATTTCCGGTAAGCGTCACCGTATTCAAGTCTTCCAGCTTTCTCTTGTTGGTGAGGAGGTCCTTCATAAACTTGGCGTACTTAGGCATTTGTGAGAGCGCTTCGACAAGGGGGATGTTCGCATGAAGTTGTTTAAAGATATTGAGAAATTTCTTGAATTGAGCCTCATTCTTGTCTTTCTTAAGTCTAGATGGGTAGGGCACAGATGGTCTAAACTCAGGGACCTTTGATGTTGGAGATTGGTTATGAATTTTAGTTTGCTTCTTTCTACTCGCTTCATTTTCATTCTCAGTTGCATTGGGGTCTTCCAGGAAGGCTACCCCATCATTAGAAGCACTTGGGCTTTCCTTAGCCCTTACTCCCACTGGTTTCCCACTCCTCAGTGTCGCGGCCTTCAATTGCTTTCTTGGATTGCTCTCCGTGTTGCTAGGCAAGCTCCCTGAGGGTCTTTCCGATTATGCCCTAGCAAGTTGTCCCATTTGGTTTTCCAAGGACTGAATTGAAGCTTGCACATTCCTCAGGATGGCCCCAAACTCATCAAACTTCTTCTCATGTGCCCCAAATCGTGCCTCGTTGTTGATCATGAACTTAGCAACAATCTCCTCAATTGTATACTTTTTTTCTTGTTGTTGTTGTGGAGGTTGATATTGAGTGCTTTGGGGTGGTGGAGGCCTCTGCTGCGATTGGCTTTGATTCCATGAGGGGTTTGGATAATTTATCCACCCCGGGTTATAGATATTGCCATATTGGTTTCCCGGTCCCCTTTGCCCTCCACAAACATAGTCAACTATCTCCACAGGTGTTGAGGGAGCAATAAAAAAAGGGCACTGTGACGTTGTGTGGCCCGCACCACAAGTGTCACATGACATAACCGCCTTAGCACCCGAGCTTGATCCCAACATGAACTGTTCGAGTCTTTGGGCCAAAGTGTAAACCTTGGAAGCTAGAGCATTGTTTTCATTAACACTCTTAGTTAGTGCATTAACCTTTGCAGCAAGAGCAGTTACTTCATTCACTTCATAAAGCCCCGCCACCTTGGGTGGTTTCTGTCTGGTGCTCCAGTGACATTCATTACTAGCCATGTTCTAAATCAATGCTTCAGCCTCTTCAGGGAGTTTGTTGCTTAATGAGCCACCTGCAACTGCATCAATGAGTTGCCTCGTGGCATAATTCAGCCCATTACACAACATTTGCATTCGTATCCATGCAGGAAAACCATGATGAGGGCACTTGCGCAAAGGTCCTTGAAACGTTCATGTGCTTTAAAAAGTGTTTCATTGTCACCTTGCCTGAATGATGAGATCTCTTGTCCAAGTCGTGCTGCCTTGCTTGGAGGGAAATATCGAGCTAGGAATTTTTCTACCATTTCCTTCCAACTAGTGATCGACCCAGGAGCCAAACCAGTGAGCCATCTGTAAGCTGCTCCTCTCAAACTGAATGGAAATAATCTCAACCTAATAGCATCATCTGAAACTGAGTTGATCTTAAAGGTTGAGCAAATTTGAAGAAATCGGGATAAATGAGCATGGGGATCTTCATCTGCTAAAACATCAAACTGAACCGAATTCTGTATCATTCAGATGGTGCTAGCCTTGATCTCAAAATTGTTCGCCGGAACTGTAGGTGCTTGAACACTGAATTCTTCCCCAGTGAACTGTGGCCTTTCATAATCGGATAGGGTTCTTCCTAGTTCAGCCATAACTGAAGGCTCAGTAGTTTCAACCCGAACTTCTCTCAAACGATGGTGTAGAGTTCGCTCAATCTCTTGATCGGGTTCAACAAGGTGTGCTTGAGTTGCTCGTGTCATAAGATGGGTACCTTGCAAGAATGTTCAAGTCGAGGCTTAGAAAGTGAAGAAAGCAATCAAAGAAAAACAACAGTAACAGAATGGTGAAATATATACAAGAATGGAAAATAAGAAACAAAACAAAACGTTAAATCAACCAGCTCAAGCTTTCCAAGTATCCTTCGGTGAAAGTTCCCGGCAATGGCGCCAAAAACTTGGTCGTGTGCGTAACACACAGACTCCGCAAGTGCACGGGTCGCCAAGTAATACCCTGTGCATGACACAGGGGTCGTATTCCCAAGAGGGCCAGAAGAGCTATCTTTACTCACTCTTTGCTTATTGTTTAGCTAATCAAGTTAAGTTTAAGCAAGCAATTTAAAACTCTAAATAAGAAAATAGCAAGAAACTCACAACGGGATCGGATCAAGGTAGAAAAATGGTCACGGATGTGGCTCACCAAGGGGGCTACTAAAGTGCAAAGGAGGCTAAGGTTATCATGCTTTTGGCAATTTGGACCGATAGAAAACCCTAAGCTAGGTCAACCCGATGGTCACGGTGTTGACCCCAAATCCAATAGAAGTAGTGGATGAAGAACTCCTTCCACCCCACATCCTTCCATGATTGCAAAGAGAGTAGTGGCTTTCACAAATTAGGGTTAAAACTCCACAAAGAAGCCAACCCTAAAACGGAGGGGTACAAGTACCCGATGATCACGGTATACTTATACGACTTCCCTTCCAAGCATGAATGTGTCTACAACTACGACAATGTTCATGCAATCCTAGTAGAAACAAGAAATGATAAACAAGATTCTCATGCATATCAAGGCAATAATTCTCATCAAGCATGGATTCACAAACCAACCAAAAGCATAAATAAATCAAAACATCTAAAAATACACAAGTTCACCGCCAAGGTTCACCCACATCCGGTGACCTTGGGGGTTTAAGTGTTCATCTTAAGTCCACAAACAATGTCCATCATGAAAACAACCAACAAACACATAGCAAAACTCCCTCAAAATCCGGAGGCCGAATGACGTTTGGAATTCCTCAAGAAGTGGCTTCCGAAGACGCCACTCAAGGGGTGGCTTCCCTTGTCTTCTACCTCCTCAATCGATGAAATTCGGAGTAGATCTTGCCCAAATCTTGTTCTCCCCGTCATTTTCCACCTTAGAATCGCTCCCCTCGTCGTCCCTAAGGTCTGATCAAAAGTTGGAAGAAGAGCTCTGATAAACGTCTAAAAGTACGTATTTTACATGTATTTGTTGTGTATTATTTTCATATTTTATTGTTGAATCTACGCCCTTTTCGGTCTAAATTGCTTTATTTTGTATTTCAGGCCAGCCAGAAGCCCTGGGGACTCGACGACGAGATGGGGAGCGATTTCGACACCAAAACAACGTTTTCGAGACGGGACACTGTAGCACGGTACTGTAGCATTCACTGTAGCTCATCGCGGACTTCTCGGCAGAAAAGTAGAAATCCCGAGGGGTCAGCATACCGGCAGTATGCTGACCCGTTTACCCATCGGGATTTGGGGTTTTAAGGGCGATCTAGGGCATTTTGAAGAAAACTTTTGCATCTTCTTGGAGAGAGCTTTTGGGGGAAAAGAAGGCTAGGGTTTGGGCATCATTTCTACACCATTTTGGAGGGCGAAAGGAGAGGAAATTCGGGTTATCTTAGGAGAGGAGAGCAAGATCTAGGAGGATCTACTTCAAAAGCTTCATTGTTTGGAGGTTGAAGACGACGGGAAGCCACCCCTTCGAGTGGCGTCTTCGGAAGGTTTTCTCCGGGGATTCAAGCGGCATTCGGCCTTCACCATTTGAGGGAGTGTTCGTCATGTTTATTTTGGTTATTTGCATGGTTTGTGTGGTGGATTTGTTGGACATGAACAACTAAACCCCAAGGTCGCCGGATGTAGGTGAACCTTTGGGGCAAAACTTGTGATGTTTTGGATTATTTGAGCTATTTATTGTATGATTAGCTTGTTGTGATCCTTGTTTGGTATTCTTAATTGTTTTGGTACATGTGCTTAATTGTTGTATCAAATTCTTGGTAGCACTTTGTAGCATGACCATTGCATTAGTGCTAGACTCTACCAAACTTGGAAGGGATTATTGTATAAATACGCCGTGACCATCGGGTATTTGTACCCCTCCATTTCTAGGGTTGAAAACTAACTAGTGTTTCCACCCTAACTTGAGTAAACTATTATTCTCCTTGCAACTGTGTGAGAGGTTGAGTGGAAGAAATTCCTTATTCAACACTTGCACCGGGTTAGGGGTCAATTGCCGTGACCATCGGGTTGACCTAAGCTTAGGTTTTCTAGGTCCAACTAGCCACATACTTAATTTCTCAGATATCCTACTCACTTGAGTAGCCCCCTTGGGGATCCTCATCCGTGACCGTTTTCCATCCCTGTGCATCTCCCGAGTTTTGATTCAATCGTATTTATTAAGAAAATTTCTCTTGTTGCTATTTGTTTTCTTTCTTAGCTATTCTCTTAAAAAATAGAATCTGTGAGCTAAACAACAAGTGGAAAGTGAGTAAGGTAGCTCCTCGGGCCCCGTGGGAATACGACCCACTCGTGCGTGCATGAGTGGTTTATTACTTGACGACCCCGTGCGCTTGCGGGTGTTGACATTCTGTGTCGATCAAGTTTTTGGCGCCATTGCCGGGGAATTCACCGAGGGATATTTGGAAAGCTTCAAGCTTGTTGATTTAGCCTTTTCTTTTTCTTTTGTTTTTCTTTCTTTTTGTTGTGTGTTTTGTTTTGTTTTTGTGTTTTCTTGTTTTTGGTTGTTGAGCTTTTGTAATTATTTCAGCTTTGTATTCTATTGTAGCTCTTTTGTGTATTTCTTGTTGTTAACTAACATTATGACTCCTGTTCAGGGTGGCAGCATGGTTTTCAGTGATAATCTTTTTAAGGAAGAATTGTGCCAGGATACAGTTAGTAAATACCACACAAGCTAACTTGATAAAGAAAACATGGAGAATTACAAGAATGGATGAAAACTAATAGATTATGATGTGGGCTCTAGTTTGATCTGTGAGACTCTAAAGTCGACTGCCACGGGACCACCGGTTATAGCCTTAACCCATACAAATTCTCATCCCCGGATACCCCTACGATGTAATTGGGTACAAGAAGTCTCTATCTATGGTTAAACCCTAATACGGAATGCTACTGACACTCGAAACCTCTACTATGCCAATGCACGGAATGCCTCTCTAATTTATGTGCGACCTAATGCATGTAATCAACCCGTTCTACAAAAATCATTCAATATCAAATCTCAGAAACCATAAATTCAAGTTGAATTCAAGCCAACGATCAATTTAATATAAAATTAACCATCCATACAAGTCATCCTCCTAAGGTTCACTAGAGCTGGTAGCCTTGGGAGGTTAGTTCAACATCATGTAAATGGAGAATATAAGAGATAGAATGTAACAATCCCAAGATATTGCAGAACTCCCTATTTTCTGACTAATGGTGGTGCCGAGAACTCGTCGGATCCATGCCGCTAAATTCTTGGATGCTTACCTTGAGTTTCACCCTCATGTCCTGTTGATTCCCAGCCAAAATCACCTTTCTCCAATGGATTTGTATGTTACAAGAGCTTGGAGTCGTATGGCAGCTCCTCCCCCTCTCAAAAGCCCTAAATTGAGCTTTTATAGTCACCCAGATGTGAAGACATGCGTGCGGCCACACAAGGGTCGCAAAGGGTCAAGATCATGCTTAAAAAAACTCGAAATGAGTTCGCCCGTGTGCCGTACGAGAACTATGCAGTCACATGAAGGCCCCACAGGCCTCTGGCTGGGTGTACAGGTTCCGTGCAGGTGCACGCAGCCCGCACATCCCTCTCGTTAAGCTGTGCGGTTGCATAAGGGCTACACAAGGCCTGCACAGCTTCAGGATGGGGCAGTTCTATTGCGTTCTCGCCCCAATCACTCATTTTCTCATCACCTGGTGCTTGGGGGTCCATATGACCTTCGAATGGTCTTTGAAAGTGGTATTTAATAAAATATATAATTTTTTAAAATAAATATTGTTAATTTATTAGACACTGTTTCATTTTTTTGTTGATGAAAATTAACTAAAATATTTTTTCCAAGTTGACTAAGAAAGAAAAAAATTGAATACAAATTAAGATTTGTGACAAATTTTTCAACCTCAAAATATTTAAGTTTCAAAAATAAAAAGATTGGTGTGCCAAAAAAGAGAATTTTTTATAAAAAGTTTAGAAAAAAAGAGTGGACCCTAGCCATGGAGAGTTTAGTTATTGTGTCTTTATTAAGCTCCTTCAAACTCACCATCAAAGATGCTCTCAGTTGATTTAGACTTTAATATGGATTCATTTCTGAATTTAGATTGGTTGGATGCAACATTGCTAAAGAAAATACAAATTATATTCTGAATGTTGGTGTTCTTTTTTCCTTTTAAAAAACATAAGATATATAACTAGTTGTCATTTCTTATTTAGTGGTTTTCTTTTTTATCTTTTTAGTTATAATATGATATATATAATCAGAGCCAAACCAAAGGGAACTTTGATTATGATTTTAGAAGAATTGTCAACACAACTGGATGAGCTACTTGAAAACGACCACAGAAGGTTGGTGAGTTAACAAAGGCATTTCGTTCTTATTGACTTAATTAACCATGTCTTATCAACCTTCTTCGCCACATCCTCATTCCTTCAAAGGAATAATGTAACCTGCATCCAAATAAATCAATCAATTACCGACAAATGTCAACAACTTCACGTCATGCACGATGATCACTAATTCTTTAAAGCGCAAGTGATAGTGTGTGTGTGTGTGTGTGTGTGTGTGTGTGTGTGTGTGTGTATACTCTTACGTCCACATCTGGTTCCTCTAGGGATCCTATTATAACATGTAATGCAACAGCGAGCTAGCTTGACTATGCTTATGATCCGCTCATCAGCTGGAGTAATGTCAGCACAGACTTGTACCATATCTACATTCCTGATGTGCGTAGAACAATTGATGGTAGGAGGCGTAAATGGTCCTGCGATCTCAATAAATGGTCTACAATTTGTCATTATCTTGTACTTCATTGTTTGCTCTCCCACCACTCTGACAACACCAGTCATCATCATAACTATGAGGACAATGTAGCCTAATCCTTGAACCCTCACCATCTTCTCTAACTCTCTCTTTCCAATTGAAAAAGATGTTATGTTGAGCTATTGCATATATATAAAGGGTCCTTATCTGATATCTTCAAGATTGACACCCATCTCAAAAGATTGTTGTAAACAAAATGCATTTAAGAAAGGGTAGAAATTATAACATTCAAGTTGCATGTTGTTAACCTAATGGATATTTATTGCAGGTAATAGTTACTATAGAGGGTCCTTATCTGATATCTTCAAGATTGACACCCATCTCAAAAGATTGTTGTTAACAAAATTCATTTAATTAAGTAGGGGTAGAAATTATAACATTGAAGTTGCATGTTGTTAACCGGATGGATATTTATTGCAGGTAATAATTACTATAGAGGGTCCTTATAGGATATCTTCAAGATTGACACCAATCTCAAAAGATTGTTGTTAACAAAATGCATTTAAGTAGGGGTAGAAATTATAACGTTGAAGTTGCATGTTGTTGACCTGATGGATATTTATTGGAGGAAATAATTACCATGGAAACGTTGTAATTGACTGTTTTGGTTGATTTGAAAAGATCGATTTTTCCACTTACCAATTTTAATTTCAGCAAATGAGATGGAGTGATGTTATCTTTTGGGCATATTATTATATGTTATACTCTTTCCGGACATATTTGTAAATTCTATATATGCAACTAAATTCTAAGGGGTCAATGTTCGCAATTTATTGTTGGATCGATGGTGTTCCCACATTCCTTAAGCTCTTAAAGCTATTGATAGCAATATGAGTCTACCCCTTCATTCTTTGTGCATCTTAGATGTTAAAATGCTATAAACGATAATTGTTGGGATGAAGACTATGCACTATGAATGGATCTAGTAAAATGTTTACATAAGGCCATGTAGATGTACATGATTCGTATTAATAATTGTGCATGTTTGATCTAACAAAAAACACCAAAGTCAAAATCATTAGTCCAAGATGGAGAGACTAGTAATTAACCCTCTAAATTTTCTTATAAGTAGGGTATAGTTTTGGACTGACATATACCAATTGCCTTTTGGGTCTAATGGAGCACATATAAGTTGTTTTTAATAAAAATAATTACAAAATCTTCATCTCATTTAGAAAATCAAACATCGTATTAGCCTAAGCATATAAAGATATCATGAAAATGAATTCTAAGGGTAGAACCTATGGTAAAAGAACCTATGGTAAAAGACCTAAAGTTCAATGAGAAAGTCCTCACTTAAGTACAAAGAGTCTAGCTCATCAAGAAGTCTCAGGCAAAATAAGACCCAACTTGTGTACGAGGGGCTCTGCCCAATCAAATATCCCTAGTGGGAAAAGATCAAACTTTAGTAGAAAGTATGCAAGATAGAAAAAAGCCACTTACAATTGAACACAATCAATTCAATTATTAAAATCAATGAAGAGGGTGTATACGTACATAGTTAGAGAGGTTATACCAAAATTGACCTTAAGCACTTACCCTTTTTGTTTTGGTTGTTGTTTATTTTGGTAAGACCTCTACTACACCTCCCTAGGTAGGACCTACTCACATTCCAACATCCAGATTTCATTGTAAGGATTATTATTAAGCTTCATAATACTAATGTTAGAGGCTGTGGCTCATGAAATAAGTAGATCTCATTAAATTGTTTTTTTATGAAATATGAGTTTTCATTTTTTTTTTTTAGTTATTAATTTTGCATTATATATCATAATTTTAAATTGGGGGATTCTCGAATTTGGTGTCATGTAAGGCCTCTAAAGATATGTAAGATTTAAACTTCATAGAACCATTCCAAAAGCTCATTAATCCATTAAACTCTTACTTATTAGACTATCTCCGATAATAATTACACTATAATATAGGACTCTCAATTATATTACTCATCACTTTAGTTATTGACATTATATTTTTCAAAATAAATATATTTGCCAAACAAAATTGTTTCATTATTTGACAAAATTTATTTATTTAATAATATATAAATATTATGTAATAAAATATTTCTAATTTATTAAATAGTATTTTAATTTTTATTGATAAAATTTAACATATTTTTTTATTTGAGGAAGAAATAAAAACAATCTAATACAAATTAAGAATTGCAACAAATATCTCAAATTAAAAATATTTGCAAACGTAAGTCTAAAAAATAAACAAATTGTGTTCGAAAAAATAAAAAAAGAATTTATCATTGAAAAAAAATAGAAATGTTCAAGACTGAAAAAGGAAAAAAAGAATAGTTTGAATGTTGGTATTCTTTTTTGTTTCGAAATTATCATAAGATGTGAAAGTAGCTGTCATTTCTTGTCTTGGGGATTTACTTTTTATTTTTATAAATTATAATATGGCTAACTTTTACCACCAATTCAAGGCAATTAGCGCAATAAGTTTTCATATAAATAAGGTGTTATCCTTAACTGACGTTTTTTACGTATGATCATTCAGAAGACCCACAAAACCTGATCATCTCATCAATGAATTCATGTTCATTTATGCCTCCACTCTCTCTTCTTGTTCACAAACAATTTCAAGAAAAGGATCAAAGTTTTTATAGTAATTAGTCCCATCAAATTCCATCAATAATTACTTAAAAATCTGCTTGGCAATCAATTGTATTCAAATAGGTAAGCTGAAATGGTTTTGACTCATCCTTTTTTGATAGTTATGGCCACTTGGTATCTCATCAATTAAAATTACAATTGTAATTTACAAGCGCTTAAGGCCAATGCACCTCTTCTTACTCTGATAAGTGGATCGGCTGCAATTTATTTATGAAGACCTCATGTTATTTCTCGTACTAAAGTTGTATGCTGAGGCTTTTGAATGGTAGTATTCCAACCTTTGCTAACCTATGTAGCCTCAATATCAGGACTCAAATGATGTACGAGTAATAACAAAAACTATTGGTTATATAGGTTAGCAACATGTGCTCATTCCATAGTATAAAGGAAATCACTTAACATATTGCTTGGAAATGCAATATGAGGAAAGAGTATTGGTTTTTAATCATATTTTATGCTGGTGGAAATATAGATAATATTGAGATGTTCACAACAGGGGATTGTATCCGAAGGAATTGGCAAACATGGATTGGTAATTGATCTTCCAAATCATAGTTGGGCCACTTGTGCTTGGGCAAAATATATTGAAGGCTTGGTGCAACCAACTTTTCAACAAGAAATAGCAAGGTTTTTAACTTGCACTCGATATGAAATAATATGAAGAAGCTTCTACCAACATTTCATTCCACTACAAGAAAGCTACGTTATAAAGACTAAATTTAATGGTAGATTTATAAATTAGCCACGCCTCCAGAGCGACGGATTTTCAAATTCATCATTATAGATTAACACAATATCATATCTACAACCCTAACAGAATATCATACCTACCGCCGTTGATTTATGTATCCGCGCTATAGATTACGTTTTCGTGGTAAATTTTTAAATTAGTTATTGTAGGCACAAGTTTATTTGTTATTATCTTTTAACAATAGTTTTTATAGCGGCCAATTCATGTATTAGCCGATATATATGCATATACATAAATATATATATACACACACACACATATATATTCTCCTTCTAAATTAAAATTAAAATATCAAGGACAAAATAGTAGATAACATGTTATTGGGTGCTCCTCACAATTATGCACATTGAAGAGTCATTTGAAAATAAAAAAATCAATCAATCAAGTCTCCTTTTCTCTGCTCAAAATAAAGTTTTAGGGACTACTAAAATAATAAAATAGTCTAGAGGGTGAGTCTGTAAGTATGGAATAAAGGGAACTTATGAATAAATATTATATATATTGAGGTGTTATTAGAAAATAGAATCCAACTTATATCATTTTCTAGTTCTTCTATTGGCTTTAATCACCGATTCCTTTGTCACTTCTTTGGTTTGAAACCCTAATTTTCAACCATGAACTTGATTAGATCCCTCTTCACCTATCTCGATTCCAGCCAAAATAGCACCGAAGATGAGGCCTCCTCTAGGGCCTCAGCTGGAGGTAGTGGCGTGTGGAGCTTCGATGGGCTTATGAAGGCGATATCCACCACATCTGAGTCATTGATCCAGACCTACCAGCACTAAAAGAGTTTAGTACTTCTACACTTAAGTAGTTCACAAATGATAGAATCTTTAATTGGACATTAAAGATTGATGAATTGTATGACATATATTTTGAGAAAGAGTACTAGTTGAACACTATGGCATAGTTGGAGCATGTGTCATAGATACATCAGTGGGATTGGTGTATTCGGGCATGACTCGTGACAATCCTGTAGAGAAATCACGCTAATAATCACAAGGGAAAGGAAAGAGACAAAAATTTAACGAGGTTCGGCAATATGCCTACATCCTCAGGAGCGGTGAGCGGCGGTTTTCTTATTAATCCAGAAATTAATTAGGGTTACAAATACAATGCATATATATATATATATATATATATATATATATATATATATATAACCTCCAGATAATTTACAAATTTACCCCCGTATAATTTACAAATTTACCTGAGGTGCTGGGGCGTTGCCCCCGCACCCCCAATCCACTTAGTGCGGAACTCCCCAATATCTAGTATATCAACCATACCTAACAAATCTCCATCTTGGTGAATATCAAGCCCCTTAGGAGATTAAACCATGGAGTTTCACACACACCATAATGAGTTGGGATACCTTGCTTGTCTAGCAGCAATCAACATTCAAAAAGTCCAAGCAATGCATGAACTTGTTGATACTAACCGGCTTGGTTAACATATCAGCTGTATTCTCACTAGTATGAACCTTCTGCAATAGAATCTCACCAATTGCAATCAACTCTCTAATCTTGTGATACCTCACATCAATATGCTCAGTTCTAGCATGATACACCTGGTTCTTAGCTAAATAAATGGCACTTTGACTATCACAATTCAATTGAACTCCACCTTGCTCAACACCCAGTTCCTTCACTAGCCCAGTAAGCCATAAGGCTTCTTTAATAGCTTCAGCTATTGCCATGTACTCAGCTTCAGTTGTAGATAATGCCACAATAGATTGAACTGCTGATTTCCAACATAGAGGTCCTCCACCAAGAGTAAAAATATACCTAGTTGTAGACCTTCTATCATCCAAATCACCAGCATAGTCTGAATCCACATACCCTACAGTTAAAGGCTCATCTTGCTGAATGGCAAAGCCAATTCCATGCCCTACAGTACCCTTCAGATACCTGAAAATCCACTTGACTGCTTCTCACTGTCGCCTACTTGGTTTAGACATACACTTACAAACTTGACTAATAGCATGAGCCAAATCGGGGTGAGTACATACCATAGCATACATCAAGCAACCAACTGCACTGGCATATGGAACCTTTGCCATGTCTTCAATTTTCTTATTTGACTTAGGACACTGTTCTGAAGAAAGCTTAAAATGATTTACCAACGGAGTGCTCATGGGCTTTGCTTTGCTCATCTCAAACCTATCTAACACTTTCTCAACATAGCCTTGTTGACATAGCCACAGTTTTCTTGATCTTCTATCTTTATGAATCCCCATTCCAAGAATTTTCTTGGCGGCACCTAAGTCTTTCATGTCAAATTCCTGACTCAACAAAGCTTTCAAACCAAGGACATCATGCATCTTCTATGCAGCAATCAACATATCATCAACATATAGTAACAGAAAAATAAAAGAACCATCATCTTGGAGACTGTAGCCCATCTGAATCATGTAGGAGTCAAATCATTTGTACCATTATCTTGGAGACTGTTTCAGCCCATACAATGATTTCTTTAACTTGCGAACCAACTGCTCATGTCCAGGTTGAGTGAACCCGTCTGGTTGCACCATGTAAATCTGCTCCTCTAGATCACAGTGCTAAAAAGCTGTTTTAACATCCATCTGCTCTAAATGTAAATCCCAACAAGCTACTAATGCAAGTACTGCTCTGATTGAAGAATACCTAACCACAGGAGAAAAAATTTCATCATAATCTATCCCTTTCTGCTGTGAAATCCCTTCGCTACCAATCGAGCCTTGAACTTTTCCCCTTCTTTTTCTAATACTGCTGGTTTCTTTTTGTACACCGACTTCCACCCAATAGCCTTCTTTCCTTCAGGAAGCTGAACTCGATCTCATGTATGATTTTTCTGCAAAGACTCCATCTCCTCAACCATTGCTCACATCCATTCCTTTTTCTCCTGGCTAGTGATAGCTTCTTGGAAGGTGGATGGATCATCATTAGTAATGAGAAGTGCGAAAGAGACCATGTCTTCATAACCCAATCTGCTTGGAGGCCTTACATTGGTGTGTCTCTGTCTATCTCTGGCTAGATTATAATTTTTCTGATCATCTGTATCAGAACCACCAGATATTGGATTTAAACTTTCAACTCTCGCAACTACTACTCAATGAGGTTCTAAATCCATCTGCAATGTATCTGAACTGGAACTATTTTCTGCCACTTTTTCTTGATGCTGCTGCAACATGAACTGCTCATCAAAAACTGCATCTCTACTGATCACCACTTTCTTTGCAATCGAATCCCAAAACTTATATCTTTCATACCTTTCTTGTAGCCCAGAAAGATGTACTTCTTGGATTCTGGATCAAGTTTTGATCTTTCATTAGCAGGTACATGCACATAAGAAGGACAACCAAAAATCCATAAGTGATCAAAATCAATTGCATTACCTGTCCATACCTCTTCTGCAACCTTGCCACCCAAAGATGCCAGTGGTGATCTATTGATGAGATAGCATGCCATACTCACAGCCTCTGTCCACAAGCTTTTAGGAAGCCCAGCATTCAATCTCAAGCATGTTTCCCTTTCAGTCAATGACCTATTCATCCTTTCTGCAACACCATTCTGCTGCGGTGTCTTGCGTACTGAAAAATGCCTCTGAGTCCCATGCTCCTCACAAAATTTCTGAAACTGTGAATCAATGTACTCTGTGCCATTATCAGACCTCAAGTACTTGATCTTTCTACCAGTTTGGTTCTCCACCTCATCTTTCCATAGCTTGAATTTGGCGAAAACTTCAGATTTCTGTTTCAAGAAATACACCCAAACTTTTCTAGAAAAATCATTAGTAAAAGTAACATAATATTGAGATCCTCCCAATGACAATTCCCTCGTAGGCCCCCACACATCAGAATGCACATAATCTAGAATCCCTTCAGTTTTGTGTTTTCCAGTAGAGAAACTAACTCTAGTCTGCTTTCCAAGAACACAAAACTTACAAAAATCGAGCTTGCAGCTTTTAACACCATGCAATAAATTTCTTTTATGCAATTCAATCATCCCACGTTCACTAAGATGACCAAGACGCATGTGCCATAATTTTGTACTATCATCATATGACTCAACAAAATGAACTCCACCTACAACTGTACTCCCTAACAGTTTATAGATATTCCCTGTAGTTATCTTTCCTTTCATCATAGTCAATGCACCCTTAACAGTTCTAATGGCTTCCCTATCCTCATCTGCTTTAGGAATGTAACCATTCTTATGCATAACGCCCAATGAAATTAGATTCTTTTTTAAATCTAGTATATCCTAACATCACATAATGTTCTAACAGTACCATCATACATCTTAATTTTGATTTCACCAAAACCAATAATATTGCAACATCTATCATCACCTAAATAGACAGAATCAAAATAAGCTGACCTGTATGACATGAACCACTCCCTGTCAGGCGTTATATGATAAGAGCATCCAGAATCTATGCATCCATGAACTGATTTGTTGAAACTGTAAGCATATCACCATCACTACAATCTGAATTGTCACTCTGCACAACATTCACAGACATGGATGATTTATCATGTTTTTCATCAGTCTGTTTTTTCAACTTTGGACAATCTCTCTTCATACTGTCACACCCGGTGTGATAATGCCGACATATTACCGAGGTGAAGGGTTACTCTCCCACACTTAGAATATTTTTGAGTAGGGAAAATACGAAATATGGAAAGTGCTAGAATAATCACGAAAGCTCATGATCAATGTAGAGCTCTCATGAACATTGTAGAGAAATCTAGAAAGCCCTCAAATAATCATGTAAATTGTGGAGTTATGTGGAAGCCTCTAGAGGGCTAGTGAGGGTCGTAGGATCGAATCGATCTCAACTGTCTATTGAGGAGGTTGAGGGCTATAAAAGGGCAAGGGGTCTTGCCATTGAAACCAAGCAAGTAAGCACTGCAATAAGAAGCTCCCTTTTCCACAATCAAAGCTCTCAAAGCTTTCTTTCCTTCAAAGCCTCCAAAATCATATTCTTGCCTAAGTGTGGGAAGCTAGGCTGACTTGATCAACGCGAGGCGATCAAGTGCCGCACGAGTCGTCGGTGAAAGTCCGAGTTCGTGACAATATGTCCCGGCTCTCTATCTTCGTCTTCAATACTCGCATCAAGTCGAGCTAGATCTGTGATTATTTGATTAAAGACATTCACGTGCTCCGCCAAATCAGAACCTTCCTGCATCTTCAACCCATACAGACTTTGCTTCAAATACAGTTTATTCGTTAGGGATTTAGACATAAACTAAGTTTCCAACTTCGTCCATACTTCGCCTGGAGATTTTAGATTCATTACATGATACATGATCTCATCTGCCAAGCATAACCGTATGATTCCTGCCACTCGCTGCTGCAGTTCTTCCCAATCTTCAGCCTCAATTGTATCTAGTTTCTTCGACCGCAAAGTCTTTAGAATCCCTTGCTGCACCAACAGATCCTTCACCCTTGCTTGCCACAATCCGAAATTGCCAGTTCCATCAAACTCCACCACTTCGAATTTTGCACCTGACATAGCCATCTCAACCTCGCTCTGGTACCAATTGTTGAGAAATCACACTAATAATCACAAGGGAAAAGAAAGAGACAAAGATTTAACAAGGTTCGGTAATGTGCCTACGTCCTCGGGAGCGGTGAGCGGCGGCTTTCTTATTAATACAGAAATTAATTAGGTTTATAAATATAATGTGTGTGTGTGTGTGGGTGTGTGTATATATATATATATATATAACCCCTGATACAATTTACAAATTTACCATGTACCATACCACGGGGGCGTTACCCCCACACCCCCAACCCACTTAGTGTGAAACTCCCCAATTAGATAGATGCTGTCGCTCCACTCCGTTCGCTTGCTACACTGCGCTCCGCCGCTCACCACTCCCGAGGACGTAGGCACATTGCCGAGCCTTGTTAAATATTTGTCTTTTTCTTTTCTCTTGTGATTATTAGCGTGATTTCTCAACAAATCCAATCACATAGGTTTTACTCTTGACTGTCAATTATTGGGATTGTTGATTATGATCTTGTGAGTGGACTTTTGACCCAAGGTATCATGATCACAATGTGCTTGTGACGTCTAGTATGTTATTTGAGGAGTTAAGCCCAGTTTACCCTCTGGTAGAGCCATCTCAAAATGCGGCTATGTCCGACAAGTAGTAGTTGTGAGTGATCATCAAGAAGGAATTCATTCTCTTAGAAATAAACTAGTGACTTGTGTGGTCACATGTAAGTAAGATTAGAAGACCTTGGTCAAGACAATCAAACTACTTGTATGGGACACATTGTTAGTTTAGTAATCTTACTCTACTATGGTTGATAGCATGTGATCAAGTTTAGTGAGTTTGATATTATCCATGACTCTCACTCGATTGGAATACAAAAATGAATGGTTTATACACATATGGTAATCACAATAGGAAATGTTTGTAATGATCTATTCATTTGTGTTTAATTGGGCTATGATCTGGGGCCATGGGGCTGGCTAGGTGTCACCCACATCATTTACTATTCTTCTATTGCTAATCGGGACAAACCTAGAGAGTCAAACTTAAAGGAATTCAAAATTAGCCTCATTGTGACTATAAGGGTAAAATTATCAGTTTGCAATTTTATTTCTTTGGATGAAGTACAATTGTAAATTGGGTTATGTTTTATCCTAAGTTTGAATTTTAATCAATGCTCAATTAGATCTGATAATTAATTAAAATTACAAGGTCTTGAAGACAAAAATTGTCTTAATTGTTTTAAGACTCGTATTTCTATTAGGAGTATATAATATGATAATATTTATCATATGTTATGAAGTCCCTATGATCATATTTCTATTAGGACTTCATAATAAAATGATATTTATCATATTGTATGAAGTTCCTATAAATATGACTTCTCTCTAAGCCAATGGGTGTGTGAAAAATAATTTTACTCTTATGTGAGAATAATTCTCTAATCTCTCTTTGCAAATGAGATTAGTGGTTGCATGCGTGTCGTCATGCAATGGAAGCAACGCTCCCCCGTCTGCAAGTGTATGGGCCTTCAAGTAATAAATCCCTCATGCTTGACCTTGAGAGAGTCATATTTCCTAGGGTCCCAATAAGTACTATTACTTCTTGGTTCAGAACATTATCTAGTCTACCAATCAAAGATGGTTGTTTAACAAAAAGCAAAGTAAAGAAAACAGGGAAAGTAAATATTGCACAAGCTAGGTTGGCAAAGAAATATAAAGGAAAAGGAAGCCTTGGGCAACGATTCCCTTAGGAGAATAACATGAATGGATAAAAAACTAATAGGGCAGGATTTTGGCTAGACTTTGATCCATGAGACTCTAAAGTCGACTACCTCAGAACCTCCAGTAATATCCCTAATCCTATATAGGTTTAGATCCCCAGACATCCCTATGATGTCATTGAGTACAAGGAGTCTCTATCTAGTGTTAAATCCTAATAAGGGATGCTACTGATACTATTAAGCTTCGGTGTCCGATACACCGGATTTCTCTCTAATATATGCGCAACGTAATGTATGTAGGCAACATGCTCTACAAAAATCATTCAATATAAAATCTACATAAACTATCCATTGTAGATTGAACAATAAAATGATAGAAGATAATCAAAGTTGAATTCAAGCAAAACATCAATTTAATATAAAATTAACCATCCATACAAGTTATCCTCCCAAGGTTCACCGGAGCCGGTGGCCTTGAGAGGTTAGTTCGACATCATGTAAATGGAATACAAGAGATAGAATGTAACAATCCAATGATATTGTAACACTCCCCATTTACCAACTAATAGTGGTGACGAGAACTTGTTGGATCCACACAGTCGAGTTCTTAGATGGACCCCTTAAGTCATACCTTCTTTTCTCGTTGCTTCCCAGCAGAAATCACCTTTCTCTAATGGATTTGTATGTTGTAAGAGCTTGGAGTCATATGGAATCTCTCCCCATTCTTAAAAGCTCAAAGTTGGGCTTTTATAGTCACCCAGGTGTGCTGGCATGTGTGCGTCCGCAGGAGGGCCACATAGGGTCGAGATCATGTTTAAAAAGCTCGAATGGAGCTCATTGTGTGCGAGCATCATGCGATCGCATAGAGGATGCACATGCCTCTCGTTGGTCTGTGTAGGAGTACACGCAGCCCACACAAGCCACTGGTTAGGTTGTGCAACCGCATAGGGGCCCCCACAAGACCCACACAACTTCTGAATGGGGAGATTCTTTTGCATTCTCGCCCCGATCACTTGTTTTCTCATCGCCCAGTGCTTGGGGTTCCATATAAGCTTCAAATGGTCTTTGAAAGTGGTATTTTTAGCCTCTTAAAACACCTCTAAAAATTTTTATGAGCTTCAAGGGGTTTTCCAATGTACTCAAATAAGTTTACAAAAGAAATGATGTAGACAGGCATCGGTGTATTTAAAAATGCATGAAAGTGCATGGATTTTATTGAAATATAGTGTATTTAGACACTTATCAGAGATGGAGTGATCTTCTTTCTGAGGCATATTATTCTATGTTTTACTCTTTCCTTTCATATTAATACATTCTATCTATGCAAGTAAAATTTATGGATCGATGTTAAAAATCTAGTAGTCTCTAGTCTTGTTGGACCCCTCATGTTCTCACATTCCTTTTACTCTTATGCCTACTTATACCAATATGACTCTACCGCCTAAATATTTATGCATCTCAGATGTTGAAATGCTATATATGATAATTGTTGAGGTGTGAACCACTCAGTATGAGTGAATATAATAAAATATTTACATTAATCCATGTAAACGTCCATGAATCACATTAATAATTGCATATGTATTGGTACCTTTAGTTTTTTTGTTCAAAACAAAATTTTAGTAAAGAGGGTATAGTCCTTCATTGACATATTCAACTTACCTCTTTGTATAAAACAAATGAAACCCATATAAGTTGCTTTTAATAAAGTAATTAAAATAACATCTGATTCAGAAAATCAAGCATCATCTAAGGCTAAGCATATAAAAATGTCATGAAGATAAATTCTGTGGGCAACATCTGTGGCCCAAGACCCCAAGCTCAATTAAAAAAGTCCCCAAAGAAAATAAGATCCGACTTGATTTTACGGTCTTTTTTTTTTTTTTTTTTTTTTTTTGTAGATCTCTAGCACACCTCCCTAGCTGGACCTACTAAAATTCCAACATCAAGATTTGATTCTTAATTGATTAAGCTTCATTAACAATAACATCAGAGGCTATGGCACATGAAATAATTAGATCTTATTAAATTGTTAGTTATGAAATATGAGTTTTCATTATTGTCTCTAATAGTTATTAATTTTGCATTGTGTACCATGATGATAAAGTGAGGGGTTCTCGGAGATGAAGTCAAGGCCTATCAGGACATGTGAGATTTAAATTTAATGGGACCATTCCATTAGTTTATATTGTTCATTTCTCAATGGCAACGTTTTTGCTTATACTATCTAAGAGTTTAATGCTCATTCCACTTCATCAATACATTAAACTTTTACTTATTAGACCATCTCCCATAATAATAATACCATAATGTAAAACCCACAATCATTTCATTTACCATCTCAATTATTCACATTGTATATTTCAAAACAAATATATTTGTCGAAAATTTTTTTTAATAATTTAATAAAATATATAAATTTTATAAAATTAAATATTATTGATTTATTTGACATTCATCATTTTTTTTATGAAAATTAAATAAAATACTTTTTTCAAGTTGATAAAGAAAGAAAAACAATTTAATGCAAATTAAGAGCTGCAACAAATTTTTCGACCCCAAAATATTTAAGTTTAAAAAAATAAAAAAATTGAAGTGCCAAAAAGAGAATTTTTAATAAAAATTTCATAAAAAAGAGTGTACCCCGACATGGAGTGTTTAGTCATTGAGTCTTCATTAAGCTCTCTCAAACTCATCATCAATGATGCTCTTAGTTGATTTAGACTTTAATATGGATTCGTTTGTGAATTTAAATTGGTTGGACGCAACATTGCAAAAGAAAAAAAAAATTCAGAATGTTTGTGTTCTTTCTTCCTTTTAAAAGTAACATATGATATAGAACTAGTTGTTATTTCTTATTTCATGGTTTTCTTTTTATCTTTTTAATTATAATTTGATATATATAATCAGAGCCAGATCAAAGGAAACCTTGATTATGATTTAACTAGCTAGAACTGTTAACACAACTAGACATGGGCTACATGAAAAGACCATAGAAGGTTGGTGAGTTATAAAAGGCATTTCGGTCTTATTGACTTAATTAACCATATCTTATCAACCTTCTTCCCCACATCCTCATTCCTTCAAGAAATAGTATAACCTGCATCCAAATCAATCAATCAATTACCGACAAACATCAATAACTTCATATCATGCACCACGATCATTCATTCTTTAAAGAACAAGTGATATTATTGGAATATATATATATATATATATATATATATATATATATATATATATATATATATATACTTACTTCCGCATTTTGTCCCTCTAGGGAGAGTCCTACCACACAAAATAGAACAGTGGAGTAACTTGGGTACGCTTATGATCCGCTCATCAGCTGGAGAAATGTCAGCACAGACTTCTTGCATGTCTGCGTTCCGGATGTGCGTACAACAATTGATGGAAGGAAGCACATATGGTCCTTGGATCTGAATATATGATTGACAATTTGTCATTACCTTGTACTTATCAGTTTGTTCTCCCATCACTCTGACAGCACCAGTTATCATCATAACTATGAGGACAATGTATCCTATTCCTTGAGCCCTCACCATCTTCTCTAACTCTTTCGTTTCAACTGTGAGAGATGCTATGTTGAAGTATTGCCTATATATAGAAGGTCCTTATCTGATATCTTCAAGATTGGCACTCATCTCAAAAGATTGTTGTTAACAAAATGCATTTAAGTAGTGGTAGTAATTATAACATTGAAGTTGCATATTGTTGACCTATTGGATATTTATTGCAGGTAATAATTACCATGGAAAAGTTGTTAATTGACTGTTTTAACAGATTTGAAAAGGCTGGTTTTTCCACTTGCCAATTTTAATTTCATTAAAGAAGATGTAGTGATGTTATTTCTCGGCATATTATTATTTGTTTTACACTTTCTAGACTTATTTATAAATTTTATTTATGCAAGTAAATTTTATGGATAAATGTTCACAATCTAGTAGTCTCTCTTTGTTGTATTCATGGTGTTCCCACATTCCTTTAGCTCTTAAAATTACTGATAGCAATATGACTCTACCCCTTCAATCTTTATGCATCTTACATGTTAAAATGCTATAAATGATAATTGTTGAGATGGAGACTACGCACTAAGACTGGATCTAGTAAAATGTTTACATAAGGCCATGTAGACATACACGAGTTGCATTAATAATTGTACATGTTTGGTGTAACAAGAAAAACCTAAACCTAATTTTAGTAATCTAGAAGTTGGATTGGGTCATGACCATCCAAATTAAATATGTGGAGCCAAATAATAATTTGTAATTCCTTAGTCAAAATCATCAATCCATGATGGAGAGACTGGTAATTAGCCCTCTAAATTTTCTTATAAGTAGGGTTATGTTCTTTACTAACGTATATAAATTGCCTTTGGATAAAGCTAATGAAGCCCATATAAGCTAATTTTAATAAAAATAATTAAAATATCCTCATCTCATTTAGAAATTCAAGCATCATATTAGTCTAAGCATATAAAGATATCATGAAAATAAATTCTAAAGGTAGAACCTATGGTCAAAGACCTAAAGCTGAATGAGGAAGTCCTCACTTAAGTACAAGAGTCTAGCTCACCAAGAACCCCCAAGCAAAATATGACCCAACTTGAGTTCAAGGGGTACTGCTCAATGAAAAATCCCATGTAGGAAAAGATTAAACTTGAGTAGAAAGTTTGCAAAATAGGAAAAAGCCGCTTACAATTGAACACAGTCAATTCAGATTTTGAGCTCAATGAAGAGGATGTATACATATTTAAAGAGGTTAGATTAAATTGACTTTAAGCACTTTTCCTTTTAGCTTGGGTTGTTGGTTTTTTTAGTAAGACCTCTACTACACCTCAGGTAGGGCCTACTCACATTCCGACATCCAAATTTTATTTTAAAGGTTATTAAGATTCATAGTACTAATGTTAGAGCCTATGGCGAATGAAATAATTAGATCACCTTAAATTGTTGTTTATGAAATATAAGTTTTCATTTTTGTTTTTGATAGTTTTTAATTTTGCATTATATGTCATAATTTTAAATTGGGGAACTCTCAAATGTAGTGTCATGTAAGGCTAGCAAAAATGTGTAAGATTTACATTTCATACAACAATTCCATAACTATGCAAGAGTTTGATGCCCCATACTACTTCATTAACCCATTAAGTTTTATTTGTTAGACTATCTCCGTTAATAATTACACTATAATATAGGACCCTCAATTATTTCATTCATTATTTTAGTTATTCACATTATATTTTCTAAAATAACTATATTTGTCAAACAATTCGAGAAAATTTATATATTTTAACAATATATAAATTTTATACAATTAAATATTGCTAAAAGTGGTTCATAATATTGAAAATTGGAGGACAAAGTTGTGATAAACTGTGCATGAATATAGATTTCCAGGTGAATCACTAAAATAGATACAATACAGGCATAGTAAATTATAGGCAAACATAGACATGTGAACAACCTATGAGAAACTTATGCCTAAATCAGATAATCATATACGATGAGCAAGCTAAACACAACAAGATACAGAAACGGTAGCAGCAAGAGAAACTATGTAGGGCTACATACAATCAACCATGGCAAACAATAAAACAATCGTGAACCAAATTCACAATAGTAACTATAACAAAACAGACTCAATCGTCATTATGAAGGTAAAAATAACAACAGATGTAACCGAAAACCATATTAAGAAATTTAGCTATATAATTGAAATTATAATTTGTCTACAGTATTGTAATTTAGACGAAAACATTGAACTTGTAATTGTGCACAATATTGCAAGTATGTCAGCGACTATAGAAGGAAATATAGTAGCAAATGTATCAAGAAATATAGTAGCAAATATAACAAGAAATGTATCAAGAACCCCAAGTAATAAAACAACAAATATAGCAGCCAATAAAACAGGAAATATATAAGTGGATGCATCAAACTATGTACTAGAGCAAGAACCCGAAACATAGTCCGCTAAAGAGCTTCTGATACTAATGAGGCTTGAATTTAATAAAGACAATGTACAATGTAGGCAACAAACATGCAGCCAAAGCGAGCAAACCATGAGATACCACAATCGTAGTTCCAAAACATGAAAAACCTAGACATAGCAGAAAGCACTAATAAATAAGCGATTTTAGAAAGATGGGCTCGGACCCAAAGATTAGGCAATATCAAATTAATATCAAGGGCAACACAAGTAGTCATCGTGGGATGGGTTCACCCTTACACGTTATGAACAACATAAGGTCTGCAGCGGTTGCCCGTCACTTCGAGGTGAATTTCGGTGAACCAAACATACATAAGTGGGGCACAACTCCCGACCTCGGTCACTTCAAGGTTGAGTTCAGTCAACCAAACACCCCTAAGAACATGACATTACAAAAACACACCTGAGGGGAAGGTGATACTTAAGGAATCAAGCGAGCAAGCCACCCAAGTTGCCTCGCTTTGGTTGTTCAAAAGTGATACAATGTAGGGTCGGACACTTGGGGTGTTATCATAACGATTGAGGGATCATAATACTACTGCCGATGGCAAGCATCATTGCCCAAAATCCAACAAATTTCAAGCATGACAAAGAAATGGAGACTGGGCATTGAGAACAGTCTTTGAAAGTAATGCAGGAAAAGAACAAAAAACATCAAACAAGCAGGAGAAGAATCAAATGTGCGAAGGAATTAACAACTTATTTCACACAAATCTGATAGAATATGAAAACATCAAACCATCATAGGCAGGGCAACCTGTTGGAGCTTAGTAAAATAGCAAAGAACTATCAAATGTGAGAAGGAATTAACAACTTAGCTCACAGAAATCTGTTAGAAAGACAAAAACATCAAACCAAACAAAAAACATGAATCAATAATATTTGGATGGTATGGTATAAGTTCTACTAATGCAAAGAAACAGTTTATTGGCACACAAATCAGATGAGGTAAAAAATAAAGCAGTATGAGAAATAATTATTTAGAAAGCAATAACACGAAAGCACGAATTCAGAAAAGGAATGAAGTAGTACTTCTAAAATCTAGGGAAAATTACCATTAGATAGTATTCGACGCTTCGAGAGTAATGCGTGGCAGAAATATTAAACAAGTAAGAAGACATAAAACAAATCTGAGAATGAAAGAATAGATTGGAGGACTAGTAGCGAAAAAAAAAGTAACAAAAAATAACCTAGTCTGGAAGTGGCACCCCGTTGGAGTTAAAAAAAATAACCAAGCATGAATTAAATGCGCAAAAAACAATTAACAACATATTGCACACAAATCAAAGACAAAGACAAAAACATCAAACCAGACCAAAGAATAATTGGTTTGACCACAAAAACCACAAGTTGCTGAGAAGAAGCATAATAGCTGGAAACCACTTCGAGGAGAAATTAAAAAATATCATGAGTCAATAAAAATTGGATAGTGTGGTATGAGTTGGCGTGATATAAAGCAACAATTTATTTCACACAAACTGGGTGAAAAGGGTAAAACATAAACTAGTATGAGAAGTAATCGATTAGAAAGTAATAACATGAAAGCACAACTTCGGAAAAGGAACAGAATAGCGCTAATGAAATATGGGGAAAACTACCAATAGACAGTATTTGACGTAGCGAGATTAATGCTTCATAGGAATATTAATAAAGTAAAGAGATAGAAATCAAATCTGAGTACGAAACAATCAATTGGAGGGCAAGTACAGAAAAACAAAAGTTGAGGAGAATAACCAAGATAGGCAGGGCACCCCGTTGAAGCAAAAAAAAAATAACAACACATGAATCAAATGTGCACAGAAATTAACAACATATTTGACACAAATGAGAGAGGAAGAGAAAAACATCAAACTAGACTAAATAATAATTGGTTCGACCACAATAAACATAAGTTGATGGAAAAAAGCATCATGGGCAGGAAACCACTTCAGGTGAAAAAATGAACAAACTTGAATCAATAATATTTGGACAGCATGGTGTATGTTGGCGCGATGTAAAGGATCAATTTATTTCACACAAACCAAGTAAGAGGCGAAGAACTTACAGCAGACTGAGAAATAATCAATTCTTGAGAAAAACAAGAAAGCATAACTTCAAAAAATGAATCAAATAGCACTTCTGAAATATGGGTCAAACTGAGATGATTGTATTCTGCATAACATAAATAATACGTGGGAGGAATATTTAAAACAACAAGAAGACACAAAACAAATCAGAGTACAAAACAGTCACTTGGAGGATAAGAATAGGAAAACACAAATTGAGAAAAATAATCATGATAGGCAGGACATCCTGTTGGAGCTAAACATAATAAACAAGCACAAGCAAATGTGTGAATAAATTAAAGACTTGTTTCAGACAAAGCAGATAAGAAGACTAAAAACACAAGTTCAAAATTAATAACGCCCTACTATTCTAGGTAAAAGCCCATAAATTGCAGAGAGGATATCATGGTTAATTGAATTGGAAAAAAATATCAAGAGGGGTACCATGATATGGCCAATAGACAGTCCATGCAAAAGTTTCATCCAGCTAAAAGTCCATGAAAGACAAAACCATAACATATATAGAAGCAGACATCAAATATTTGGATTGCATGGTGCACATTGGTGGGATGTAAAGGTTCAATTTATTTCACACAAACTAGGTAAGAGCTAAAAAACATACAACAGATTGAGAAATAATCGATCCGAAAGCGGAAACACAAAAGCATAACTTCAGAAAATGAATCAAATAGCACTTCTGAAATATGGGGAAAACTATGAGATGATTGTATTCAGGATAATGAAAATAATACGTCAAAGGAATGTTTAAAAAAAAACAAGATGACACAAAACAAATCAAAGTACAAAACAGTCACTTGGAGGATAACAACAGGAAAACACAAATTGAGAAAAATAATCATGATAGGAGGACACCCCGTTGGAACTGAGAAAAATAAGCAAGCATGAATCAAATGTGTGAATAAATTAACAACATGTTTCACACAAAGCAGATAAGAAGACCAAAAACACACAAAATTAATAACACCCTACTATACATGGCAAAAGCACAAAAATTGCAGAGAGGATTTCATGGTTTATTAAATTGGCAAAAAATATCAAGGGGGTGTCATGGTCTGGTCAATGGTTAGTGCAAGCAAAAATTTTCATCGAACTAAAACTCCACGAAAAACAAAACCATAACATATATAGAAGCAGAAATCAAGCATAGCAGTCATCAAGCGCGCAAATGGCAGGGAACATAGTTAATCGTGAACCAAATTTCATGATCAAATCACAGCCAACAAACTTCAAAGTGAAACCCTTGCATATACTCACTGGAAATCTGAAGAGGAACAATGGGCAATAGTGAATCACAGAACTACAAAAAAAATAGATAACAAGATCAGCACATCTATCACCACTTCACAAACCGGTATGATGCTGAAAAAAATTGGGAGAGTAGAGATCTACACCCACCGAAAACCGGAAAGGGTACAAAAACTAAGAGAATAGTGGTCTACACCCACGAAGAAACTTGTTTAGGGATTTGAAGAAAAATCAGGAAATTAGTTGAAAAAACACGAAATCTTAAGGAAAAATTAAAACAAGAGAACCCGCAACCAAGTGAACCCAGGGAGAGAAGTAGATCGCCCAACAGAACGGAAACACCTTAGGGAAAACCCCATTCAGAGGCACGAGAGGTCGAGCATGGTGGTCTTCGCCATAGAGAACAACGGCGTAGGGAAAGAGATGCAGGTTCGGAAGCCGGGGAAAGCGGGGTTGGGTTTCAGCCTTGAGGATTCACTAGTGAAGATGTGAGAGTGGAAGCGGCTCTGGGGAAACCCTAGATCGAGTTTTGGGGGGACTGCGTCGCTTGATGCAAAGGTAACCATAAATAATCACGTGCAGCCCGCGTGTGCTAAACTCAGTTGGGGAAGTGGTGGCTTCGGAGGTTTTTAGACAGAAGTTAAATGGGGAAGTGGAAAATTATCACATCACCACTTCGGGGTGAATTTTGGTGAACCAAACACAAAGAAGTGGGGCATAACTCCCCACCTCACCCATTTCAGGACTGTGTTCAGTAAACCAAACACCCCCTTATTATGGTGCCAATCGAACAACTAGTGTTGAGCTCTCATGCCCCACTATAGAAAAAAACCGTATTTGTGACACATATATTTCCTACACATAAAAGTGTTGCAAATTTGTGACAAATTTTGTAACAATTTGCGACAAAAAAACAAAAACGTCACATTACTTATTAAAGTGTGTCGAAAAAAAAGTCCATTTGTGAATGTCGCAAAATGTATTGCATAATTTCAGGTCCATAAGTAATTATCATAAATAAAGCATGTAATTTGATTTTGAATGCATTTCAAGACACATTATTTGCAATAATCTAGTTTCATCGCAAAATATGTCACAAAAAATTAAATATTAAAAAATTATATTTCTCCCAATTAAAAAGATGTGTTTTGATTTTTTGATAAATATAATACAACTCCTCATTGCGTACATTATCACTTTTATTTGTTATATTTGTTTATTATATTATCTATTTTATTTTAGCATTATTATTTTTATTTTTAAAAAGATAAAAACATTTTAAAATTTCTAAATTACAAGCAAATTGAGACAAAAATAAAACAAAATATTATCACAGCTCCAACGTATCCCAAAGGTGAGATATTAATAAATACCCAAGAAACCCTTTATTGCTGCTTCGGAAAACTCAAACCCAACACATTTCACAATGAACTCCCACGTGTGCTCCATCTCTCACCGTCCATTGCTTCCGATCTTTCCATCCAACGGTTTTACTTATCCCTTTGCCCACCATCCTGTCTCCTTCCTTCTCGCAAGCTCACTGCTCCTTTATTAAACCACCTTTGCCGCCGCTGCTGCTTCTCTCTCGTCTCTGTCCTCGCCATCACCTCCTCTGCCTCTCCATCATCTCAAGCCAAGAATGGAAGACCTCATCGTCGATCTGCATGAGATCGAGGCTGTGAAGCTTGGCAACTTCAAGCTCAAATCCGGTATCTCCTCCTCCTTGTAACCTAGTCTCAGAAATAAATCATCACCTGATTTTTTTGCTTGATTTGGTTTCCATTTTGATTCGAGCTTTTGGTGATGCGGACTGCGTTTAAGGTTGCAGGTGGATCTTTCTTTGCTTACGTTTGATCTAGACTAGTGTGATGGTCAGCCTTTGACCATCAAGTTTTGTTTTTATATTTTATTCTAATCTTGTGGTTAGTCTCTCAAGTGGTTGTTTAAACCACATTAAGCTTCCTTTATCCCGAAAATTGTGGATCTTGTGGGGGGAAAGAGAGAGAGAGAAGGAGAGAGAGAGAGAGCTTTGTTGGTGTTGGAAGAAGAAGAAGAAGCTAGTGAAGGGGTGGGAAAGAGACATGGCTACCACCTCTCCGGCGTCTTCGTCGTCTCCCTTCTCCGATCCGGGTCTAGCTTTGCGAGGAGAGTGGAGGTGCTGCCGGGTGGGGATAAAAGGTTTGGAACTCGTTGGAGGTGGAGATCGCCGGAGATTTGTATAGGTAGGTGTATCTACTCTTCATGTATTTAAATTCTTCAAGAATTGTTGGCATGGTTTGATGTTTAAATCTTCAAGGAAATGTTGGTGGCTTGAATGTGTTGAATTTTGGTATCTATGTGTGCATGAAATCTCTCTGTTTATTTAGTGAAAACCATGTTAGAGTTTAGGCCTTTGGTGGATGTTAAGTTAATTTGTTGAACCTTTGGGTTTATTTGTGAGGTATTGGTAAATTTATGAGGGAATTGTTATGGCCATTTTTGTGGGAGTGTGAGGGTTGGTATTTTGCAAATTCAGTGTTGTTTTGAAGCAGAATTTCTGTAAGTGCAAAATAGGAAAGATGTAGTATTTGGTCTTATCTAATTCTGGGTGAAATTTCAGATTTATTGGATGTATGGTTGATGAGATATGATTTTTTTTCGCAGCTATATCCATATTATTCTGATGCTGATTTTAGAAGGGTTTTATTGCCCATTTTGCTGGATTTAGACAAAGTATTACATAGATAATCTGAACCTTTGTATCTTAACTCCCATCATGCAAAATTTGGGACTTGGAATATGTGGTTATGATAAGTTATGATCATAGCTAATGGCCATTTGTGAGTTTGTTCTTGAATTGGTTGTCCAAGTTGTGAACTTGTCAAATTTACTTTCATGTGGAGGGGATAGAGGCATAGTCAGTTGGAATCAGTTAGTGCTTCTTGAATTCAAAGTTGTGGAAATTTGTGAAGCTTGGAAATGTGGTCTTTAATTTATTTGTACTTCAAGTTATCAGATCTTTATATTTAGTACAGTAGTGGTAGAGTCTCCAGTGAGGTGGTTCAAGTTAATGTCAGGTTGATATGAATGTAGTGTATTTCTTGGGATGGTTATGACTAGCAGTGGGTCAGAAATGCTCACGTTGACATGAGCTTTGAATTGAATCACTTGTATGAAATTCTGAGTTTCTTGAACTTGATGAAAATATAACTGTTGATGTACAGAAAAGAATGGGTATCGATAGGAGCCCCTGCTGCCTGATTTTACTGGGATATGTTTGGATTGAAGAAAAGATCAAGATTTCACGTTTTCAAATGATAAGTAGGTTGGCAGATCAGTTTTATAAACATATGTGGTGTATATGATTTATTGAAGTGGTGGAGTTATTTGATTTGTGGGTTAATGCATGAATGATTGTAGATGTTACACTTTAAGTAAACTCTAACGAGTTTAATGTCTGGGAGTACCTTGCCAAGGTATCATGATTAGAAAGTGATGAAGATGATGGACATGATTGACAAGGTTACTTGTGTTTAAAATGGTAGCATAAGGGTGTGTGGTGGTTGATGTATGTTGCTATGTTTCTCTTTTCAATGTTGGAGTTAATTCTATTTAAATGCCATGCTTTCCGAATTTGATTCTTGCTGGTTTATATATGAGCAAACATAGGACTGAAACTTTGGTTCCAAATGGACAGGAAAAATTACCCTTCCTACGCCTATCTGTCTTGGTTGACTTTTGTGTTAGGGAATAAAGTAATTTCGCAAGTTTTGTGCCTGGGAGCTAATGGTATAAGATTGGGGAAATCATCTTGTTTTCTTGTGTATAATTAGCTATAGATGGTTGGAGTTAAAGGGTTCTGCATGGTCAGTGTATTTGTTAAAAATTTCGGTAAGGTAACACATCAGGAACCAAGTTTGGCTTTTGACTAACTTCCATAGCATGCTCTGTTGTCCACACTTTCAGTGGAGTTCACTGCATCACTGTTTCTACCTAAGTGTCCTGATGGTTTTACATTTTCTTTTATGTGTGCAGCTTGTAGGATTCTGTTATAATTGTCAAGTAGATCTTGTTATTTCTATAGTGGAAATTGAACTTTAGATCTTGTGGATTGATGATTGCCCAATCATTTTGTGCATATAATTTTGTATACTGGTTGAGGTGTTGGATGATCTACCCTTTTCAAGTCTTGAATTGTAATTACTTAGGGTTTGGTCCTTGTGGTGAGAGTTACATTTTTCTTGTACCATTTGATCTCCTCATTAGTAATTTCAGGCCTTGAGGTTTAGATCCGATGGCGTCTGTTGAACCTAACTTCGTATTTCGGAATTAGGTCGGTTCTTATACCTGTATAACTCTGTATCTCTGGTGTTCGGTACTTACATTTTATTTAGAAATTTATTTATTTTTGATATTCTTGTATTATTTCTGTTATCTTTATTGTTATTCTGTAATTACTATTTACTTAATTATTTATTCATTTATTTATATTGCAAATCTATTTATTCCGTATCGTACTGTTTGTACTCCGTATTTTTCGCGGTTTCTGGTACATCTCCATTCCTGGCAAATTACCCAGCTAGGAGGAGTAAGTCCTAGCCATGTGCACATGTTTTCTGTAGTAGCGCTACCATCCGACTGCGGTCGAAGATCCGGCTTCGGCCGTCGATATTCTTTTGTTCTGTTCCGACTTCACAGTCGAAGATCCAGCCTTGAGCTGTTGATTATGTTATTAGTCAGGGAGATGTACATGTCTGGTTTTGCGTATTCCTGTATTTCTGATTATTTCGGTATTTTGAGCATTTCCTGTATTTCTGTCAGGATTATAATTATTTCTGAAATATCTGTATTACCTGTCATTTCTGCAATCCTACTGGGCCCCTTGTGGCTCATACATTCTGCGATTTTATCTTTCGCAGGAGAAGTTTAAGCCTAGGATCGGGGGTTGATCTTGGAGTCGGAGTACTGTCTTTAGTTGTAGATATTGTAGAGAACTCTTCCTTGTGAGTGAGACTTGTATTTTGTCTGTAAAACCTTTTTGGGGTTCTTGAACTATTTGTGGAACTGTATTCTGTAGGGCTGCGGAAGCCCGTACCTGTATTAGTTTTGTTACTGTTGTTCTTTTTGTACTTCTGTATTATTGCTTCTTATGGTGTCTGTTAGGTTGCCTTTGACTAGATTTGAGATTTGAGGCCTTGCACTCGATGTTGCCCATCTCCATCGGATGCGGCCGGTCTGTTAGCGGGCCCGGCTTTGGGCTGGGGCGTGACAACTAGAGAGAGAGAGAGAGAGAGAGAGAGAGAGAGGAGAATGGATGAAGGGAAATTGTTTACAATTATAGCGATTCAGTTCTATAAAATACATTGTTCTTCTTGCTGTGAGATGTCTGTCTGCTTGTGTGTGTGTGGGTGTGAGAGAGAGAGAGAGATAGGAAAATGAATACTGAAAGGCAATTGTTTACAATTTTAGTCTTTCTTTCATCAAAATTTAATCAGAGATGAAGAAGTGCCGCCATCATCAAAATTTAATTAGCGTTGAGAATTTGGTGCCTTTATTTTCTGGGAAAATCGGTTTCGTAGTTGGCCATGGTATCTACTCTGTTTGGACCTTTTCATTAGTCTTTATCATATCATATTTCCACTGTGAGGCACATGTTTTTTTCAGAAAAATGCTTTTGCATTATGTTACAAAGTCAGCTTTGTAAGGTTAAATAGACTGGTTAATTTGGAAGCAGTGTTTGTAAAAAAGTCTTTCCCTGTAAGCTATAATGTGAAAAATGATGACCCTGTTGAAAATGCCTTCATACAAACCTAGTTCTCAATCATAAAGAAGAAACCTCCTATCTTTTGTTTGCTTAAGTGTACCCTCACGATCAAGTAATTTATTTGCTTCACGTGTTTTCTGGTTCTGTTATCATCAATTGCATCCATTGGTTGTTTTGTGTTTCAGGCTGAAGTGAACGTTAAGATAAAGAAAGCTTACTGCCCACCTCAAGTTGTTGAAGGAAATCCTTGTCTAGAATACTGTCACGGCCCAGCCCAACAGCCGGGCCTACTGACAGACCGGCTGCATCCCAATGGAGCTGGGCCCCACTGGGTGCAAGGCCTCAAATGTCCAACCTGGTCGAGTCAACCCCAACAGGCAACACGAGACGAAAAATAACACGGGATTATAAATATAAAAGCAATACCGAGTTCATACTAGTATGGGCTTTAACAGCCCCACAATAGTCGATCACGACACAAAACGTTTATGAACCGAATATACTAAGATACAAGTCTCACTCACACGGGTAAAATACGAGACAGGAGTCTAAAACAAGAAGTTCCACTCCAAGATAAACCCCGATCCTACGCTTGATCTTTTCCCGAGAAATAGGAAAATCGCAGAGTGTATGAGCCACAAAGGCCCAAGTAGGATCACGGAGATAACAGATAATAATAACATTGCGGAATAGTTATAATCCGAGCGAAATATAGAAATGCTCAAAATACGTAAATACGAAAATACGCGAAAACAGACGTGTACATCTCCCCGACTAATAACGGAATCAACGGCCCGCAGTGGATCTTCGACCGTGAAGTCGGAACGGAAACGAATGATATCAACGGCCGAAGCCGGATCTTCGACCGCAATCGGATGGTAGCGCTACTACGAGAGGACATGTGCACATGGCTAGGACTTACTCCTCCTAGTCGGGTAATTTGCCAGGAATGGAGATGTACTAAAAACCGCGAAAATACGGAGTACGAAGACAAGTACAATACGTAATAAAATACTTTACTCAGTAATTATCTTAAAATTAAATAAATAACAAAATACAACATAATAAACATAATAAATGCAATAATTAACAATTTTATACCATCCACCAAAAATACAGAGTTATAGTATACAGGTGCGAGAACCTACCTGGTTCCGAGCTACGAATATGAAATTACTAAATCCTGCGAATTAAGGGTTCGCTAAAACCAACCACAAGCTCTAATTCCGCTGTTTAGACTGTGAACCTATTTACAAGACAAACATAGCTGAGCTACAAGCTAAGATGATCAACTTGCAAATATTTACTTAAATTACACTCAAAAAGCAAGAAAATTTATTGAGCATGCCATAAACCCAGAAATTTTATCTCATGCATAACACAGTTAATGGCAAGCCCAATAACTAAGTGCAATTATACCAACATTATGACTTATGAACACCTCACAAGTTAAGTAGAACCAGAGAAAGTAGTACATGGGTTCTAGCAGTGAGCATTCAACTTAACAGAAATCAAATGTGTAAAGATGCTCTTCTAAGCTTGCAGTTACTCTAATTAATTAAGTCTCAAATCCTACAAATACCTCACAAATAACCTACTTGCAGAAATTGGATTCCAACCTAATTAACATCATCAACAAAGGAAATTACAAATCAAAGGCTACAGGAATTGTCATTTGATCCTAACTCTTACAGGCACAAAGCTTATCACCTCTCACACAAGAGTAAAAGGAAGCTATACAAGCAATTAAAGAAACAAATCTTGACATCCCATTCTCATGAATTTCAGCAACCATGGAGCTTATTCCATCCATGGAACCAAACATCACATGCCACATACACATAACATTACATTCTAACAAGCCACTAACAAAATCAACATCTTAACAACTCCAAATCATTCCAACAGAATAAGATACAAGGCTAAACATGGATTAAGGAATGATTTGAGATTAAAACATGCATTGCAAACATACTTTCAGTAGCCTACCACGCTTAAGAAGTACCAACTCTAAGCTTTAGCTTCCAAGAACCCAATCCTTGAAACACAAAGGAGACTTCCGGCAGACCCCGTCCTCCCTCTCCGGCGACACCAAGAAGTTCGCTAAAGTCCTTGCAAGAGCCTTCTCCGGTCGCCACACCTCCAAGAGAAAACTCGGCTAGCTTGAAGGAGAAGAAGAAGAAGAAGAAGAAGAAGAAGAAGAAGAAGAAGATGGTGAAGATGAAGGGAAAAGGCCAGCTTCTACAAGCTTTAAGGATGAAGAACCCGTCTCTTTCTCACTCTCGACCAGATCCAGAATTCTCGGGTGGTAGTTGGAAAAAAAGCTGCTAATCAAGAGAGGATTAGTCTTAATCCAGATGGTCAAAGTTGGTTGACCATTACAAATACATTAAGGTAGTGTTTGTTTTGATGTATTTGGAGTTACATGTAACTCCAAATACATCACTTTTTAAAATCCGTTGTTTGTTTTGAGGGATTTAGTTTTCCTTTGACCAAATAATAATAAAATCCTGGGATTTGGGGATTTATTAAAAAAAATAAAAAAAGTCTTATTACTAAATAATAATAAAATTAATGGTCCAATTTCACTATTAAAATAAGTTATTAAAATAAGATAGTAATAAAAAATTAATAAAATTAATAACTCACTATATTTCTAATAAAATTTTATTGGAATAAATTAATGAATATAATATAATAATAATAATAATAATAATAATAATAAAAGTAAATAAATAACTATATTTCTAAAATATTTATTACAATAAGTTAATAAATATAATAATAAGTTTGTCATAATAATAATAAAGTTAATACATAATAAATATTTACTAATTAGAATAATATAACTAAATGATAAATGAAATAATATGGGTTTAACTTTATTATGAGTAATCACACTTTTAAAATATATCAAACCAAACATATTTTGTTTAATTTCAGATTTACAAATCCTTTCAAACAAACATAAAATCTTATAATACAGTAGTTCCAGTTACATCTAACCAAACACCAGATTTAACTGCACTGTATTTTCAAATCCATGGATTTACAGTTACAATGTAATTAGAAATCTACTGCATTTAGAATTACATCCAACCAAACGCTACCTAAATACATTGTGATCCCATGGTTTGGTTCTTTTGAGGTAGAGCGACAGCCTGAAAACGGGGGAAACAAGTGAGTGCTTTTTCCAGTATCTACTATTTATTATTGTGACTTGATTGCCTTATCAAAGCTTTTCAAAACTTTAATTCATATTGTTTGTTTCAAATTAAAATTTAGAAAATGCTCACTTCTACCCTAGGTACAACTGCCGTCTTTTCTAAAATTTCATTGGCTATCTTTCCTTGAGCAGATTTTCACAAATGCCTTATCCTTTTGTGTTCCAAATTAGATTTTGAAATTTTTGGCATTGGAGTTTTGCTTTAGTGGTGGATTTAGTAATGATATCTTCTTTTCCTGAACTTATGCCAGCATGGAAGAACTAATTTTGGCTTATGGAAGTGGCACGCTGCATCCTGCTGACATAAAGCCTGCACTCTCAAAGGCATTGAATGGCATATTACAGGTAACATGCTTTTATCTTCTCAGGCATTTCATAACTTGTTAAAGTGATTTTCTGCATTGATTCATCTTGCTGACGATGTCCAGTTTTAAATTTTAAAATATGATATCTTCAGATGGGCCAATTCATGCTTTTTTTGTCATTTATTCATATATTGGCATTATGACCGTTTTGTCACGTGTTCATCTTCTTTAAACAGTTCTCAAAGATCAACATGTTCATGGCACCTCAAAGAAAGGATATTGATTTCCTATGAATTTTCAAGATATGACTGACTTTATATCTATTTTATATTTTATTTTTTTTTACTTTTTGCTTTTCCAACCGGTTCATGATCACTTCAAAGATAATGAGGTCAAACAACTGGTGAAAGCTGTCAAGGTACCAATCGTTGCTTCTAACAGATATTTGCTTTACAAAACCTGATGTTGTCACACCAAATGCAGTATGGATAAAAATACTACTAGGACCTAAAGGGATCATACCATACATGGGTTTCTCTGAAATTAGTCTGATGAGTAAATATAACATAACTATAAAATTTAAATTAAGATGAAAAAGTTGAAATATATCCTACATTTCATTAAACCTCTGAGAGCAGTCCTAATGTGATTCTATATTTTATTTAGGAACAAATTCCACGGATATATCACCTTCAATATTAGTTTTATTTTGATATGGATTTTACTTTGAATAAATCTTTTCAACCTTTCATTACATTTTGCATGCATACAAGGTTACCAGGTGATTACAAAAGAAGGAATTGCTTGCCAATGGGATTCCTCATCCTTTTTTGATCCAATTTCTTTTCAACGCCCCTTGAGAAATTACGCTTCCATTTACCCGTTAATATAATTCATCATATACTTTAATCATGCGTTGATATCTATTCAAACTCTCTCTACTATAATGTTGATTGTTGTATTTCTCTCATATTTATGACTTCAATATTGATCTGGGCCTAGGAAGCTTGAAGTTTCAACTTACAAATAAATATTAGGTTTTTTTTTGCATATTTATCAATTTCTTTTCATCTTGCTTATTGTTGAAAACCAAAACTAGTGAAACACTTATCTTTAGCAACATGAAAAAGATCATTGCTGAGTGTATTTGGGTTTTCATGTCACATATGTATCCTTCAATTTTATTTATGTTGTTTTTGTTCTCTCTCGGTTTAATGGAGTAGGCTTCTTGGAATTTTTCTTTTCAATTGGCATTATGTTGTTTTTGTTTTCTGCATAATAGTGTTCTGCATATTCATTAATATTGATTTGGAAAGTGCTTTATTTTTTGCGTAAATTTTCAAGGTTGGCTTTGGTGTCATGATGGAAAGATTTGGTACACTTCTGGCTATTATAGTTTGTTTTGGTTTGCATGGTTGGAGAATATAGAATTGATATCATAGCCTCCTTGCGGAGATAACTTCGCTGAGTACTCTCATTGCTAATCACAGCGGTCTACCTCTACTGCTCAGCAATCTGTTGTTTCTATTCTTTCAGAGGTTATGAGTAAACTAGAACTTTTAGAAAAAGCATGAGGAACAAAAACAACATACCAGATACTTAGAGAAAACATGAGGAGCAGAACTAGCAAAACTAGTACATTCTTTCTCTTTTAGTTACTCGTAATATTCAGGTAACCCTGAAACAGTTTATCGTATTGCTAGGACTGGGAAGTCTATCTCTCATGTCCTTTACCGTTCAGAAGATGTTGAACAGTGTAGTTTTCAACTCAACATCAAGATGAAGTGTCGAAGGAATTGCACCAAAATAAATGTGACATTTTGGGGTTGTTATTTTGGAATTTGTATATTTTTAATGTCATATTAGATGTTTGAACAATTATATTTTGTATTGGATTATTATATTAGATATTTTTTTATTGTACAATTTGTTTTAAAAAATATTATAGATGATATTGCAATGTGTTGTAAAGTATTGTAAATTAAGAAATAAAACAGATTTGCAAAATTTGTTCCAAAAATTGTTGCAAATATGTGCAGAAAATCTCACATTTGTGACACCTTTTGCGATACACAATTTGTTTGCAATACAATTTGCAACAATCAAAATATAGCTCAAAAGATGTAACAAATCTCACACAATTGCGACACATTTGGTGACACAATTTGCAATAATCAAAATGTGGAGAAATTTGCAATAATTAAAATATGGCTCAAGGATGTTGCAAACGATCCCAAACAATTGTGACACATTTGCAACAATCAAAATGTGGCTCAAAATATACCGCAAAACATCTCACACAATTGTGTCGCATTTTACGCATTTTACGACACAATCTTTTTGCAACACAATTTGCAACAATCAAAATATAGCGCAAAATTTATCATCATTCTCTTTTGTCATGGCCTAGTCCCAAAGCGGGACCCCCTAACAGACCAACTGCATCCAACAGGGCTGGGTCTCACCCGGTGCAAAATCTAAGATTTCAGATCCATTAAGAATTATTACCAACAAACAAGAAAGGAAGCAACAATACAAAAATACAAATGATTAATAATAAACTGAAATAATTCGAGTATAGGTTTTAACAGTCATACAAATACACAATATGCCACAGTGACAATCTAAAATAAGAATACAAATCTCATTCACACAAAATACACAATAAAGTCTACCACTTCAAGGTTCAATTATTGCAGACTGAAAAGATGACTACATAAACTAGACCAATGAACAACCCCCCTAATCCCCAGGTCCTAAGCTTACTCATCACCTTTAAGAAGAAACAAAAGCACATAGTATATGGGCCAAAAGGGTTCATTAGGATGGCAATGGTAAAAAAAAAATATAAATAACCAGAAATTTGCAGGTAACATAGTGAAAATCAGACAAAGAACAGATAATATGGTTGTAAATATATAATAATAGACAAAAATACAGAAAAATTGATAAACAAATAAAATAAAATCAAAATACTGATAACACATAAAACCAAAAGTGTACACTCCCTGACTAGTAAACAAATCAACAGTTCAAGTCCAGATCTTTGACTGTGAAGTTGGAATAGATAGAATATCAACAGCCAAAGTCGAATCTTTGACTGTAGTTGAAATGGACATGCATGCCGGTAGCACTTCTGCAAATAACATGCGCACATGACTAAGACTTACTCCTGTTTACTAGGCAAATTGTCATGAATGGAGATGTACCAAAAACGGTAGAAAATACAGAGTACAGACAAATAAATTCATAATAAATCATTTTCCAACATAAATAATTACTAAAAATAAATAGCACTTAACCAAATAAAGAGAAATACCAGTAGAATAAAAAAATAGAAATAAAATGAATAAATAAATTTTCAAATATTTTAAAATAAAATTATAATACTAAAAATACATAGTTGTACGAGTGCGAGAGCCTATTTGCTCTAGGAATAAGGTGTTTAGCTTCCTCCTTTACACCCTAGTTCAGGGTCCTAACATCGGATTCACACCAGCAAGCCAAGAAGAAGAGGTTGTTGAGAGAAGAAATAAAGTGATGAAAGAGAAGAGAAGTGGCAGGTTGTAGCCAAGCCCTTTTTATCCTTTGATTTCAATAAACTCATAACACGGTTCAATTATGCAGCCAAAAAATGCTCCAACAATCAGCCGACCAGATCTGAAAATTAAGAGTGCATGTGAAAATTCTGAGATTTAAAAGATTTTTTTATTAAGGTTAACCCTAATTAATTAGCTTAAGTAGCTAATTAAGACAGCTTAATACTAAAGACTCCAGTGAAAGAAAGAGGTGAACCTTACATAACACAAGTCTAACTCTTGCCATAATGCTACTATCTCATTGTAGTAAATAGTAACATCACACTTTCCATCCTTGGATGGCCAAATTCGAGTTTTTAATTCAAAACTTTGAGGGTAAATTTCTATATTCGAGTAAGTTTCATGTACCAAGCCCCATACCTCCTTTGCAGCCTTCATGAACATTACGGAACCCAGCATTTTTTACTCCTCTCTTGACGCCTTTTTAATATCTAGTTTCCCAGCTTACCTCTAATGCTTTCTCTTCTATCTCAGCTTTTGTGATTCTTAGCCTACTAAGTTTGCTGCTTTAACTAACAAATGTTGGGAGTTGGGTCTTCAAGAGTGCAGCCCGACCCCTCTCGCACACTTCTCCACCTCTTGAGCTTGGCACTGTCAAGGGGGAGAAGTTATTATTATTCCTTTTAAAATGACGAGCATTCTTCAACTGGTTAGGTTATTATTATTGCTGTTATTATTGCTTTTAAAATGGCAAGCATTCTTACATGATTGTTAGGATGTATATGTGCTTTTATTTGTTTAATACCTAAATACTTGATTTTGTAAACATATTTTGGCATGATTTGTTTTTTAAATTTATGAGGTTTAAAATGTTTGTTAGTTTTTTTGTAAACCTATTTCCTAAAGAAATTATTGAACAAATATATTTTAAACGAATAAAAACACAAATATAAGTTAAAAATATGCAAGATTGCTTGTCATTTAAAAGAAAAATTATACTTTTTTGAAAAAAAATATTATATTAAAAAAATAAAATATTATCAATTTTTAAAAATTGTGCTTCTCACTTTATTGACATAAACTTCCTTTAAGAGATCTTGGGTGTGGGTCTTAATATATGAACACCATGATTGAATCCCCCTCTATGGTCTATATCTACAATGTACATTTACAAAACATCTATCACACTTCTTTTAAAGAAACAAAAAAAAAAAAAAAAAAAAGGAGAAAAACCATATTACTAATTAAGTTCTTTTCTCAAATATAAAAGTTACGTTACGTTGTTTAATTTATTTATAATATTATTATATTACATAAATTTCATCTTATGATCAAGGGCACATAATTTCTTTGAGCAACCACTAATCTTAATTTTTAAAATAATTATCTTTAAAATTTTCATTAGTTATTATTATCATTTTATTCACATATACATATTATTAAAAAAATATTAATTATTTTTACTAAATATTAAATTTATCTTGTTTATTTGACTTATAATGATCTTAAATTACATTAATTTTATCTTCGTATCATCAACCGATAATTTTTATTATGTAATACATTATTCAATGTAAATAATTAAAAAACAGAATTTTGATTAGGCCCTATTTCCACTAACCTGCTCTGAGTAGTGGTGGGCATGGGCCGGTTAACCAACCCAGCGAGCCCAACCCACCGTGTTACGATTCACCGTCCCCGACTCAGACTCGGCTCGACAAGGGTATGGAACTCGTCAGGCCGGGTTGGCCGTCTAACCCAGCGGGTTCGAGTCACAGGGAGCGGGGCCCAGAATCGGCCCGGCTCCCAATTGACCCTGCGGGCATGGCCGACCCTCCAATTAACCCGGCGGGTCAAACCTGCCGGGCCGATTTAGGTCAATCCATAAAGAAATAGAAAAAAATCCTTAAAAATTCCAGAAAATTCTCAAAAATATGGAAAAAGTAAATTAATGATAAAAAATGTAATTTAATTTTAAAAATTCAAAATACATTAAATTAAAAAAAAATTATATTTTTTGCTTTAAAAACAATTTGGCTAATAACAATTCTCTCTTTCTTTCTTCTTTCTTTCTTTCTTTATTTTTCTTTCTTCTTTCCTTTCTTTGGCCGTGAACCATTTTCCATCTTTCTTCTTCTCCATCACCGATTTTGTCAGATTTTCCCCGAAAGCCTTCACTCACTTGCTCTCTTTCGGTAAGTAGTCCTACACTAGTTTTCCTTCGAGTATTTTTGTTTTTCCATCATATTTCTTCGTTGAAACCCCTAGAATAATTTTCTTGATTTCTTTAAATTTTGTTGAATTTTGGGATTAAAATGTAGCCATTGACTCTTCTATAGTGATGATTCGAGTTTCCTGTATAGATTGTTGTGTTTGGTGTTATAAATCTTTGAGAAAATCCATATTTCCTTGTCGGAGTTACTATGGCACATCTGTACCAAATTATCATTTCCTCGAAATTTTTGTTATAAAACATAAATCTTAATGTTGGACTTCATTGGTATTGATTGTTTATGATTTTGATATCTTTTGGGTCCAAAACCGTGATGTTTGCCCTACAGCTCTACCGTTAGGGTGTTAGAGTAAATTTGTGCATTCTAGGCATTCATCTTTTCATATTGGTATTTGATTAATCACTTACTCAAAGAGCTCACCTTCTCTACTTGGTTATTCTAGCCTTTCCCTCCTTTGCAAAATCATTCAGCCAAAGGCCTATTTATCTAAGTCCCAAGAGTGTATGGCGATTACAATAACCGACCATGAAATGATGCTGGTTAATGGCCCCTCCACCACCTCACCAAGTAACCATGACCCCGAGATCATTGCTCAATGGCTTCCGCAATTGCCCAGCTCAACCACTCGCCACCTTGGTCTTCGGTTAAGCCACTCACCACATTTAGATGCCATCCCGCATGTCTGTGGATCATGTGCTCGCACGGAGGAAGCTAGTTCACCACGTCACTAAAGTGTCTTACTACTTGACAACTGCCTGGTGCAACTGCTCACCTTAACCGCCCACCACTTGGCCACATGCGGATACCACTTGGAATGTCCGCTGGCCTTGTGCGAACGACAATCCACCCATGCGCACGTGTTCATGCCTCTCGGTCACACCTCCCTGCCCACCCGGAAGTCAGCTGGAGGTCACGCCTGCTTGGTATCCTCAACTACGGAAAGTTTTCCAGGCATCCTCGGTCACATCTGCCTGGCTCACCTGACTGCGGTAGGATTCCTCGACACTCTTGGTCACGCCAGCCTAGCCTACTGGCTGCAACAAGATTTTTGGCGATATGGACGCTATTGCCTTGCCACCAGCGCTGAGCAATGATTGAACTTCCCATACTTAGAATTTTCTTAGCTCGCCTTCCCTCGCCAAGATCAGCCCAATAGCTCAGCGCGCTACTGGGTGCCTAGCTATGCCATTGCAAACCTCCCCCGCCTGAAGAACCCAACACCCTCATTGGTTCCAAGGCATTCAAGTAATCTAGACTTAACCCTTCAAACTGCCATAGAGTTGTATCTGTTTTCCAACTCGCTTTGGACTTCCGCAACCCTTTTTCATTTGACAAGAAAGGATGTTCTCTGTGTCTTCTTGCTCATACCTTCGATTCTACTGTCAAGTATCCATTTGGCAACCCGCTCAAACTCCTTGGGCATAGTTGGAGGCACTCACTTAGATTTGTTCCTTGCCGGTTAAACGAGGTCATCACAGCAGGGCTTCAGATAACTAGAATGGAATATGGGACGCATCTTCAATCGTTTCGAGAGGTTCATACGATATGCTAAGTTGCTTACTTTTTGAATCACCTTAAATGGGCGTCATACTGTGAAATCAAGCCTTTATGTAGATCCTTTTGGTGAAGCTTCTTCCAAATTTGGGGCTTTTGTTTTAGCCACACTCGATTGACCACACCAAACTTCAAAAGCCACAGCTCTTGATTTGCATATTTCTTCATTCTTCGAGTTGCCTTCGGCAAGCTATATTTGGCCTTCTCAAACATCTCCTATCGATCAAGAGCAAGTCAATAGGCCGCATGACACTTCTAGCCTCCCCGTTCTTAGTGATCTCATGGGAAGTAATGGATTCATAGCCATAAGCCAACTTGAATAGCCTGTGCTCGGTCGACACTGACATGTGAAGGTTGTAGCAAAATTAAGCCAAATCCAACAAGTACAGCTAGTTCTTTTGTGATGCTGACACATAATGACGAAGGTACTCCTCTAGTTATCCATTGATTCTCTCTGTCTGTTCATTCATCCGTGGATGAATGCTTATAAAAGCCTTCAATTCTGATCCTAGCAAGCTAAACAGTAGTGTCAAGAATCAGCCTATGAATCGAGCGTCTAGATCACTTCGGATGTCCACTAGGACACCAAAGTGCTTCACCACGTGCCTTAGAAACAATTTCATTGTTTTCTAGATGGTGAAGGTTGCCGGTGAGTTGATGAAAACTGCATACATGGTAAACCAAACGACTGCCACAAGTACAGACGCATATCTTGGACTTTCGGAAAACCAGAAGTAATATCCATTGAAATGGAGGCCCAAGGCCTCTCGGGGATCAGTAAAGGTTGTAAGAGACCCGCTTCCTCCGCCTTTTCTGTTTTGTCCATTTGGCACACATAACATGACTTAACATAGGCTTCAATGTCTTCATCGATGTTCGGCCAATAATAATGTCGGGACAACATCGCCTTCATCTTTTCTCGGTTTGGATGTCTTGCCCAACACATATCATGCATCTCTTTAAGAAATAGTCGGGCAAATGTTCCCCCACCCCAGGAACATACAACTTGGCACCTTTGGCATGGAGTAAGCCGTCTTCCAGCCAATATCGAGGAATGATGTCATCCTTCACATCATGAACAAGTTTTCTATGTTGTGTGTCCGCTTCTACCATCTACCGGATCTTCTCCAACAAATACGACTCCACTTGTGACAAGACAGCAAGGAACTTAGTGATGACCTCTTTCCGACTTAGAGCGTCTGCCACTTAATTGTGTTTGTCCAGCTTACGTTGCCATTCAAAGTCATTGTTGTGTTTCAGTCTTTCCACACATGTGTCATTATCTACACTATTTTAGAACAATCGTGTCTTGAGTTTTGGCACATTTTTAGTCGTTTTAGGCTTAAAACATAGTTTTAGAAGCAAGCATGGTCGTGCTCTAGGCCGCGCTCTTAACCGTGCTATTCTCTAGATGTTTTGGACTTTGTTTTCAGCAACCTGTAAAATACATGGGAAGAATCACGCCTGTACTTTAGGAGCACGGAGATGATAGGGGCAGAAAATTCGTGCTTTTCTCCCACTGAAATTCCTATAAAATGCATGGGATGAAGCAAGCCCATGCTTCTTGCTCGTGTTTTGACAAAAAAGATGTGCTCTTTTGCCTTGATTTTCTCATAGAGTGCATGAGCATTAGCACGCCCATGCTTTTGCCCATGCTTGCATTGAGATGAGTTCACTTTTTTTGGAGAGAAGCATGGCCAGGCTTAGATTAGCACGGTCGTGCTCTTGACCGTGCATTTCCAAGGTATTTAAAGTCTTGAACTTGAGCCCTAATTCTCAAAGGATTTTTTTTCTTTCTCTCCCCTTTGTTCCCATTGATCCACTGAATTTAATTGAATTGTGAAATCTTATTTCCATGCTATAATCTTGGTTTTGATTTACATGGTAATGATGTTTACCACTGATATGTCAATATTGTCTTGGACAATGACCCTGTGAAATGAATTACATGAACTATATTGTTGATATACTTTTTGTGGTCTTGATGGTGATGTACTTGCAACTCGCCTGTTGCAGGAGAGGTCTCCTCGATCCAACCTTTAGAGCTGGCTTGGTGGACTAAGCTGATCTGTCCACTTGAAGCGGTACATAGAGTCCTCGCTAAATGAATATCGGGAGTCCAAAGTCACTACATGACCTCAATAGGTCAACGTCAATAACATGATTGCCTTGATGACTTTAAACTTAGTCGCGGTCACGGCTAGAGTTTAGAGAGGTTTTTAGACCATGATTCGCTTGCTCGTGATACAAGTTTGTATTTTGAGAAAAATATATCTTTTTGCAACCATATCTTTGAGGTTTGAACATTTGTATATTTTTTGGAAAGTAAATTGGTTTGATGAAAACTTTGTGTTTTAGAAAATGTGTTTATATATTGTTTTCATGACAAGTATCATGTTTTATTATTTTAAAACTCGTATTACACCATTTAAGAGTGTTGAATGTGAAACCTCATTTGAATTATAAAAATATCGGTCTCTCATGCTATATGTAGTATTCATATATGTATATTTATACCTGTATATATATATACTACTGCAAAGTTTGGTTTTATCGCTTTATTGAATATTTTATACTCTATAGAATTGTGCTGACCCATTCACTGAGTGACTCTGGTTACTCCCCCTTTTTTTCCCTTCCAACCTCTCGCTAGTAGTGGCATTGCAGCGGATAGGAGTATTGTGCATACTTTAACTATTTTATTCTAAATCCTTATTTCATGTGTATCTGTTTCTTAAACATATGTATTGTATAAGAACATGGATCCACTAATGTATTTATCGCCCTTTGGCTTTGTTTGTATGGCTGTCTAACCTTCTTGGAAACCTTGTTGTATATATGAAAAGTTTGTTTTATTGAATCTTATATTCAGGCTTTGGTTTGATTCCTTTTTTCTTGTTATTCTTGTACTCTGCTTTTTATGTTTTAGACTTGTAATCTCTGTTCAGATTTGTTCCTCCCAGATTTGAGTGGCGTGGGTGTCCGTCCTAGGTTTGTCGCGGCGATTGTTTCATGTCGGTCCGTGGGATGAGGCGTGACAGCCATATTCTTGTAGAAACTCTTGCTATCTATTTTGCCTCGGTGATAACTTCTTTTGGGTTGAGAAGTATGTGCTCACCACATTTTCTATTTTCACCACGAACTTGGTTCCAAGCAAGTAGATCTGCCACACCGAAAAGCAGTGTACAGCAGCAAGCATTTCCTTCTTATGAGCAGAATAATTTTTCTCGGTCTCCTTCAGCTTCCAACTTTAAAAGGCAATGGGGTGCCCTTCCTACACTAACAGCCCGCCCACAATCCTATTTGATGCATCCCTATGCACTTGAAAACTAGATTCAAAATCAAGCAGCTTCAAGACAGGGTCTTTAGCAATTGCTGCCTTAAGTTTGCCAAATGTGGCCTATTCTTCCTTATCCCAGCACCAAGGATGATCCTTCTTCAACAAATTAGTAAGAGGAACCACCCTCTTCGAGTAATCTTTCATGAACTTGCTATAGTAATTCACAAACCAAGGAATAACCGTAATTCAGGAAATCACAAACCAAGGAATAACCGTAATTCAGGAACTTTGATAGGGGCCGGCCAATCTAGAAATGCCTCAACCTTCTTCTGATCCATCTTCACCTCGCCCTTGGAAACTTAATGTCCCAAGAAGAGGAAGGTCTTCTGGCCAATTCACACTTTTCTAGTTTTAGATAGAGTTCATGTTCCCTCAATATAGTCAACACCAACCTAAGATGGTGAAGGTGATCTTCCTAACATTATAGTCACCACATCATCAAGGTACACAACCACAATGACACCGATCTAATCATGAAAGACATCATTCATAAGATTACAAAAGTTAGCATGAGCATTTGTGAGCCTAAAAGGCATGACAAGAAATTCAAAATAACCATAATGAGTAACACAGGTGGTTTTAGATTCATCACCATTCATTATGCGAAATTCCCAATGTCCAGAATGTAAGTCTAGTTTGGTGAAGAAACTCACTTTGAACAACTGATCGAACAAGTCTTGAATGAGAATAACTGGGTACTTGTTCTTCACTATGACTTTGTTCAAATCCCGATAGTCAATACATAATCTCTTCTAGCCATCCTGATTCCTTTGAAAGAGAATGGGAGCAACCATAATGGGCCTTAGAGGGCTGAACATAACCCACATCCAACAATTCATTGAGTTGAGACTTCAACTTTTTCAACTCCAAAGGCAATATGTGATAGGGAGCCTTGGCGAGCGGCTTCACTCCTGGAACAAACTCAATCTAATGGTCTATCACTCGCTAAGGTAGGAGCCGCTTTGGCAATTCAAGGTGCATCATGTCCTTGAATTCATCCAACATGCCAGCCACTTATCCGAGACCTCTGTAACCTTATCTAGTTTCAATTGCAGCAAAACGGCCAAGTAGTGGGCTCACCTTTCTTCAATGGATGCTCCACTTGCACGGCCGAAAGGAGTGCTTCCAATTCCTTTTTTTCTTCCAAAACCTAGCAACAAAGAATGGTCGTAACTCCTCCATGAGAAGTATTCAACCCAAATGCGGCATTACAGTGGCCTTCACTGTTGTGAGGAAGCTGATGTCGTGGATGAGCTCAAAGTCATCAAAAGGCATGATCAATAGGTAAATCTTCCCATCCCAGTCACCTATGCTGATGGCAATACCTTGCACCACACTGGCCACCTACTGCGCCTTAGAGTTAATTGCCTTCATTAGGCTGGTGTGTTTGCCAACATCGAGCTTTAGCTGCGTAGCCGCCACAATGCTAACAAAGCTATGTGTGACACTCATATCCACCATAGCATCGATTTCCCTGAAATTCACAATCCCATGCACATAGAGAAAAAGTATAGGAGCACTACCCTTCATAGTTCAAAATGCTCCCAACAGCTACAAGGGGTTGATGTGCGGTGGAGGATCCATATCACCACCCTCTTCAGGGGCTAAAGTGGCCAGCTTCTCCATGGAATTGGAGCTTTTCACCGACTAAATAAACTCCACCTAAGCCTCCTTCACATTAGTAGCCTTGCCACCATAGGGTTCACACCCACAATTGCTATGCATCTCAGTCCTCCATTCTTTGGCCCTCTTTGTCCTCCTCTTTTTGGGGTTGAATTCAAACTTGTCAGCATTAAGGACCAGGAGTCCGCCACCTCATGGACATGACCGAGCTCGCCGCCATGATTGGTATAATATTCGCATCTCTGACAATGTGGTAGGAGTGACACATCACCTTCTAGCAACACATCGATCAAGGCTTCCAATCGCCTGATGACACCTCCAAGTCATTCCAACCGCTCGTCAATGCAATCTAAAGTATCTTTTGTGACTCCGGCCATCTCGTAAACTCTGGAGATCTAATACCAGTTGTTATAGTTCTACCGAGAAGAGGTTAGGGTAGTCATTACTTAGTTTTCTTTTCTTTCCTCCCAATAGACTATGATAGCGCAAAGCCAACCCTTAGCCATCGCTAGCCAATCCACACCTCACTATCATGAAAGCAAGCGAAAGTAAACAAGGAAACACATAAAAGATGGCAGCCGAAAGAGTTAGATTTTATTGATAACAAATTTTATTGATAACTCACTCAATGATTTCACTCTCTTCAATTGGCTATTCCAGCCTCTCCTTCCTTCACAAAATCATTCGACCAAAGGCCTATTTATCTAAGTCCCAAGAGTGTGTGGCGGTTACAATAACTGACTACTAAAGGATGTGGGTTAATGGCTACTCCACCATCTTCCTAAGTGGCCATGACCTGGAGATCATGGCTCAACTGTCTACGCAAGCGCCCAAGCAACTACTTGTGCCTTGGTCTACAGTCAAGTCTCTCACCACATCCCAACGCATGTGCAGACAAAACCTGTTAACCACGTTGCCAAGTATCCAATGACCTGACAACAGCCTGGTGTAACCACTTGCCTCAACTGAACATGACTTGGCCCCGTGCTAACAACACTCTGCCTATCTCATGGGCTTGTACGCACTAGCCCATGACTCTCGGTCACGCTTGCCTGGCCCACCCAACAACGACAAGTTTACTCGACACCCTCGGTCAAGCCAACCTGGTCCCCTCGATTTCGACAAGTTTTCCCAACACCCTTGGTCATGTCTGCCTAGCTCACCCGGCTGTAGCAAAATTCTCCGGCACTCTCGATCACACCAGCCTAGCCAACTTGCCCACGGAAGGATTTTCTGGACCTACGAGCTACTATCTTGCCACCTGCGTTGACCAATGATTAGGCTTCCCATATTTAGAATTTTCTTAGCTTGCCTTCCCTCGTCCACGATCAGTCTGGTAGCATCCCATGCTATAGAGCACCCCGCTGGGCCGTTACAGATTATATGGCACATCAAATAATTAGATCTCATTAAATTACTGGTTATGAAATATCAGTTTTTATTTATGTTTTTGATAGTCATTAATTTTGCATTGTATCTCATAATTTTAAGTTGGGGCATCCAAGAATGTGCGTTCAAGTAAAGCCTATAATGGAATATCAGATTTAAATTTCGAGCAACAAATGCATCTATTCATATAATTTCGAGCCATGTAAACGTACTCTAATCACATTAGTAATTGCATATATAATGTTACCTTTCTTTCTTTCTTTTTTTTCCTTTTTCTTTCATCTTTCCTTTCTTTGGCTGTGACCCTCTTTTTCTTCTTTCTTCCACCCCATCAAAGATTTCATCAGAGCGTTGCCTAAAAGCCTTCATTCGCTTGCTTTCTTTTTCGGTAAGTATTCCTAGACTAGTTTTTCTTCGAGTATTTTTGTATTTCCACAGTACTTCTTCCTTGAAAATTCTATAAAACTTTTCTTGATTTTTTTAGATTTAGTTGTCTTTTGGTCTTAAAATGTATCCCAGACTTTTTTAAAGTGATGGTTTGAGTTTCCAGCAAAGATTGTTGTATTTGATGTTGTAAATCTTTGAGAAACTCCATGTCATCATTTCTTTGAAATTCTTTTTGCAAAACGTAAATCATAATGCCTGGGCTTCGTTGGCATTCATAGTTTTTTATTTTGAGGTCTTCTGCATCCAAAACTGTGTCGTCTGCCCTATATTCCTAGTGTTAGGGCGTTAGAATAAATTTGTGCATTCTAGGCATTCATCTTTTCACTTTCATATTTTGTTCATAGTTTTCATTCGTTTAGTTAGGTGGTGAAAACTCTTGTAAGAGAAAAGAGATCGTCGAGGAGTGAGCGTGTCCAAAGCCTTGGGGAGTTGTTCTATGAGTGGTTGAAAGATTACTGTATAGTCATGATATGTGTAGTATAATATTTTGCCTATATGATTTACAGTTTACTTTCATATCAAATCGTGTTTTATTACCTGAAATGATTTTACCAGAAAGAATTGAGAATCTTGGGTATTTGGAAAACAATTATGCGTCTTACTTGAACTTGGCATTTCTATTTTGATATATATGTTGAGGATAAGAATATGCTAGTGTCCATATGTAGTTATACTCCAAATGTGGAAGGACAATTTTACTGAAATGCTTACACATGTTTTTGAAAAAACTTAGAAAATTTCATTTGACCCTGCCATTGAGAGTTTGGAATGGACCTTTTAGTCATCAAGTCTTTATCAAGCTCTTTCAAACTCGACATCGAAGATTCTTTTAGTTGATTTAGACTTTAATATAGATACATTTTTTAATTTAGATTGGTTGGATGGAACATCGAAAAAAAAAAGAAAGAAAATTTTGAATGGTTGCATTCCTTTTCTATTAAAATTAACATACGATGCAGACCTAGTTGCAATTTCTCATTTAATAGTTTTGCTTTCTAGTTTTTTTTTAATTTTAATATGTTATAAATACATATAATTATTGCTAGATAAAAGAAAATCTTGATTTTGATTTAACTGGAAATGTCAATACAACTGGCAAGAGCGACATGAAAAAGATCACAAAGAAGGATGGCAAGCTATAAAAGGCAATTCGTTCTTATTGACTTAAATAACCATCTCTCATCAACCTTCTTCTCCACAACCTCATTCCTTCAAGGAACTGTATAACCTGCATCCAAATCAATCAATTACCAACAAACATCAATAAAATCAAATCATGCACCATGACTATTGATTCTAGAAAGCAGAAGTTCTATTAATGGCATCATTATATATATATATATATATATATCTATATATATATATACACACTTACTTCCGCATTTGGTTCCACGAGGAAGAGGATTGGTGCAATACCGACAGCACTCAACTAGCTTGGCCATGCTTATGGACCGCTCAACAGCTGCAGAAATGGTGGGGCAAATTGCCACCATGTCTGAGTTTTGGATGTGCATGCAACAAATGATCGAAGGTCGCAAAGCTGGTCCTCCCAATCGAAGATACGATCTACAGCTTAATAGTATCTTGCTCAGAGGGGTTTGATCTCCCATCACCCTCACGGCACCAATCATCAACATAAAAACCAGGATAATGTAGCCTACCCCTTGAACTCTCGCCATCTTCTCTAACTCTCTCTTTTTTAGTTGTGGGGAAGCTATGTCGAGGTATAGCATATTTAAAGAAGATGTATAGTGTATATATAGAAGGTCCTTATCTGACATCTTCAGGATTGACACCCATCTCCAAATATTGTTTCAATAAAACACATTTAAGAAGAGGTAGTAATTACAACGTGGAAGTTGCACTTTGCTGACTTGTAGAATATTAATGGCAAGTAATAATCACCATGGAAAAGTTGTTAACTGACATATGGCTCGTAAATTGCTTTTGTTGATTTGAAAAGATAAATTTCCCACCTGCCATTTTTAATCTTTCTAAATGGGACGCAGTGATCTTCTATCTAGGGCATATTATTCTACGTTTTACTTTTTCCTTTTATATTAATAAATTTTGTATATGCAAGTAAAATTTATGGACTGATGTTAAAAATCTATCATTCTCGAATCTCTTGTTGGATCCCTCCTCTTCTCACATTCCTTAGCTCTTATACGTATGGATACCAATGGGACTCTACCCCCTAAATCTTTATGCATCTTAGTTGTTGAAATGCTAAAAATGATAAGTGTTGAGATGTGAACTACACACTATGAGTGGATATAATAAAATATTTTCGTTTAGCCATGTAAATGTACTCTAATCACATTAATAATTGCATATATAATGTTACCTTTCAAGTTTTAATACAAAAACAAAGCTTTAGTAATCAAAAATTTGGATTGGGTTTAGACAATCTAGACTAAATATGTTGACTATTGTGCCCCCCAGTATCTAAAATTTGATATTTTTTTCTTTAAAAAAAAATTTTGGTTGATAGCCATTCTTTCTTTCTTTTTTTTTCTCTTTCTTTCTTCTTTCCTTTCTTTGGCTGTGACCCTCTTTTTCTTCTTTCATCCACCCCATCAAAGATTTCATCAGAGCGTCGCCTAAAAGCCTTCATTCGCTTGTTTTCTTTTTCGGTAAGTATTCCTAGACTAGTTTTTCTTCGAGTATTTTTGTATTTCCACCGTATTTCTTCCTTGAAAATTCTAGAATACTTTTCTTGATTTTTTTAGATTTAGTTGTCTTTTGGTCTTAAAATGTATCCCTGACTTTTTTAAAGTGATGGTTTGAGTTTCCAGCAAAGATTGTTGTATTTGGTGTTGTAAATCTTTGAGAAACTCCATGTCATCATTTCTTTGAAATTCGTTTTGCAAAACGTAAATCATAATGCCTGGGCTTCATTGGCATTCATTGTTTTTTATTTTGAGGTCTTCTGCATCCAAAACTGTGCCGTCTGCCCTATAGTCCTAGTGTTACGGTGTTAGAATAAATTTGTGCATTCTAGGCATTCATCTTTTCACTTTCATATTTTGTTCATAGTTTTCATTGGTTTAGTTAGGTGGTGAAAACTCTTGTAAGAGAAAAGAGATTGTCGAGGAGTGAGCGTGTCCAAAGCGTAGGGGAGTTGTTCTATGTGTGGTTGAAAGATTACTGTATAGTCATGATATGTGTAGTATAATATTTTTCCTATATGATTTACAGTTTACTTTCATATCAAATCGTGTTTTATTACCAGAAATGATTTTACCTGAAAGAATTGAGAATCTTGGGTATTTGGAAAACAATTATGCGTCTTTCTTGAACTTAGCATTTCTATTTTGATATATATGTTGAGGATAAGAATATGCTAGTGTCCATATGTAGTTATACTCCAAATGTGGAAGGACAATTTTACTGAAATGCTTACACATGTTTATAAAACAACTTAGAAAATTTCATTTGACCCTGCCATTGAGAGTTTGGAATGGACCTTTTAGTCATCAAGTCTTTATCAAGCTCTTTCAAACTCGACATCGAAGATTCTTTTAGTTGATTTAGCCTTTAATATAGATACATTTTTTAATTTAGATTGGTTGGATGGAACATCGAAAAAAAAAAAGAAAGAAAATTTTGAATGGTTGCATTCCTTTTATATTAAAATTAACATACGATGCAGACCTAGTTGCAATTTCTCATTTAATAGTTTTGCTTTCTAGTTTTTTTTAATTTTAATATGTTATAAATACATATAATTATTGCTAGATAAAAGAAAATCTTGATTTTGATTTAACTGGAAATGTCAATACAACTGACAAGAGCGACATGAAAAAGATCACAAAGAAGCCTGGCAAGCTATAAAAGGCAATTCGTTCTTATTGACTTAAATAACAATCTCTCATCAACCTTCTTCTCCACATCCTCATTCCTTCAAGGAACTGTATAACCTGCATCCAAATCAATCAATTACCAACAAACATCAATAAAATCAAATCATGCACCATGACTATTGATTCTAGAAAGCAGAAGTTCTATTAATGGCATCATTATATATATATATATATATATATATACACACTTACTTCCGCATTTGGTTCCAGGAGGAAGAGGATTGGTGCAATACCGACAGCACTCAACTAGCTTAGCCATGCTTATGGACCGCTCAACAGCTGCAGAAATGGTGGGGCAAATTGCCACCATGTCTGAGTTTTGGATGTGCATGCAACAAATGATCGAAGGTCGCAAAGCTGGTCCTCCCAATCGAAGATACGATCTACAGCTTAATAGTATCTTGCTCAGAGGGGTTTGATCTCCCATCACCCTCACGGCACCAATCATCAACATAAAAACCAGGATAATGTAGCCTACCCCTTGAACTCTCGCCATCTTGTCTAACTCTCTCTTTTTCAGTTGTGGGGAAGCTATGTCGAGGTATAGCATATTTAAAGAAGGTGTATAGTGTATATATAGAAGGTCCTTATCTGACATCTTCAAGATTGACACCCATCTCCAAATATTGTTTCAACAAAACACATTTAAGAAGAGGTAGTAATTACAACGTGGAAGTTGCACTTTGCTGACTTGTAGAATATTAATGGCAAGTAATAATCACCATGGAAAAGTTGTTAACTGACATATGGCTCGTAAATTGCTTTTGTTGATTTGAAAAGATAAATTTCACACCTGCCATTTTTAATCTTTCTAAATGGGACGCAGTGATCTTCTATCTAGGGCATATTATTCTACGTTTTACTTTTTCCTTTTATATTAATAAATTTTGTATATGCAAGTAAACTTTATGGACTGATGTTAAAAATCTATCATTCTCGAATCTCTTGTTGGATCCCTCCTCTTCTCACATTCCTTAGCTCTTATACATATGGATACCAATGGGACTCTACCCCCTAAATCTTTATGCATCTTAGTTGTTGAAATGCTAAAAATGATAAGTGTTGAGATGTGAACTACACACTATGAGTGGATATAATAAAATATTTTCGTTTAGCCATGTAAATGTACTCTAATCACATTAATAATTGCATATATAATGTTACCTTTCAAGTTTTAATACAAAAAAAAAGCTTTAGTAATCAAAAATTTGGATTGGGTTTAGACAATCTAGACTAAATATGTTGACTATTGTGCCCCCCCCCCACCCCGTATCTAAAATTTGATTTTTTTTTCTTTAAAAAAAAATTTTGGTTGATAGCCATTCTTTCTTTCTTTTTTTTTTCTCTTTCTTTCTTCTTTCCTTTCTTTGGCTGTGACCCTCTTTTTCTTCTTTCTTCCACCCCATCAAAGATTTCATCAGAGCGTCGCCTAAAAGCCTTCATCCGCTTGCTTTCTTTTTCGGTAAGTATTCCTAGACTAGTTTTTCTTCGAGTATTTTTGTATTTCCACCGTATTTCTTCCTTGAAAATTCTATAATACTTTTCTTGATTTTTTTTAGATTTAGTTGTCTTTTGGTCTTAAAATGTATCCCTGACTTTTTTAAAGTGATGGTTTGAGTTTACAGCAAAGATTGTTGTATTTGGTGTTGTAAATCTTTGAGAAACTCCATGTCATCATTTCTTTGAAATTCTTTTTGCAAAACGTAAATCATAATGCCTGGGCTTCGTTGGCATTCATTGTTTTTTATTTTGAGGTCTTCTGCATCCAAAACTGTGTCGTCTGCCCTATAGTCCTAGTGTTAGTGCGTTAGAATAAATTTGTGCATTCTAGGCATTCATCTTTTCACTTTCATATTTTGTTCATAGTTTTCATTCGTTTAGTTAGGTGGTGAAAACTCTTGTAAGAGAAAAGAGATCGTCGAGGAGTGAGCGTGTCCAAAGCCTAGGGGAGTTGTTCTATGAGTTGTTGAAAGATTACTGTATAGTCATGATATGTGTAGTATAATATTTTTCCTATATGATTTACAGTTTACTTTCATATCAAATCGTGTTTTATTACCTGAAATGATTTTACCAGAAAGAATTGAGAATCTTGGGTATTTGGGAAACAATTATGCATCTTAGTTGAACATGGCATTTCTATTTTGATATATATGTTAAGGATAAGAATATGCTAGTGTCCATATGTAGTTATACTCCAAATGTGGAAGGACAATTTTACTGAAATGCTTACACATGTTTATAAAAAACTTAGAAAATTTCATTTGACCGTGCCATTGAGAGTTTGGAATGGACCTTTTAGTCATCAAGTCTTTATCAAGCTCTTTCAAACTCGACATCGAAGATTCTTTTAGTTGATTTAGACTTTAATATAGATACATTTTTTAATTTAGATTGGTTGGATGGAACATCGAAAAAAAAAAAAAAGAAAATTTTGAATGGTTGCATTCCTTTTCTATTAAAATTAACATACGATGCAGACCTAGTTGCAATTTCTCATTTAATAGTTTTGCTTTCTAGTTTTTCTTTATTTTAATATGTAAATAATTAAAAAAAGTAAATTTCATTAGGCCCTATTTCCACTAACCTGCAATGAGTAGTGGTGGGCATGGGCCGGTTAACTGGCCCGGCGAGCCAGACCCACCATGTTGTGATTCACCGACCCCGACCCCGACCCAAACCCTACTCGACAAGGGTATGGAACTCATCAGGCCGGGTTAACCGTCTGACCCAGCAGGTTCGAGTCACAGGGAGCGGGGCCTAGAATCGGCGTTGCTCCCAATTGACCAAGCGGGCCGGGCCGACCCTCCAGTAAACACGGCGGGTTTGACCGGCCGGGCGATTTAGGCCCATCCATAAAGAAATAGAAAAAAATCCTTAAAAATTCCAGAAAATTCTGAAAAATAGGGAAAAAGTAAATTAATTATCAAAAAATGTAATTTAATTTTAAAAATTCAAAATACATTAAATTAAAAAAAATTTATATTTTTTGCTTTAAAAAAAAAATGGCTAGTAACCATTCTCTCTTTCTTTCTTTATTTTTCTTTCTTCTTTCCTTTCTTTGGCCGTGAACCATTTTCCATCTTTCTTCTTCTCCATCACCGATTTTGTCAGGCTTTCCCCAAAAGTCTTCACTCACTTGCTCTCTTTCGGTAAGTAGTCCTGCACTAGTTTTCCTTCGAGTATTTTTGTTTTTCCATCATATTTCATTTTTGAAAACCCTAGAATAATTTTCTTGATTTCTTTAAATTTGGTGAATTTTGGGATTAAAATGTACCCCCTGACTCTTCTATAGTGATGATTCGAGTTTCCTGTATAGATCGTTGTGTTTGGTGTTATAAATCTTTGAGAAAATCCATGTTTCCTTGTCGGAGTTACTATGGCACATCTGTACCAAATTATCATTTCCTCGAAATTTTTGTTCTAAAACATAAATCTTAATGTTGGACTTCATTGGTATTGATTGTTTATGATTTTGATGTCTTTTGGGTCCAAAACCGTGATGTTTTCCCTACAGCTCTACCGTTAGGGTGTTAGAGTAAATTTGTGCATTCTAGGCATTCATCTTTTCATTTTGGTATTTGATTCATAGTTCTCATTTTTTTTTTTAAATAGGTGGTGAAACCTTTTCTAAGGGAAAAGGATCGCCAAGGTGCGAGCGTGTCTAAAGCCTAGGCATCTTGATCAATGAGTGGTTGAAATATTACTATATAAGCTTGATATGCATATATAATATTTTTTCTATATGATTTACAGTTTCTATATGACATTGACTCAAATAATATTATGTAAATTCCTTTGTCAAAATCATCAAGTGAATGATGGACAAACTGGTAATTAACCCTATAGGTTTTTCTATAAATAGTGTATAGCCGTTTAGTGATGTATTCCAATTAACTCTTTGTAAAACCATTGAAACCCATATAAATTGCTTGAAGGAAAATAATTGAAAGAACATCTCATTAAGAAAATCATACATCATGTAAGTCTAAGCATATAAAGATATCATGAAAATAAATTCTAAAGGTAGAACCTGTGGCTCAAGCCCTCAAGCTCAATGAGGAAATCCGAACATAATTACAAAGAGTTCAACTTAGAGGAAGATCCCAAGAAAAATAAAACTCAACTAGAGTATAAAGGGGCCTGTTCAATAAAACCCTAAGCAAGAAAAAATCAAGCTCGGTAAAAAATATCCAAGATTAAAAATGAAGTTACTACCTAACACAACCAATTCAAATATTAAACTCAGTTAATAGGGTGTATATATAATTAGAGAACTAATTAGATTAAATTGATTTTAAGCTCTTTTTTGTTTTTGTTCTTTTTATTTTTTAATAAGATCCCTGAAAAACCTCCCTCGCTAGGACCAACTCACATTCCAACATCCAGATTTGATTGTTAGTTGATTAAGATTCATAATACTAATGTTGGAGGTTGTCACAGTCCTATCGAGAGAAGGTTAACGTAGCCAACACTTAGTTTGTTTCTTCCCTCACAATTGACCATGATGGCACAATGCCCGCCCTTGCCAGTTGCCAATGAATCCTCACCTCACTATCAAGAAGGCAAACGGAAGTAAACAAGAAACACACAAAAGATGGCAGCTAAAGACTCAGATATTATTAATCACTTACTCAAAGAGCTCACCTTCTCTACTTGGTTATTCTAGCCTTTCCCTCCTTCGCAAAATCATTCAGACAAAGGCCTATTTATCTAAGTCCCAAGAGTGTAAGGCGATTACAATAACCAACCATGAAATGATGCGGGTTAATGGCCCCTCCACCACCTCACCAAGTAACCATGACCCAGAGATCATTGCTCAATGGCTTCCGCAGCTGTCTAGCTCAACCACTCGCCACCTTGGTCTTCGATTAAGCCACTCACCACATTCAGATGCCATCCCGCACGTATGTGGATCATGTGCTCGAACGGAGGAAGCTAGTTCACCACGTCACTAAAGTGTCTTACTACTTGACAACCGCCTGGTGCAACTGCTCACCTCAACCGCCCACGACTTGGCCACATGCGGATACCATTTGGAATATCCGCTGGCCTTGTGCAAACGACAATCCACCCATACGCACGTGTTCATGCCTCTCGGTCACACCTCCCTGAATACCCGGAGTCAGGTGGAGGTCACGCCTGCCTGGTATCCTCAACTACGGCAAGTTTTCCAGGCATCCTCGGTCACTTCTGCCTGGCTCACTTGACTGCGGTAGGATTCCTCGACACTCTTGGTCACGCCAGCCTAGCCTACTCGGCTGCAACAAGATATTTGGCGCTATGCAAGCTGCTGCCTTGCCACCAGCGCTGAGCAATGATTGGGCTTCCCATACTTAGAATGTTCTTAGCTCGCCTTCCCCCGGCCAAGATCAGCCCAATGGCTCAGCGCGCTACCGGGTGCCTAGCTATGCCATTGCAAACCTCCCCCGCCTGAAGAACCCAACACCCTCATTGGTTCCAAGGCATTCAAGTAATCTATACTTAACCCTTCAAACTGCCATAGAGTTGTATCTTTTTTCCAACTCGCTTTGGACTTCGGCAACCCTTTTCCATTTGACAAGAAAGGATGTTCTCTGTTTCTTCTTGTTCATACCTTCGATTCTACGTTCAAGTATCCATTTGGCCACCCGCTCAAACTCCTTGGGCATAGTTGGAGGCACTCACTTAGATTTGATTCTTGCCGGCTAAGCATGGGCACTCACTCAGAATGGAATATGGGATGCATCTTCAATCGTTTCAAGAGGTTTATACGATATGCTAAGTTGCTAACTTTTTGAATCACCTTAAATGGGCATCATACTGTGAAATCAAGCCTTTATGTAGATCCTTTTGGTTAAGCTTCTTCCAAATTTGGGGCTTTTGTTTTAGCCACACTCGATTGACCACACTGAACTTCAAAAGCCACAGCTCTTGATTTGCATACTTCTTCATTCTTCGAGTTGCCTTCGCAAAGCTATATTTGGCCTTCTCAAGCATCTCCTATCAGTCAAGAGCAAGTCCATAGCCGCATGACACTTCTAGCCTCCCCGTTCTTAGTGATCTCATGGGAAGTAATGGATTCATAGCCATAAGCCAACTTGAATAGCCTGTGCTCGGTCGACACTGACATGTGAAGGTTGTAGCAAAATTAAGCCACATCCAACAAGTCCAGCTAGTTCTTTTGTGATGCTGACACATAATGACGAAGGTACTCCTCTAGTTGTCCATTGATTCTCTCTGTCGGTTCATTCATCCGTGGATGAATGCTTATAAAAGCCTTCCATTCTGATCCTAGCAAGCTAAACAGTAGTGTCAAGAATCAGCCTATGAATCGAGTGTCAAGATCACTTCGGATGTCCACTAGGACACCAAAGTGCTTCACCACGTGCCTTAGAAACAATTTCATTGTTTTCTAGATGGTGAAGGTTGCTGGTGCAGGGATGAAAACTGCATACATGGTAAACCAAACGACCGCCACAAGTAAAGACGCATATCTTGCACTTTCGGAAAACCAGAAATAATATCCATTGAAATGGAGGCCCAAGGCCTCTCGGGGATCAGTAAAGGTTGTAAGAGACCCGCTTCCTCTGCCTTTTCTGTTTTGTCCATTTGGCACATATAACATGACTTAACATAGGCTTCAATGTCTTCATCGATGTTCGGCCAATAATAATGTCGGGACAACATTGCCTTCATCTTCACTCGGCTTGGATGTCCCGCCCAACACATATCATGCATCTCTTTAAGAAACAGTCAGGCGAATGTTCCCCCCCCCCCCAGGAACATACAACTTGGCACCTTTGGCATGGAGTAAGATGTCTTCCAGCTAATATCGAGGAATGATGTCCTCCTTCACATCATGAACAAGTTTTCTATGTTGTGTGTCCGCTTCTACCATCTACCGGATCTTCTCCAACAAATACGACTCCACTAGTGACAAGACAGCAAGGAACTCAGTGATGACCTCTTTCCGACTTAGAGCATCTGCCACTTAATTATGCTTGTCCAGCTTACGTTGCCATTCAAAGTCATTGTAGTGTTTCAGTCTTTCCACACATGTGTCATTATCTACACTATTTTAGAACAATCCTGTCTTGAGTTTTGGCACATTTTTAGTCATTTTAGGCTTAAAACATAGTTTCAGAAGCAAGGATGGCCGTGCTCTTAACCGTGCTATTCTCTGGATGTTTTGGACTTTGTTTTCAGCAACCTGTAAAATACATGGGAAAAATCACTCCTGTACTTTAGGAGCACGAAGATGATAGGGGAAAAAAATTCGTGCTTTTCTCGCACTGAAGTTCCTGTAAAATGCATGGGATGAAGCAAGCCCATGCTTTTTGCTCGTGTTTTGACAAAGAAGATGTGCTTTTTTTCCCTGATTTTCTCTTAAAGTGCACGAGCATCAGCACGCCCATGATTTTTCCCATGCTTGCATTGGGATGAGTTCACTTTTTCAGAGAGAAGCATGGCCAGGCTTAGATTAGCACGGTCGTGCTCTTGACCGTGCATTTCCAAGGTATTTAAAGTCTTGAACTTGAGCCCTAATTCTCAAAGGATTCTTTTTCTTTCTCTCCCCTATGTTCCCATTGTTTTGGACGAGAATAAGGAGTCGTTGATGACTTTCTCCTCCCTTCTTGGTTGAAGATCCTTTGAAAGTGAGCTCTCCTTCTACCTCATCTTTCTCTTGGTTTCATATGGCTTGATTGAGAATGTTAGCCCTAGGTTTTTTTTATTTTAATCCTTTGTTCGATTTCCTTCACCCTTTCTTGCACATGAACTGGATGTCGAGAGCCACCCTCTCCAGCTTGATGAAACCTAAAATCATCTTGTTCTTGGAATCGAGCTACCGTAGTATGCTACTGTAGCACTAAGAAATCCTTTGCAAAATCTTTGTCTTCATGGTTGTGTTAGGGGTTTACCACCATAGAGGTTTTTTGAAATCCTTAGAATTTAAGTTCAGGCAATACCCAAGCCTTGTTAGAGTTTCTTGGCTTGTAGCATGAAGGAGTTTATGCTTGATTGTTCATCTTGCATTTTCTCTTGGTTTTGAGCTCTTGTGGCTTATATTAGTGTAGGTGGTGAGAGCTCGGCCTGAGGCAAGGAGCCGGCGGAGGACTAGCACCGTTGAAGAGATGATCTTCATAGACTGTGAGTGCGTTATGATTACACATTTCTAATATATATATAAAAATATATATATATAATTTTATTTGAGTGAAATATTTGGTTTCATGATGTTAAACTGATTTCACAGATAAGAAATGGATTGCCATACATCCTTTTGATAAGCAAAACTCTTGATGTTAGATAAAAGGATTGTGACTATGTTGATCCACTGAATTTAATTGAATTGTGAAATCTTATTTCCACGCTATAATCTTGGTTTTGATTTACATGGTGATGATGTTTACCACTGATATGTCAATATTGTCTTGGAGAATGACCCTGTGAAATGAATTACATGAACTATATTGTTGATATACTTCTCGTGGTCTTGATGGTGATGTACTTGAAACCCGCCTGTTGCAGGAGTGGTCTCCTCGATCCAACCTTTAGAGCTGGCTTGGTGGACTAGGCTGATCTGTCCACTTGAAGCGGTACGTAGAGTCCTGGCTAAATGAATATCGGGAGTCCAAAGTCACTACATGACCTCAATAGGTCAACGTCAATAACATGACTGCCTTGATGACTTTGAACTTAGTCGCGGTCACGGCTAGAGTTTAGAGAGGTTTTTAGACCATGATTTGTTTGCTCGTGATGCAAGTTTGTATTTTGAGAAAAATAAATCTTTATGCAACCATATCTTTGAGGTGTGAACATTTGTATATTTTTTGGAAAGTAAATTGGTTTGATGAAAACTTTGTGTTTTAGAAAATGTGCTTATATGCAAAAAAAAATTGTTTTCATGACAAGTATCATGTTTTATTATTTTAAAACTCGTATTACACCATTCAAGAGTGTTGAATGTGAAACCTCATTTGAATTATAAAAAAATCGGTCTCTCATGCTATATGTAGTATTCTTATATGTATATTTATACCTGTATATAAATATATATATACTACTACAAAGTTTGGTTTTATCGCTTTATTGAATATTTTATACTCTATAGAATTGTGCTGACTCATTCACTGAGTGACTCTGGTTACTCACCCTTTCTTTCCCTTCCAACCTCTCGCTAGTAGTGGCATTGCAGCGGATAGGAGTATTGTGCATACTTTAACTATTTTATTCTTAATCCTTATTTCATGTGTATCTGTTTCTTGAACATATGTATTGTATAATAACATGGATCCACTAGTGTATTTATCGCCCTTTTGTTTCGTTTGTATGCCTGTCTGACCTTCTTGGAAACGTTGTTGTATATATGACAAGTTTGTTTTATTGAATCTTATATTCAGGCTTTGGTTTGATTCCTTTTTTGGTGTTCTTCCTGTACTCTGCTTTTTATGTTTTAGACTTGTAATCTCTGTTCAGATTTGTTCCTCCCAGGTATCCGTTAGCCTTGCAACGACTCGAGGATTGAGTGGCGTGGGTGTCCCTCCTAGGTTTGTCGCGGCGATTGTTGCATGTCCGTCCCGTGGGATGAGGCGTGACAGCCATATTCTTGTAGAAACTCTTGCTATCTAGCTTGCCTTGGTGATAACTTCTTTTGGGTTGAGAAGTATGTGCTCACCACATTTTCTATTTTCACCACGAACTTGGTTCCAAGCAAGTAGATCCGCCACACCGAAAAGCAGTGTACAACAGCAAGCATTTCCTTCTTATGAGTAGAATACTTTTTGTTGGCCTCCTTCAGCTTCCAACTTTAAAAGGCAATGGGGTGCCCTTCCTACACTAACACCATGCCCACAATCCTATTTGATGCATCCGTATGCACTTGAAAACTAGCTTCAAAATCAAGCAGCTTCAAGATAGGGTCTTTAGCAATTGCTGCCTTAAGTTTGCCAAATGTGGCCTATTCTTCCTTATCCCAGCACCAAGGATGATCCTTCTTCAACAAATTAGTAAGAGGAACCACCTTCTTCGAGTAATCCTTCATGAACTTGCTATAGTAATTCACAAACCAAGGAATAACCGTAATTCAGGAACTTTGATAGGGGCCGTCCAATCTAGAAACGCCTCAACCTTCTTCCAATCCATCTTCACCTCGCCCTTGGAAACTTAATGTCCCAAGAAGAGGAAGTTCTTCTGGCCAATTCACACTTTTCTAGTTTTAGATAGAGTCCATGTTCCCTCAATATAGTCAACACCAACCTAAGATGGTGAAGGTGGTCTTCCTAACATTCACAATCGATTACTACATCATCAAGGTACACAACCACAATGACACCGATCTAGTCATGAAACACATCATTCATAAGATTACAAAAGTTAGCATGAGCATTTGTGAGCCTAAAAGGCATGACAAGAAATTCAAAATAACCATACTGAGTAACAAAGGTGGTTTTAGATTCATCACCATCCGTTATGCGAACTTCCCAATGTCTCGAATGTAAGTCCTATTTGGTGAAGAAACTCACTTTGAACAACTGATCGAACAAGTCTTGAATGAAAATAACTGGGTACTTGTTCTTCACTGTCACTTTGTTCAAAGCCCGATAGTCAATACATAATCTCTTCTAGCCATCCTGCTTCCTTTGAAAGAGAATGGGAGCAACCATAAGGGGCTTAGAGGGCTGAACATAACCCACATCCAACAATTCATTGAGTTGAGACTTCAACTTTTTTCAACTCCAAAGGCAATATGTGATAGGGAGCCTTGGCGAGCGGCTTCACTCCTGGAACAAACTCAATCTGATGGTCTATCACTCACTAAGGTAGGAGCCACTTTGGCAATTCAAGGTGCATCATGTCCTTGAATTCATCCAACATGCCAGCCACTTATCCGAGACCTCTGTAACCTTATCTAGTTTCAATTGTAGCAAAACGGCCAAGTAGTGGACTCACCTTTCTTCAGTGGATGCTCCACTTGCACGGCCGAAAGGAGTGCTTCCAATTCCTTCTTTTTCTTCCAAAACCTAGCAACAAAGAATGGTCGTAACTCCTCCATGAGAAGTATTCAACCCAAATGCAGCATTACAGTGGCCTTCACTGTTGTGAGGAAGCTAATGTCATGGATGAGCTCAAAGTCATCAAGAGGCATGATCAATAGGTCAATCTTCCCTTCCCAGTCACCTATGCTGATGGCAATACCTTGCACCACACTGGCCACCTACGACGCCTTAGAGTTAATTGCCTTCATTAGGCTGGTGTGTTTGCCAACATCGAGCTTTAGCTGCGTAGCCGCCACAATGCTAACAAAGCTATGTGTGACACTAATATCCACAATAGCATCGATTTCCCTGAAATTCACAATCCCATGCACATAGAGAAAAAGTATAGGAGCACTACCCCTCATAGTTCAAAATGCTCCCAACAGCTACAAGGGGTTGATGTGCGGTGGAGGATCCGTATCACCACCCTCTTTAGGGGCTAAAATGGCCAGCTTCTCCATGGAATTGGAGCTTTTCACCAACTGAATAAACTCCACCTAAGTCTCCTTCACATTAGTAGCCTTACCACCATAGGGTTCACACCCACAATTGCTCTGCATCTCGGTCCTCCATTCTTTAGCCCTCTTTGTCCTCCTCTTTTTGTGGTTGAATTCAAACTTGTCAGCATTAAGGCCTAGGAGTCCACCATCTCATGGACATGACTGAGCTCGCCGCCATGATTGGTATAATATTCGCATCTCTGACAATGTGGTAGGAGTGACACATCACCTTCTAGCAACACATCGATCAAGGCTTCCAATCGCCCGATGACACCTCCAAGTCATTCCAACTACTCATCAATGCGATCTAATGTATCTTTTGTGCCTACGGCCATCTCGTAAACTCTGGAGATCTAATACCAGTTGTTACAGTTCTACCGAGAAGAGGTTAGGGTAGTCATTACTTAGTTTTCTTTTCTTTCCTCCAAATAGACTATGACAGCACAAAGGCAACCCTTACCCATCGCTAGCCAATCCACACCTCACTATCATGAAAGCAAGCGAAAGTAAACAAGGAAACGCATAAAAGATGGCAGCCAAAAGACTTAGATTTTATTGATAACAAATTTTATTGATAACTCACTCAATGATTTCACTTTCTTCAATTGGCTATTCCAGCCTCTCCTTCCTTCACAAAATCATTCGACCAAAGGCCTATTTATCTAAGTCCCAAGAGTGTGTGGCGGTTACAATAACTGACTACTAAAGGATGTGGGTTGATGGCTACTCTACCACCTTGCTAAGTGGCCACGAGCTGGAGATCATGGCTCAACTATCTACGCAGGCGCCCAAGCAACTACTTGTGCCTTGGTCTACAGTCAAGTCTCTCACCACATCTCAATGCGTGTGCAGACAAAACCTGTTAACCACGTCGCCAAGTGTCCAATGACCTGACAACAGCCTGGTGTAACCACTTGCCTGAACTGAACATGACTTGGCCCCGTGCTAACAACACTCTGCCTATCTCATGGGTTTGTACGCACTAGCCCATGACTCTCGGTCACGCTTGCCTGGCCCACCCAACCACGACAAGTTTACTCGACGCCCTCGGTCAAGCCAGCCCGGTCCCCTCGATTGCAACAAGTTTTCCCAACACCCTTGGTCATGTCTGCCTAGCTCACCCGGGTGTAGAAAAATTCTTCAGCACTCTCGGTCACGCCAGCCTAGCCCACTTGCCAATGGAATGATTTTCTGGACCGACGAGCTACTATCTTGCCACCTGCGTTGACCAATGATTAGGCTTCCCATATTTAGAATTTTCTTAGCTTGCCTTCCCTCGTCCATGATCAGTCTGGTAGCATCGCATGCTACAGAGCGCCCCGCTGAGCCGTTACAAATTGTATGGCACATCAAATAATTAGATCTCATTAAATTGTTGGTTATGAAATATAAGTTTTTATTTGTGTTTTTGATAGTCATTAATTTTGCATTGTATCTCATAATGTTAAGTTGGGGCATCCTAGAATGTGGGTTCAAGTAAAGCCTATAATGGAATGTAAGATTTAAATTTCGAGCAACAACTGCATCTATTCATATCGACCATTTCATTTAAACAATCTTTGTGGTTATGCTATCTAAGAGTTTGCTGCTCATTCCACTTTATCAATCCATAAACTTTTACTTGTTAGACTATTTTAAATAATAATGATACTATAATCTGGAACGCACAATCATTTCATTCGTCATTTCAATTATTCACAATATATATTTCACAAATATATAAAATATATAAAATTAATAGTTGTTAATATATTAGACATTTTTTTATTTTATTTTTTTAATGAAATTTAAATATATTGTTTCAAATTCATGAAGAAACAAAAATTATTTTATACAAATTAAGAATTGCAACAAATTTTGAAAATTAAAAATATATACAAACATAAGTATAAAAAAAATGTTTCACTACAAAAAAATTAAGAACAGCATTTATTATATACAAATATGAGAAATGTCACAGACGTGGAAACCAAGAGAATGTTTTATAAAAGAAATTTATAAAAATTAATTGGACACCGCATTGGAGAGTTTGGAATTGACCTTTAGTTATTGAGTCTTTATTAATCTCATTCAAACTCACCATCAAAAGTGCTCTTCGTCGATTTAAACTTTAATATGGATACGGTTTTTAATTTACTTTGATTTGATGGAAAATTGAAAAAACAAAAAAAAAAGACAATTTTTAATGGTTGCATTCCTTTCTTTTAAAATTAACATACGATGTAGAACTAGTTGTAATTTCTTATTTAATAGTTTTGCTTTATAGTTTGTTTTTATTTTAATATGTTGTAAATACATATAATTATTTCTAGATAAAAGAAAATCTTGATTATGATTTAACTGGAAATGTCAAAAAAACTTTCAAGAGCGACATGAAAAGATCACAAAGAAGATTGGCAAGCTAAAAAAGGCAATTCGTTCTTATTGACTTAAATAACCATCTCACATCAACCTTCTTCTCCACACCCTCATTCCTTCAAGGAACAATATAACCTACATCCAAATCAATCAATTACCAACAAACATCAATACCATGAAATCATGCACCATGATTATTGATTCTAGAAAGCACAAGTTCTATTAATGCCATCACTATATATATATATATATATACACACTTACTTCCGCATTTGGTTCCACGAGGAAGAGGATTGCTACAATACCGACATCACTCAACTAGCTTGGCCATGCTTATGAACCGCTCAACAGTTGCAGAAATGGTGGGGCAAATTGCCACCATGTCTGAGTTTTGGATGTGCATACAACAAATGATCGAACGTCGCAAAGCTGGTCCTCTCAATTGAAGATACGGTTTACAGTTTGTTATTATCTTCCTCAGAGGGGTTTGATCTCCCATCACCCTCACGGCACTGGTGGTCGTCCCGCAAGCGCACGGGTCGTCAAGTAATACCTCCCACGCACGCGTGAGAGGGTCGTATTCCCTGGGGTCCGAGAATCTATCCTTACTTCCTTCTCGCAATGTTGTCTAGCCGATCAATTTCGAGAGTAAAGGAAGAAAATGCAAAAACAAGAAATAAATGCAATTCAGAAAGCTAATTAAACAGGGCAATAGAAAGTGTGAAATCAGGGTGAGAAAGCGGTCCCGGATAAGGATCCCCTCAGGGGCTACTGAAGTGTACAGGATGCTGGGTTAACATGTAAATGGCTTGTTGGACCGAGAAAACCCTAGATTAGGTCAACCCGATGGTCACGGCAGTTGACCCCTAATCCGGTACGAGTATTGAATACGGGCTCTACCCGTATAAATCCTCATACGATTGCAAAGGGTGAGGTGGTTTTCTCAAACTAAGGTTGAACTACAAATAAGCAATTAACCCTAGAATTGGAGGGGTACAAATACCCGATGGTCACGGCGTATTTATACGTATTTCCCTTCCAAGCTTGGTGAGTCTAACACTAGGGCAATGGTCATGCAACCTAGTATTGGCTAAGTAGAGATACACAGAGTTCTCATGCATACCCTAACATTCAAAAGCACCAAACAAGGATCACAAACAAGTCTACAAACATTAATTGAAGCCAAGCATCCAAAATACACAAGTTCACCCCCAAGGTTCACCTACATCCGGTGACCTTGGGGTTTAGTTGTTCATAATATCAAAATACATACTCAAAGGCATGAAAACAACTAAAGAAAGCATAATCACTCCCTCAAATACGAAAATGGAGTTCCGAAGACGCCACTCAAGAGGTGGCTTCTCTTGTCTTCAACCCTCCTTCAATGATGCCCTAGAGTAGGATCTTGCTCCCAAACGCACTCTCCTCCAAGATCTCGCCGTGAAAACGCCCTCAAAGCCCTCCTCCAAGCCGGATTTTTAGATGGTTGTGTGGAGCTCCAAGGAAGAAGACTTCTCCTCCCCAAAATGCCCTAGAAAAGCCCTTTAAATCAAGACATCGCGATGCCTTGCGGGAGGCCTTGCGGGCGCAAGGTTGCCCGCAAGGCATCCAGAGAGTTTCTCGGGGATTTTTCCATTCGAGCTAAGGTACTTCCTACGGCATTCTTTGCCGTATTTGGTGTCGATTTCTTCATGAATACGTTCTTGAGCTTATTTCGGGCCTGTAACACAAGTAAAACCACATTAAACAAGAAAATAGAAAACAACTTAACAAAAAGAGAGAATAAACTATACACAAGTACGTAAAAAATACGTATATTTAGACGTTTATCAAACATCCCCACACCTAAGCGTTTGCTTGTCCCCAAGCAAACAAACATGAAGAACAGGGGCAAGAAGATAAATGGCTAAATATACGACCTCAAGCTCAAATGTACAGGACTTCACTAGCACAGGTGGTTAGAAATCAGGAAGTGAGTTGTTCAGTGTATAGACAAGTAATATCAGCTCTGTTTCATCCAAAGTGTCATCGTGAGTGTGTGCTGACTCCCACACTGATCTCCACACCCTGGATTACCCCAGGATGTCCATTCACCTCACACAGATTGAAGTTGGTGTTAGGAATGCTAAAGACCCTCTCAATAGTCAATTAAAAATCTTCGGTCTCCAAAAAGGAACTTTAACATCAAGTGAAGATAGAACAAGTTTCTTTTTTTTTTTTTTTTTCTTCGAGGTCCGCCTAACGTAGACTGCACAAAAATCTTTCAGCAGGATGCACATGCTGGCCAGGCACAAGAGCCACCCAACTTACTTGACTACAGATCTACATATACGCATTCATGCTTTTATAAGCAGAGGAATACTGACATAGACTCTCTGTTTTTTTTTTTTTTTTTTTTTTTTTTCAACGCCTGATCAAACTTGCTAAAAACTTCACTTAAAAACCTCACTGAGGGTTAAAGCAAAAACAGGAGACTCAAAAGTTTTTAAAGGACTATTGAAAGAAGAATTTAACATCCTAACACAAAAATCAATGAGATGGGTTAGAGCGTCAGAATTGGGAGTTATAGTGAGCAGGTATAAATATGCACTAAGGATGAAACAGAACTACATTCATGCACATGTAAAGTACAACTCACTACTGTCATTCTACCAAGCTAGGAAATCCTTAACAAAAAGATCATAGCTATCATAGGTAAAATACAAGCATGCAATACAGTATAAATACTCCATCCCCACACCTAAAGTCGTACATTGTCCCCAATGTACATAAATCAACAGGATACGGGGTGGGAAATAAATATAACAAGAATTAAAAGATGGAGTAAGAAACTTCCCCAATCCGTCGATGAAATGCATGTGGACTGGCGGGGTCCATGTGGTGAGGGCTGGGAGTGTGAAGCATTCCTAAAGAAATTCCTGGAAAAAGACAGAACACTGATCACAACTCCATAATGAGAATGATAGAGAAGAGTGCAAAAACAGAAAGTGCAAAATAAACAGAGAAAGTTTAGTAGGGTCGGAACCCTAACTAACTTAAAAAGTAACACTAAAGCAAACAACAATAAGAGCAGCAAAATAAATAAAAAGAACAACAAGAAGTGCCGTGATGCTGGGAGTCTAAGAGTCAGATGGCCGTGATGATGCAGCACAGGTGGTAGCGGCGGAGGTGGTGCCCGCTGAAGATGAAGAGCTGCGTAGGAATGTCAGGATCTCAGTGGTGGCACTCTCAATGTGACTCACTGATGCAGCTAACTCTCTATGTCCTCTCTCAAGTGTCTGCAGCTGTTGGTAGACCTCGGTGCAAAAAATTCGGCAACCGTGCCTCAAGTGATGGTCTCGCTCTCTAGACTCCGGCTCGGACTCGGACTACGAACCGGTGTCCGTCTCGTGCGAAAAATGAGGGTCTTCTCGCGTGTGTTCCTTGGTGTTGTGCAAGCTCTTGTATGGTACCCCGCTTCTCAACTATACCAATGCAAGTCAGAGTCTGCATGCTAAGTGGCGCCATAGAACCAACAACTGTCATGCCTTGGGTGTGCTCAAGAAGGCCCATGCCTTTGATCATTCTTGTGATATATGGCCCGGCGAAAATTGCTCCAAGGCGAACAAACTGGCCCTGGTGTGCTAAGACTTCCGCAAGAAGATGCCCCATGTGTAGTGGATAGCGCTCGATAATGCTGTACAACATCAGTAGGTCTGTGCGCGAGACAACCCCTGTCGAGTCCAGTCTACCCCCAATGCCTCTAGTCGGCGAGTGCATGGATGTATCGATGGGCAGGGTTCGAGTGGTTGGGATGCCTTCCTTGTCCCCGAGCGATTTGCTATAGAACACCAATAGGACTCATTTGTAACGGGGTGCGGTAAGTCATAGCCTAGGGCTTTAAACTCAGGAGTGTGGGTGTATGCTTCTGTGTAGAATCCCATGTATACGCCCAGTTCATCTTGAGAGATTCGGTGTTTCTCCCCAAATGCTTGAAATGTAATCACACTCGGTCGGCCGGCACACCATTGCTTTGCAACTTCAATGGAGCTTAACACTTCTAATGTGAGCTCTTTGTAGGTGGGTTCTTCAATGGAGAACAATTTGTCCCACCCACCATGAGAGATAAGCTCCAAGATGACTTCATCTAAACCCAAGGCTCTCAAAACATTCCAATCAATTTTTCGTATGGTGCCGAATTGTTTCCTTGACAAAAGGGCGAATCGGGTCTTGTGATCGTCCTTTCGAAATCGTGGTTCGTCGCCGGGCGGAGAACGGTCTCTCCGTGTCCTCTTATGAGCCACTTTCTTGGTCTTATACGTATGGATACCAACGTGACTCTACCCCCTAAATCTAAATGCATCTCAGTTGTGGAAATGCTATAAATGATAAGTGTTGAGATGTGAACTACACACTATGAGTGGATATAATAAAATATTTCCGTTTAGCCATGTAAACGTACTCTAATCACATTAATAATTGCATATATAATGTTACCTTTCAACTTTTAATAAAAAAAAAGCTTTAGTAATCAAAAATTTGGATTGGATTTAGACAATCTAGACTAAATATGTTGACAATTGTGCCACCCCCCCGCGCGGGCATCTAAAATTTGATATTTTTGCTTTAAAAACAAAATTTGGTAGACAACCATTCTTTCTTTATTTTTTTTTCTTTCTTTCTTCTTTCCTTTCTTTGGCTATGAACCTCTTTTTCTTCTTTCATCCACCCCATCAAAGATTTCGTCAGAGCTTCGCCTAAAAGCTTTCATTCGCTTGCTTTCTTTTTGGGTAAGTATTCCTAGACTAGTCTTTATTAAGCTCTTTCAAACTCGCCATTGAAGATTCTTTTAGTTGATTTAGACTTTAATATAGATACATTTTTTAATTTAGATAGGTTGGATGGAACATTGAAAATACCAAAGAAAGACAATTTTGAATGGTTGCATTCCTTTTCTTTTAAAATTAACATACGATGCAGACCTAGTTGTAATTTCTCATTTAATAGTTTTGCTTTCTAGTTTTTTTTAATTATAATATGTTATAAATACATATAATTATTGCTAGATAAAAGAAAATCTTGATTATGATTTAACTGGAAATGTCAATACAACTAACAAGAGCGACATGAAAAAAGATCACAAAGAAGGCTGGCAAGCTATAAAAGGCAATTAGTTCTTATTGACTTAAATAACCATCTCTCATCAACCTTCTTCTCCACACCCTCATTCCTTCAAGGAACTGTATAACCTACATCCAAATCAATCAATTACCAAAAATCATCAATACCATCAAATCATGCACCATGATTATTGATTCTAGAAAGCACAAGTTCTATTAATGGCATCATTATATATATATATACACACTTACTTCCGCATTTGGTTCCACGAGGAAGAGGATTGACACAATATCGACAGCACTCAACTAGCTTGAACATGCTTAAGTTCCGCTCGAGAGCTGCAGAAATGGTGGGGCAAATTGCCACCATGTCTGAGTTTTGGATGTGCATACAACAAATGATCGAAGGTCGCACAAATGGTCCTCCCAATTTAATAGACGGTTTACAGTTTGTTATTATCTTGCTTAGAGGGGTTTGATCTCCCATCACCATCACGGCACCAATCATCAACATAACAACCAGGACAATGTAGCCTACCACTTGAACTTTCGCCATCTTCTCTAACTCTCTCTTTTCAGTTGTGGGTAAGCTATGTTGAGGTATAGCATATTTAAAGAAGGTGTATAGTGTATATATGGAAGGTCCTTATCTGACATCTTCAAGATTGACACCCATCTCCAAAGATTGTTTCAACAAAATGCATTTAAGAAGTGGTAGTAATTACAAAGTGCAAGTTGCACTTTGCTGACTTGTAGAATATTCTTGGCAAGTAATAATTACCATGGACAAGTTGTTAACTGACATATGGCTAGTAAATTTCATTCGTTGATTTGAAAAGATAAATTTTCACACGTGCCATTTTTAATCTTTCTAAATGGGACGCAGTGATCTTCTTTCTAGGGCATATTATTCTATGTTTTACTTTTTCCTTTTATATTAATAAATTTTGTATATGCAAGTAAAATTTATGGACTGATGTTAAAAATCTAGTATTCTCTAATCTCTTGTTAGATCCCTCATCTTCTCACATTCCTTAGCTCTTATACGTATGCATACCAATGTGACTCTACCCGCTAAATCTTTATGCATCTCAGTTGTGGAAATGCTATAAATGATAAGTGTTGTGATGTGAACTACACACTATAAGCGGATATAATAAAATATTTCCATTTAGCAATGTAAACGTACTCTAATCACATTAATAATTGCATATATAATGTTACCTTTCAACTTTTAATACAAAAAAAAAGCTTTAGTAATCAAAAATTTGGATTGATTTTTTTAGATTTAGTTGTATTTTTCTCATAACATGTATCCCCTGACTTTTTTAAAGTGATGGTTTGAGTTTCCTGTAAAGATTGTTGTATTTAGTGTTGTAAATCTTTGAGAAACTCCATGTTATCATTTTTTTGAAATTCTTTTTCCAAAACGTAAATCATAATGCCTGGGCTTCATTGGCATTCATTGTTTTTTATTTTGAGGTCTTCTGCATCCAAAACTGTGCTGTCTGCCCTATAGTACTACTGTTAGGGTGTTAGAATAAATTTGTGCATTTTAGGCATTCATCTTTTCACTTTCATATTTTGTTCATAGTTTTCATTCGTTTAGTTAGGTGGTGAAACCTCTTGTAAGAGAAAAGAGATCGTCGAGGAGTGAGCGTGCCCAAAGCCTAGGTGAGTTGTTCTATGAGTGGTCGAAAGTTTACTGTATAGTTATGATATGTGTAGTATAATATTTTTCCTATATGATTTACTGTTTACTTTCATATCAAATCGTGTTTTATTACCTGAAATGATTTTACCAGAAAGAATTGAGAATCTTGGGTATTTGGAAAACAATTATGCATCTTACTGGAACTTGGCATTTCAATTTTGATATATATGTTAAGGATAAGAATATGCTAGTGTCCATATGTAGTTATACTCCAAATGTGGAAGGACAATTTTACTAGAATGCTTACACATGTTTATAAAAAAACTTAGAAAAATTAATTTGACCCGGCCATTGAGAGATTGGAATGGACCTTTTAGTCGTGAAGTCTTTATTAAGCTCTTTCAAACTCGCCATCGAAGATTCTTTTTGTTGATTTAGACTTTAATATAGATACATTTTTTAATTTAGATCGGTTGGATGGGACATTGAAAAAACAAAAGAAAGACAATTTTGAATGGTTGCATTCCTTTTCTTTTAAAATTAACATACGATGCAGACCTAGTTGTAATTTCTCATTTAATAGCTTTGCTTTCTAGTTTTTTTTTTAATTATAATTTGTTATAAATACATATAATTATTGCTAGATAAAAGAAAATCTTGATTATGATTTAACTGGCAATGTCAATACAACTGACAAGAGCGACATGAAAAAGATCACAAAGAAGGCTGGCAAGCTATAAAAAGCAATTCTTTCTTATTGACTTAAATAACCATCTCTCATCAACCTTCTTCTCCACACCCTCATTCCTTCAAGGAACTGTATAACCTGCATCCAAATCAATCAATTACCAACAAACATCAATACCATCAAATCATGCACCATGATAATTGATTCTAGAAAGCACAAGTTCTATTAATGGCATCACTATATATATATATATATATATATATATATATATATATATATACTTACTTCCGCATTTGGTTCCACGAGGAAGAGGATTGTTACAATGCCGACAACACTCAACTAGCTTGGGCATGCTTATGATCCGTTCAACAGCTGCAGAAATGGTGGGGCAAATTGCCACCATGTCTGAGTTTCGGACGTACATACAACACAGGATCGAAGGTTGCAAAACTGGTCCTCTGATTTGAAGATACGGTTTACAGTTTGTTATTATCTTGCTCAGAGGGGTTTGATCTCCCATCACTCTCACGGCACCAATCATCAACATAACAGCAAGGACAATGTAGCCTATCCCTTGAACTCTCGCCATATTCTCTAACTCTCTCTTTTCAGTTGCGGGGAAGCTATGTTGAGGTATAGCATATTTAAAGAAGGTGTATAGTGTATATATAGAAGGTCCTTATCTGACATCTTCAAGATTGACACCCATCTCCATAGATTGTTTCAACCAAATACATTTAAGAAGTGGTAGTAATTACAACGTGGAAGTTGCACTCTGCTGACTTGTAGAATATTCATGGCAAGTATTAATTACCATGGAAACGTTGTTAACTGACATATGGCTAGTAAATTTCTTTCGTTGATTTGAAAAGATAAATTTTCACACCTGTCATTTTTAATCTTTCTAAATAGGACGCAGTGATCTTCTTTCTAGGGCATATTATTCTACGTTTTACCTTTTTTTTTTCATATTAATATATTTTGTATATGCAAGTAAAATTTATGGACTGATGTTAAAAATCTAGTATTCTCTAATCTCTCTTTGGATCCCTTCTCTTCTCACATTCCTTAGCTCTTATACGTATGGATACCAATGTGACTCTACCCCCTAAATCTTTATGCATCTCAGTTGCTCAAATGCTATAAATGATAAGTATTGAGATGTGAACTACACACTATGAGTGGATATAATAAAATATTTACGTTTAGCCATGTAAACGTACACGAATCACATTAATAATTGCATATATAATGTTACCTTGCAACTTTTAATACAAAAAAAAGCTTTAGTAATCCAAAATTTGGATTGGGTTTAGACAATCTAGACTAAATATGTTGACTAATGTGCCCGGCGTATCTCAAATTTGATATTTTTTTGCTATAAAAAAAATTTGGCTGATTCCCATTCTTTCTTTTTCTTTCTTCTTTCCTTTCTTTGGCTGTGAACCTGTTTTTCATCTTTCTTCCAACCCATCATAGATTTCATCAGAGCTTCACCTAAAAGCCTTCCTTCACTTGCTTTCTTTTTTCGTAAGTATTCCTAGGCTAGTTTTTCTTTGAGTGTTTTTGTATTTCCACCGTATTTCTTCCTTGAAAATTCTAGAATAATTTTCTTGATTTTTTTAGATTTAGTTGTATTTTGGTCTTAAAATAAATGCCCTGACCTTTTTAAAGTGATGGTTTGAGTTTCCTGTAAAGATTGTTGTATTTGGTGTTGCAAATCTTTGAGAAAATCCATGTTATCGTTTCTTTGAAATTCTTTTTCCAAAGCGTAAATCATAATGCCTGGGCTTCATTGGTATTCATTGTTTGTAATTTTGAGGTCTTCTGCATCCAAAACTGTGCCGTCTGCCCTATAGTCCTAGTCTAGGGTGTTAGAATAAATTTGTGCATTCTAGGCATTCATCTTTTAACTTTCAAATTTTGTGCATAGTTTCATTCGTTGAGTTAGGTGGTGAAACCTCTTGTAAGAGAAAGAGATCGTCGAGGAGTGAGCGTGTCCAAAGCCTAGGTGAGTTGTTCTATAAGTGGTTGAAAGATTACTGTATAGTCATGATAGGTGTTGTATAATACATTTCCTATATGATTTGCAGTTTTCTTTCATATCAAATCGTGTTTTATTACCTGAAATGATTTTACTAGAAAGAATTGAGAATCTTGGGCATTTGAAAAACATTTATGCATCTTACTTGAACTTGGCATTTCTATTTTGATATATTTGTTAATGATAAGAATATGCTAGTGTGCATATGTAGTTATACTCCAAATGTGGAAGGACAATTTTACTGAAATGCTTACACATGTTTATAAAAAAACCTAGAAAAATTAATTGGACCCGGCCATGGAGAGTTTGGAATGGACCCTTTAGACATGAAGTCTTTATTAAGCTCCTTCAAACTTGCCATCAAAGATTCTTTTAGTTGATTTAAACTTTAATATAGATACGTTTTTTTAATTTAGATTGGTTGGATGGAACATTGAAAAAACAAAAAAAAAGACAATTTTGAATGGTTGCGTTCCTTTTCTTTTAAAATTAACATACGCTGTAGAAATAGTTGTAATTTCTTATTTAATAGTTTTGCTTTTTAGTTTTTTTTAATTTTTATATGTTATAGATACATATAATTATTGCTAGATAAAAGAAAATCTTGATTATGATTTAACTGGAAATGTCAATACAACTGACAAGAGCGACATGAAAAAGATCACAAAGAAGGTTGATGAGCTATAAAAGGCAATTCGTTCTTATTGACTTAAATAACCATCTCACATCAACCTTCTTCTCCACACCTTCATTCCTTCAAGGAACTGTATAACCTGCAATCAAATCAATAAATTACCAACAAACATCAATATCATCAAATCATGCACCATGATTATTGATTCTAGAAAGCACAAGTTCTATTAATGCAATCACTATATATATATATATATACTTACTTCCGCATTTGGTTCCACTAGGAAGAGGATTGACACAATACCGACAGCACTCAACTAGCTTGGCCATGCTTATGATCCGCTCAACAGCAGTAGAAATGGTGTGGCAAATTGCCACCATGTCTGAGTTTTGGATGTGTATACAACAAATGATCGAAGGTCGCAAAGCTGGTCCTCTCATTTTAAGATACGGTCTACAGTTTGTTAATATCTTGCTCAGAGGGGTTTGATCTCCCATCACTCTCACGGCACCAATCATCAACATAACAACAAGGACTATGTAGCCTACCCCTTGAACTCTCGCCATCTTCTCTAACTCTCTCTTTCAATTGCGGGGAAGCTATGTTGAGGTATAGCATATTTAAAGGTGTATAGTGTATATATAGAAGGTCCTTGTCTGACATCTTCAAGATTGACACACATCTCCAAAGATTGTTTCAACAAAATACATTTATGAAGTGGTAGTAATTACAAACTTGGAAGTTGCACTTTGCTGACTTGTAGAATATTCATGACAAGTAATAATTACCATGGAAAAGTTCTTAACTGACATATGGCTAGTAAATTTCTTTCGTTGATTTGAAACACACCTGCCATTTTTAATCTTTCTAAATGGGACGCAGTGATCTTCTTTCTAGGGCTTATTATTCTACGTTTTAAATTTTTTTTTTCATATTAATATATTTTGTATATGCAAGTAAAATTTATGGACTGATGTTAAAAATCTAGTATTCTCTAATCTCTCTTTGGATCCCTCCTCTTCTCACATTCCTTAGCTCTTATACGTATGGATACCAATGTGACTCTACCCCCTAAATCTTTATGCATCTCAGTTGTTGAAATGCTATAAATGATAAGTGTTGAGATGTGAACTACACACTATGAGTGGATATAATAAAATATTTACGTTTAGCCATGTAAACGTACACGAATCACATTAATAATTGCATATATAATGTTACCTTGCAACTTTTAATACAAAAAAAAGCTGTAGTAATCCAAAAATTTGGATTGGGTTTAGACAATCAAGACTAAATATGTTGACTATTGTGCCCCGCCATATCTAAAATTTGATATTTTTTGCTTTAAAAAAACATTTGGTTGATAGCCATTCTTTCTTTTTTCTTTCTTCTTTGTCTTGTTTCTTTCCTTTCTTCGGCTGTGAACCTCCTTTTCTTCTTTCTTCCACCCCATCAAAGATTTCATCAGAGCTTCACGTAAAAACCTTCATTCGCTTGCTTTCTTTTTTCGTAAGTATTCCAAGACTAGTTTTTCTTTGAGTGCTTTTGTATTTCCACCGTATTTCTTCCTTGAAAATTCAAGAATAATTTTCTTGATTTTTTTAGATTTAGTTGTATTTTGGTCTTAAAATAAATGCCCTGACCTTTTTAAAGTGATGGTTTGAGTTTCCTATAAAGATTGTTGTATTTGGTGTTGCAAATCTTTGAGAAAATCCATGTTATCATTTCCTTGAAATTCTTTTTCCAAAACGTAAATCATAATGCCTGGGCTTCATTGGTATTCATTGTTTGTAATTTTGAGGTCTTCTGCGTCCAAAACTGTGTCGTCTGCACTATAGTCCTAGTCTAGGGTGTTAGAATAAATTTGTGCATTCTAGGCATTCATCTTTTAACTTTCATATTTTGTGCATAGTTTTCATTCGTTGAGTTAGGTGGTGAAACCTCTTGTAAGAGAAAGAGATCGTCGAGGAGTGAGCGTGTCCAAAGCCTAGGTGAGTTGTTCTATAAGTGGTTGAAAGATTACTGTATAGTCATGATATGTGTTGTATAATATATTTCCTATATGATTTGCAGTTTCCTTTCATATCAAATCGTGTTTTATTACCTGAAATGATTTTACTAAAAAGAATTGAGAATCTTGGGCATTTGAAAAACATTTATGCATCTTACTTGAACTTGGCATTTCTATTTTGATATATTTGTTAATGATAAGAATATGCTAGTGCGCATATGTAGTTATACTCCAAATGTGGAAGGACAATTTTACTGAAATGCTTACACATGTTTATAAAAAAACCTAGAAAAATTAATTGGACCCGGCCATGGAGAGTTTGGAATGGACCCTTTAGACATGAAGTCTTTATTAAGCTCCTTCAAACTTGCCATCAAAGATTCTTTTAGTTGATTTAAACTTTAATATAGATACGTTTTTTTAATTTAGATTGGTTGGATGGAACATTGAAGAAACAAAAAAGAAAAGACAATTTTGAATGGTTGCGTTCCTTTTCTTTTAAAATTAACATACGCTGTAGAAATAGTTGTAATTTCTTATTTAATAGTTTTGCTTTTTAGTTTTTTTTAATTTTTATATGTTATAGATACATATAATTATTGCTAGATAAAAGAAAATCTTGATTATGATTTAACTGGAAATGTCAATACAACTGACAAGAGCGGCATGAAAAAGATCACAAAGAAGGTTGGTGAGCTATAAAAGGCAATTCGTTCTTATTGACTTAAATAACCATCTCACATCAACCTTCTTCTCCACACCTTCATTCCTTCAAGGAACTGTATAACCTGCAATCAAATCAATAAATTACCAACAAACATCAATATCATCAAATCATGCACCATGATTATTGATTCTAGAAAGCACAAGTTCTATTAATGCCATCACTATATATATATATATATATATATACTTACTTCCGCATTTGGTTCCACGAGGAAGAGGATTGACACAATACCAACAGCACTCAACTACCTTGGCCATGCTTATTATCCGCACAACAGCAGTAGAAATGGTGTGGCAAATGGCCACCATGTCTGAGTTTTGGATGTGCATACAACAAATGATCGAAGGTCGCAAAGCTGGTCCTCACATTTTAAGATACGGTCTACAGATTGTTAATATCTTGCTCAGAGGGGTTTGATCTCCCATCACTCTCACGGCACCAATCATCAACATAACAACAAGGACTATGTAGCCTACCCCTTGAACTCTCACCATCTTCTCTAACTCTCTCTTTCAATTGCGGGGAAGCTATGTTGAGGTATAGCATATTTAAAGGTGTATAGTGTATATATAGAAGGTCCTTGTCTGACATCTTCAAGATTGACACACATCTCCAAAGATTGTTTCAACAAAATACATTTATGAAGTGGTAGTAATTACAAACTTGGAAGTTGCACTTTGCTGACTTGTAGAATATTCATGACAAGTAATAATTACCATGGAAAAGTTCTTAACTGACATACGGCTAGTAAATTTCTTTCGTTGATTTGAAACACACCTGCCATTTTTAATCTTTCTAAATGGGACGCAGTGATCTTCTTTCTAGGGCTTATTATTCTACGTTTTACCTTTTTTTTTCATATTAATATATTTTGTATATGCAAGTAAAATTTATGGACTGATGTTAAAAATCTAGTATTCTCTAATCTCTCTTTGGATCCCTCCTCTTCTCACATTCCTTAGCTCTTAGACGTATGGATACCAATGTGACTCTACCCCCTAAATCTTTATGCATCTCAGTTGTTGAAATGCTATAAATGATAAGTGTTGAGATGTGAACTACACACTATGAGTGGATATAATAAAATATTTACGTTTAGCCATGTAAACGTACACGAATCACATTAATAATTGCATATATAATGTTACCTTGCAACTTTTAATACAAAAAAAAGCTGTAGTAATCCAAAAATTTGGATTGGGTTTAGACAATCTAGACTAAATATGTTGACTATTGTGCCCCGCCGTATCTAAAATTTGATATTTTTTGCTTTAAAAAAAACATTTGGTTGATAGCCATTCTTTCTTTTTTCTTTCTTTTTCTTTCTTCTTTCCTTTCTTTGGCTGTGAACCTCTTTTTCTTCTTTCTTCCACCCCATCAAAGATATCATCAGAGCTTCACGTAAAAACCTTCATTCGCTTGCTTTCTTTTTTCGTAAGTATTCCTAGCCTAGTTTTTCTTTGAGTGTTTTTGTATTTCCACCGTATTTCTTCCTTGAAAATTCTAGAATAATTTTCTTGATTTTTTTAGATTTAGTTGTATTTTGGTCTTAAAATAAATGCCCTGACCTTTTTAAAGTGATGGTTTGAGTTTCCTGTAAAGATTGTTGTATTTGGTGTTGCAAATCTTTGAGAAAATCCATGTTATCATTTCCTTGAAATTCTTTATCCAAAACGTAAATCATAATGCCTGGGCTTCATTGGTATTCATTGTTTGTAATTTTGAGGTCTTCTGCGTCCAAAACTGTGCCGATTGCCCTATAGTCCTAGTCTAGGGTGTTAGAATAAATTTGTGCATTCTAGGCATTCATCTTTTAACTTTCATATTTTGTGCATAGTTTTCATTCGTTGAGTTAGGTGGTGAAACCTCTTGTAAGAGAAAGAGATCGTCGAGGAGTGAGCGTGTCCAAAGCCTAGGTGAGTTGTTCTATAAGTGGTTGAAAGATTACCGTATAGTCATGATATGTGTTGTATAATATATTTCCTATATGATTTGCAGTTTCCTTTCATATCAAATCGTGTTTTATTACCTGAAATGATTTTACTAGAAAGAATTGAGAATCTTGGGCATTTGAAAAACATTTATGCATCTTACTTGAACTTGGCATTTCTATTTTGATATATTTGTTAATGATAAGAATATGCTAGTGTGCATATGTAGTTATACTCCAAATGTGGAAGGACAATTTTACTGAAATGCTTACACATGTTTATAAAAAAACTTAGAAAAATTAATTGGACCCGGCCATGGAGAGTTTGGAATGGACCCTTTAGACATGAAGTCTTTATTAAGCTCCTTCAAACTTGCCATCAAAGATTCTTTTAGTTGATTTAAACTTTAATATAGATACGTTTTTTTAATTTAGATTGGTTGGATGGAACATTGAAAAAACAAAAAAGAAAAGACAATTTTGAATGGTTGCGTTCCTATTCTTTTAAAATTAACATACGCTGTAGAAATAGTTGTAATTTCTTATTTAATAGTTTTGCTTTTTAGCTTTTTTTAATTTTTATATGTTATAGATACATATAATTATTGCAAGATAAAAGAAAATCTTGATTATCATTTAACTGGAAATGTCAATACAACTGACAAGAGCGACATGAAAAAGATCACAAAGAAGGCTGGTGAGCTATAAAAGGCAATTCGTTCTTATTGACTTAAATAACCATCTCACATCAACCTTCTTCTCCACACCTTCATTCCTTCAAGGAACTGTATAACCTGCAATCAAATCAATAAATTACCAACAAACATCAATATCATCAAATCATGCACCATGATTATTGATTCTAGAAAGCACAAGTTCTATTAATGCCATCACTATATATATATATATATATATACTTACTTCCGCATTTGGTTCCTCTAGGAAGAGGATTGTTACATAACCGACAACACTCCACTAGCTTGCGCATGCTTATGAGCTGCTCAATACCTGTGGAAATGGTTGGGCAAATAGTTGTATTCCTACACTAGTTTTTCTTCGAGTATTTTTCTATTTTCACCGTATTTCTTCCTTGAAAATGCTAGAATATTTTCTTAATTTTTTTAGATTTAGTTGTATTTTGGTCTTAAAATATATCCCCTGACCTTTTTAAAGTGATTGTTTGAGTTTCCTGTAAAGATTGTTGCATTTGGTGTTGTAAATCTTTGAGAAAATCCATGTTATCATTTCTTTGAAATTCTTTTTCCAAAACGTAAATCATAATGTCTGGGATTCATTGGTATTCATTGTTTGATATTTTGAGGTCTTCTGCATCCAAAACTGTGCCGTCTGCCCTATAGTCCTAGTGTTAGGGAGTTAGAATAAATTTGTGCATTCTAGGCATTCATCTTTTCACTTTCATATTTTGTTCATAGTTTTCATTTGTTTAGTTAGGTGGTGAAACCTCTTGTAAGAGAAAAGAGATCGTCGAGGAGTGAGCGTGTCCAAAGCCTAGGTGAGTTGTTCGATGAGTGGTTGAAAGATTACTATACATATGTGTAGTATAATATTTTTTCCTATATGATTTACAATTTACCTTCATATCAAATCGTGTTTTATTAACTGAAGTGACTTTACCGGAAAGAATTGAGAATCTTGGGTATTTGGAAAACATTTATGCTTCTTACTTGAACTTGGCATTTCTATTTTGATATATATGTTAATGATAAGAATATGCTAGTGTCCATATGTAGTTATACTCCAAATGTGGAGGGACAATTTTACTGAAATGCTTACGCATGTTTATAACAAAACTTATAAAAATTAATTGGGCCCGACCTTTGAGAGTTTGGAATGGACCTTTTAGTCATGAAGTCTTTATTAAGCTCTTTCAAACTCGCCATCGAAGATTCTTTTAGTTGATTTAGACTTTAATATAGATACGTTTTTTAATTTAGATTGGTTGGATGGAACATTGAAAAAAAAAGAAAGACAATTTTGAATGGTTGCCTTTCTTTTCTTTTAAAATAACATACGATGTAGAACTAGTTGTAATTTCTTATTTAATAGTTTTGCTTTTTAGTTTTTTTTAATTTTAATATGCTATAAATACACATAATTATTGCTAGATAAAAGAAAATCTTGATTATGATTTAACTAGAAATGTCAATACAACTAACAAGAGCGACACGAAAAAGATCACAAAGAAGGTTGGCGATCTATAAAAGGCAATTCGCTCTTATTGACTCAAATAACCATCTCTCATCAACCTTCTTCTCCACACCCTCATTCCTTCAAGGAACTGTATAACCTGCATCCAAATCAATCAATTACCAACAAACATCAATACCATCAAATCATGCACCATGATTATTGAGTCTAGAAAGCACAAGTTCTATTAATGGCATCACTATATATATATATATATATATATATATATATATATATATATATATATATATATATATATATATACTTACTTCCGCATTTGGTTCCACGAGGAAGAGGATTGTTACAATACCGACAACACTCAACTAGCTTGGGCATGCTTATGATCCGCTCAACAGCTGCAGAAATGGTGGGGCAAATTGCCACCATGTCTGAGTTTCGGACGTACATACAACAAAGGATCGAAGGTTGCAAAACTGGTCCTCTGATTTGAAGATACGGTTTACAGTTTGTTATTATCTTGCTCAGAGGGGTTTGATCTCCCATCACTCTCACGGCACCAATCATCAACATAACAGCAAGGACAATGTAGCCTATCCCTTGAACTCTCGCCATATTCTCTAACTCTCTCTTTTCAGTGGCGGCGAAGCTATGTTGAGGTATAGCATATTTAAAGAAGGTGTATAGTGTATATATAGAAGGTCCTTATCTGACATCTTCAAGATTGACACCCATCTCCATATATTGTTTCAACAAAATACATTTAAGAAGTGGTAGTAATTACAACGTGGAAGTTGCACTCTGCTGACTTGTAGAATATTCATGGCAAGTATTAATTACCATGGAAAAGTGGTTAACTGACATATGGCTAGTAAATTTCTTTCGTTGATTTGAAAAGATAAATTTTCACACCTGTCATTTTTAATCTTTCTAAATGGGACGCAGTGATCTTCTTTCTAGGGCATATTATTCTACGTTTTACCTTTTTTTTTCATATTAATATATTTTGTATATGCAAGTAAAATTTATGGACTGATGTTAAAAATCTAGTATTCTCTAATCTCTCTTTGGATCCCTCCTCTTCTCACATTCCTTAGCTCTTATACGTATGGATACCAATGTGACTCTACCCCCTAAATCTTTATGCATCTCAGTTGCTGAAATGCTATAAATGATAAGTATTGAGATGTGAACTACACACTATGAGTGGATATAATAAAATATTTACGTTTAGCCATGTAAACGTACACGAATCACATTAATAATTGCATATATAATGTTACCTTACAACTTTTAATACAAAAAAAAGCTTTAGTAATCCAAAATTTGGATTGGGTTTAGACAATCTAGACTAAATATGTTGACTATTGTGCCCCGCCGTATCTCAAATTTGATATTTTTTTGCTTTAAAAAAAATTTGGCTGATTCCCATTCTTTCTTTTTCTTTCTTCTTTCCTTTCTTTGGCTGTGAACCTGTTTTTCATCTTTCTTCCACCCCATCATAGATTTCATCAGAGCATCACCTAAAAGCCTTCCTTCACTTGCTTTCTTTTTTCGTAAGTATTCCTAGACTAGTTTTGCTTTGAGTGTTTTTGTATTTCCACCGTATTTCTTCCTTGAAAATTCTAGAATAATTTTCTTGATTCTTTTAGATTTAGTTGTATTTTGGTCTTAAAATAAATGCCCTGACCTTTTTAAAGTGATGGTTTGAGTTTCCTGTAAAGATTGTTGTATTTGGTGTTGCAAATCTTTGAGAAAATCCATGTTATCATTTCCTTGAAATTCTTTTTCCAAAACGTAAATCATAATGCCTGGGCTTCATTGGTATTCATTGTTTGTTATTTTGAGGTCTTCTGCATCCAAAACTGTGCCGTCCGCCCTATAGTTCTAGTCTAGGGTGTTAGAATAAATTTGTGCATTCTAGGCATTCATCTTTTAACTTTCATATTTTGTGCATAGTTTTCATTCGTTGAGTTAGGTGGTGAAACCTCTTGTAAGAGAAAGAGATCGTCGAGGAGTGAGCGTGTCCAAAGCCTAGGTGAGTTGTTCTATAAGTGGTTGAAAGATTACTGTATAGTCATGATATGTGTTGTATAATATTTTTCCTATATGATTTGCAGTTTCCTTTCATATCAAATCGTGTTTTATTACCTGAAATGATTTTACTAGAAAGAATTGAGAATCTTGGGCATTTGAAAAACATTTATGCATCTTACTTGAACTTGGCATTTCTATTTTTGATATATTTGTTAATGATAAGAATATGCTAGTGTGCATATGTAGTTATACTCCAAATGTGGAAGGACAATTTTACTGAAATGCTTACATATGTTTATAAAAAAACTTAGAAAAATTAATTGGACCTGGCCATGGAGAGTTTGGAATGGACCTTTTAGACATGAAGTCTTTATTAAGCTCCTTCAAACTTGCAATCAAAGATTCTTTTAGTTGATTTAAACTTTAATATAGATACGTTTTTTTAATTTAGATTGGTTGGATGGAACATTGAAAAAACAAAGAAAAAAGACAATTTTGAATGGTTGTGTTCCTTTTCTTTTAAAATTAACATACGCTGTAGAAATAGTTGTAATTTCTTATTTAATAGTTTTGCTTTTTAGTTTTTTTTAATTTTTATATGTTATAGATACATATAATTATTGCTAGATAAAAGAAAATCTTGATTATGATTTAACTGGAAATGTCAATACAACTGACAAGAGCGACATGAAAAAGATCACAAAGAAGGTTGGTGAGCTATAAAAGGCAATTCGTTCTTATTGACTTAAATAACTATCTCTTATCAACCTTCTTCTCCACGTCCTCATTCCTTCAAGGAACTGTATAACCTGCATCCAAATCAATTAATTACCAACAAACATCAATACCATCAAATCATGCACCATGATTATTGATTCTTGAAAGCACAAGTTATATTAATGACATTACTATATATATATATATATATATATATATATATATATATATATATATACTTACTTCCGCATTTGGTTCCTCTAGGAAGAGGATTGTTACATAACCGACAACACTCCACTAGCTTGCGCATGCTTATGAGCTGCTCAATACCTGTGGAAATGGTTGGGCAGATTGCCACCATGTTTGCGTTTCTAAGGTATGTACAACATTGGATTGAAGGATGCTGAAATGGTCCTCGGATCTGAATATACAGTCGACAGTTTGCTAATATCTGGCTCACAGGGGTTTGAAATCCCATCACTCTCACAACATTAGTCATTAACATAACAACGAGGACAATGTAGCCTACCCTTTGAACTCTCGCCATCTTCTCTAACTCTCTCTTTCCAGTTGTGGGGAAGCTATGTTGAGGTATAGTATATATATAGAAGATGTATCGTGTATATATAGAAGATCCTTAATTATCTGACATCTTCAAGATTGACACCAATCTCCAAAGATTGTTTTAACAAAATGCATTTAAGAAGCGGTAGTAATTACAACATGGAGGTTGCACTTTGTTGACTTGTAGGTTATTCATGGCAAGTAATAATTACCATGGAAAAGTTGTTAGCTGACATTTGGCTAGTAAATTCCTTTCATCGATTTGAAAAGATAAATTTTCCCACTTGCCATTTTTAATATTTCCAAATGGGATGGAGTGATCTTCTTTATGGGGCATATTTTTCTACGCTTTACTCTTTCCTTTCATATTAATGAATTCTATATATGCAAGTAAAATTTATGGACCGATGTTAAAAATCTAGTAGTCTCTACTCTCTTCTTGGATCTCTCCTCTTCTCACATTCCTTTAGCCCTTATACCTATGGATACCAATGTGATAAATCTTTATGTATCTCAGCTATTGAAATGCTATAAATGACAAGTGATAAGATGTGAACTGCACACTATGAGTGGATATAATAAAATATTTACGTTAGGCCATGTAAACGTACACTAGATGTGAACTTTTTAATTAAAAAAACAAGTTCTAGTAATCAAAATTTTGGATTTGGTCTAGACCATCTAAATTAAATATATTGATTGTTGTGCGTTGCCTATTTAAACCCCATGCTTTTTAGGCATTCGTGCATGCATTAGTGGTAAAATAGTTATTTTGGCATTTGTGGCATTTTTGCATGTTTGCATAGTGGCTTTTGTGTAAAAGCTAATTAAAGCCGAGAGTAAGTTTGTTAATTGGACCATTCCTTAGTATTTGTCTAGTACAGGGGCAATTTGGTACATTTTTGCTTTAAAAAAATTGGCTGATAGTCATTCTTTCTTTGTTTCTTTCTTTCGTTTTCTTTCTTCTTTTCTTTCTTTGGTCTTGAAAGTCATTTTCTTGTTTCTTCTTCTCCATCAACGATTTCGTCGAATTTTTGCCAAAAAGCCTTCCCTCAGTTGCTCTCTCCTTCGTTAAGTTAGTCCTACATTAGTTTTCCTTTGAGTATTTTTGTATTTTCATCATATTTCTTCATTGAAAGCCATAGAATAATTTTCTTTATTTTCATAGATTTGGTTTTATTTTGGGCTTAAAATGTAGCCCCTCACCTTACTAAAGTGATGGTTTGAGTTACCCGTAAAGATTGTTGTGTTTGGTGTTGTAAAACTTTGAGAAAATCAATGTTTCCTCTCCAGAGTTACTGTAGTAAATCTGCAACAATTTATCATTTCCTTGATATTCTTGTTCCAAAACTTAAATCTTAATGCCTGGACTTCATTGGTACCGATTGGTTGTAATTTTGAGGTTATCTGAGTACAAAACCATGTTAATTGCCCTATAGCCCTAGTGTTAAAGTATGGATGGCGTGATGTCACCTAGCTACGCAAGTGCACGTGCCGATCAAGTAATATAGCGTGCATGAATGCAGGGTTGTCGATTCCATAGGGAACAAGAATACTAGTAATGACTTTAGCAACAATTATCTAACCTAATCGAATAGAGTGGAGCAATGATAAAAAAATAAGTAACGCAAAGAAATAATTTTGAAGTAAAAGAGAGTAAAACTGACGGATAAAGCAAGGGTACTCGGATAATGATCCCCCAAGGTCGTATCATGAGGTATAAGATTCCAAATACACTTCTTACACTAATAGATTTGAGTCACCAGTAACCTACAATCCCCATACCCCACTCTCACGGCAGACTAGGATTAAACCTATACAACATTCTAGTAGAGAATTCTCTCGACATTAAACACTACACTACTATTCTTTACTCTCAGGTTCCTAAAAAAGGTCAACTTTAGATCCTGAAATTAGACTACTCATTCTCTCAATATAAATAGCCCATGATCCCATGTAACTCTCTAGAGGAGAGTTTTCTCGACTCTAGGATTGCATTATTGCTCAGAGCTCATAGGCACACTAAGATAGGAAAACCTCGGTGGAAGGGAAAGAGAATGCTCCTCTACTTACAGGCTCACTCTCTCAACCCTCTTTGATCTAGAATGGTGAAACACTAGCACATTTCTCACCACACATTAGCAATCAATCAACCAAGCAAAATGGACAATCCCAAATCCAGAATTGAATAAAAGTATTTCAAGATCAAAATCTTAACATCCATTAACATAAAAAAGCATAAGAGGAATAAAAAACAAGCAGGCCCTAGGGTTTCATTTCCAAGCCCCCAGTGGAGGCTTAGATCACCATGGAGCAATAAAGAATCATGCAAACATACAAGTTCATGTCTAAATTTATCAAATTACCAACACTCCCTCTAGAGTTGATGATGAATGGGTCGGCACGAAATTCCCCTTAAAGTTGGCCAATTGATCTTTCTTGAATATACCGGAGATTTATGGAATGATGATGATGGTGGAGAAGAGTGTCGGTAAGATCTTACCTATGTTGGGTGATGATCCATCATCTTAGGCCTCGCAGTCACGATTGATTCTCCAAACCCAAGCATATCTTTTCCAAAATCCTCTTTCTTTTTCATCCTCTCCTCTTCAGAAAACACCAATATCTTTTGTACCCTCTCCCATACGGGCGAATTACGGTCTTAAGCACAGGCAGTAAGGAGTACGGTTTATATTGATCGTGTGCCTTATTGCCTGCTTATAGATGTAAGCTCTACCAGTAAGGTCTTATGTTTTCCTATTACAATCCCGCTTACGGCCCTAGGTGTGGGACCGTAAGCTTGTCCTGCTAGCTTTGCAATCACTCCTTATGGGCATTTGTTTCATCCGTAACCTCCTCCGGACATCTCTTACAGTCGGACTTACGGCTATAAGTCCAGCCCATAAGGGCTTCTATCTGGCTTCTTGTTCAGGCGGTGCGATCATAAGGGAGCTATCTTCTTTGTTCAAGCTCCAGATTGCTTTTTTTTACTCACTTTTGTCTCTATCCTCCACCTATTACCTGCGAATACGATATGCACCTTAATTAGCATCATTTCCCTTAAAATCATTTAATACAAACTCGATTAATGTACTAAATGACATAGAAAATAAAGTAAAAACGGTAGAAAATATGGAAAACAAAACAAATCATTTTCTAAAATGATTGAATTGAACAAAACATGTACTGAAATAAATAAATAAATAAATAACATTCAATAGAATAATTAGAGGTGCACATTATTAAATTCCAAGTGTATATGAATTCCTATTATACGCCATATGAGGCTATACAAGTGCGAGACCCTACTTGGTTCAGGACTATAAAGTTGGGTTCTCCGGATGCTGCCAGATCTAAACCTCATGGCGTGAAGTTAGGGTCACATTGACGAGGAGGTCTTAAAGTGCAAGAATAACATTAACCCTTAACTCAAAGACCAAGCCCTACGATCTAAGTATTACTCATGTACATATAAGTGAATAGTGCCTATGATCTAAATGATTTAAGAAGGCATTCATTTCATAATCCCTCTTACATGTTATCAAGGAACATTACTAATTTTCTCATCATGTAAAACATCCTGCAAATGTCCATAATGCAATATTGCTTCCAACATGAAAATATAAACCTTGAAGTACTTCCATCATCCAAGCCAGCACTCAACATTTGGATCCAATAGAAAGATTAGGTTGGGAAATGATGAAATATCCATCAATCATGGTAGAAACAAAGTTTTGAGAGCACACATAAAAAAAACAAAAGACAAAAGCAAGGTGATCATGCTCTTTTATCCTATCAACCATCAATTAAAATCTATTAATACATTACCCTATATCAAAGAAAAGTAACATTTAACAAGTACAAACAAATTAACAAATAAAGATTTTAACAACAAACCAGGAAGAGATGAAAGTATGCCCAGCATCAATAAACCATAAGCCTGTGATTGATCACCTCCTTTATGGCCTGTGAAGATGAAGAATGAAAGAAAGGGCAAAAGACAACCTGGTGGTGAGCCCGCAAGCGCACGGGGTCGTCAAGTAATAAACCACTCGCGCAAGCACGAGTGGGTCGTATTCCCAAGGGCCCGAGAATCTATTCTTACTTCCTTTTTGCAATGTTGTCTAGCCGATCAGACTTGAGATTTGGAATGAGAAAGTAAAGAAGTAAAACAAAAGCAATTAAATTACTAAATATCGCGGGCGGTAAACGAGAGGAAAAATCACGGTGAGAAGATGGTCACGGATGAGGATCCCCTCGGGGTTACTAAAGTGCGAAGGATGTTGGATTAACATGCAAGTGGCTTGATGGACCGAGAAAACCCTAGATTAGGTCAACCCGATGGTCACGGCAATTGACCCCGAATTCGGTACGAGTATTGAATACGGGTTGTACCCGTACAATTCCTCCTACAATTGCAAAGGGCAAGATGGTTTTCTCAAACTAAGGTTGAATCACACATGAGTAATTAACCCTGGAATTGGAGGGGTACAAATACCCGATGGTCACGGCGTATTTGTACGTATTTCCCTTTCAAGCTTGGTGAGTCTAACACTAGGGCAATGATCATGCAACCTAGTATTGGCTAAGTATGGATACACAGAGTTCTCATGCATACCCAAGCATTCAAAAACACCAAACATGAATCACAAACAAGCTAACAAGCATGAATTAAACCAAATCATCCAAACATCACAAGTTCACCCCAAGGTTCACCCACATCCGGTGACCTTGGGGTTTTAGTTGCTCATAGTCTCAAAATACATGAATGAAAGCATGAAAACAACTAAACTAAACATAAAAGACCTCCCTCCAATGATAAAAGTCGAAGAAGCTTCCAAAGACGCCACTCGAAGGGGTGGCTTCCCGTCGTCTTCAACCTCAAAATTTGAAGCCCTAGAAGTAGATCCCGCTCAAGATCGCGCTCTCCTCGCCGATTCCTCCGTGGAAATGCCCTCCAAGCTCTCCTTCTTGGTCAGATTTGGAAGTTGGGGTGTGGAGCTCCAAGAAGAGGCAAAAAGTTTTTTCAACATGATGCCCTAGAAACCTTTAAAAAGATGAAATTCGTGTCTCCTCACGGGCTTCCTCACCGCCGTGAAGTTGCCCGTGAGGCATCCAGAAAGTTTCGCAGAAAATTTCACCTCGGTGCTACAGTACCCTGCTACAGTGATTCTGATACAATGTTTTGCTACAGTGCTGCTACAGTGAAGAATCCCAAAACCGTCGTATTTGGTGTCGCTTTCTTCCCAAATACGTTCTTGAGCTCATTTTGGCTTATTTAGGGTCTGCAACACAAAATAAAGGGATTTAGACCATAAGAAGGGCATCGACTCATCAAAAAGATAATAAAATAATATAAATGAATACGTATAAAATACATATATTTAGACGTTTATCACAACCCCAACGACAGAAGAGGCTGCTTTCAAAACTTTAAGAAATAGAGCTCCCTCTGACCAGATCCAGGATTTAAGGGACAAGAGAAAGGTTGATGTGGCTTAAACTGTTGGCATATGAGGCTAAACATGCAATTAAAAAGAAAATCAGGATGGTCAAGGAGGGCTGACCATCACATGGTTGTTAAGTGCAACCTTCTTCTCCCCTTGAGTTTTGCTCTTCAAATCTGCCTTCTCTAACAGCAATGAAGCCCTAGAAGATGATAGAGGAGAATGGTGGCCTAAAGTTCCCTTCTAAAAAGCCCTAACTTTGTCTTTTATAGGTTTCCAAATATGCGGGCAAGTGTGCGACCGCACTGGGTCAAAACTAGGCCAAAACGGGACACTACCCTGAGCCTCTCTGGCCATGCCATGCGTCCTACAGTTTGGCCTACTATGCTGGCCGCACAACAACCCCACAAGGTTGTGCAGCCTTTGTACAGGCTATATGAGGCCCGCACAGCCTCTGTACGAAAGCTGTTTTCCCATGTTTTGGCCCTGTTCACTCATTTTCTCATTGCCCGGTGCTTAGAGGTCTATATGGCCTTTGAATGATTTTCAAAAATAGTGTTTTTGACCTCTAAAACACCTTTAAAATCTTTCCACGAGGTCCAAAAACATGTTCTACCTTCACCAATCACTTGGAGAGCCTATCACTTCTTCACGTCATTATGAGAATCATGGCATCTGAATGAGAATGAAGACCACCTTCTCCAAGATATAGCGAACAACGAGTAGCAAACTATTTCTTCGAAGAGCAACTACGAGAGGATGAAGCAGCAATTGCTGCTGCCGCTACATTTGATGAGCAAAGTTTAGCTCAGGAGGTATCAAGGAACTTGAGCTTCTCACCCATAGATAAACCCTGCCCAGAACCTGTCAGACAAGAGCAAGTTCAGGTACATATTTAGTGTCATGCACTCATTTAGTGGCAAGCATAAATTCTCGAGACTTCAGAACGATCATCACATCGGAGTTGTGAGACATCTACATGGAGTATTACAGCATCAAGCCTAGGGACCTTACTGCACTGCGACGAAGATACAAAGTAGCAGTAGATGAAGGCACTTGATATAAAGATGCCCATGTAGTTCTCCAGCATGTCGAAGCAATAAAGCAAAGGAACCGTGATAAGCGTGCCAAAGGCATTAAATTGAGTAGAAGTTTGAGTTGTGCTAATAGTTGTAATGCCTTGATCTCTGCTACTTAATGGAGTGGCTTGTGTTGGTTTGAGTGTGTTTCTTTCAGTTGGCTTTATTATTTCTATGCTTGTTTGCCTCCTATCCAAACCAGTTGTTGCTATGGACTATGTATCTTTATGTATATTATACTCTAATAGTATGTACTTCAATTGATTGTCTTATTTTGTGTGCATGTAGTTTAGCTTGTGGTACATTGTCAGCAATTCCATGCATGAGTGCAATTAGTGTTTTTTGGGCAAAGGTGAGCGATAGGGATAACTGTTGTTCTTGTGGAGCTAGTCAGTAGCATACCTCAAAGTTGTTTTACTTGTTCCTCAGGATGGAAATTTTGAGGACAAAATTCTTTTAAGGGGCTAGAGTGTCATACATTGCCCTATTTAAATCCCATGCTTTTTAGGCATTCGTGCATGCATTAGGGGTAAAATAGTCGTTTTAGCATTAGTGGCATTTTTTCATGTTTGAATAGTGCCTTTTGTGTGTATGCTAACCAAACCTAGGGGCAAGTCAGCTAATTAAACCTTTCCCTAGTATTTGTCTTGTAGAGAGGGAATTTGGTATTTTTGTGCTTTAAAAAGAAAAATTGGTTGATAGCCATTCTCTCTGTTTTCTTTCTTTTTCTTTTGTCTTTCCTTTCTTTGGCAGTGGAAATCTTTTTCTTCTTTCTTCTTCTCCATCACCGATTTTGTCTGATCTTCACCCAAAAGCCTTCCCGTACTTGCTCTCCCCATTGGTAAGTAGTCCTACACTAATTTTCCTTTAAGTATTTTTTGTATTTCTATCATATTTCTTGGTTGAAAACCCTACAAAAATTTTATTGATTTCATAGATTTGGTTGTATTTTGCACATAAAATGTAGTCGTTGACCTTACTAAAATGATGGTTTGAGTTTCCTCTAAAGATTGTTGTGTTTGGTATTGTAATTCTTTAAGAAAATCCATGTTTCCTCGCAAATGTTACTATAGCAAAAGCAAATCCATACAAATTTATCATTTCCTTGAAATTCTTGTTCCAAAACACAAATCTTAATGCCTGGACTTCATTGGTATTAATTGTTTGTGAGTTTGAGGTCTTTTGGGTCCAAAACCGTGCCATTTTCCCTATAGCCCTAGGGTTAGGGTGTTAGACTAAATTTGTGCATTCTAGGCATTCATCTTTTGATTTTAGTATTTTATAGTTTTCATTCTTTTAATTAGGTGGTGGAATCTCTTCCAAGGGCAAAGAGATCGCCAAGTTGTGATTGTGTCTAAAGCCTAGGCGAATTGCTCCTTGAGTGGTTGAAGTATTACTATATAGTCTTGACATGCGTAGTATAATATTTGCCCTATGTGATTTACAATTTACTTTCATATTAAATCATATTTTATTGTCAAAAATTATTTTACTACAAAGAATTGAACATCTTGGGTATTTAGAAAACATTTATGCATCTTACTTGAACTTGGCATTTCCATTTTCATATATGCGTTTATGATGAAAATATGCTAGTGTGCATATATAGTTATACACCAAATGTGGAATGACAGTTTTATTGAAATGCTTACACATGTGATTCTTATTGATTGTGACTACAAGCCATAGACCTACCTCAGACTTCAGTCTAACACTGCAATGGGGATCCCCATAGTCCAGCCTGAAAGAAGGTGACGTGGCAGACTTATAAACGTCTAAATATATGTATTTTATACGTATTTGTGTATATCATCCTGTTCTCTTTTTGTTAATTTGATGTCTATTTTCATGTTTAAAGTTGTTTTATTTGTGTTACAGGCCCTGAATAAGCCAAAATAAGCTCAAGAGCGTATTTATGAAGAAATCGACACCAAACATGGCGTTTTTGGGTTTCATCACTGTAGCAGTAATGTAGCAGAATTACTGTAGCAAGATCTTGGAGGAGAGCGCATTTGGGAGCAAGATCCTACTCTAGGGCATCATTGAAGGAAGGTTGAAGACAAGGGAAGCCACCTCTTGAGTGGCGTCTTCGGAACCCCATTTTCGTCTTTGAGGGAGTGATCATGCTTTATTTAGTTGTTTTCATGCTTTTGAGTATGTATTTTGAGATTATGAACAACTAAACCCCAAGGTCACCGGATGTAGGTGAACCTTGGGGGTGAACTTGTGTACTTTGGATGCTTGGTTTTCATTAATGTTTGTAGACTTGTTTGTGATCCTTGTTTGGTGCTCTTGAATGTCTAGGGTATGCATGAGAACTCTGTGTATCTATACTTAGGTAATACTATGTTGCATGACCATTGCCCTAGTGTTAGACTCACCAAGCTTGGAAGGGAAATACGTATAAATACACCGTGACCATCGGGTATTTGTACCCCTCCAATTCTAGGGTTAATTACTCATTTGTGATTCAACCTTACTTTGAGAAAACCACCATGCCCTTTGCAATCGTATGAGGATTTGTACGGGTAGAGCCCGTATTCAATATTCATACCGGATTAGGGGTCAACTGCTGTGACCATCGAGTTGACCTAATCTAGGGTTTTCTCGGTCCAACAAGCCATTTACATGTTAATCCCGCATCCTGTACAGTTCACTAGCCCCTGAGGGGATCCTCATCTGTGACCGCTTTCTCACCCTGATTTCCCCATTTTATCACCCTGGTTATTTAGCATTCTGAATTGCATTTATTTCATGTATTTGCATTTTCATCTTTTACTCTCGAGTTTGATCGGCTAGACAACATTGCGAGAAGGAAGTAAGGATAGATTCTCGGGCCCTTGGGAATACGACCCACTCGTGCGTGCGCGAGTGGTTTATTACTTGACGACCCCGTGCGCTTGCGGGATCACCACCACTGACAGTAGGATTTACCATAGTCAAGAGGTGCCAAGGGCCATTGACAAGGTTTAGGGGGAATTATCGCTACATTCATGTTGAGAGACCCGGGGTCACCTTAAGGTGATCTTAGCAGCCAACACCAAGGAACTTGGTATATTGATACTTTTTCTTAAATCTCTTGAGATTTGGAAACCGCCTTGGTAGTCCTGTATTTGGTTGTGACCACGACTAGGTTGGTAGTAATTTGAGGCTTATGTATGTTATTTTTTGTGAATATGTGTTGAAAATGTTGTATGTGTATTTCTATGAGAACTTACTATTTCAAAAATGTTTCTTTTGGATTATTTATATTATTGTTAAAGAACAGTCTTGAGATGTGGTAGTATTTTTGAGACATTGTGTTTACTTATCTATTTATTTCATTACTCATTTTGGAACCACTGTTACTTATTTATTTATATATGTATGTTACTCACTACTTCATTTTCCCCCTCTCTTAGGGTGCAATGTCGGTGTTGGTTGTGCTAGGCCATCTCTGGACTAAGTCCTTCTCCTACTCTGTGTCTTGGTGTGTTTCTTTGCCTCTTATTCGTTTGGCATGTAAGATATGTGGATCCACTAGTTTATGCACTTGTATTTGTGGTTGTGTCTTATACTCCATGTAATTCTATGTCCCGATGTATGAGAACACAAATTTATGTCTGTCATTGAGTTTATATTCTTGGTTATGAGTTGTTTGATTTTTTGAGTTGTTTATTAGGTCTTGTTGAGCTTTGCAGCAACTCAGGCGCGAGTGGTGTGTGACCCTCCCCTAGTTGTTGACATTGACTCAAATAATAATATGTAAATTCCATTGTCACCATAATCAAGTGAATGATGGGAAAACTAGTAATTATCCCAACACGTTTTCTTATAAATAGTATATAGCCCTTCATGGTCATATTCCAATTACCTCTCTTTGTAAAACCATTGAAACCATATAAGTTGCTTTTAGGAAAATAGATAAAGGAACAACATCTCATTAAGAAAATCAAACATCATATAAGTCTAAGCATATAAAGCTATCATGAAAATAAATTTTAAAGGCATCACTTGTGGCCCAAGACCTCAAGCTCAATAAGGAAATCCCAACAAAAGTAAAAAGAGTTCAGTTCAGCTTAGAAGAAGGTTCTGAGCAAAATAAAACTCAACATGAGTACTGATAAACGTCTAAAAGTACGTATTTTACATGTATGTGTTGTGTATTATTTTCATATTTTATTGTTGAATCTACGCCCTTTTCGGTCTAAATTGCTTTATCTTTGTATTTCAGGCCATCCAGAAGCCCTGGGGACTCGACGACGAGATGGGGAGCGAATTCGACACCAAAACAGCGTTTTCGAGACAGGATGCTGCAGCACGGTACTGTAGCATTCACTGTAGCAAGTACTGTAGCTCATCGCGGACTTCTCGGCAGAAAAGTAGAAATCCCGAGGGGTCAGCATAACGGCTGTATGCTGACCCGTTTACCCATCGGGATTTGGGGTTTAAAGGGCGATCTAGGGCATTTTGAAAGGGGACTTTTCATCTTCTTTGAGAGCTTTTGGGGGAGAAAGGAGGCTAGGGTTTGGACATCATTTCCACACCATTTTGGAGGGCAAAAGGAGAGGAAATCCGGGCTTTCTTAGGTGGGGAGAGCAAGATCTAGGAGGATCTACTTCAAAAGCTTCATTGTTTGGAGGTTGAAGACAACGGGAAGCCACCCCTTCGAGTGGCGTCTTCGGAAGGTTTTCTCCGGGGATTCAAGCTTCATTCGGCCTTCACCATTTGAGGGAGTGTTCCTCATGTTTATTTTAGTTATTTGCATGGTTTGTGTGGTGGATTTGTGGAACATGAACAACTAAACCCCAAGGTCACCGGATGTAGGTGAACCTTGGGGGCAAAACTTGTGATGTTTTGGATTATTTGAGCTATTTATTGTATGATTGGCTTGTTGTGATCCTTGTTTGGTATTCTTGATTGTTTTGGTACATGTGCTTAATTGATGTATCAAATTTTTGGTAGCACTTTGTAGCATGACCATTGCATTAGTGCTAGACTCTATCAAACTTGGAAGGGATTATTATATAAATACGCCGTGACCATCGGGTATTTGTACCCCTCCATTTCTAGGGTTGAAAACTAACTAGTGTTTCCACCCTAACTTGAGGAAACCATCATTCTCCTTGCAACCGTGTGAGAGGTTGAGTGGAAGAAATTCCTTATTCAACACTTGTACCGGGTTAGGGGTCAATTGCCGTGACCATCGGGTTGACCTAAGCTTAGGTTTTCTCGGTCCAATTAGCCACATACTTAATTTCTCAAATATCCTACTCACTTGAGTAGCCCCCTTGGGGATCCTCATCCATGACCGTTTTCATCCCTGAGCATCTCCCGTGTTTTGATTCGACCCGCATTTATTTAGAAAATTTCTCTTGTTGTTATTTGTTTTCTTTCGTATCTATTCTCTAAAAACTGGAATCGGTGAGCTAAACAACAAGTGAGAAGTGAGTAAGGTAGCTCCTTGGGCCCCTTGGGAATACGACCCACCGTGCGTGCACGAGTGGTTTATTACTTGACGACCCCGTGCGCTTGCGGGTGTTGACACTCTGTGTCGATCAAGTTTTTGGCGCCGTTGCCGGGGATTTCACCGAGGGATATTGGGAAAGCTTTAAGCTTGTTGATTTAGCCTTTTCTTTTTCTTTTATTTTTCTATTTTTCTTTCTTTTTGTTGTGTGTTTTGTTTTGGTTTTGTGTTTTCTTGTTTTTGGTTGTTGAGATTTTGTAATTATTCCAGCTTTGTATTTTATTGTTGCTCTTGTGTATTTCTTGTTGTTAGCTAACGTCGTGACTCCTCAAACTGTGTAGGTACCCATCTTATGACACGAGCGAGTCAAGCAAACTTGATTGAACCCGATAACGAGATAGAAAGAACACTGCACCGTCGTTTGAGAGAAGGTAGTGAGGGTTCAAGTCAACAAGAAGTTCAGGTAGAATCCAGTGAGCCCACAGTCATGGCTGAGCCAAGAAGAACGCTATCTGATTATGAAAGGCCACAGTTCACGGGAGAAGAATTTAGTCTCCAAGTTCCAACTGTACCGGCCAATAACTTTGAAATCAAGGCCAGCACCATAGGGATGATTCAAAATTCAGTCCAGTTCGATGGTCTAGCTGATGAAGACCCGCATGCCCACTTGTCCAAGTTCCTTCAGATATGCTCAACCTTCAAGATCAATTCAGTTTCTGATGATGCAATAAGGTTGAGATTATTTCCTTTCAGTTTAAGGGGAGCAGCATATAGATGGCTTACTTCTTTGGCTCCGGGATCGATTACTACATGAAAGGAAATGGTGGAGAAGTTTCTTGCCCGATATTTTCTACCAAGTAAGGCAGCGAGGCTAAGGCAAGAAATTTCCGCCTTCCGACAAGGAGATTCTGAGACCCTATTCGAAGCTCATGAAAGATTCAAGGACCTTCTAAGAAGATATCCTCATCATGGGTTCCCTGTATGGATGAGGGTGCAGACATTTTGTAATGGGCTGAATTATGCTACTAGGCAACTCATCGATGCAGCAGCAGGCGATTCTTTGAGCAACAAGCTTCCTGAAGAGGCCGAGGAGTTAATTGAGAACATGGCCAGTAATGAGTGCCATTGGAGCACTCGACAGAAGCTTCCAAGGGCTGCAGGGTTGTACGAGGTGACTGAATCCACAGCTCTGGCTGCTAAGATTGATGCACTAACGAAACACGTCACGGAGAATAATTCGAAGTATGACGCCCTAGCACAAAAAGTTGATCAACTCATGTTAGGATCCAGTTCAGGGTCCAAGGCTGTTATGTCATGTGATACTTGTGGGGCAGGGCATGCAACATCACAATGCCCTATTGTTGTTGCCCCATCACCGCTGATGGAAACAGTTGATTATGTTGGGGGTGGACCAAGAGGACCAGGGAATCAGTTTGGTAGCAATTACAATTATGGATGGAGGGGCCCTTCAAATCCTTCTTGCACTCAAGGTCAATCTCAATATAGACCTCCACAATCTCAGGGAAGCCAATACCAAGCTCCCCCCCACAAGAGAAGAAATACTCTACAGAGGATGTGTTAGCCAGATTCATGATTAGCACGGAGGCACGCTTTGTGAATAATGAAAAGAAAATGGATGAACAAGGATAATGGGAGGAAAACTGGTGAAGACTCTCCCAATTCTAACATTCCAAAGGAGCATGAATACAAGCCAGTGGTACCTTACCCCTCGAGACTCAAGCCAGATAAAGATGAAGCCCAATTCAAGAAGTTCCTCAATATATTCAAGCAACTCCACATAAATATTCCAATCATTGAGGCACTAGCTCAAATGCCAAAGTATGCCAAATTTTTAAAAGAGCTTCTCACCTATAAAAGGAAGTTAGAAGAACAAGGCATAGTCGCACTTACTGGAAATTGCTCAGCCATTCTAGAGAAGAAACTTCCACAAAAGTTAAAGGACCCAGGTAGTTTTGTGATTCCTTGTGTAATTGGTGAAGGAGTGACGGAGCATGCTCTAGCCGATTCTGGCGCTAGCATAAATGTAATGCCATACAACTTATTCTTGAAGCTGGGATTGGAAGACCTACGACCTACACGAATGACATTACAGCTTGCAGATAGGTCGGTGCGAAGACCTCGGGGAATAGTTGAAGATGTCCTTGTCAGAGTTGACAAACTCATCATTCCTGTAGACTTCGTGATTCTAGATGTGGATGATGATGTTGACGTTCCCTTAATTCTAGGGCGGCCATTCCTGAACATTTCGGGTGCCCTAATCGATGTCAAAGAGGGCAAGATGACCTTGAGGGTTGGAGATGAGCAAGTGGTTTTCACTCTCCCGGAAGCAATGAAACACACACTTGATCATGATAATAAACTCTATTTCACCGATAGTACTGATATAATTATTTCTGACTGTGTGCAGGAGGTGCTTGCCTTAAACCCTCTGGATGAGTATTTGGATGAGTTAACGTGCCAAGATGTCGAGGAAGAACTTTCTCCTCCACCAACACAACAAATTAATCAAGTGGAGGGTAATTCATCCAATAATGGTAAGAAAATTAGGGGTGTTGAGAAGATGTGGAGAAAATCAAAGAAGAAACAAAAAGAGAGTAGAGAGGTATCCACATTGCCTCCGGATGAGGTTGATCGTATATTCTTTGAAAAGAGTGGTAAATTTAAAGTCTTCTCATGTCTTTCATTGAATTTTCCGAGTGGCAACCCGGTTCCAAAGGTTGGAGGTAACTTCCCTCCATTTGTCCCACCATGAGAATTTTTATGTTTCATCGATGGTTGATGTGTACAAAGTGTGGAGAAAGAACCGGTGCAAGCAGAGGTTCTTGCCGACCATCCTTACGGCCGTAAGGATGGTCGGCAAGACCACCCGAGTGAAGGCTTTAAAGGGAGCTTTTGGGGCTTTACAGTATTCATTCTTCTTCCCCATGCTTCCAACCTTTTCTCCCTCATTTCTCCATTGTTTTTACTCACTTTTGGCTCTAGATTGCTCTCCTCCCCCTCTTTTCCATCTTGGTGACAAAAATTTGGAGTTTGAGCAAGCTTTTGGCCTGATTTACCATTTGGATCCACACATCTTACCCTAGGGCAAAAGTATGGCACCTCACTCAAAACTTTGATTTTTTCTTGTTTTTATGGCTGACATTTGTTAGAATTTTGTTGATGGGTGAATGTTTAAGGTTTATCAAAGTATTTTTCCTAGTTTGTAAAATTTTTTGGCTACTTCTACAAGCAAAGTTCTTGAAAACTTTGTTTATATAAATTTTGATATCCTAATTTTAATAAAAATAGGTTTTATCTTAAAAATTCCAATATCCTAATCAAAATAGGTTTATCTTAATTATTCAAATTGTAATGGAATTAGGATATCATATTAAGATAAACAAAATGGATATTACTTCATATATTCAAATCTCAAGATCAGCCGAGAGCACAGATCTCGAGGCGATCTAAAATATTCAAATCCCAAGATTAGCCGAGAGCACGGATCTCGAGGCGATCTAAAATATTCAAATCTCAAGATCAGCCGAGAGCACAGATCTCGAGGTGATCTAAAACACTCAAATCTCATGATCAGCCAAGAGCACAGATCTCGAGGCGATCTAAAATATTTAAATCCCAAGATCAGCCGAGAGCACAGATCTCAAGGCGATCTAAAATATTCAAATCTAATGATCACCCAACAGCAAGGATCTCGAGGTGATCTAAAATATTCAAATCTCATAATCAGCCAATAGCACAGATCTCGAGGCGATCTAAAATATTCAAATCCCAAGATCAGCCGAGAGCACGGATCTCGAGTTGATCTAAAACACTCAAATCTCATGATCAGCCAAGAGCACAGATCTCGAGGCGATTTAAAAGATCTCGAGGCAATTTAAATATTCAAATAAAAAAATATTCAAATAAAAAATGTCCTTAAAAAAAAAAAAAAAAAAAAAATGATGAATGAATGAAATTAAAAAAAATCGGATTATATATATATATGAAAACGTGGGACATGGGTATATATATATATATATATAATGGAGATAGTGGAGATAGTGTTCAGGATGGAGACATGGATAATTTAAAATGGGGACAAGTTGTTGTGTCTATAGTCCACTATGTGTCACTTTCCATTTAATAAAATATATATATAATAATTAATCAAAACAAAAAGCAACAAAACATGGAGTAAAGGGGGAACGTGCATGGCATGGCTTCCATCACGATATGAGGGTGGTTGTCACGATGTGAGTGGGGAAGTTAATTGGTTTCTTAAAACAAGGAGGAGGGCATTTTAAAAGGGACCGGAGTGGAGATAAAAAAAAAAAAAAAAAAAAGGCATCTGAAGGGGGAGAGAAAAGAAAATCTGAAGAAGAAGAAGAAGAAGAAAAAAAAAAGAAAGGAAGGAAGAGGAAGCAGGAAAAGAGAGAAAACAAGGAAAAGGAAGAAGAAAAGAAAATAAAAGGTTATTCTTTCTATATATTTCTCTCTTCTCTCTCTAGCCGAATATACATATAAAAAAAAAAAACCACCATTGTTGTTGTCGCCGCTCGTCACCGCCGTCACCGTCATCGCCATCGCCGTCACCGTCGTGGCTTGAGGTTGTCGTTGATCATCACTACTATCGAGACTAGCGAGGGTGGAATATCCTCGCTGGTTTCGGATATATATTCATAAAAAGAAAATATAACAACACAAAGAATCTTACCGAGTTGTGGCTGTCACCGCCGTCATCGCCGTCATCGATCACCCACTTGCGATCCCACTCCGCTGCGTAGAGAGGGGGAGACGAGAGGAGCGTCAATGGCGGGCGTTGGGTCTTCCCGTCGCCTCGCCTGTTCTTGTCCTCCCGTTCTTGGTCCTCTTTATTGGCTCCTCCGCGAGGAAGAGAATTCGGTCCTCGAGAGAAGTTGGCCTCGGACAATCCAATTATACGGTTTGCTCCATTGTCACTTGTTGAAAGTTCATGTGAGCGTATCCATGTTACAAGCTTATCAAGGTTGAATCTTGGAAGTTATGTGAGTTCTTTGCATGTCAGCCTTATGGTTTCGAAGCTATTCCCGAGAGACTTCATGGAAAAATTGAGGTTTGCTTTCACCGGAATGCTTCCATTGGACTTTGTGACTTGTAAGAAGGATGAGTGGCGATTCTTAAAAAAGGGAAGTGGAGTGCTGTCATGTCACCTTATGAAACAAGGTTTATCGATGTCGAGTTCAAGAATAAAATATATGGCACTTTAACAAGATTCGTTGAAGAAGAGTTTCAACACCGGCGCTTAATTTGCCTTGGCTCGGCTTCTTTCTCGCTAATCATTGCACCTATGGTTAGTCACAGGGTGCCATTTTATTATAGCACTTCGATGGCGCCCGGGGGTTCTACTTGTTGCTTTGATTATTTTATTTCAGGGAATGAAGTTACTACTAATGGGCGAAAAAATGTCTTTTACTTAACAATATACGGCTCTGTGCTCGGAGTGGGTTCTATTATTGCACACTACTTTTCCACTATTGTGAACTCAATTCTTGTCGGTTTTGGTCCGAATGAAGAGATGCATAATCCCGTTTCGATATTTCGCTATTAATTGGATTGTGCGAAAATTTATTCTTTCGATGATGGTAATGTGGACGCCGGTATTGCTCGGTTTGTGAGGTGGGCAATGCGTGTTGTTGCTGTTGTGTCTATTTTTCGAGCACACTTGACCCCTTTTTAGCACTTGTTGCGTCGGCCTTGTGTATTGGCGGTTGTTTTGCCATTAGCTCCATTAAGTGGAGGCCCCTATTGGCAAGAAAAAAAACGACACATCAAAAGGATAAAAATCTGTGGCAACAGAGGGCTAGGCATGCAACGCGGTGACGAGGCGCAGTAACAGTCTTTATATATATATATATATATATATATATATATATATATATATATATTTATATATTTATATATATTGTGATGTAATAAATATATATCTAGAAATATATATATATGTGTAAAAAAAAAAAAAAAAATCAAATTGGTAGTATGTATATGAAATAAATAATGAAATTTATAGTTTGCAATATTTTGCCTTTACTTGTACTCGAAGCCCTTAATCGGAGGTTCCCAAGATTTTAATCTGGGGTAATTAATAATAGAGGCTTGCCTCTATTAGGAATGGAAGAGTCCACAAAACAAAACAAAACAAAAATAAAATAAAATAAAATAAATAACATTTGTGATTCGATATATCGCATGGTGTCTCTTCACCGACACGATGCCAGGGCGCATATTTTCGATCTCACAAATTCTGGCACGCCCGGTGGGACTCTTTAATTCCTCCTCCCATCTTTGAGGCAAAAGTACAAGTAAAGCAATTATTTTCTTATAACACATATATAAGAAAATTAATATTGTTGATATTTTTATTGCAGGTAAAATGGCATTCAAAAGTTCAACTGCACCTGGAAGCCCGAAGATGACTATTTTCTTGGGGGAAGGAGCTGAAGTTCAATTACCAAATTGCATTCTCAACACTGGAGTTGCTGGAGCTGAGATAAGATTCGGCACAATCTCTGAATCTGTACAATTTGTGAGGAGGACTTCAGTCATGGATGAAGACCTTACCGTCCCGCGTCTTCCATCCAGGGGCCGTCGTCCAAACGTCATTGTTCCTGCATCTGTCAAGACTATTCATGATGAGAAACCAAGAACCAATGTCTTTCAGAGGCTGTCACGTACTAAAGAGATAGTTTCTGCTGATGAAGAAAGTGATGAACCCACTTTTACTGTGACCGTCAAAGGGAGAGAAAGTGGAATTTTTCAATCTGAAACAGTTAAGCCTAGGAAAAGTGTGTTTTCAAGATTGACACCTAAGAAAGTGAAAATTCCAAATCACAAATTAAATTTTGTGTCATTTCAAAACCAGAAGGGTGATCGAATGGGTTCTTTCAAAAACTCATTTGGACCACTTAATATGGTTAAGAAGAACGCAACCACTGCAGAGTTGCGTTACCAGCCATGTGACAAGAAAGGAGGTAGACCCCCAAAATCTTATAAAACTTCCTTCAGCAAAAATCTTTACAAGATATATGCAGCATCGAAGGAATTACAATCAAACAAAATGAAGCCAAGGGAATTCTACCAAAAGAAGAGGCAATTAGTCCTGAACACACGAAAGACAGTTTTTGACCGACTTACTTTGCCTGATGATCAAGTTTCACAACTGCAGGCTTCACAAGGTCAAGCTTCTCTTTCTCACTCGAAGTTTGATCGAAAGAAGGGAATTGAAGATGAACATATGTCCGATGGAGATATCGAAATACACTCTGTCCGTATGATTACTGAAGCTCGAGGAGATCCGACACCGAACAAGAACAACCGGGGCCGATTCACGAGATCTCGTAGACGAGCAACTGATTCTCAAAGCATAGTTGGAGAAGAAGGATCAAGCCAAGTTCCACATGCTATACCAAAAGATTTAAAGGGGGCAAATTCCCCAAATGAAAGTGAAGAAGATGAACCGGTTTTTGTTATGGATCATAACAATGTTACGAAGAAAATTCAACAAATGGAAAATCATGAAACAGAATACAAGAAAATGAATGAAAACATGATGATGTTAATGAATACAGTACTCCAAATGCAAAAGCAGATGACAGTCTTGATGGCAAATCACCCTGAACAGGTACAGAGGCCAGATAATCTAATCTCTCAACCAAAAGAGACTGTTCAGGCAGTGGGGCAAGGGGAAACAATTAGTATCCCTATTCAAGAACATTCAACGGCAATGACTCGGGAGGAGATACAACAGATGGTGGCTGCTGAGCTTAAATATGCCAAAAATAGCGAGATAAGAATTGATAGTGACAAACCTTATCCCAGCTATCATGATTTGGTACCTTATCCGAAAGGATATAATGTGCCTAAATTTAAACAATTTAATGGGATTGGTAACCCTGACCAACACTTGGCCCATTTTGTAACGGCATGTGGAGATACAAGTGCAAAACCATCACTTCTCCTCAGACAATTTTCTGCCAGTCTTACAGGAGTTGCATTTGAATGGTATGCAAGTTTGCAACCTGAGTCAATTCAAAATTGGCAACAACTGAAAGATGCATTTCGAGTACGATTTGGAGGTGTTACTGATAAGATCACAATAGCTGATCTCGCAGCCACTCGCCAAAACAAAGATGAGAAGGTGGTTGACTATATTATGAGATGGAGAAACCTGAGTATTAAATGTGAACAACCCCTGGACCAACCTCAAGCAGTGGGATTATTACTCGGGAATATTGATAGCTGGATGTCACCTTTCTTAAGTACATCTGGCATTACTACATTTCAAGAATTAATCTCACAAGCAAAGAAATTAGAAAGGACTAATCCAAGGGTATTGTCTAATTTCCAAACTTACAAAAATGACAAACCTAAGAAGGCGAAGGTGTCAAGTACATTGCTACATCATTCAATATTGACAAAGGAAAAAGCACTACAGAATCACATAAACCAGAACAAGCTAAGCCACTTAGCTTAGGTAATCCTGGAAATGAATCAAGGCCCATTCCCTCTTTGAAAGAAAGAATGAACAAAAAGTATTCTTTTCAAAGAGACAAAGTAATGAAAATTTTCAAAGATGCTGTGAAGGGAGGTTTACAATTGCCTGAGTGCAAGAGACCGGAAGAACAGAGCAAGAAAGATCATCCCAATTATTGCCCATACCATAGAGTATTGGGACATACAATTGAAGACTGCTACGTCTTCAAAGATTGGCTCGAGCGCCAATATCAAGAGGGTAAAATTACACTCTCTAAGAATGTTCTCTTAGAACAACCTGCTGAACATATCCGCTACGTGACCACTACAGATTATGAGGGATCATCCCAAAAAGAAGTTACAATAGTGGGCAATAAAATAGTACTTCCTTTAGTATCTGATGATAAACCTCCGTCTGTTCCAGATGAATTGTGGGAAGTTTTCATATCCAAAAAATCAAAGAAGATGTTGAAGAAATTGGCTGAGCTCCCAGGGATCAATTGGAGAAATGCCCAGAAACCCCCTGAAGGGCTTCCAATAAAGCAAATCAAGAAGAAAAATAAAAAAAAGAAGCAAAAGCGTGAACATTCAAAACACAAGAAATCAATCATAGAAGAGTATATGGATTCTCTTGAAGAATATGAACAGAAGGAAAGGATGTTGATCACTCTTAAAGACTATTTTCCTGAGGAAATTGAAGAGCTACTTGAGGAGCTGGTTGAAGGAGATGATGAAATAATACAGGTGGAAACTTGCAGGGCTATTTCTGGAAGTGAATACTCTCCATATGACCAAGATGATGATGAAGATAGTTTTTCTGAGTCAGAAGAACTATATGATCGCCATGGTCGGCCTTATATTAGTAAGAAGCAGAAAAAGAAAATGGCATTCAAAGAAAGAGTAAAAAAGGCGAATGCTAAACTCTCTGAGCCATACCATTTAGAAGAGCCAAAGAAACCATGTTATACTCCCAAGACTCCGAAATATAAAATCCTGAAGAAAGCAATGGCAGCTGAAGACATCTCTTCCTTCATTCAAAGAGTGACAGAAGAATCAGCTAATAAGCTAATACAATTGCATATTATTGATAATAAATGGGATGAATCTGGGATATATCCTCCAGAGTTAATAGGTGAAAATTTTGATCAAGAAATCGTGAAGCCTACATCTTCGATGATGAGTTCTAAGAATAAGTCTTTTTCTTCAGATATTGAAATAAGAAAAGATAGAAGAAGAGTGCTCTTCAATCAAGCCATGGAAGAAGGGTTAGACTTACCCAAGCCTAAAAGGCCGTGCTTGATGCATTTGGATAGTCACCCAAATTATTGTCCATATCACCGACTTGTGGGACATACTATAGAAAATTGTCGGAATTTTCAAAAATGGCTACAAAAGCAAGTTTCCACTGGAAATTTGAAGTTGACTGATGATGATTTTGAAACAAAAGGTGTTTGTTGTGCTATAGCACATCAGGGAAGTTCTGATGATGAATTGAATTTTCCAGATGAAGAAGATGAAGTATCTTGCCATGTACATCAAATGCAGCTTAGAACTGGCAAGTTACTTCAATCAAGACAGGTCTCCAACCCTAATGATAAAAATAAAGGGAAGATGATAGAAGAAAAGGATGTCTCACCAAAGAAACTCTTAAAGAAACCAGATTATAATATCTTGGCACACCTGAAAAAAGTCCCAGCTCTGCTTAGTATGTATGATGCACTGATGATGTCGACAGAAGTCAGAGAATCTTTAATACATGCCCTGCAAAACCCTGAGGAGTATCAGGCTTATTTTGCTGAAATCAATATGACAGAAGCTCTGTATGCAACAAATACACTTTCGGCATCATTCACTGATGAAGACTTATTACTTGGAACTGTAGAGCACAATAGACCATTGTATGTGACAGGGTCTTCTGACGGGATAAAGATAAATCGAATTCTAGTCGATCCAGGGTCTTCTTTAAATATAATGACTCTCCATACTCTTCGGTCATTAGCCCTGGAAATATGCCATTTGTCTCCAGAACGAATCATTATTCAAGGCTTTAATCAGCATAGTCAGAAAGCATTGGGATCTATTACTCTCCCAATCAAGTTTGGAAAGATCACATCTGACGTGAAATTCCATGTAATTGATGCTGATGCCTCATACAAAGCCTTGTTGGGTAGGCCATGGATCCATGAAAACAGGATGGTCCCATCAACTCTTCATCAGTGCATAAAATATATGATGGATGGAGAAGAATGCAGAATTGATGGCGAAATTCAGCCCTTTGGCGTCCATGAAATACATTATGAGGATGCCAAATATTTTCTTGGTGTTTCCAAAGGGGGCAAAACACTAAAGGAAAAGGTTTCCACGAAACCATCTAATACTATCCTAGCATCTAAAAAGGAAGAATCAGAGTTGCCCCACTATGGCGAGTGATACCGAATCTTCTAATGATGAAAATGAGGCAAGTCAAGCCAAAGGATCTTCCCAAGAAAGCACGTTGCATATCACAAGGGTCCCAGATGGTCTCTACAAATCCTTAGATGATTTGGAAGTTGATACGGTTGAGCATTTGAAAACATTCTATGTGCCAGCTCGAAAGAAGAATGAAAGAGGTATTCTCTTTTACAAAGTTAAAGATAACAAAATTTCAAATGATGATCTTATACATATTGAACAAGAAGAGGATAGTGAAATCCAACATATAAATTTCCCAAGCCAGTACCCTAATAAACTCAAGAGGATGGTTGAAGAGTTTGGGGGCAAAATAAACTGGTCAAAGAAATCATATCAAATTTTTCATCAATTGTGGAACCATTCCCATTCTGACAAAAAAGGGGTTGGTTATTCTGAGTCTTCCAGGCATTCATGTTACATGATGGAGTCTAAGGAAGAAGAAGATGTTAAAATGAAAAATGCACCATCTGAATTAGAGGATGGTGGTCAAGCAACAATTGATGAGTTAGTTGAAATCAACTTGGGAAGTGATGAAGACCCAAGGCCAACGTTTTTAAGTGCACAATTGACGGGAGAACAAAAAGAATCTTTCAAAACTCTTTTGAAAGAATATATTGACTGTTTTGCCTGGAATTACAATGAGATGCCAGGGTTGGAGAATGACGTAGCTGTTCATAGATTGGCTTTTGATTCCAATGTCACTCCAACTAAGCAGGCTCCAAGAAAAATGAAATTCGATTTGGAAGAGAAAGTGATAGAAGAAACAAAGAAGTTGATAGAAGCAAATTTTATCAGGGAAGAAAAATACCCAGACTGGGTTGCTAATATAGTACCCGTGAAGAAAAAGAATGGCTAGATACGGATATGTGTCGATTTCAGAGATCTGAACAAAGCATGTCCCAAAGATGATTTTCCTTTACCAGTTATGGAGATCATGATCGACAACACTTCAGGATATGAGATGTTCTCCTTTATGGATGGATACTCTGGATATAATCAAATTAAGATGCACCCAGATGATGAGAAACATACTGCCTTCCGAACACCTATGGGCATATATTGCTACAGGGTAATGCCGTTTGGCTTGAAAAATGCTGGGGCAACATATCAAAGAGCCATGACCAGAATATTTGATGATTTGATTCATAAGGTCGTTGAATGTTATGTGGATGATCTGGTTGTGAAAACAAATTCAAAAGACAAACATCTTGAAGATCTGAGAACCGTTTTCATACGCCTCAGAGAATATAAATTAAAAATGAACCCAATGAAATGTGCCTTTGGGGTCTTATCAGGTAAGTTTCTGGGTTTCATTGTGAGACATCGGGGAATAGAAGTAGATCCTTCTAAAATAAAGGCAATTTTGGAAATGCCACCTCCACAAACATTGAAGCAGTTGCGGTCTTTCCAAGGGCGTTTAGCATACATTAGGAGATTCATTTCCAACTTATCAGGAAGATGCAAGCCTTTTTCCAGGTTGGTCAAGAAAAATACACCCTTTAAGTGGGATGCTGAATGTCAGAAAGCCTTTGAAGATATTAAGCAGTATTTGCTGAATCCACCAGTATTAGCGGCCCCAATTTCGGGAAAACCACTAATTTTATATACTGCTGCTTTAGAAGGTTCTCTGGGAGCTATGTTAGCCCAAAATAATGAAGATGGCAAAGAAAATGCATTATATTATCTCAGCAGAATGTTGATAGGAGCTGAAAGTAAATATACACCCATTGAGAAGCATTGTTTGGCCTTGGTGTTTGCAGTAAAAAAATTGAGACACTATTTGCTGGCACATAAAATTATTCTCATATCCAAAATTGATCCTCTCAAGTATCTTATGACAAGGCCATTACTCACTGGAAGATTGGCAAAATGGGCACTGATTTTAATGGAGTTTGATATAACATATACTCCGCAGAAAGCTATCAAGGGGCAAGCGCTAGCAGATTTCTTGGCGGCACATCCTCTCTCTGATAATTCACCTCTTAATTATGATCTCCCTGATGAAGAGACGCTTACAGTGAAAGAAGCTGAATGGCGACTGTACTTTGATGGAGCATCATCCATAAAGCCGGCACTCAGGTTTGAACTTCCACAAATCAAAGCTGGGATAGGACTTGTGTTCGTTACACCAGAAGGAGGAATTCTTAGATATGCACTTTCTCTTACAGTGCCATGTACCAATAATGAAGCAGAATATGAAGCTCTCATAGCTGGTTTGGAATTGGCAATCAGAATGGAAATTCAACATATCCATATATTTGGCGATTCACAACTCATCATCAAGCAAGTTGAAGGAGAATACAAAGTATACAAAGCTGAACTTCTTAAATACTATAAGATGGTCAAAATGTTAATGAAGAAAATTCCCCAAGTGCAGTTGAGCAGGGTTTCAAGAGCAGAAAATGGAGAAGCTGATTCTTTGGCAAGGATAGCAAAGGAGCTGGCAAATCCAAATCTTGATGAAATTCAAATCACCATAAGGAATAGAAGACCCATAAGCACAAGCCCTAGCGATGTTGAAGAAGAACATACTGAATACAACATGGAAATCTTTACCCTCGAGATGCCAGAGGAAGATTGGAGGCAACCGTTCATGGAGTATTTGAAATATGATAAATTACCAGAGAACAAATCAGAAAGCCTTCAAATAAAAAGAAGAGCTTTAAGATTTACCCTCATTAATGACACACTATATCGCAGGTCATATGATCAATTACTCCTGCGATGTGTTTCATATGAAGAAGCAAAAGAAGTCATGCATGATGTACATTCCGGGATATGTGGTGCACATCAATCTGGACCCAAGATGCGACTTAAGATTAAGCGCATGGGATATTATTGGCCAACCATGATAAGAGATTGCATTGAATATGCTAAAAAATGTCATCTATGTCAAATTCACGGGGATTTTATTCACCAACATCCGAATCCCTTACATCCCACAGTTTCTTCATGGCCGTTTGAGATCTGGGGAACAGACGTGATCGGTCCTATTGAGCCTCCATCATCTTTAGGACATCGATTCATATTGGCTGCAACAGACTATTTCTCTAGATGGGCAGAAGCTATTCCTTTAAGGGAAGTAAAAACTGAGAATATCATCAAATTCTTCAGGGAAAATATCCTATACAGGTTTGGAACTCCAAGAAGAATTATCTCGATAATGGCCCCGCTTTCAAAAGTTTTAAAATTGGGAGATTTGCGCAACATCACAAAATCGATTGGAGATATACCTCTATCTATAATGCAAGAGCAAATGGGTTGGCGGAAGCATTTAACAAAACTCTTTCGAAATTGTTAAAGAAGGTCGTGTCTAAAAATAAAAAGGATTGGCATGATAGGCTTCCCGAGATGTTATGGGCTTATCGCACCACATACGGGTCTCCAACACAATGCACACCATACTCTTTAGTGTTTGGAACCTGAAGCGTCCTACCACTTGAAATACGAGATACCTTCATTGAGGATGGCATTGCAGAATGAAATATCAAATGAAGACAATGTTCGACTTCGTCTAGATGAGTTAGACTCTCTTGATGAAAAAAGAATAGAGGTACAACAAAATCTTGAAGTTTACAAAGCGAAGATGTCGCAAGCTTATAATAAGTTGGCCAGATTTCGGACATTTACAAAAGGAGAAATGGTTCTTGTCCTCAGAAGACCTATCATTACCAACAAGCGGGCCGGGGGCAAATTCAAAGCAAATTGGGAAGGTCCATATGTTGTGGAGGTCGTCTATGAAGGAGGCGCATACCAACTTATTGATGCTAATGGAGAAAGACCTATGCCACCCATTAATGGTCGTTTTATAAAAAAGTATTATGCTTAATGTAAAATGTTAGTCTATGACGGAACGTCTGGTCCCCTATAAAAAAAAAAAAAAAAAAAAAAAAAAAAGGGTAGACTGGTCATGTACGATTGTCCGTACTTCCTGAGGCAAAACATTAAATTTTGTGTACTTTTGTCTATGACAAAATGCATAACATATTATCTTAAAGTTTTATTTTTTATGAATCAAGACATTAAATCTCAATTATTTTTCTTGACTTAATTAAAAAAAAAGGGGGGCGAGCAATGTAATCACATTGCTAAAATTCCATCAGCAAATGGATACTTGTACCTCAGATCCTACTCCAAAAGTAGAGTTGTGTCGAATAAAATTTTTTAACCATATGGGGACTCATTGCAACTTTGGTCAATGCTCTAAAAAGGCTTATTCTATGAATGGTTGGAAATAAAATATAAAAGATTTGGAGTTCCTACTTCTCTCACTCAATCTCACTAAAATTTTTCGTGAGAGAAGTATGAAGGGGGCATTTGTTTATATAAATTTTGATATCCTAATTTTAATAAAAATAGGTTTTATCTTAAAAATTCCAATATCCTAATCAAAATAGGTTTATCTTAATTATTCAAATTGTAATGGAATTAGGATATCATATTAAGATAAACAAAATGGATATTACTTCATATATTCAAATCTCAAGATCAGCCGAGAGCACAGATCTCGAGGCGATCTAAAATATTCAAATCTCAAGATCGCCCGAGAGCACGGATCTCGAGGCGATCTAAAATATTCAAATCCCAAGATTAGGCGAGAGCACGAATCTCGAGGCGATCTAAAATATTCAAATCTCAAGATCAGCCGAGAGCACAGATCTCGAGGTGATCTAAAACACTCAAATCTCATGATCAGCCAAGAGCACAGATCTCGAGGCGATCTAAAATATTTAAATCCCAAGATCAGCCGAGAGCACAGATCTCAAGGCGATCTAAAATATTCAAATCTAATGATCACCCAACAGCAAGGATCTCGAGGTGATCTAAAATATTCAAATCTCATAATCAGCCAATAGCACAGATCTCGAGGCGATCTAAAATATTCAAATCCCAAGATCAGCCGAGAGCACGGATCTCGAGTTGATCTAAAACACTCAAATCTCATGATCAGCCAAGAGCACAGATCTCGAGGCGATTTAAAAGATCTCGAGGCAATTTAAATATTCAAATAAAAAAATATTCAAATAAAAAATGTCCTTAAAAAAAAAAAAAAAAAAAAAAAATGATGAATGAATGAAATTAAAAAAAATCGGATTATATATATATATGAAAACGTGGGACATGGGTATATATATATATATATATAATGGAGATAGTGGAGATAGTGTTCAGGATGGAGACATGGATAATTTAAAATGGGGACAAGTTGTTGTGTCTATAGTCCACTATGTGTCACTTTCCATTTAATAAAATATATATATAATAATTAATCAAAACAAAAAGCAACAAAACATGGAGTAAAGGGGGAACGTGCATGGCATGGCTTCCATCACGATATGAGGGTGGTTGTCACGATGTGAGTGGGGAAGTTAATTGGTTTCTTAAAACAAGGAGGAGGGCATTTTAAAAGGGACCGGAGTGGAGATAAAAAAAAAAAAAAAAAAAAAAGGCATCTAAAGGGGGAGAGAAAAGAAAATCCGAAGAAGAAGAAGAAGAAGAAAAAAAAAGAAAGGAAGGAAGAGGAAGCAGGAAAAGAGAGAAAACAAGGAAAAGGAAGAAGAAAAGAAAATAAAAGGTTATTCTTTCTATATATTTCTCTCTTCTCTCTCTAGCCGAATATACATATAAAAAAAAAAAACCACCATTGTTGTTGTCGCCGCTCGTCACCGCCGTCACCGTCATCGCCATCGCCGTCACCGTCGTGGCTTGAGGTTGTCGTTGATCATCACTACTATCGAGACTAGCGAGGGTGGAATATCCCTCGCTGGTTTCGGATATATATTCATAAAAAGAAAATATAACAACACAAAGAATCTTGCTTGAGTTGTGGCCGTCACCGCCGTCATCGCCGTCATCGATCACCCACTGCGATCCCACTCCGCCGCGTAGAGAGGGGAGACGAGAGGAGCGTCAATGGCGGGCGTTGGGTCTTCCCGTCGCCTCGCCGTTTCTTGTCCTCCCGTTCTTGGTCCTCTTTATTGGCTCCTCCGCGAGAGGAAGAGAATTCGGTCCTCGAGAAGTTGGCCTGGACAATCCAATTATACAGCTTTGCTCCATTGTCACTTGTTGAAAGTTCATGTGAGCGTATCCATGTTACAAGCTTATCAAGGTTGAATCTTGGAAGTTATGTGAGTTCTTTGCATGTCGGCCTTATGGTTTCGAAGCTATTCCCGAGAGACTTCATGGAAAAATTGAGGTTTGCTTTCACCGGAATGCTTCCATTGGACTTTGTGACTTGTAAGAAGGATGAGTGGCAGATTCTTAAAAAAGGGAAGTGGAGTGCTGTCATGTCACCTTATGAAACAAGGTTTATCGATGTCGAGTTCAAGAATAAAATATATGGCACTTTAACAAGATCTGTTGAAGAAGAGTTTCAACACCGGCGCTTAATTTGCCTTGGCTCGGCTTCTTTACGCTAATCATTGCACCTATGGTTAGTCACTGGGTGCCATTTTATTATAGCACTTCTATGGCGCTGGGGGTTCTACTTGTTGCTTTGATTATTTTATTTCGGGGAATGAAGTTACTACTAATGGGCGAAAAAATGTCTTTTACTTAACAATATACGGCTCGTGCTCGGAGTGGGTTCTATTATTGCACACTACTTTTCCACTATTGTGAACTCAATTCTTGTCGGTTTTGGTCTGAATGAAGAGATGCATAATCCTGTTTCGATATTTCGCTATTAATTGGATTGTGCGAAAATTTATTCTTTCGATGATGGTAATGTGGACGCCGGTATTGCTCGGTTTGTGAGGTGGGCAATGCGTGTTGTTGCTTTGTTGTGTCTATTTTTCGAGCACACTTGACCCCTTTTTAGCACTTGCTGCGTCGGCCTTGTGTATTGGCGGTTGTTTTGCCATTAGCTCCATTAAGTGGAGGCCCCTATTGGCAAGAAAAAAAAGCGCGACACATCAAAAGGATAAAAATCCGTGGCAACAGAGGGCTAGGCATGCAACGCGGTGACGAGGCGCAGGCAACGATCTTTATATATATATATATATATATATATATATATATATATATATATATATATATATATATATATATATATATATATATATATATATTTATATATTTATATATATTTTGATATAATATATATATATATATAAATATATATATATGTGTAAAAAAAAAAAAAAAAAAAAAATCAAATTGGTAGTATGTATATGAAATAAATAATGAAATTTATAGTTTGCAATATTTTGCCTTTACTTGTACTCGAAGCCCTTAATCGGAGGTTCCCAAGATTTTAATCTGGGGTAATTAATAATAGAGGCTTGCCTCTATTAGGAATGGAAGAGTCCACAAAACAAAACAAAACAAAAATAAAATAAAATAAAATAAATAACATTTGTGATTCGATATATCGCATGGTGTCTCTTCACCGACACGATGCCAGGGCGCATATTTTCGATCTCACAAACTTTTTCCGAAATTACTGTAGCAATGCACTTTTTCTTGGATTTCTTCATTTTTTTTTTGTGCTTATTTTGCTTGTAAGTTAGTTGGTTAATCTCTATTTTGTTTCTATAGGATGCCAATCAAGAAACTAACTTCCAAAAGACCTAGGAGGGAACCTTCACCTCCCCTGCAAGAGCCCAAGTTTTTCAAGGAAGAGTATACGACGCGTTTTGCAATCCTATCACGAAAGGGGTTCTGCACCGTTATGAAGATTGATTGGGCGCGACTTAGTCGAGAGGATTGAGCGCGACCTGTCCGAGCTCCTAACCATTGTTCGCACCTCATCCTCATCGACCTCTGCTGCCACTACTTGCGCCGCATCACCACTTTAGACCCATGACACGACCTTGTTTATTTTCTTTCTTCTGTTCTTCGTTGGAGCTCTCTTTATTCCCTACTAAACTCTTGTGTTATTTATGTTGGAGCTCTCTTTTCCTTACTTTATTTCTTTTTCCTCCTGAAAAAAAAACTTTGAATGATGATAAGCTCCTTGTTCTTTTCAGGATTATTAATTTTGGGAGCTTTACTTGTGTCGCCCTCCTTAGGTGATATACTCCTGATCCAAGTGGAACAACTGAGAATCACACCAAGGAATCAGGGAAGTTTCTTCACCCCAATTTTTGGTTATCATTTTCATCCCCCACATTATTCGGCTGACTTAGGTACATTGCGGACAATGTACAACTTTAGGTGTGGGGATGGTTATTTACTTAGGGTATTTTGTATTTATGCATGCTTGTTACCTATGATGGCTATGATTGTTTTGTTAAAAGATTTCCTAGCTTGGTAGGATGATAGTAGTGAGCTGTACAGTACCTGTACTTTAATGTAGCTCTGTTTCATCTTTAGTGCACCTGTATACATGCTCACGATCACTTTCACCTTGTACACTCTATCCAACCCATCTTAATGACTTTGGCATTAATTTGTTAAATTCTTTCTTCAATGCACTTTTAAAAGCTTTTAAGTTCCTTTGTTGTTTTCTCCAACCTTCAGTGAAGTTTTTAGCAGGTAGTTTATCAGGGATCAAAAAAAAAAAGGGTCTATGTCAGTATTCCTCTGCTTTTTAAGCATGAATGCGTATATGTAGATTGTAATCGATTAAGAGGGCGACTCTTGTGCCTGGCCAGCATGTGCATCCATCTGAAAGATTTTTGTGCAGTCTATGTTAGGCGGACCCAGAAAAGAAAGAATTTGTGTATATTTGTGAGTGAAAGAAATAAAGTTTCCATTTTGATCCCTAGAACCTGTTTTATGGTTACTTAAGAATTGGAGTTGTATTTAGGAACCAAAGGACTTTAATTGAGCATTGAGGAGGTCTTTAGCACTCTAATGCCATCTTCATTATGTGTGGGGTGAATGGTCATCCTGGGGTAATCCGGGGTGTGGAGGTCAAGGTGAGAGTCAGCACACACACACATAGGGCACTGTGGATGAACCAGAGCTATTATCACCTCATTATCCATTGAACAGCTCACTTCTTGATTCCTATCCAATTGTGCTTGTGGAGTTCTTTAATTTTGAACCTGAGGTCGTATTTTTAGCCGTTTATCTTCTTTCCCTTGTTCCACATGTTTGTTTGCTTGGGGACAAGCAAACGCTTAGGTGTGGGGATGTTTGATAAACGTCTAAAAGTACGTATTTTACATGTATGTGTTGTGTATTATTTTCATATTTTATTGTTGAATCTACGCCCTTTTCGGTCTAAATTGCTTTATCTTTGTATTTCAGGCCATCCAGAAGCCCTGGGGACTCGACGACGAGATGGGGAGCGAATTCGACACCAAAACAGCGTTTTCGAGACAGGATGCTGCAGCACGGTACTGTAGCAGTCACTGTAGCAGTCACTGTAGCTCATCGCGGACTTCTCGGCAGAAAAGTAGAAATTCCGAGGGGTCAGCATACCGGCTGTATGCTGACCCGTTTACCCATCGGGATTTGGGATTTAAAGGGCGATCTAGGGCATTTTGAAAGGGGACCTTTCATCTTCTTTGAGAGCTTTTGGGGGAGAAAAGAGGCTAGGGTTTGGACATCATTTCCACACCATTTTGGAGGGCAAAAGGAGAGGAAATCCGGGCTTTCTTAGGTGGGGAGAGCAAGATCTAGGAGGATCTACTTCAAAAGCTTCATTGTTTGGAGGTTGAAGACAACGGGAAGCCACCCCTTCGAGTCACGTCTTCGGAAGGTTTTCTCCGGGGATTCAAGCTTCATTCGGCCTTCACCATTTGAGGGAGTGTTCCTCATGTTTATTTTAATTATTTGCATGGTTTGTGTGGTGGATTTGTGGAACATGAACAACTAAACCCCAAGGTCACCGGATGTAGGTGAACCTTGGGGGCAAAACTTGTGATGTTTTGGATTATTTGAGCTATTTATTGTATGATTGGCTTGTTGTGATCCTTGTTTGGTATTCTTGATTGTTTTGGTACATGTGCTTAATTGATGTATCAAATTTTTGGTAGCACTTTGTAGCATGACCATTGCATTAGTGCTAGACTCTATCAAACTTGGAAGGGATTATTGTATAAATACGCCGTGACCATCGGGTATTTGTACCCCTCCATTTCTAGGGTTGAAAACTAACTAGTGTTTCCACCCTAACTTGAGGAAACCATCATTCTCCTTGCAACCGTGTGAGAGGTTGAGTGGAAGAAATTCTTTATTCAACACTTGTACCGGGTTAGGGGTCAATTGCCGTGACCATCGGGTTGACCTAAGCTTAGGCTTTCTCGGTCCAATTAGCCACATACTTAATTTCTCAAATATCCTACTCACTTGAGTAGCCCCCTTGGGGATCCTCATCCATGACCGTTTTCATCCCTGAGCATCTCCCGTGTTTTGATTCAGTCGCATTTATTTAGAAAATTTCTCTTGTTGTTATTTGTTTTCTTTCTTATCTATTCTCTAAAAAATGGAATCGGTGAGCTAAACAACAAGTGAGAAGTGAGTAAGGTAGCTACTCGGGCCCCTTGGGAATACGACCCACTCGTGTGTGCACGAGTGGTTTATTACTTGACGACCCCGTGCGCTTGCGGGTGTTGACACTCTGTGTCGATCAAGTACAAGGACTAGTTAAATGAAAAGCCCAACAAGAAAAATCAAGCTTCAATAGAAAATATGCATGATAAAAAATGAAGTTACAATAGAACACAACCAATTCCGAATTTAAACTCAGTTAATAGGGTCTATATATAATTAGAGATTTAATTAGACTAAATTGATTTTAAGCCTTTTTTTTCCTTTTGTTCTATTTGTTTTTCAATAAGATCCCTAACAAAGCTCCCTCGCCATGACCCACTCAAATTCCAACATCCAGATTTTATTGTTAGTTGATTAAGCTTCATAATGCTAATGTTGGAGCTATGGCACATGAAATAATTAAATCTCATTATATTGTTGGTTATGAAATATGAGTTTTCATACTTTTTCTGATAGTTATTAATTTTGCATTATATATCATAATTTTAAATTGAATGATTCTAGAACGTGTAGTCAAGTAAAGCCTATGATGACATGTAAGATCTAAATTTCAGGCAACAATTACATCTGTTCATATTGTTCATTTCAATTAGGTAACTTTTGTGGTTATGCAATCTAAGAGTTTGATGCTCATTCCACTTTACCAATCCATTAAATTTTTACTTATAAGACTATCTTCCATAATAATTATATCATAATATAGAACCCACAATCATTTCATTCATCATTTCAATTGTTCACATTATATATTTTACAATATTTAAAATATATAAAATTAAATATTGTTAATTTATTACACAATGTTTTATATTTTTTATGAAAATTAAATATATTGTTTCAAATTGATGAAGAAACAAAAACAATTTAATACAAATTAAGAGTGCCACAAATTTCACAAATTAAAAATATTTACAAACATAAGTTTAAAAAGTAAAAATGTTTTGTTGCAAAAAAATGAGAAATGTCCAAGACGTGGCAAAAAAGAGAATGTTTTATAAAAAAAATAATTTGAAAAATTAATTCGACCCTACCATGGAAAGTTTGGAGTTGACCTTTTAGTCATTAAGTCTTTATTAAGTTCTTTTAAACTTACCATCAAAGATGCTCTTAGTTGATTAAGCTCTAATATGGATACATTTTTTAATTTAGATTCGTTGGATGGAACATTGAATAAACAAAAAAACAATTTTTGAATGGTTGTGTTCCTTTTCTTTTAAAATTAACACACACGATGTAGAACTAGTTGTAATTTCTTATTTAATGGTTTTGCTTTTTTTTTTTAATTTGTTATAAATACATATAATTACTGCCAAATCAAAGAAAATCTTGATTATGATTTAACTAGAAATGTCAATACAACTTGACAAGAGCAACATGAAAAGATCACAAAAAAGGTTGGTGAGTTACAAAAGGCAATTCGTTCTTATTGACTTAAATAACCATCTCTCATCAACCTTCTTCTCTACATCCTCATTCCTTCAAGATACAGTATAACCTGCATCTAAATCAATCAATTACCAACAAACATCAATAGCATCAAATCATGCACCATGATCATTGATTCTAGAAAGCACAAGTGATATTAATGGCATTACTCTATATATATAAGAAAGAGAATTGTTACAAAACTGACACCACGCAACTAGCTTGGGCATGCTTATGATCCGCTCAACAACAGCCCAAATGGTGGGGCAGATTGCTAACATATCTGAGTTTCAGAGGTACAAACAACAAAGGATTGAAGGATGCAGAACTGGTCCTCGGATCTAAAGATACGGTTTAGAGTTTGTTATTATCTTGTTCAAAGGGGTTTGATCTCCCATCACTATCACAACAACAGTCACCAACATGACAGAGAGGACAATGTAGCCTAGCCATTAAACTCTCCCCATCTTCTCTAACTCTCTCTTTTCAGTTGTGGGGCAAGATTGACACCGATCTACAAAAATTGTTTTAACAAAATGCATGTAAGAAGCGGTAGTAATAGTAATTGCAACGTGGAAGTTACACTTTGTTGACCTGTAGAATATTCATGGCAGGTAATAATTATCATGGAAAAGTTGTTAATTTACATATGGTTAGTAAATTCTTTTCATTGATTTGAAAAGACAGATTTTCCCACTTGCTATTTTTAATCTTTCCAAATGAGATGGAGTGATCTTCTTTCTAGGGCATATTATTCTACGTTTTGCTCTTTCCTTTCATATTAATAAATTCTATAAATGCAAGTAAATTTTATGGACCGATGTTAAAAAAGCTAGCAATCTCTAATCTCTTGTTGGATCCCTCCTCTTCTCACATTCATTTAGCTCTTATACCTATGGATACCAGTATGACTGTACCCCTAAATCTTTATGCATCTCAGTTGTTGAAATGCTATAAATGATAAGTGTTGAGATGTGAACTATACACCATGAGTGGATATAATAAAATATTTACATAAGGCCATGTAAACATACATGAATCACATGAATAATTGCATATGTACTGTTGCCTTTGATTTTTTTAATAAAAAAAAAAGTTTTAGTAATCTAAAATTTGGATTGGATCTAGACCATCTAAATTAAATGTGTTGAATCAAATAATGTTATGTAAATTCCTTTGTCAAAAACATCAAGTGAGTGATGGACAAACTGGTAAGTAGCCCCACTAGTTTTCTTATAAATAGTGTATAGCCCTTCATTGAGTATTCCAATTACCTTTCTGTAAACCATTGAACCCCATATAACTTGCTTTTAGGAAAATAATTAAAAGAACATCTTATTAAGAAAATCAAACATCATATAAGTCTAAGCATATAAAGATATCTTGAAAATAAATTCTAAAGGCAGCACCTGTGACCCAAGACCTCAAGCTCAATGTGGAAATCCCAAGATAAGTACAAAGAGTTCAACTTAGAAGAAGGTCCCTAGCAAAATAAAACTCAACTTGAGTACAAGGGGATCCATTTAATGAAAAGCCCAAGCAAGAAAATATCAAACTTCAATAGAAAATATGCAAGATAAAAAATGAAGTTACTATCAAACACAACCAATTCAGATATTAAACTCAGTTAATATGGTGTATATATAATAGAGAGCTAATTAGATTAAATAGATTTTAAGCTCTTTTTTTCTTTTTGTTCTTTTTTTTATATAAGATCTCTAACAAACCTCCCTCGCCATGACCCACTCACATGCCAACATCTAGATTTTATTGTTAGTTGATTAAGCTTGATAATGCTAATGTTGGAGCTATGGCACATGAAATAATTAGATCTCATTAAATTGCTGGTTATGAAATATGAGTTTTCATTTTTGTTTCTGATAGTTATTAATTTTGCATTATATATCATAATTTAAAATTGGGGATTCTAGAACATGGAGTCAAGAAAAGCCTATGATGACATGTAATATTTAAAATTCAAGCAACAATTGCACTGTTCATATTGTTCATTTCAATTAGGTAACTTTTGTGGTTATGCTATCTTAGAGTGGTTTGCTCTCCCACTACTCTAACAGCACCAATCATCACCATGACTATGAGGATATTGTAGCCTAATCCTTGAACCCTCACCATCTTCTCTAACTCTCTCTTTTCAGTTGTGGGAGATGCTATGCTGAGGTATTGTGTATATATTGAGTGTCCTTATCTTATATCTTCAAGATTGGCATCCATCTCAAAAGATTTGTTGTTACAAAATGCCATGAAGTAAGGGTAGTAATTATAACGTTGAAGTGGCACGTTGTTGACCTGTTGGACATTTATTGGAGGTAATAATTACCATGGAAAAGTTGTTAATTAACTATTTTGGTTGATTTGAAAGGGCTAATTTTTCCACTTGCCAATTTTAATTTCAGCAAATGAGATGGAGTGATGTTATTTCCTGGGCATATTACTATATGTTTTACTCTTTCCGGACTTATTTATAAATTCTATATATGTAAGTAAATTCTATGGATCAATGTTCGCAATCTAGTAGTCTATCCTTGTTGGATCCATGGTGTTCCCACATTCCTTTAGCTCTTAAAGATACTAATACCAGTATGACTCTACCCCTTCAATCTTTGTGCATCTTAGATGTTAAAATGCTATAAATGATAATTGTTGGGTGCAAGCTACACACTATGAATGGATATAATAAAATATTTACATCATTCCATGTAGACATACATGATCACATTCATAATCATACATGTTTGATCTAATAAAAAAAACTTAATTATAGTAATCTAAAATTTGGAGAGACTGGTAATTAGCACTATAAGTTTTCTTTTAAAAAGGGTATAATCCTTGGCTAACGTATACCAGTTGCCTTTCAGATAAAGCTAATGAAGCCCATATAAGCTGAGTTTAATAAAATAATAAAAAGAACCTCATCTCATTTAGAAAATCAAACATCATATAAGTCTAACCATATAAATATATCATGAAAATAAATTCTAACGGTAGAACCTATGGCCCAAGACCTAAAACTCAATGCTGAAGTCCTCATTTAAGTACAAGGAGTCTAGCTCACGAATGAGCCATAGGCAAAATAAGATCCAACTTGAGTATAAGGAGCCTGGCTCAATGAAAAATCCATGCAAGAAAAGATTAAACTTGAGTAGAAAGTATGCAAGATAGAAAAGGCAAGTTACAACTAAACACAACCAATTCAGATATTAAACACAATTAAGAGGGTGTATGCATAATTAGAAAGGTTAGACTAAATTGACTTTAAGCACTTGTCCTTTTTGTTTTGGTTGTTGTTTTTTTAGTAAGACCTTTACTACACCTCCCTAGGTAGGATCTACTCACATTCCAACATCCAGATTTTATTGTAAGGGTTATCAAGCTTTATAATACTAATGTCAGAGGCTATGACCCATGAAATAATTAGATCTCATTAATTTGTTGGTTATAAAATATGAGTTTTCATTTTTGCTTCAATTACTTATTAATTTTGCATTATATACCATAATTTTAAATTGGGGGATTTTAGGACGTGGTGTCATGTAAGGCCTATAAAGACATGCAAGATTTAAATTTCATGCAACCATTCTAGTAGTTCATATTGTTCATATCTCTAAGGTCATTTTTGCGATTATACTATCTAAGTGTTTAATGTTCATTCCACTTTATTACTCCATTAAACTTTTACTTATTGGACTATCTCCCATGTTAATTATACCATAATATGAAACCCACAATCATTTCATTCATCATTTCAATTATTCACATTATATATTTCACAACAAATATATTTGTCTAACAAAATTGATTCATTATTTAATAAAATTTATATATTTTAATAAACTATTTTATTTTTTATAAAAATTAAATATATTTTTCAAATTGATGAAGAAATAAAAACAATTTAATACAAATTAAGAGTTGCAACAAATTTCTCAAATTAAAAATATTTTCAGACATAAGTTTAAAAAATAAAAAATTGTGTGGCAAAAAATTAAAAAAAGAATTTATTATTTAAAAAAATGAGAAATGTTGAAGACGTGGCACAACAAGAGAATGTTTAATAATCTTGCTTTGTTTTTTTTTTATTAAAAGAAGACTTTTGATAATTAAATGCCAAACAAGTCCATCTAAAACATGAGACTATAAAATATCAAGCACGAAGAAAAGCATCCAAGAACACCTTTAGCTTTGAAACATGGAAGAAATGACACTTAAAGTTTTCATAAAATTTAGGAAAAATTACTGTTTACCCATCGTGAATTTCAAAACTTTCTAAAAATCCCCTGCAACTTTTACACACCCCGGACAACCCTTCCGTTATAGTTTCATTCTCTTCTACCCCCTATCGATCACTTCAAGTGGGGTCATTGTTATGAAATTCCATTTTTACCCTTGCAAATGGTGAAAAAAAAACCACCCAATCAGATCATGTCTGACCTTTATGCATACAATTGTGAATTTTTTTTTACCTTCATGCTTGCTTTTTTCAAAGAAAGTTTAGAAGGCAAATTACATCTTCTTCTTCTTCACATTTGGTTTGTTCGATTTAAGTTTTCCCGGTTTCCAGATAAGGTGAGAATTTCTCCTTTGCTCACTTTGATCATTTTGTGGGAGGGAGTAACAATTTATGAAAATGCAGGGCCATTATGGAGAGTTTTTGTGCTATTGCTAGATACAACGGCCGCCGGGGGGGGACGAGTGCTCAGTGTTAGTTGAGATATGTGAGCGATGGGGTCTTGATACTTCCCGTGTGAGGGTGAAGTTTATTACACCCGATGGACATAAAATGGTTTGTCTAATAGAAAATGAGGTTGACTTCCAGCGCATGTGTCACGTGTACTCCATCTTCAAATGCGGTGTAGTCGATCTTGTTATCAAGATAGATATCCTACTGAAAACGAGTTTTTATCGTTGTAAGGTTCTTCCCTTTTATTTTTATCTAGTTGTATATGTTAATTATTGTTTAATTATCCCATTCTCTGTTTAACTAGATAAAGTTCCCATTTAAAAAATGTCTTCTCCATTTAAATTATTAAGTTTTTGTTTAAATATTGTTTTTAACATTTAAAGTTTATAGTTATCATTTAAAAGTTTGTGTTTATGCTTAAAATAGTGATCGTTTTCGCTTGAACTAAAGTGTTGGTAGGAATTCAGATTCTGGGATTACTTCTGTTCCACCCCATGGTGACCTTGACAGTATGGCATGCCTTCCTTCCTCGTCAGATCAATATGAAGTGTTGTCTTTGGATGTCGGACAATGTTTTCAAGGCGTTGAACACTTCAGAGACACACTTCGGAATTTTTCTATCAAATGGAATTTTGACTTCGAACTCCTAAAGAACGAAAAACACTGAGTGACTGTGGAATATGTTGCCGATGATTGTCAATGGCGCCTTTATGCATCAAAGGAATATAATAAAAATACTTTCAAAATCAAGACAATGCACCCGTCACACACTTGCGGTGGTGGAATTGGATCGGCATCACATCCGAAAGAGTCCAAAAAATGGGTAAGCGTACGAGTGATTCAAAAGGTCAAGGACTGACCCTTATACAAGGCCATCGGTATTCAGAAGGACTTGCGGGAACATGGTGTTCACATTTTATTCAAGCAAGCTTGGTTGGAAAAAGAACATGCCCAGGTGATCTTCGACGGTAGTGACATCTCCAGCGGCGATTGTGGAAAGAGACGGTGTGCATTTTAAAAGTGCATTCTTTTCTTTCAGTGCGTGCATTGTGGGATTCAAGAGGGCATGTGGCTGCTGCTGTTTCTCGATGATACCCACCTCCATGGAAAGTATCGGGGTACACTTTTAGGTGTCACAGGCAAAGATAGGAACAATGGTTTTTTCCACGTCGCCTTCCGTATTGTCGACAACGAGACCGATACCAATTCGACTTGGTTCATTTCCAAGTTAAGTGATGGTTTATACGATAAAGGAGATTATCAAGAGATAATTACATTCGTGTCAGACAGGCCAAAGGGCCTTGTGAACGCTATTGCGAGAGTCTTCCCTTCTTCCCCACATGCATACTGCCTTCGACACTTGGAGGCCAATTTTATGAAAGCAAATATCAGACTTGGGAAGGCATTGAGGGAGGAGTGCTGGTCCATATACTTTCGTATGGTGTAGGCATCCACGACTAAAGAATTCGATGATACCGTCAATGAACTGCGGGCCACATCACCCGAAGCCTATTAGTAGTTGATTCATAAATTGGACATGTCACATTGGTCGAATTATCTGTTCAAAGGTGAACGCTGGGGTGAGATGTATTCAAATGTCACGGAGTTGTTCAATGGGTAGATCAAAAAAGCTCGGCATTTACCGGTGACGAAAATAGTCAACTCCATAAGGTATTCGAATGTTGATTTTATTTAACGCTTAAGAATTACTCTTATCCTTTAAATATTTCTTATACCGTTCAAATATCATTATCTGTGTTTAAATTTCTGGGTCTTAGTTTAATTTATTATCATACTGTTTAAGCAGATGTGTTTCTGTTTAAAAATTAATGTCTCCACTTAACCTTGTTTACTATTTGTGTTCTACGTTGTACAGGTTCAAGTTAATGCGCATATTATGCAATTATCGTGAGCAAGCGAACAAATAGGAGACATACTTATGCTGGGACATACAATCAAAGGTAGAGATACTTGTTGAGGAAAGCCAAAATCTTCATGTTGGTCGTTGTGTCAATGATCGTTATGAAGTGATTGACTAGTGCAGCAACTCTGTAGATCTTGCCAATAGAACTTGCTCATGTCGCAGATGGCAAGTTTATAGTATCCCGTGCAAACACGCTTGCGCTGCAATAATGCAGACAGACACCAATGTTCATAGATTTATTAGCGGCTACTTCACCATCGACAATTACAAACTAGCATATAAGGAAGCTATATTCCCCATACCCAACAATGAGAAGCCTATGGACGAAAATATCGAACGCCATTTGCGACCGCCTGTGACGAGAAGCCAACCTGGGCATCCTAGACGAAAGAGGATCGAGTCGCAGGCATCTGAGGTCCACGAGTTACATTACAACCGCTGCCATGCGTCCGGTCACAATCGTAAATCTTGCAATGAAACTGTAGCCGACTAGGCATTGTAAATAAATAATTTTTTCAATGGAAACAAACTTATTTGAGTGTCAACTTTTAATATTTAAACAAAGAAAATATAATTTCATTATCATTCTTTAAGGTTAACGGAAACTCTAATTCTTAAAAGGTAACACATATATTTAAATAGAGACATCGTCGTTTAAATAGAGACTACTTCATTTTAAAAAGCGACACTGATATGTAAACATTATGATTGAAAGTTAAGCAAAGAAAGTTAAGCATAAAATAATATAGACATTAAATGAACACTAGTGAATTTACATTGAAAAATCTGCCATGTCATTAGAAAAGAATGAATTGAATTTAAGTTAGTAACGAGAAAACTGTCTTATATTTTCCCCGCAGATTTTTTACTAATATTTAAACATTTAAGTAACCCCCTCACTGTAAATTTATTACTAATTACTGAAATTAATTAGATATTTATTCAAAATGTAAGCATAAATGTCATCGATCACTGTTATTGCTCTCATCGAAATCCAATAGCAATAACTTTCTTTAAAATTTTTATAAAAAGTACACTGAAAATCAAGGTCAAAGTTGCATGAATTTTTTAATTGTTTTATTTGAGAAAAGAACTCTAACTTCCAAGAACTAGATTTCTATTTAAACAAGAAGCTCAGAAGCTCAAACAAGATAAAGATCCAGGTATTTCCAAAACCCAATAAAATGTATAAGACACTTCTAAACGAGTTTTGTCAGAAGACGCACCAGCTCTTGCTGGAATACTCCACCCGTACAAATGCCCGGACCACAACCTTATTTTTGTGGCTACAGTCACAATTAATGGTACCCTGTTTTCTGGTGTTGAGTCTGCAAAAAGTGTGAAGCAGGCCCAGAACATTACTGCGGAGATGCATTCAAGCAGCTCTGTCCATCATACGGTGGGAAGATGAATATGCCTCTCGTTGCAGCTGATGATGTCTCCATGCCAAGTCCTTCATACCGTAAGATTTTTCTATGAATATTTAAAAAATGTTTGCTTCTTCTAAATTCTTGAAGTCTCCATTGCAAGGACAGATTACTCTAGCGATGAAGAGTTGGAGTGGTTTTTGGAAGACTTACTCCATGAACTAACAGCAAAAGAAGTCCTGCAAGCTGTAAAACTTGATGGAATAAAAAATCGAAAGGCACATGTACAAACGTTGCTCCAAGTTTTGAAATAGAAGAAAAAGGCAGAGTGACAGTTTTTGTTCACTTTGTTTTTTTTTTTTAAATAACAACCATGATGGGTATTAGTTTGTTAACTTTATTTAAAACGTCTATAATTTTTGTTGCAACTTTGTTTTAAAAAATTCTGTAAATTTATTTAATATAAATATTTAAGAATGATTATGCTGGATCTTAATCAATGTGGTCAAACACAACCGTAGATCTTGTAATGAAATTGGTGAGTGCTTTTTATATATATATTTTATACACATTATACCCGCTAATTACTTGTCCTTTGGCAATTATTTTCCTAGTTCAGTGTTACTTAAGGTATTTTGAGTTTATTGTGCAGATATTTAGGTCCTGGAGCAAGTAGGAGTGATTTAGAGAAGAATTTACGACAAAAGTACCTAAAAAGGAAGTTCGTCAAGGTAAGCACGGCCTAAGCAGGGGCGTGCTCTTGACCGTGCAGTTCACAAGAATTTACAAGCTCAAGGAAGCACGGTTAGAGTGCCCAGAGCATAGGCATGCAGACCTGAGCACTTCTCAAGCACGGGCGTGTTCCAGCCTGTGCACTTCACAACGTGGCGAAAAATGCAGACTCACTGAAGCCGCTTATCTTCCCGCAATCTGCACGACCTGAAGCACGGCTTAAGAACGGCCGTGCTCGTGTCGAAAGTTAGGTTTTAAGCACCGAAAGTTAGATATTGAGGGACTTTTCGGCCGGGACGGCTGGAGGCGAAGAGGGGAGTTGCTCTACAGATCTCACCATCATCAAGAGAGGATTGAAGTGTGAATCGTAGGCCAATTTGAGGGGTGCATTCTCGTCATCAGTAAGACCTCGGATCTCAACAAGGATGCAGGCAAATAGGGAGTTCTTGATTTCTTCTGTATTTGTTTCCTTTGGCATTGCCTCGTTGATGGAACACATGAGGGGCTTATCCATTTGGGTGCCCCGGGGATTGAACTTGGTAGTTGGTTGTACTTGAATTCATTTATTGCAGTATTTATGAAGTTTCAATCTTTATGTTAGCCCTTGTGTTGTATGCCTGATTTGTTTGGTGATTTGGGGAGCTTGAGTGCTCTCTGATGTCTGTCAAACCTCCTAGCTCGACCATCTTTGTGATTGTTTCGGAGAGGAATAGAGACCGAGTGTTACACTCACCCTCCTATCATTTATCCCCCTCATAGTGGCAACAAGGACTCTAAAACATAGAACCCTGAGACATTCCTGATAAACCTTGTAAGAATTCAAGTGCGATTAACACCAAGGGATTAACCCGGGGCCCTATCCCTAATTGACAAACTTATTAGGACTTTCCTCATTGTTTTCCTTCTCCTCCTCATTTTCCTTCTAAGCCTTAGTCCCTTTTTACCTCAAATTTGGTTGACTAGATATTAAGCAGTGAGAGAGTATTAAAATCTATACCAGTCCCTGAGGATTCGACTACTCGACCTTTAGAGTGCATTGTACTACTTATACGACCTGTGTACTTGCGGTTACACAAGGGGCCTATCAAGTTTTTGGCGTCGTTGCCGAGGACTGGCAACTTTTGAGAAAGCTCGCAGTCTTAGTAATTTAGTGGTTTATTTTCTTTGCTTCTCGTATCTCTGTCTTTTCTTCTTTTTGTTGTTTTGTCTATTTTAAACAGTTGTTTTATGTTAATCTGTATATTTTCATCTCGATTTTAATTTTTCAGTTATTATCTCTTTGTTTTTCTTGTATGCAGGAATTAGTGCATGACCCAGGGGAGCTCATCCCAATTAGCCAGCCCTGTTCCTGATATTGAACGTACATTCCACTGCTGATATTGTCCATCATCCCATTGTTGCGAACAACTTTGAATTGAAGCCGAATTTCATCCAAATGGTACAGCAAATGTGCCAGTTCGACGGGTTTCAAGATGAGGATCCGTATGCTCATTTGGCAAGTTCTTGGAGATTTGTGATTCCTTTAAGGCAAACAATGTGTCCAAGGATGCAGTGCGCCTTAGGTTTTTCCTGTTCTCGGTACAAGAAAGGGCCAAGCAGTGGCTAAGTTCCTTGGCTAAGTTCCTCACGAGATATTTTTCTCCCACCAAGATCACAAAATTAAGGAGGGACATTTCATCGTTCCGACAGTTGGAGTCTGAATCCATGTATGACACTTGGGAAAGGTACAATGATATGTTGAGAAAATGTCCACAGTATAGGATTGTTGAGTAGATGTAAATACAAATCTTCTACAATGGTTTGAACATTGCCACTAAACAAATGCTCGACGCAGCGGCTGGGGGTTCACTATGTAGCAAAAGACCCGAAGATGCCCAAAATTTGATTGAAGACATGGCCTCTAATGGGTATCAATGGAGCTCAAAGAGGAACAAACCAGTGAAGGTTGTAGGCATTTATGAGGTGGATGCACTTACCACCCTAGCAGCACAAGTTGAAGCTCTGACTAAGTGCCTGGATAGTATGCAAGTGTAGCCATCTACTCTTGTTTTAAGTGGTGACAGTTAGGGAAGCCAAGCTGGGCCTAGCTGTTCCAGTGAGGGGGTTCAGAGTACTGAGCAGGTGGATTATATTAGGCAAAATTAGTGGTACACAAACAACCCTTACAACCCTGGGTGGAGGAACTATCCCAACTTTTCTTGGAGTCAACAGTCACAAGGCCAACAGCGCACACCCCCACAGCAGCTTAAGCAACAGCTGCAGTCTCAGTTCCCTAGAGCCCCACCTCAGGAAAACAAGGGTCCAACACTAAAAGCCCTCCTTGTGAAATGCATTCAGTCTAATGACGCCCGACTCTCAGGACATGAGGAAGTTATGAGAAATCAGCAGGCCTCATTACAGAATCTTGAGCATCAGGTGGCACAGATTGCCAAGACTCTTGCCGAGGGACCCCCGGGTTCATTACCAAGCAACACGGAAGTCAATCCCCGGGAATCACTTAAGGTTGTGACTTTGAGAAGTGGAAAAGAGCCAACCTCCTCGGGTACAAGAAGTTATACATGATGAGCGCGAGGTGGAAATTTTGGAGAAGGATAATGATTCTAACTCAGTGTTGAAGGAGAGAATGAAGTGCAAGGAAAAAGAGCCATTGGTCGAGTATCAGCCCACCTTATCCTACCCTGCCAAGTTGAAGAAAGGCCAACAGGATGCACAGTTTAACAAATTCCTGGAGATGTTTAAGACATTGCATATTAATGTCCCTTTTGTTGAGGCCCTTTCCCAGATACCCAAGTATGCTAAGTTTCTCAAGGACTTATTAACAAATAAGAGGAAGTACGCAGTTTCGACTGTCACTTTGAGCAAGGCATGCTCCGGCATCATCTCAAATAAGATCCCTAAGAAAAAGAAGGATCCAGGGGGTTTTATCATTACTTGCGCTATTGGGGAATGATAGATGAAAAGGCTCTTGCTGATTTAGGGGCAAGCATAAATTTGATGCCCTATAAAATTTTTCAAAAGCTAGGACTTAGAGAACTAAAGCCCACCCAGATAACACTCCAGCTTGCCGATCAGTCCACTCGCCGGCCTATGGGGATCATTGAAGATGTTCTAGTAAAGGTCGATAAGTTTATCTTTCCCGTGGACTTTGTCATTTTAGATTTTGATGACCAAGCTGAAGAACCCCTTATCTTGGGCCGACCAATCCTCGCAACATCCCAAGAAATCATTGATGTGAAGGGTTGAGGATGAAGAAATGGTGTTCCATTTGAAGGAAGCGATGCGGCATCCAATGACTTTCGATGATACATGTTATGTTTTAGATGCTATTGACAATGTTGTTGATGATTTCATGCAGGTAACTTTACTTAAGGATGAACTTACAGAATTACTGGGGGAGGAGCCCCCCGACGACGCTGCTACATCAAGGAAAGAGGAAGTTATAATTGCGATACCGAAGACCACTGATCTAACCCAACTCCCCAAGGAAGCGAAGCCATCTCGGGCTCGAATTTGGTGGAAGAAAGTCGCCGAAAGGAAGAAGCAGCAATCCACCACTACAACATATAGACCGACTGTTTTGTTTAGTATGTGTGAGGCATACATGATTAATTATTTAACCTTGTATGAATCTGTTGTAAGCTTCTAGGAGAGCAGGTATGCATTTGAACCCTCATGAGGTCATTGTAGGTACGTTAAGCTCGTGACGTTAAACAAGTGCTTCTCGGGAGTCAACCCGAGTAGTTTAGTGTTTTTGTGTTCTTTACATTTCTCTTCAGGTGTTTTTATTCATTTTTGTGTTTATTTTTAGAGTCGTGCATTCCTTGTTAGCTGTTCTTAGATGTTTGAGCTTATTTTGTGAATCAGCCTTTTAGGGTGCATGTTTTGAAGTGAGGAATTTATGGGAAATGGAACCTGGAGGCCTTCTCAAGCCCAACACGGGAAAAGCACTGTCGTGTTCACGGCCGTGCACTTTACAGGAAAGTAAATTCAGTATTCTTCTCCAGGCGACACGGCTGAAGCACGCCCTTGCTTCAAATGTGTTCCATCCTAGCACGTTGATCATGCTCTGAGCACGGCCGTACTGTTTTCCTATTATTTTGAGCATCCATGAGCAGTACGGCCTTTGACATAGGAACAACCGTGTTCCTATGATTTGTCACAACACGGTGGTAACACGCCCGTGCTCCACGAGGTCTAGCATCCTCCAGCCGACATGCACCACCAGACTCTGATTCCAACACTGAGAGCGATCGCTTCTAACCCTTTTATCTTTGTTTATTTCTCAGCTTGTTTTTCTTTTCAGTCAATTTGTCTTAGTTTGTACTTGTGTTCATTTAGCGAGGGAAGTCCCCTACTAAACTGACCTCTTTTGTTCTGTCGTGTTATTTTATCTACCACTTTTGTTGTTTACGGTGGTGCTTGAACTCTACTAATGCTTGTATGCTTCAACTCAGAATTCATGGATGCGCAACCGCTGTTCTTTGTACTATGGCCTCCCTGGGTGATGAATTTTGGGGAACCCCTTCTTGTCATACCAGAACAATTTTGCCACCGCCATAATCAAATGGGGATCTTACCTCTTTTCTTGGTGAGGTTCCCCAACTTCTCCCGCAATTTTACTTGAATCTTTAAGTATTGTGCATGCTTTATTCTTTTAACATTGAGGACAAGGTTTCATTCAAGTGTGGGGGAGGGTTTATATTTTTAATTATGCTTCATGATGATAGTGCATGACTTAGGACGATCCATGAAATTTTTGGATAGGAATTCCTAAACTAGGGCAACAATGAGCATGCTAGTGTACATTTGTGAACTTAAGGATACTTTGCTCTTACTTTGGAAACCTAAGACTTCATCACTTCACCTAATTTCGTGCAGCCACTTTGTTTAGAAGAGGGCCTAGTTTCAAGGCTTATAAAAAAATGTTTGATCCTAAACTCAAAAACAAAAGCAAAAAGTTAAAATAAAATAAAAAAAAGTGGAGAAGGAAAGAATTTCGAAAAGTTGGATTCCTCTTTAGGGATACCCTATCAAATTCTAAAACTTGATAAGAAAGATGGTAGAAAGAGCTATCACCCTAGAAAAAGCGAAAGCCACATCTGAGTAGTCGGCTTTTAGGCATCACAAATGTCATTGTTGATGACCTACCAGGTGAAATGGCTGCCTTTAGGGTGTATGAAGCTACTACTCAGTTTAGGAGTCAAGTTGTACTCAAAAGCACCTTTGAGCTAGACCCCTTCTAAAACACTTGAGGCGCACACTATTAGGTCGCGCACACAAACACGAGGAGTGCATAGTAAGAGTGAAAAGGTTTCATAAGCCTTCAATTGACATACACACTTGCTACTCGAAGTTCCCTAAATTTTAGAAATTCCTTACCTGGTTGAGATCAGAGGTCATACGCTCATCCATTTGTGGGGGTTTAGGTTTTTGATTGAGGACAAACAATGATTCAAGTGTGGGGGTATTTGATGAGTGCTTTTTATATATATATTTTATACACATTATACCTGCTATTTACTTGTCCTTTGGCTATTATTTTCCTAGTTCAGTGTTACTTAAGGTATTTTGAGTTTATTGTGCAAATATTTAGGTCCTGGAGCAAGTAGGAGTGATTTAGAGAAGAATTTACGACAAAAGTACCTAAAAAGGAAGTTCGTCAAGGTAAGCACGGCCTAAGCAGGGGCGTGCTCTTGACCGTGCAGTTCACAAGAATTTACAAGCTCAAGGAAGCACGGTCAGAGTGCCCAGAGCACAGGCATGCAGACCTAAGCACTGCTCAAGCACGGGCGTGTTCCAGCCTGTGCACTTCACAGCGTGGCGAAAAATGCAGACTCACTGAAGCCGCTTATCTTCCCGCAATCTGCACGACCTGAAGCACGGCTTAAGCACGGCCGTGCTCGGGTCGAAAGTTAGGTTTTAAGCACCGAAAGTTAGATTTTAAGGGGACTTTTTGGCCCGAACGGCTGGAGGCGAGGAGGGGAGTTGCTCTACAGATCTCACCATCATCAAAAGAGGATTGAAGTGTGAATCGTAAGCAAATTGGAAGGGTGCATTCTCGTCATCATCAATACCTCGGATCTCAACAAGGATGCAAGAAAATAGGGAGTTCTCGATTTTTTCTGTATTTGTTTCCTTTGGCATTGCCTTGTTGATGGAACCCATGAGGGGCTAATCCATTTGGGTGCCCCGGGGTATGAACTTGGTAGTTGGTTGTACTTGAATTCATTTATTGCAGTATTTATGAAGTTAAAATCTTTATGTTAGGCCTTGTGTTATATGCCTGATTTGTTTGGTGATTTGGGGAGCTTGAGTGTTCTCTGACATGTGTTAAACCCCCTAGCTTGACCATCTTCGTGATTGTTTCCGAGAGGAATAGAGACCGAGTGTTACACTCACCCTCCTATCACTTATCCCCCTCATAGTGGCAACAAGGACTCTAAAACATAGAACCCTGAGACATTCCTGATAAACCTTGCAAGAATTTGAGGCGATTAACACCAAGGGATTAAACTGAGGCCCTATCCTTAATTGACCAACTTATTAGGACTTTCCTCACTGTTTTCATTCTCCTCCTCATTTTCCTTTTAAGCCTTAGTCCCTTTTTACCTCAAATTTGGTTGACTAGATATTGAGCAGCGAGAGAGTATTAAAAGCTATATCAGTCCCTGAGGATTCAACTACCCGACCTTGGGGTATATTGTACTACTTATATGACCCGTGCACTTGCGGTTACGCAAGAGGCGTATCAGAAACGGACGCTAACTAGGCATTATAAGTGAATAATTTAAACGAGGGAAACAAATTTGTTAAAGGGATACTCTTATTCTTAAATTGCAACACATATATTTAAATAGAGACATCGTCTTTTAAACAGAGTCTACTTCATTTTGTCATTCTTTGATATTTAAACGTAGACACTGAATGTTAAACGAAAACTCTAATTCTTAAAAGGTAACACATATATTTAAATAGAAACATCGTCGTCTAAATAGAGACTACGTCATTTTAGAAAGCAACACTGATATGTAAATATTACAATTCAAAGTTAAGCAAAGAAAGTCAAGTATAAGAAAATACAGACATTAAACAAACATTAGTAAATTTACATTGTAAAATCTGCCATGTTATTGGAAAAGAATGAATTGAATTTAAAATAATAACGGGAAAACTGCTTTATATTTGAAAGCAAAGAATGTCATCTAAATTCTATTTAACCGCAGTCGAAGACCCCCCTTTGTCAGTGATGCCGGCTGTGCACCCTTTAATAATTAGGCGGGCAACATACTTTAATCTCATATAAGGGAAGTCCATTTGCTGTATCCGTAGTTTTTCACCATCGAGTAATTGCTTGATAAACCGCATGACGTAGACGGTGCAGTCGACACTTTCTTTTTTTGTCGTGGGGTTTCATTGTCGTGAACAAGCAGGTACTCTGTAGTCACCGTATCTCCGAACTCTAGATCGACACAGAAGTCGAATAGGGTCCGCTATCGAGCTATACAATTTGAGATTAGAATGCCGATTATTTATGAATCTTTATAAATCAAACTCTATTTATCAAAGAACTTACCATTTTAGCTGTGCCTTTATCATACTCTTCACTTTGGCATGAAGTATAATGCCTGTATTCTTATTTCTTATTGTCGAGGACCATGACATGGAAGTAGCCATTCATGATTATGGCGACGATGACAATGTCAACATCATACAGGTTACGAGTGGCATCGCCGATCATAGCGATAGTCGTGTCATGTGCATCTCACTGCTTTGACATAAACAGTGCCAATAGCCGTGTGATGGAGGCGTGCTTTTTATAAGGATATGGTACTCTGGTCAACGACTTTTGTATTATGCATACAAAGGCGTCCATCACATCATCTGTCACCATCCTTTTCTTGTCAAGCAGTATGAATAGGTTAGCCTGTGTGGTGCTGATAAAGTCATTCCTCCACATGACAGTCCAGTGGTTAAACGGCAACATATATAATTAAACAATAACACAAAATTTCAAGTAGAAAATATATATCTTTAAAAGATAATGTGAATTTTAAATCAGTAACTGACAAAGTTAAACAGTAACGCATTATCTTAAATGATAACGCTCATATTTAAATGAAAACTACATAACTTAAATAGGAACATATATATGTAAACAATAACATAAAAATTTCATACTTACATGTCCATAAAGCAGTTGAGGAAGATCCTTATCAACTCCTGCTTGAATTTGTTGAGGCGCGATTGTCTAGCGTATTTTTTCTTCATCGGAATAAAGTCTTTCCGAACTTCTTCATATTGCTGGTTGGCAAGGATCATAGCTTTCGTTGTGTCTTCAGTGACGTTCCCTTACCCCTCGTCAACAGCGTTTTTGGGATCATCCTTAGATGCTTCTTGTTGTTGTGGGATTGCGCCTACATTGGATGCGGCACTGTCGGCCGCTGGTTCCTCCATGAGCAGGATTTCGTTAACAACAGAGTGAAAAATCTTCTCAACCGCGGCCACGGCAACAACATCAAGGGGAGACACACCCTCAGGTGGTTCTTGTTCTTCAGGAATTGCGGCCACCATCTTCGATACGGCACTATCGGTCGCCGATTCCACCCTGGCGGGGATTTCATTGACTTCCTCAACTGCGGTAGTATCAACAGCATCAACAATCTTCTCCACCGTAACGGGCATGTCACCAACAGCAACGGACTCAATAACAGCATCAGCCACTGATGATGCTACTATTGTTTCATTGACAGCCGATGGTGGAGAGAGCGGCATTATTGTTTTCTTCTTTTTTGCAAGCCTCTTCAAACGTGGCCGTTTTAGAATGGTAATCCCGATGAAGTCATCGTCATCAAATTCCATCGCCTCATCCATCCCGGATACGTTATTTGTTTAGAGGGACGGTGCAGTCAATTATGACCGTCCTTCCAATGCCTCAACCTGATCGACAAGCCGAGGAAACTCGGTGATCAATATCTGGCACACCTGCAGAAGAGTTGCAGTAACATTATCGCCTAGTGCCGTCGGGGGGTTGCCTCGGTCATGGGGTTGGGGCGATCGGGGGGACTGTCGTTGTCGTGGTCAGGTGAGGATGTTGCCATCGAGCAAGGTAGGGGATGGCTTATCTGGAGCCGAGGAATGGCTGTGCGCGTTGGGTTGGAAGTATGGGAACTGTGTCGTCGAGCGCGCACATAAGAGGTTAGCCTCTCATCTTTCCTTCGAGTAAGTGGTTCCGGAGCAATGGCATCCCCGCCAGTTGGCCCGAACAAATACATCTTCATAAGCATTCGCCGGGACCAGCTTAGGAAACTAACAAATGTAAGCAAAATAATCTTCGTGAAATCATTCAATTAAACAATAACAAATGTATTTAAACATTTCACATATATACTTAAATAGGATCACACATATTTTAACAGAAAATGAAACTTTTAAACAATAAATAATAATGTTAAACAAAACCTAACATTCTTAAATGCTAAAGCCTATATTTACACATTAACGACTATTGTTAAACACATTGTTCATGATTTATCACCTCTTTTCCTTCAAGAGTTGACCAACTGGTTCCTATCGTCGCTTACTTCCAGTAAGTATTTTTACCGTAGCACAGCATCCTTGGGGTCTTTTCGAAACGGACTTTCTTTCCAGTTCCGATCAGCTCATAAAACAAGATGTTCAGCTCGACCGAGCAACCCTTAATATACCCAGTGTTTGTCTTCTCCCCGCAGCATCTAGCTTGTGGAAAGTCCTCTATAAGCCATTTGTGTGTCGCCTGCGCCCATGCGTACCGCTGCATGCCAGGTAGATCGCCGACATAACCAACGATCCAATTGGAAACTGAGCATGAGGTATTTCGGAAAAGGATTGTGCCCATGAGGTACACCATCAAGAGTTTCACAAAATTTTCCTCTTCTTTCCTCTGTCCAACAAGCTACTGAAGAGTGGTCTTGATGGAGTCTCTGTGTCTCTCGTAGCTTTTTGATAAATATCTCTCTTTGAAAGCTGACCATGTTTTTTCCCTTCTTAAACACGACTACGTCTCCATTGCAATGCAGACCCAAAATGAGAGCCACATCTTCAGGTCTAAAACTCAGCAGGCTTGCCCCGATCCTGAATTTATTAGTGCGACCATTGTACCTTTGCAAAAGAGAATCAAGAAGGGCCCTCTCTTGGAATATAGCTTCGAGCTCAGTGAATGCTGCAAACGGTGTCCTTCGGATGATCTCCCAGTGTCGAGGGGTCATGTGGACTTTCAATTCGGCCAAGGTCTCCACTACCGATGTCAAGTAGCATAACCCGTTGACTAGGTTTACCGCCATAATCACAAGTCTGGGACAATAACAACTCTTGTTAAATAGAGACCTCATTGCTTACACAGAGATATAAGTGTTTAAACGGAAAACTCAATTCTTAAATAGAAATATCAGTTATTAAACAGAGACCTAGATGCTTAAATGAAAAACCACAATATTTAAACGGAAACATAGGTTTTTAAACAAAAACTCATTTCTTAAACGGAAACCTCATTTTACAAACTGCAACCATATCAAATGAAAAGGGAAACGTACATTATAAACATTACACAAATCATAACAATCAAAAAACTCTTTTGACCGTGTACACAGACGAAAATCTAAAACAAAACAAAACCCTCGTCGAGAAATCTCCCTGCAGACTAACAAAACCCCAGCCGAGAAATCCCCTCGCAGACTTCAGTAACTTCCAATAAAAATAGAACCACAAAACAAAACCGACAAATCTCTCTTTCTAACAGAGTAATTCAAATAAAACCATAATCACAACTTCTTCAATACCTTAGGTTGCAAACTGATGAAATGCCGAATACTTGTGCACAAGTAATTCAGAAGCTTAAGGATTGAAGTTACAGAGGATGCCCAAGCAAAGAGAACTTCGGAAAGGGAAAGGCTGAAGACGCGCAGAAGACAAAAAAAAACGTATATGGCTCCAGTAAAGGTCGCCTCTTGGGATTACCCTAAGAAAACACCCCATTTTCTCTCAAGGCGTGAAATGATTGCGATGCCACGACTTCCCATGCAAGCAAGGGGCCCTTTCATCCATAAAATACAAAAATAACTCCGTTAACCACTGTTACATGCTTTGAGGGTTTGGAAAACATTGTGTTTAAAAGGAAGGGGTTTTTAGGGATTTCCAAATTAAGGGGGTGTTTTTGGCAATATTATAAACTTAGGGGTTTTTTTTGGAAATTTCTAGTAAAATTAATAGCTTTGCAAACTCATTAAAAGACCTCATTTGGTCATTTATTAACTAATAAAGACCATCATTTAATACTTGCCTAAAAACACATTCCAAAGTTCCCTCACATTCAGGTTACCTCTTCCCTATATATATACACACACAATACCATTTATCTCCAACTTTTACAAACAAGAAGAGAGAAAGAGAGAGTGTGAGAGAGTGTGAGAATAAGATGGTGAGAGTGGAAAGGTTTGTGAGCTGCATGTTGTTGATCCTGATCATATTGGCAGTAACAACAGAAGAAGCAATAGCATATGACTGTGAAAAAAAATTCCCAGATTTCTTAAGCAGGTGCAAAAGGTGATGGGAATTAAACAATAATCTCAATAGATTAACATCAAATAAACAATGGCCAAGCTTGCTAGGTTAAGAAGAGCAACCGACACAGAACAAAAATTGCAATCACAATCACACAAGGCATCAAATTTTTACGTGGAAAACCCTTAAATCAAGGGTGAAAAACCACCGGCCAATCCGGACCAAACCAAGCTTCACTATGATCAAATTCAAAGTACAAGAGAAACTCAAGAACGAGCAAAAATCAGCAGGGCCGGTCCCAAAGAAAATGGGGCCCTAGGCAAAATCATAAAAACATTATTATTTTTATTTAATAATAAATTTCATGATAAAAAAATATGAATTACTATTAATAATTATGTTAAATAAAATTAACTTGTCTATTTTGTTCCCGTTTCTCATAACCAAAATCATATTTTCTAATAATATTATAAAAATAGAAAAGAAACACGTAAATGAAGAAACACTTTTTTTAATCTTTCCACAATCCCTGTAAGAAAATAAAAATAAAACAAATCAACTACTTGACAAAGTAATAAAAAACAATGCATATAAAATATAAAAAATAATAACAATATTAAATAAAATCGAAACAATACCCCTTTTTCTTGTAGAAATTGATATTGATTAGTGATTACAACTGATGAAAATGTTTAATTGAGATTGATAACACTACGAGAATATAAGGATGTCGACACAAAGAGCAAAGAAAGGATTGTTTTAAAATAATTGTATGTTAACCCCTTAAATAGAAGTGCAGAGTTTTTGTTTCTTTGTTTTTTTTCATACAACGGTAACATTTATTATATTCAAGTCCATATATTAACTTAAATAGTAATGTTAAATTCAAGTCCCAATATTAACTTTATTAATTCATTTAATAGATTATAAAGCCATGAGTCATCATAAATATTATAAAACCAAATTTATCATAAAATTTATAGTTTAAAAAAACTTAAATTTAAAACATAAGTGGTCAAAGTCCAAATATTAACTTCATTAATAAATTATAATGCCACCAAATTTATTAGATCCTTATATATCATGAATTAATTAAGATAAATTTTATAGTTTAAAAAAATTTAAATTTCAAGATCATAACTATGTGAATAGATATTATATAATAATAAATAAAATTTTTAAATATAATGAAAAAAATATTGTGGGCCCTAGAAAATTGTGAGGCTCTATTATAACAATAAATTTATTAGATGTTAATCTTAAATTAAATTTTGTAATTTAAAAACAGTTAAAATTTCATAAGGTAATATAATAATAATTTTAAAAATATATTTTTAAAAAAATAAAAATCTAGGGGCCCTAGCATATCTAGGGACCCTAGGCATAGGCCTTGGTCGCCTATGCCTAGGGTCGGTCCTGCAAATCAAGAAGATGTAACTTGAACAAAACAGTAGCTGAAACAAGCCATATTGAAAAACAAAAACAATATTCTGCAGTTTCTATTCAGACCCTTATACCTTGAGCTAGAGGAGGCCAAAAGAAAAACCGTCCTGTGGAAATCAAGCTCTGTGAGTCCCGAACGTGCCCACAAAATTTCAGCTCAATTGGACTTCGTTTGACCCTCCAAACACCAGCTTGAAGTTGTTTCCACTGTCAAATCCGAACCAAGAGAAACTGCAATCTTTCTTTTATTTTTGATGCTATCCCTCTCTCCAGATTTTTCACTCTCTTGACCCTAATGTAATGAAATCACTTAATAAAGTGAACTCTAATGGGCTTGGACCATATGGGCTTTTCTCCATATAGGAAGGGAGCCCAATACCCAACATATCTCCCCCCTCACGACTATGTGGAGGTGACCGCCATCTCGGCGATCATACGGCAAACCTCAAACTTCCTTCTTGGCAATATTTTTGTCAACATGTCAGCACCATTGTCATTTGTATGAACTTTAGGCAACTCCAACAATTTGGTTTCCAATGCATCTCGTATCCAATGATGCCTCACATCAATGTGTTTTGAACAGGAATGAAAGCTTTGATTCTTGGCAAGATAAACTGCACTTTGGCTATCACAATATAAGACGTGCCTCTCTTGTGTATAGCCAAGCTCAAGCAAGAATTTTTTAAGCTAGAGCAATTCCTTGCAAGCTTCTGTGATGGCAATTAACTCTGCCTCAGTAGTAGATAATGCAACACACTTTTGCAATCTAGATTGCCAGCCCATAACTCCCCCTACAAACTTAATAAAATACCCTGAAGTGGACTTTCTAGAATCAACATCTCCAGCAATATCAGAATCTATATAACCAACAAGTACAGGCTTCACACCACCAAAACAAAGATTCAAGACTGAAGTTCCCTTAAGATACCTTATAACCCATTTCACTGCATTCCAATGCTTTCTACCTAGATTTGAGAGAAATCTGCTAACATTGCTAACAGCATAAACAATGTCAGGTCTAATACACACCACAGCATACGTTAAACTCCGAACAGCAGATGCATAAGGAACACTTACCATGTCAAGCTTCTAGGTCTCAGTTAAAGGACTCTGACTAACACTAAGTTTGAAATGTGCAATTAGAGGAGTGCTTACAACCTTAGAAGTTCCCATGTTGAAGCTCTCCAACACCTTCTCAATATATTTCTTTTGAGACATCCAAAGCTTATTCTCTTTTCTATCTCGCACAATACTAATACCTAGTATCTGCTTTGCTGATCCCAAACCTTTCATAGCGAATGAGTTGTGATGAGTGCATTATATATATATATATTTCCTATATTTATACCAGCTATTTCCTTGTCCATAACAAGTACTTCTAAGCGATTTTGGTAGAAAAAAGGGCCTAGAAGAAAGTTTGACAAATTAAGCATGCCTAAGCACGGTCGTGCTCCCATGGCGTGCAAATTACAGGAGAATTCAGTAAGACTCTGCACGCTATCAGGTCTCTGAGCATGGTCGTGCAACTGTCAACACGGCCGCAACACGCCCGTGTTCAACCCCGTGCAGATTACAGCCTGGCGAGTTGCAAGAATTTCTACTTGGCCGCAATCTGCATGGCTTGAAGCACGGCCTAAACATGGTCGTGTTCATATCGAGAGAGGGTTAAAAAGCACTGAAAGTTAGGGTTTGAGGACTCTTGGCTGGGGGCAAAGGAGAGCAGAGTTAAGGGGCGGATTTTGTACTGTCGTCTTCATCATTAGGAGAGGGGAGAGCGCTAATCGTAGGCCCAACTGGAGGTGGAATCCGTTCGGCATCAACACCTTAGATCTCAAGAAGGATGCAAGCAAAGAGGAAGTTTCTCGTTTGTCTTATTTTTGCTTCCCCTGTTATCTTCTTGTTGACTGGACCAATGAGGGGCTAAACCCTTTAGGGTGCCCCGTGTTGGTGAATTGGTTGTATTAAATGCGGTTTCATTTAAAACAGCATTTATGGGTGTTTCAATATCTACTTGTTAGATCTTTGGTTGCTTTCTTGAATGTTGGTTGTTGAGTGAATTGATTGTTTGATTTCTTGATTTTCACTTAGCTTGTATATCTCCTTGATTGATACAAGAAGTTGGAAATAGGGTCACACTTCCAATTCCACTATTTGCTTCATCCACATTATGGCAACAAGATTCTAGAACATAGATTGATTGAAGCACGCCAGATAAATGCTGTAATTCTAAGTTTCGAATTACACCAAGGCACTAAGCCGGGGCCCCATTCCGCCCATCCAGTAACTCTTAAGTTTCTCCTCCTGTGATTCATCTTCCCAAATTCTCCCGTTCCTAAGTTAGAGTCAGTCATCCTAATTTCAATTGATTAGATATTAAGTAGTAAGAGAGGATTAAGAGATACACCAGTCCCTGTGGATTCGATTACCCGACCTTTAGGTACACTTTACTACTTGTACTGCCCGTGCACATGCGGTTACGCAAGGGGCGTATCATGTTTTTGTGCCGTTGCCGGCGACTGGCAACTTCTAAGAATTCTTACGGCCTAAGTAATCTAATCATTTATTTTCCTTGTTTTATATTTTTTTTTATTATTTTTGGATTTTTCTCTGTTTGTGATTGGTTGTGTTGTTTAATTTGTGCTTGTCGATCCTATTTTAATCTTTGCTTTTAATGACTTGATTGCTTGGCAGGAGGTAGTTTGGTTAAGATAAAGGATTTACTGACGGCACTGTACGGGTCGCAGAGTCTCTCCTTTAGAACAGATTCAGGGGACTCTTATACTGAAATGCAGCTAATAGAGCTACTTTCAAGTGTTACAAGGGAAGTCAATACTAACATAGTACAAGAAGACCCGAGCAACGTTGGTTTGGAAGAGACAGTGAATGCCTATATCGAAAAATCTCAAATGTGGTCAGGCAATCAGTTTATAGAACGCGGGGCGCTGCTTGATGAACGACATAGACAGCGACATAGGGAGGCAGTCATGGCAGTGAATTGGTGCATTAAACAAAACACTAGGCCAGCTAAAATTAATATGTTTTGTAAAAACTCAGGAACGAAGGAGGTTGTTCCAGATATGTTAGCCGATCTGAGCTGGAGAGAGGAAGCATTAGGTGTTGCAAACTCAAAAACCGAGGGGACACCGATCCCCCTGTCACAAGAGGATAGAACCATAGAGTTCGAGCGAAAAAAAATTGCCTGATCACTTGGAATATGCTTATTTGGGTGGGAACAAACAATGCCCAGTGATAATTTCGGCCACCCTAAAATCCGACCAGAAGGAAAGGTTACTCCAAGTCCTTACAATGCACAAAAGAGCTCTAGCTTGGACGATTTCTGACATTCGGGGAATAAGCTCTTCATTTTGTACACACAAGATCCTACTGAAGGTTGAATCCGAACATGTAGAAAGTGGTAAAGGTTGAGGTGAAGAAACTGTTGGATGCGGGGGTAATCTATTCTATTTCGGACAGTCCGTGGGTTAGTTTTGTACAAGTGGTTCCAAAAAAAAGGGGTATGACAGTGGTCCGGAATGACAAGAACGAAGTAATCCCTACTCGCACGGTTACTGGTTGGAGGGTTTGTATCGATTATCGGAAACAAATGAGGCCACTAGAAAAGATCACTTCCCCCTCCCATTCATAGATTAAATGTTGGAGAGACTAGCAGGGCATATGTATTACTGTTTTCTGGATGGGATGTCAGGCTAGTTGTAGATCCCAATAGCACCCGAAGATCAAGAGAAGACCACCTTCACATGCCTTTTGGATTATGTAATGCCCCAGCAACATTCCAACGCTGTATGATGTCCATCTTTGACGAATTCATCGAAGACATCATGGAAGTTTTCATTGATGACTTTTCAGTTTTTGGCGATTCCTTTGATGGGTGTCTGACCAACTTGGAAAAAGTCCTTGCTCGGTGTAAGGAAACAAATCTGGTACTGAGTTGGGAGAAATGTCACTTTATGGTACAAGGAGGGATTGTTTTAGGGCACAAAATTTTGAAATATGGGATCGAAGTTGATAAAGCAAAGATTTCAACAATTGAACAACTACCTACCCCAACCACAACGAAAGATATTAGAAGTTTCTTGGGACACGTGAATTTTTATCAACGATTTATTCAAGATTTCTCAAAGATATCAGCACCTATGACTAAGCTATTGGAGAAGGATGCTCCTTTCAATTTTGATACCAACTGTCGGGTTGCTTTTGAATTACTGTGACAAAAGCTAGTTGAAGTCCCCATTCTAAAATCACCCCAGTGGGATCGACCTTTTGAATTAATGTGTGATGCCAGTGATCGGACAATGGGTGTGGTGTTGGGACAAAGGCATGATAAACAGTTTCACCCTATCTCTTACGCAAGCAAAATGTTGACGCCTGCGCAAGAGAACTACACCACAACTGAAAAGGAACTGTTGGCGATTGTTTATGTTTTTGATAAGTTCCGACAATATTTGATCCTTTCTAAAGTGATAGTGTTCACAGCTCATGCAGCTTTACGCTATCTGATGGCAAAGTCTGACACCAAACCGTGGCTAATACGGTGGATTCTTCTTTTGCAGGAATTCGATGTGGAAATTAGGGATAAGACGGCAGTGAAAATGTAGTGGCTGATCATTTGTCCCATCTTGATAACACTACGGATAGGCTGGAATTGTCGAGAGTCGTGAATGACTCCTTCCCGGAGAAACACTTGTACCTTATGAAATTGCAAGAGTCCTAAGGTGTATTAATACCATGGTTTGCTGGCATTGTGAACTATCTAGCAGGGGGAGTGATCCCTGCAACCCTCTCATATCAGCAAAGAAAGAAATTTGTGTCTGATATCAAACACTATGTGTGGGATGATCCATTTTTATACAAACTTTGTGCTGATGAAATGGTAAGACGATGTGTGTCTCAAGAGGATGGTTGGCACATTTTGACACGATGTCATGCTGGAGTAGCTGGAGGACATTTTGGCAAGAATCAAACTATTGAGAATGTGTTAGAAGCTGGTTTGTTTTGGCCCACAATGTTTCGGGATGCCAAGAAATTGGTAGACTCTTGTGACCCATGTCAGCGTAGTGGAAACTTGTCAAAGAGAGATGAAATGAAGCAGACTCCGATCCAAGAGTGCGAAGTTTTTGATGATTGGGGCATTGATTTTATGGGGTCATTCCCTTCATCAAATGGTTATCAGTATATATTAGTGGCGATCGACAATGTATCTAACTGGGTGGAAGCTCAAGCACTTCCTACTAACGACGCCAGAGTAGTGGTAAAAGTTTTAAAAAAATTGTTTGCCTGATTTGGTTGTCCAAGAGCTATTATTAGTGATCGTGGGACGCACTTCTGCAATATTCAGTTTGAAAGAGTTTTGAAACGACTTGGGGTGACTCATCGGATTGCTACAACTAATCACCCTCAGACTAGCGGGAAAATTGAAGTCACAAATCGGGAAATGAAGCGAATCTTAGAAAAGACGGTTCAGTTTAACAGGAAGGATTGGTCTGATAGGTTGGATGAAGCGCTATGGGCTTACCAAACTGCATATAAGACTCCGACGGGCCATGCACCCTACCACCTGGTTTATGGTAACGCATATCATTTACCAATTGAATTGGAGCATCAAGCTTACTGGGCTATCAAGAGACTAAACTTTGACACAACAAAGGTTAGGATGAAACGAAAATTTCAACTAAATGAATTAGATAAGTTCCGACAAACTGCGTACGAAAACTCTATCATATATAAGGATCGGGTCAGCAGATTGCATGACAAACGATTGAGGGGCGAGAAACAATTCAATGTTGGAGATCAAGTTTTGTTATTCAACTCCCGACTGAAATTATTCTCGGGAAAGCTTAAATCACGTTGGTCGGGTCCCTACCAGGTAAATTACGTTTACCCGTATGGTATTGTCGAAATCTCTCACTCGGACAACAGAACTTTCAAGGTTAATGGTCATCGTTTGAAGCATTATATTTGCCTAGCAGAATCGTCTACGGGCGACAGTTCTCATAGTTGGCACCTCACTCAACCCCCGTGAAATATCTACAGGTATGTCAGGCTCGGGACAGTTAAACAAGCGCTTTTGGGAGGCAACCCATAATATTTTGGTTTGGTTTTCCCTTTCACTTTGATTTTCCATTTCGTTTCGTTTTCTCTCCTTGTTTTAACTCCATCATGGGGAGAACACGCCTGTGCTTAACCCCGTGCATTTTGCAGGTTCGTTTCAAAATACCCTTTCCCTCAACGCACGATCGTGTTCCCTTTGAAGCACCGCCATGTTCTTTTCTTTTCAGGGTTGGATGACTCTCGCGTACCCTACCCTAGCCAGCACCGCCGCCTCCCCCCATTTCACCCTCCACCATTCTAACAAAGCGAGTCGCCACGAGGCCTCCTTCTAAACGACCCCAATCACCATCTGAAGCTGCGTAATCTTCATCATCTACCCCCTTTGAATCACCGGCCCACCACCAGCGCTACCAACCGCTCCTCCACCAACCGTTTGGGAATTTTCCGACTCTTGATTGGCCTACTTTGCAAGAAGCGGGGTTAGCCGATGATGTTCACCCTTTACTCCATGTCGGATCGTGGTATAAGCTCTTTACCATTACGGAACTGGCATATCGTGAATTAACCGCTGAATTTTTAGCTACATTCGAGAAGAGACGCGGCCAAGTCATATGGAATAATCCTGGAGTGCTGAAGTTTCAGTTGATGGCAGTGCGCTACGTTATAAGCTACACCTAATTCGCCGTATGTATGGGATTATACAACGAGGCATTTACTTAATCTCAGGCCTACGCTTCTCTAATATTTTATCGACCTCTTGGGGAGTCAACAAGCGATTGTTGGCGGCGTCTCAGTCATAATTACTCTGTATATAACCCGGGGCGCTCAAAAGCTTCTACTCTTTAATCCCCCGCATTGCATGTCATTCACACTCTTCTTACTGGGACTGTCATAGGGCACGGTGACCGCATGAGGGTAATTACATGTCAGGAATTTGATTATTTAGCCAGCATGTGGGATGTTGTTCCTTTTCATTTAGGCTATGTGCTCGCTACGGCTTTTCACCACCATGCTAAAGACCGCCGCAAGGGAGTTTTTTTTGTGGGGCCGTGTATGACCCATTTAGCAGGCCGCTTGCATATTCTACAATCCAGTGTTACTCTCAGGGTCGCGGGCAAATTTCAACCAATCACTTTAAGAACATTGCGTGTCATGGGGCTTTTTCATCCTCCGTCTTCGCAGGATGCAACATCGGTTCCTAGTGTTGTCACGCCACCATCATCACCCTCGAGCTCGGCTTCCTTGGACATTTCCACCGATGTTGCTTTTTACCGGTGGGTTCTGCGTAGCTTCCAGAAGTTGATCCAGTACTGCGGCCCCTCTAGTTCACCTAGTGCTGCTTCTACCTCTTGGAGCGTTGGAGTGGACACTGCTGACTTGGCCTCCGACTCCGAGTCTAGAGCCAAGAGCGTCGATTGCTGACCTTCTCTTTTGTTTTGTTATTTATTTTTCAGCACTTGTGGTTTTTGTTCATTAGTTTCCTGTCAGTGTTTGTTTGTTAGTCAGTTAGCAAGGGGAGTCCCCTACTAAACTGATCTTTTTCTGTTTTATGATTTCCTTACTATTTGCGTTGTTTTATCTCTCTAATGCTTGTATGCTTCACTTCAGGATGTATGGATGCTTCTGTTGCCGGTTTTATCAATGATTTTACTTGATGCTGAGCATTACACGCCCTTGTATGTTAACGGGAGTCTCGCCCCTTGTTTGGTGAAATTCCCCAACTCTTCCTCAACTATTACTTGAACCATTTAATCAATTCTGCATACCGTATTCTTTTAACATTGAGGACAATGTTTTATTCAAGTGTGGGGGAGGGCTCTTTGTTCGTTCTTGCTTTATGATGTTAGTGCATGACTTAGGACGATCTATGAAATTTCTAGTTAAGAATTTCTAAGCTAAGGAGACTTTGAGTGATGACTCCAAACTCAAAAATAAAAGCTAGAAAGTGAAAAGAAAAATCAAAGAGTATAAAAGAAAAGAATTTTGAAAAGTCGGATCTCTCGTGGGATGCCCTATCAAATTCTTTGAAAATTAAGGAGGAAGATGGTAGAAAGAGCTATCACTAGAAAAAGCGAAAGCCGCAATTAAGTAGTCGGATCTTAGGCATCACAAATGTCCTTTTTGATGACCTACCAGGTGAAATGGCTGCCTCTAGGGTGTATGAAGCTACTACCCAGTTAGGAGTCATCCAGGTTGAAAAATGTGCCCTGAGCTAGGCCCCTTCGAAAACAATTGTGGTACACTCTTTTAAGCTGCACACACTTACACGGTAGTACAGAGTAAGAGTAAAAATCTTTCTTGAGCTTTCAATTGACTTACGCACTTGCTACTCAAGGTCCCTTACGCTTTAGAAATTTTCATACCTTGTTGAGATCAGAGGTCATGCACTCATCTCTCTTTCAATGAGTTAGGGTTGCTTGAAGACAAGCAATAATTCAAGTGTGGGGGTATTTGATGAGTATATATATATATATACCCGCTATTTCCTTGTCCTCATGTCATTATTTTCTCAATTTAGTGCTATTTGAGGTATTTTCAGTTGATTGTGCAGTTATATAGGTCCCGGAGCAATAATAAGTACTTCTGAGCGATTTTGGTAGAAAAAAGGGCCTAAAAGAAAGTTTGACAAGCTAAGCATGGCCTAAGCACGGCCTAAGCACGGCCATACTCCCATGACGTGCAAATTACAGGAGAATTCAGTAAGAGTCTACACGCTCTCAGGTCTCTGTGCATGGTCGTGCAACTGTCAACAAGGCCGCAACACGCCCGTGTTCAACCCCGTGTTGATTACAGCCTGACGAGTTGTAAGAATTTCTATTTAGCCGCAATCTGCATGTCTTGAAGCACGGCCTAAACACGGCCATGCTCACATCGAGAGAGAGTTAAAAAGCACTGAAAGCTAGGGTTTGAGGACTCTTGGCTGGGGGGCAAAGGAGAGAAAAGTCAAGGGGCGGATTTTGTATAGTCGTCTTCATCATCAGGAGAGGAGAGAGCGCTAATCGTAGGCCCAACTGGAGGTGGAATCCATTCGGCATCAACACCTCATATCTCAAGAAGGATGCAAGCAAAGAGGAAGTTTCTCGTTTGTCTTATTTTTGATTCCCCTGTTATCTTCTTGTTGACTGGACCAATGAGGGGCTAAACCCCTTAGGGTGCCCCGTGTTGGTGAATTGGTTGTATTAAATGCGGTTTCATTTAAAACAGCATTTATGGATGTTTCAATATCTACTTGTTAGATCTTTGGTTGCTTTCTTGAATGTTGGTTGTTGAGTGAATTGATTGTTCGAGTTCGTGATTTTCACTTAGCTTCTATATCTCCTTGATTGATACAAGAAGTTGGAAATAGGGTCACACTTCCAATTCCACTATTTGCTTCATCCACATTATGGCAACAAGATTCTAGAACATAGATTGATTGAAGCACGCCAGATAAATGCTGTAATTCTAAGTTTCGAATTACACCAAGGCACTAAGCCGGGGCCCCATTCCGCCCATCCAGTAACTCTTAAGTTTCTCCTCCTGTGATTCATCTTCCCAAATTCTCACGTTCCTAAGTTAGAGTCAGTCATCCTAATTTCAATTGATTAGATATTAAGTAGTAAGAGAAGATTAAGAGATACACCAGTCTCTGTGGATTCGATTACCCGACCCTTGGGTACACTTTACTGCTTATACGACTCATGCACTTGCGGTTACACAAGGGGCGTATCAAGTTGCTGAGTTGCTTTTTTAACCTGTTAATTTTTAAAAAATCTTTCCCAATAATAAGTATGTCATCAACGTACAATAACAAGATAATAAAGTCACCATCAGCAAACTTGCTCACAAAGACACAATGATTAGAAGTAGTTTTTTTATAACCTTGCTCAATCATGACCGATTCAAATTTCTTATACCATTATCGTGGAGCTTGTTTCAAGCCATACAGTCTTCTTCAACCAACACACATGGTTTTCCTTGCCTTGCACCTTGAAACACTCAGGTTGTTGCATATAAATTTCCTCCTCCAAATTGCCATGGAGAAACGCTGTCTTGACATCCATTTGCTCAACTTCCCAATCAAGAGTTGCAGCTAAACCCAAAACAGTTCTAATAGATGTCATTTTCACAACAGGTGAGAAAATCTCATCAAAGTCGATCCCCTTTCTTTGACTGAAGCCTTTTACTACCAATCTAGCTTTATATCTAGGAGATGTTGAATTTCCTTCATATTTCACCCTGTAGATCCATCTGTTCTTTAAGGCTCTCTTGCCCTTCGGCAACTTGACTGTATCAAATGTATGGTTGTCATCCAAGGATTTCATTTCATCTTCCATTACATGAATCCATTTCTGTTTTTCTTCACTTTCTTTAGCATCTTTGTAACTCTCTGGTTCTCCCCCATCAGTCAAGGTCACATACTCATCAGATGGATATCTGAAGGATGCATGTCTCTCTCTGTTAGATCTTTTGAGTGGAATTTGAGGTAGATCTTCAGGTTCATCTTCATGATCCTCAGGTTGTATCTTCCCATCCATTCCTGGAACATCTAATTCATCTCCAGCATGTTGATCATCATTCTGAACATCGATATCAACTATCTCTAGATTTGGTGTAACATGGACTGGCTCTGCATTAATTAATTCATAAATCTTCAAAGGATCTTTCTGCCTCACCTTATCAATGTCATCAATCATTTGGTTTTCCATGAATACCACATCACGGCTTCTAACCAGCTTCTTTTTCACTGGATCATACAGTCTGTACCCAAACTCATCATTATGACCATAACCTATGAAGATGCACTGTCTAGTCTTCTCGTCAAGCTTAGACCTCTCATCCTTCGGAACATGAATAAATGCCTTACAACCAAATGCTCTTAAGTGATCATAAGAAACATCCTTTCCAAACCACACTTTATTTGGTACATCACCTTTCAAGGCCGCAATAGGACTAAGATTAATCACATGTACTGTTGTACACAATGCCTCACCCCAAAACATTTGAGGCAACTTTGCTTCTGAAAGCATGCATCTAACTCTCACCATCAGTGTTCTGTTCATCCTCTGTGCCAAACCATTAAGCTAAGAAGTTTTGGGAGGTGTCTTCTCGTGTCTGATTCCATATTGTCTACAGTATGCATCAAAGGATCCACAGTACTCACCACCGTTATCACTCTTAATGCATTTGAGCTTCTTACCAGACTGTCTTTCAACCAGGGTATGGTACTCTCTGAACTTCTCTAGCACCTAATCTTTTGTCTTCAAAGCATAGACCCATAGTTTCCTGGAGTGATCATCAATAAATGTTAGAAAGTATAAGGCACCACCATAAGATTTTACCTTTAAAGGTCCACAAACATCTGAATGTATTAACTCAAGCAACTCTGGCTTCCTTGAAGAGGGATGCTTCTTAAACGATACTCTGTTTTATTTTCCTACCATACAGTGAGAACATTTCTCTAACTCTGTATTCTTCAATCCTGGAAGTACATTCTTTTTAGCCAAGCAAGATAATCCCCTTTTACTAATGCAGCCAAGCCTGCAGTGCCACAAGTAAGATGTCTCTGTATCTATTGTATTCACATCATCACTAGGAGCAACACCCTTTAACCAATACAGCTTAGAATCTTTATTTCCATGGGCTACAATCATGTTTCCTTTGGTAAGTTTCCATTTTCCACCACTAAAGCAATTGTCATATCCATCATCATCAAGTCTGCCAACTGAAATAAGATTCAAGCGAACATCAGGAGCATACCTTACATCTTTTAGAAGCAGCTTCATACCCATGGTAGTGTGCAGACACACATCTCCAATACCAGCCACTTTTGCAATACCACTATTACCCATCTTCAATGAACCAAAATCTCCAAATTTGAAAGATGTGAAGATTTCCTTCCTTGGCGTCACATGCAAAGTAGCACCACTATCCACAACCCAACTGAACTCATCAGATACAATGTTAATTATGTCAGTCTCAGTAGCGAAGACCAAATCATCAGAAGTAGCAGCAGATACAGAATCACCATCTTGATCTTTCTTCTCCTACTTGCCCTTTCCCTTGTTTTCTTGCTTCCATTTGAAACAATTCCTTTTTATGTGCCCCATTTTGTGACAATAATGACATTCAACATTCTTGTATCTGGACTTGGATTTGCTTCTACTTTTATCTCTACTTTTCTGATTTTTATGGAAATTTCTCCCCAATCTTCATGAAGCAGAACCTTAGGTTGAGAAGAAGAACCCCGAGCCTTCTTTCTCATCTCCTCATTAAGAGTACTACTCTTGACTGACTCTAGAGATATCACACCATCTAGTGTAGAATTTGTTATTGAGACCCGAAATGTCTCCCATGTATCTGGTAGTGTGTTCAACAACCAAAGTCCAAGAATTTCATCCTCAAATTTAATGCTCATCCTTGACAACTGACGAAGAAGCCCTTAAAAAACATTCAAGTGATCTGATATGGAAGTTCCCTCTTTATATCTCAAATTCATCATCGAATTCAACAAATACAGCTTGTTGTTTCCTGACTTGGAAGCATACAAAGACTCAATCTTCTCCAACAATGTTTTGGCTTCCGTCTCATTAGCAATATGATTGTAAACATTATCATCCACATATTGCCAAATAAACGCACAAACTTGTTGATGTGCAAATGCCCATTCTTCATCAGATTTTGAATCTGGCTTCTTCGCAGTAAACACAGGTAAGCGCATATGTTTGACAAACATCAAATCTTTCTTTTTCCCTTTCCAAAGATGATAATTGCTTCCATTCAAAACTAATCATTATGTTTGTATTTGCCTCCATCATTCAAGAAAGCAAACAACTATGACCACAAGGATTGAGAACCTGTAAACTCTCATACCACTGTGATGGGAATTAAACAGTAACCTCAATAGATTAACATCAAATAAACAATGCCCAAGCTTGCTAGGTTAAGAAGAGAACACACACATAACAAAAATTACAATCACAATCATACAAGGCACCAAATTTTAAGGTGAAAACCCCTTAAATCAAGGGTGAAAAACCACGGGTCAATCCTGACCAAACCAAGCTCCACTATGATCAAATTCAAGGTACAAGAGAAACTCAAGAACGAGCACAAATTAGGAAGATGTAACTTGACCAAAACAATAGCTGAAACAAGCTATATTAAAAAACAAAAGCAATAGTCTATAGTTTCTGTTTAGACCCTTATATCTTGAGCTAGAGGAGGCCAAAACACAAACCGCCTTGTGGAAATCAAGCTCTGTGAATCCCGAACGTGCCCACAAAATTTCAGCTCAATCGGACTTCGTTTGACCCTCCAAACACCAGCTTGAAGTTGTTTCCCCTGTCAAATCCGAACCAAGAGAAACTGCAATCTTTCTTTTATTTTAGATGCTATCCCTCTCTCCAGATTTTTCACTCTCTTGACCCTAATGTAATGAAATCACTTAATAAAGTGAACTCTAATGGGCTTGGACCATATGGGCTTTTCTCCACATAGGAAGGGAGCCCAATACCCAACAAAAGGTATCTGGAATTCCAAGGCCCAATTGCTAAAACTTCAAAGGATTGCTGTGATGTAGTTCAGAAAGTTGGTATGCAATGTCTTTGCAGACATCTCAATCCAGGCATTGAGTTGCATATTGACATAAAAAAGGTCTTTGATGTTGCTCAAAAGTGTGGCCATCCCCTCCCTCCTGGCTTCATATGTGGAAGTATAATTTCCTTTTCTCAATTATATATATATATTTTAATTCTCTCTAGCTATATATACACACATAGAAAGTGAAAGTATTGTTAGTTGATGTCCAATGTTTTGGTTAATTAATTTGGATGCAGTTGATAGCGTGTAACATTAGCATTATTTTAAACATAGATAGCACCATTGCTTTTTTGAATTATTAGAGATTAAAGGCTTAATCGGGGTTACGGAGGGGACTTTTGCTAATTTTAGGAAGGGGATTCCCTCTCCCGCCTCCTTTGCCTCTCCGATTCCAAAAGCTCTGATTCCACCTCATCTCCGTGCCGTGACCTTCCCTTTCTCTCTCATTTCCATTCATGCCGGCTTTTGCTTCTCTTTCTCGCTTTGGAGGCAATGACGATGCCTTAATCACCTCAACCGATCCAGAAGGTATGGATGTCTTCATCGATCGTTGATTGATTTCCTCTTTCGCTCCTTCGTTCTCCATGATGGTGTGGCGCTACCCGTTCTTGGAGAGGGAGGGGTGGTTGGAAGAAGACTAGGGTTTTGGTGGTATTATAGATTAAAGGTCAGAGAGCCTCTTTACCTAAATTCTTGTAAAACAAGATAGAAAAGGGAGGAAGCAATTGATGGGCGGAGTTTTGACCATGGTTGGAGATAACCTTTTTGGTTGCTACGAATTGAGAAGGAATTTCAAGTCTCATCTCATCATTTGTTGTATAGTTTCTTAATTCACTGTTGAAAGATGGGAAGCCGGATGAAGCTCTATTTTTGGCGACTGATTGACATTGGTCGAACCGACCTGGGCTATGCCGCCATTGCTTGAAAGGAAAGAGCTTGTAATTGTGAATGAGATGAAAGATAGATGATGGGCCCACGGAATTCCGTATACAGTGTCATTGAGCATGTGTAAGCAAGGGAACCTAGAGGAGGCTTGAGGCAAAGGTAAATTGTTACGAGTGGATGTCCTATAAACCTGCTTGCCACTAGTCGATGAAAGGATATTGTCTCAAGGAGACCCGTAATGCCTTTGATTTGTAAATGGCCGATGAGAAGGAATGTACCAAAAAACATATTCGGTTTACTTGATGGCTACCATAAAATTGGGAATGGGAAAAGCTTTTGAGCTTATTGTCAAATAAGCAGTTCTCAAAGCTTCCAAGTGAACCGATTCTACAATGTTCCTTGAAATTTAAAAATGGAAAGAGGCTCTTGGTGTGTTTAAGAAGTAGCTGAGCAATGTTTCACCACAACATTCTATGTGCTTCGGTGAAGGAAGCTGTAGGACCAGATGAGGCGGGGATGGAACCTAACATTGTTTCTTATAATAACTTGTTATTTGCTTAGCAAGTGTGGGATATAAATCACGTTTGGTCGATTCCGAGAAATCATTAAATCAAATGTCATCTCCTATACCACTCGATTGATGGTTATCTCAAGAACAAGGATTCGATAGAGCTTTTGATCTTCTCATTACAATGTGCGGTTGGGGATTTATTGTAATGACTACACATTTAACACCATCATATATGGCCTCAAAAGCGGGGATGAAGTGACCAAAGATCACAAGTTCGAAAGGATGGATTTATCCCTAGCTCTATGACATATAATAGTGTTATTCATGGCTTTGTAAAAGAAGGCAAAATGAGTTTTGCGGTGGAAATTTATCATGAAATGGATCGAGGGCATGCCCTAGTGTTCTTATCTATAATATACTCATAGATATTTTAGGGAAGGTGACCTTCGGGAGGTATGTTGGCTATTTGATGAAATGCTTCATAGAGGCCTTGTGCCCAATGACACAACATATTTATATTTTAGGAAAGATGGCCTTCAGAGGCATTTCAGCCTAAAGGACACCAATGTATGATATACTTTTGAATATGAAATATGGAAGTGGCAAATCCCGCCCAACCACATAGTTGACTTGATAAACGCTCGTGGGATGGTTATATAATTGTTTAATTATTTTATTTTTGGTGTTCTTACATCATTTACGTTGGTATTATGGTTATTATTATTTATTTAATTATTTAAGTTAATTATTATGCGAAGTGAATTGTGGTATTTTTCTTTATCTATACTATGTATTTCGCGTTTTAGTACATCTCCAATCACGGCAAATTACCCACTAGGAGGGGTAAGTCCTAGCCATGTGCACATGTTTTCGTAGTAGCGCTACCATCCGAGCGAAGACCACTGTGATATTCGTCCGTCGCCATTTCGCAAATTACCCAGCTAGGAGGAGCAAGTCCTAGCCATGTGCACATGTCTTCGTAGTAGCGCTACCATCCGACGGCCGAAGATCCGGCTTTGGCCGTTGATATTCGCGTCCGACTTCACCGTCGAAGATCCGGCCGTTGATTCATTTATTAGTCGGAGATGTACATTTCGGTTTTCAAGTATCCGTATTTTAATTATTTTCGTATTCGATTACTCGTATTCGATTATTTAATTATTCGATTAATTCGTTATCCGATTATTTTCGTATTCGATTACTTCGTATTCGATTATTTAATTATTCGATTAATTCATTATCGATTATTTTCGTATTCGATTACTTCGTATTTTGATTATTTTCGTGTTCGACTACCCCTGTATTGTGATTAATTATTTATTTTGGGTTATTTCCGTATTTCATGTTATATTTTATGTTGATGTTATTTCATAATTCTTCATTGTGATGCAATCCTACGAGTCATTGTGACTTATGTACTTTGAAATTTCTTTCTTACGGTGAAAAATAAGCCTAGGAACATGGGTTTTCCGGGTCCGGTTCCCGTAGCCGCGCCTGCTCGAAATAGTTCTCGTCCGTGTGAGTGAGATCGTATTCTTACTTCCAACTGTTAAGTGTCGCATTTCGTATGTCTGTAGGGCTGCTAAAGCTCATACTTGAATAATTTTTTTTACTGTCATTTGGTTTTGTAATCATGTATTATTGTTTCCTATGTTGTCTGTTGGGGGTTGACTCTGACTAAATTTGAAATCTGAGGCCTTGCACTCGGTGGGGACCAGCCCTGTCGAATGCGGCCGGTCTGTTAGCGGACCCGGCTTTGGGCTGGGGCGTGACATAGCGTTCCTCCAAATTAAGGCATGAATGAAGGTGGCATGTATATCAGTGAGAAAGATTAGGACATGATGGATGGGTACTTACCAGTTCATGAGATACAGATTTTGCTATATATGGCATTGTAATGGTTTGTCTCACCATTCTCTTCTTTTGTAGTTTCATGCTAAGCAGTTGATGAAATGCAAAATTATCTTAATAATTTTCTCTGATTGTGCTCGTTTTATCGTGAGTGGTTATGTGCATCATAATTAATTTTTATCGTGAGTGTTTATGTGCATCATAATTAATTTTCTCTGATGTAGCAGACTTTCACTACTATTTGAGAACTTGAGTTTGAGACATTTATCTTTAACAACAAACTAAAGAATTTGTTGGAGATTGAGTCATTCTAATAATCAAAATTCCGGGGCAATGTTTGAGGTTTTTAGCAGACCCTCATGATTTTCTAGATGTGCTATGTGGTCACTTGTACTGCACACACTTGCTCACATGGCTCCTTGGTTTCCTTATACATACTTCTATGTGGGTGTAAACCTGTATGCTTATTCGTACATTCACCTAAAGTTTCAAATAAAGTTCCAAAAGCACATGAAATCTCTCGAGTGTCAGAATGAAATGCAAAACAATAAATCAACCTTACAACAAGTCGGAAAACCCTTTAAAATCCAGGAAAAAAAACTACGGAATTGCTTAGAGTCTCTTAAACCTTTTTAACTAAATGGACAATGAGATTACAAGATATTTCTCTCTGGATAGAACAAGAGATTCACAACATGAAGGCATCAACACATCAAGAAGATGCTCTCACAAGACATACATCATCAACCTTATAGATTAGGAGAGCTACTCACAAGGATTTACTACCCGAAATATGGGAGAAATCCAGCACTGGTTTGCCGTCCGATCATCTTGCAATGCTTAAGCCCTAACCCCCATTTTCTTTCTCTTCTTCTTTGTTTTTACCTCTCACTTGGTTTTTCATAACAATGGCAAAATTCTCATTTTACCCTCAAGTAACTTCTTCCACACTTGATATAGTTTTTTTATTTTTAAACTTCGCATTGGTGTAAAGGCCAACTTTATTTTCACATGAACGGGGCTAAACCCAACCGATTTATCACAGAGCATGACCAGTTTCTTATTAATGGTTTGGATTCTCTTGTCATGCTTCAATGCACTCAACTTGTTTAATGTGCTGCTTCAGAAGGACCAAATATAAAAGATTGACACTTCGGTGGAGTCTGTCCTAGATTGGGTCTTATGGGAAGTATTATCTAATCATGTAGTTGAGGTCTGGTAGCTCCTCTGTGAGTTGCTGGAGTATATTTCATGGGATTAATCAACCAAAATATCCATGAGGCAGTATGATATTTTATAGGTTCTTCATGGCAGCTTTCAAGTATGGAGGTGCACTAATTGTTGTCTATTGGTTCAAAACTTAATGAACTTCGAGCTTTTTTTAACTAATGGAGATAATAATAAGCTAGCTGTGTACTTTTGGTCATTGTTCAGATGAAGTATTGATTGGTGGCATTTGGTTGAAGTTAAGTCACATAATTTAAGTAAATAATATTATTAAGAATATTTTATTAAAATGGTTTATTTTTCATTTAACATAAATCACTATTTTATCCATGGGCATGGGGGTATTTTCTAATTCCCAACTTAAAATCATTTTAACTTGATATAATTTTTATGTTTCTTTTCATTACTTCATTTCCATTCCCACTACCGTTACCATCATCAGTATCATTACTTGCATTCTCATTCTGTGAACCAAATGTCCCTTATATTACATCGCTTATAATTCAGTTGCTTCTCTCTTGGTTGTCTTTCTCGTTTTCTTTGTAGGTGTGGCCCATCCCCTCTTGTTGACTTCTCCCACCACTCTTCTATAAACTCGTTGTTGTCACGCCCTTCTTTAGCTAGGGTCATTTCCGTTATCACGGTTTTTGTTTTAGTGGTGGAGCTACCAAAGTTTTTTAAAAAAAAGCTGATTTTTTTATAAGAGACAAACTTTTTTTCAAAAGACAAATAAAAACGTGAAAGAGATAAATAATAAATTTTTATAAATATTTTCATAAAATATATTCTTCTTTATAATATATATATATATATATATATATATATATATATATATATATATATATATATATATTGAGGATCAATTTTCTATGGACGTCCATAGATAAAAACTCTATGGATGTCCATCATTAGCCGTTGGATTTAGATCCAACGATTAACATTGATGAACAGTAGTTAGTACAGTAAATGTACAGTAGTTAGTGCAGTAAATGTACAGTAGTTACTGTTTGAAACAGTGATGTATAGTAATCAATGTCGGCCGTTAGATCAAGATCCAACTGCTAATGATGGACATCCATAGATTTTTTATCTATGGACGTCCATAGAAGATGTAAATTATATATATATATATATATATATATATAGAGAGAGAGAGAGAGAGAGAGAGAGAATCAAGTAGCCCTACAATAAATTTTTTGCAAAAAGATTTTATGTTACCATATAGTTTAATTTATAAAATGTCAAGAGGCTAAACATAAAATTTTGCAAACATGTTTTTCTATAAATATAACCTTCCAAATTATTCTTTTGAAAAAACTATAATTTATGAGCTTAGTGGTGATCAACAGATAGATATGGTTTTTAAAAGGGCATATCAGCAATCTCTCACTTTTACAGTTACGCAAGCCGTTTTCGGATCCGGATCCGATTACCCGTTAAAGGCTGCTTTAGCAGTCAAGCCCATTACGTAGGACGGCCCGATCCATTTAAGCTAAGCACGTGCTATGCACGTGGAAGAAATAGCCATCAGCGAAAACCCTCGAGACGAGGCGAGAACAGGAACCAAAAACCCTCGTTCTCCCTCCTCCGCCACCATGGGCAACTGCCGGAAGCTTTCTGGTGCCTTTACCGACGCCATTGATCCTCATCTCATCTCTTTTTGACTTCAACATTGTTCATTTCCGTTGCCACTGCCTTCGTCTTTCTTATTCGGTCACCAACAGGCGTGAAAAGTCGTGGCCTTCTCCATCAATGACGATCGAGTGCCTCATTCTTGGTAAGAAATTTCTATTTGGTTTTACTATCATAATATATTGCACGCCATTGCTGTAATCTTGGGAAGAACTTTTTTCTTGCAGGGGCAGGACAGGAGGTAGGGAAGAGCTGTGTAGTTGTGAGGGTTGGAGGAAAGAGCATCATGTTTGACTGTGGCATGCACATGGGCTACCTAGATCACCGCCGTTACCCTGATTTCTCTCTCATATCTCGAGCTGGTGATTTCGACTCTGCCATATCCTGCATTGTTATCACCCACTTGTGAGAGCTTATCCTTAATTGTTAATTGTGTGAATTTTATTGTTCTGATAATTTTTCTTTGCATATTAGACGCTTGTGTGGATGCAAGCATCGTTTCAAAATATGATTGTTGTTATTGCATATTCACTCGAATATGTGGAGGCGCCTGTATAAATGTGCAATTTGACAAATTAAATTTAAAACAATATAAATTGTGCTCTTTATTGTATAATAGGAGAGTTGTCAATATTGTGCAACTTAACCTTTACCACTATGTGAAAATATTAACACCCAAGTTATGGGTACCTGGTTGCCCCTTCTAAATATGTGTTGTGTCTCCTTAGTCACTCTGTTAGGTATTTTTATACTTATTGAGCATAATTTCAGAGATCCATATATTAGATTTCCTTTCTAGTTAATTGATTAATGCATGCTATGTTTGATTTTTGTCGTGTCTAAAGCGATTTATTGAGTTATCAACTACAGCTAGAAGCATGCAATATTGCAATAATTTAGTTATTGTTTCTGATTTTTGAACATACTGCCAATTTTGGAAAGGCTAGTTAGTTTTATAATCTTGCTTTCACACTAATTCATATGATGTCCCATGACAAAAAATTATAATACTATGTGGATTGTTTACTTGGTTTCTGTCTCACATCCATTTTCAGTCATTTGGACCATGTTGGAGCCCTTCCTTACTTCACAGAAGTTTGTGGATATAATGGCCCAATTTTTATGACTGTAAGTTGTTTTCCTTTTCTTTCACATTTACTTAAGTTGTAAGAGTAAGTATTGTTATTGGTAAGTTACATTATTTTCCCCGATATATTTATATCAATCTAATTTTAAATCCCTCTCCTTTTGGGTTTTATTCCTACTCTAGTTTGCAAATTTAGAATTTATTTTATGACCTTTCAAAATTCATACTAGAATTGTTATTTTTCGTTAAATTCTTTAAATCATTCAATGTGAGGATGATGTCTCTTCAATTCTTCTATTATCTCTTTCCTTTGCCTAATAATGTAACTTAATCACATAGTTCTCTTTGTTACCACATTTGTTGGATTTGGATTATTTCAGAGTTAATCTTGATGACAAATAGGTATTATTTTACTTTAGTTATGTTGTTGGAAAAGCTATGAAGGTTTAGATTTTTATTGAAATTTCAATTTTCACATATGCAGGTATAAGAATGTCTGAATCTTGTGAAAGAAATTTATAAATGAGCTTCAGAGATAGTTGTGTGCCCTTCACAAAGTCATTAAGGAATTTTGAATGTTTTGGAATTTAACTTGATTTACTATTCTTGAAGATATAGGTCTATATGTTTTCTAATATTTTTGTCTATTTATTTTGTGTAAGAGCATTCCGTGTGCTCTTCTGTTAGGATATGATTTGTTTTTAAGACATATGGATATTTATTCTGGTTTTATAAATTCAGTATCCAACAAAAGCTTTGGCCCCTTTGATGTTGGAGGATTACAGGAAGGTGATGGTAGAACGAAGAGGAGAGGATGAACAGTTCTCCTATGAGCATATTATCAAATGTATGAAGAAAGGTATATAATATTATTTTCATGAAAAGGACGTTAGTATACCCTTACAAAGATGGCTTATGCTTTTTTATTATCATATCAACTTGCCATCTGTTAAGTGGGCCTTTAGATTTAGTTATTGGTCTTGCTAGAACTTTTCATACATCTCCTTATCAGAGCATTCTTAGATTTATGAAGTTTTTGTTTGTCCAATTATTTTAATCTTTTATCATTTTGTGCAAAGACAATCCCTTTATAGTTTTATGATGTTTAATTTTTTGTTTTTGCTGCATAGAAGTCGTTACTCATGAGTGTCTAAGGTTCCCTTCTTGTTGAAGCCTCTCTATGTCATGCTTATGTTGGCAACACTGGTGCACATTTGTTGTACGTCCTTGGTGTGTGTATATATATATATTTGCAGACATTGTCGTCAAAATCCTCATCTTTGGAGTTTGAATTGCAACAATATGCCAATTTCGTGAAACAAGTCGGAGCAATGTATTAGTTTCTATACTTTCAATGTCAAAATTTTTGAAAATTGCTATATGTTATGTGTGTTGTTGTAACCTCACATCTCAAAGTGATTGATGTATTGTGTATATTATCTTAACTTCTTTATTACGTGCTTTTGTCCCATTGTCCACTATAATTGGATTTGACCTGGCTCAACATGTTGTCTATATCATCTATATCATCCTCTTGCATAAGGAGGCCTATGTATCTCAGTATTTTCTTACTGTTTCTTACTTCTATGTGCTTCTTATCATGAAGAAGTATTTGGTTATGTCCAGAAAATTATGAGAATAAGTTGATGTTATCATAGATGATATTCTTTATTCCTGAACTTTTCAGAAAGACCTCATTTGCAGATACAAGATTATACTCTAGAGGATCAATGCTAATAACAATAAAAATATGATAATATATTGTTAAGTTGTGGCCCATTTGATGTTTACTCTAGTCAGTTGAGCATTATTGTTGGAAATTTATATTTTGTCATATGCTAGGTTATTTTATTGTGTTTGGCCTAGAACTTATGAAAAACCTAACGGTAGAAATATTTTAAATTCCGGTTAACAGATTGGGAGTTTCCTCATCCTATATTTTCAAAAAATGGACATTAGTGCTTGTAACTCCATTCATAATGTACTTGGCATCTTCCTTATTTTTGTTTTTATTTCCTTTTTACTGTTGTCTTTTTTGGGTATAGGAGCACATGCTGAATTAAGCCAATTCACTACCCTCTATAAATTTGCTAAATTTAGTATCATTAGCAATTCACTATATGCTAATAAGTCATACACATGGGCATAAAGGCTATGATGGAAACCATGAATAAGAAACTTGCTACTGAAATATTAATCAATGGCTATTCAATCAAATATATTTATTTTTTAGATTAGAATCTGTTTAGGGAATAACATACAAATAATAATTTGATCTGTGTTTATAACACTCATTGAACATGGGGCAAAGTCTCTTTATCTGTTGATTGCGTAGAGGTTGTTATTTGGTTCAAACACATTTGTACTAAATAAAATCAAATCAAACATCAGCATGAATAAAATTTATATGCGAATTATGAAGTAAAAGTTAATCGCAGAAGCATGTAATATGTATTAAGTCGCTATTCCCTTAACGTAAAAGAAGAAAATGAAAAGTATGACCATAAAACTGGAAACATAAATTCTAAAGAGATTGGAATGTAACATTTGAAGATCAAATTTTGGCCTTGTAAAAGCGAGAGAGAGAGAGAGCGAGATATTTTTTCTGTGGCTAGCTTTGGCAAGCTTTATTAATTCTGGGCCACAGCTCAGAAATATTGTTATAGTTTGATGTTTTGTCTATTTTTTGTTTGCCTAATTTCCTCCATTATTATTTTTCTTTAGTTACAGCATTGGACTTGAAGCAAACAGTAAATGTTGATAAAGATCTTCAGATCCGTGCCTACTATGCAGGTCATGTATGTTTCTAAACTCAATTATCTTTTGAAGCAATCTATTTTCTCTTATTCCTATATGGCTTTGATGTATCTCTAGGTTATTATGCTTTTATATAGTGGTTCTCCATGAATTATAATCATCCAATATTGTTTTGGAGGCCACACGTTTAGATTTTCCAAAAATCATAAAATAGGCTATTGATGCTTATGGTAAAAATACCTAATATCAGTTTTATTGATGAACTCTTTGGTTCCTTCACTTTTATACCTAAGCTTTAGTGCTAGAAAAGATATGCCTTTGAAAAACCCATTAGTGATGCGCGAAATGATATATAGATCAGGCGTCTTGGGAAGGCTTGAACAAATGGGTCGGAGCTGCATCCCCTCTTCGTTCACCTAAATTTTCGAGGGTTAGATGTGGATGTACTTGCCAATTTCTAAATGTATAATTTTGAACAGATTGAGACAATGCATGATAGAGTTTTCATTGAACTATGTGATACAATATATCCGCGTTAGTGACATAATTCAGGAAACTTATTGAGTATTTTATAAGTTGTCAGCAATCTGATACTAATTTGTGTGATCATGGCTAAATATAATTTATTTCATTTGTATGGTATTTAATACGATTTATTATTAGATCAGGATTTGTATTTGTATGCAATATTATGATACAACGATGCTTAGTTACTGATATAGCCATTGCCAAAATTTTATTAGCTTTTATCCATTTCTTCTTTTTGTAATTTTCATGTTTTCTGGCCTTTTAATATCTTAAATAATTTAATTTACATTATGAAAAAATTTGATATGATTGTGATGAGTGTATGACTTGTTCTTGGCATTCATTGGAACTGAAACCAGAGTCGCATTTCAAATCATTTCATAAAAGATTGAGGCCCGATTTTTCAAGAGAGTTATTTTGGGGACTGTTGGAGCTATATGTGATTATTAAAAAAGAATTAAAGGTGTTTTGTGCATATCCCTCTTAAGTTTTTTTTAATTTAAATGACCCATTTCTTTCAAACTATTTACATATACTTCACTCATCAATGTATCTAGCCAACTTCCTTTAGTTAGTTTGTAGGAATTTTTTTCTCTTAAGAATGATTGTGATAGCTATAATGGCTAAAATTACTAGTTCGCCCAAATCACTTTTTTACAACGGCCTGCTTTTTTTCATTCATTTATTTAGAGATTTTAAAAAAAATAAAGAAAAAAATTCTTTGTGGCAGGTTTTTGTGAAAACCACCATGCTCTAGGACTAAACTCCTTTCTTTTCAACTTTTTCTTTTTTTTTTGCAAAGCAATAACATCCCCTTAAGCATTTTGGCAGTTGGAAGGGAGTATCGAGGATAACACACTTGCTGTTGTAAGTTGGTATAACTGAAGCCATCTCATTTGCAGCATAATGGATTGTGCTAATTTGGTTGCAAGTCATTTACTGTCTTGTGGATCCAAGGACAAGTCAATTTACTAGTAAACCATTGACTTTCATGTTACGCAATATAAAAAATAATGCTTCCATGTAATTAGATTTGCAATGCATGTACTTTATACTAAATACGCCCTCAAGCAGATTTTACCAAAATCTTTGAGTGTGACTGCCAAGTTTGGCAGTGCTGAATTTCCCTTATATTTGGCAATCATGAAGTCGAAAGCCACCATCTTCCCATAGCACATCTTATATGAAAGCCAAACACATTACTTTGGATCAATTCAACCCAAAGTTGATAGAATGAGAGACCTAGACTTGTGTATTAATTGAAATACAAATTTTCTGAATTAACTTGAGTGGATCGATTAGTCACTTTAATGCATTCCTTTCTATACTTATGAGCTTTTTAGCTAGTCATGTTGCAAACAAATTCCCTTATTACCCATGATAGATATAAACCAAATTACCGAACACTTGCATGGGTTATCTTTTATCAGAAAGACTGGCACCTGTCAAGTACATAAAATGCATACTTAGGGGCCGTTTGGTTCGGAAGTGAATTGTCGAAGTGGTGGAAGTCTGGAAGTGGCACTTCGGTGGAAGTGAACAGTTTGTTAGAAGTGTAGAAAGAAGAAAGGAGATGAGAAGATGAATGATCTATCTTTCGTATCACATTTCATACAAGTGTATATATATATACAAGAGAGTGAATAGTAATGGGCTTAATGGGCTCTTTAACACCCCCCTTCAAACTCAAGGTGGATCAGGAGGATCTGAGACACTGAGTTTGAGAAGATGGAACCGATGTTGTTCTCGAGTCTGCGCTTTGGTGAAGAAATCAGCAACTTGAGACTCAGACGGCACATACTGAAGAACAATGGTCGACTGCTGACAATGTGAGCGTGTGAAAGATGTATCCACACCAATATGCTTGGTCAATTCATGTTTCACGGGGTTGTTGGCAATCTGTATAGCACCTGTGTTGTCACAGAGAAGAGGTGTAGGAGTATTACATGAAACACCAAATTCAGCCAGCAACCAACGAAGCCATACAATTTCAGATGTGGTAGTAGCAAGAGCTCGAAGTTCCGCCTCAGTGCTAGAATGTGACACCGCAGTTTGTTTCTTAGATTTCCATGCAAGGAGAGAAGTACCAAGAAATATGCAATAGCCAGTGATGGACCGGCGATCAACACTGTCACTTGCCCAGGTGGAATCCGAGTAAGCGTGAAGCTGAAGCGGACTGGAATGAGCATAGAATAAACGTCGAGATGCTGTCCCTCTCAGATAACGCAACACACGAAGTAAATGGCCATAGTGAACTGAAGTAGGAGCACTAACAAATTGGCTCAACACATGAACAACATGAGCAATATCAGGCCTGGTAACTGTAAGATAGACAAGACTGCCCACAAGATGACGATAGCGAGAAGGATCATCTAGCAATGTGCCATCAGTGGGGCGAAGCTGAACATGCAGCTCCATAGGTGTAGCTGCAGTCCGTGAATCAGTAATGCCAGAGCGTACAATGAGATCCTGAATATATCGATGCTGATAAATATAGTAACCATCATCTGTGGAAGTCACCTCGATCCCTAGAAAATAGCTGAGAGGTCCTAAATCAGACATTATAAACTGTTCGCTGAGACGTTTCTTCACAAAAGCAATATACTCTATATCATCACCAGTAATCAACATATCATCCACATAAAGCAGAAGCAAGGTGCGACCACGCTGAGAGGTATGGATGAATAATGCAAGATCATGATCACTCTGTGAAAAACCAGCGTTACGCACCACAAAACTAAATCACTCAAACCAAGCACGTGGAGCTTGCTTGAGACCATAGAGAGCACGACGAAGATGACAAACATAGCCTTCAGATGTCTCAATACTAGGGGCTGGATGCATATATACTTCCTTATGTAGATCACTGTGGAAAAAATCATTCTTTACATCCATTTGAGAGATAGCCCAACAACGAATAGCAGCCACAGCAATCAGAGTACGAACTGTAGTCAGATGAGCTATAGGAGCAAATGTGTCATCATAATCACGACCATGTGCCTGTTGAAAACCACGAGCCACAAGACGCGTCTTATAGCGCTCCACTAAACCATCAGACTTTGTCTTGACCTTATACACCCACTTGCATATAATAGGAATGGCCTGAGCAGGTAGAGGAACAAGATCCCAAGTGCCTGTCTTCTCCAAAGCTGAAAGCTTCTCAGACATAGCCAACTGCCACTCAGGGATGCTAGCTGCCTCCTGATAAGTGCTGGGCTCATAAACAGCACCAGCATTAAAAAAACCATATCTGTCAGGCGCAGAGATAGTAGTACGATCACGAAAGTCATACCAAGACATGGAGGCAGGTAACAGACTATCGGATGCTGGATTAGTGGTACTGGCCGGAGCATCAGAATGAGGAGAAATGGAGAGCTTGGGATCATTAGAAACTTTAGGCCGACGATGATAGTGAAAAAGATACGTCAGAAGCTGAGGGTGGAGGAATAACATAAGAAGGAGCTGAAGGTGGAAGAGAAGGAGGAATAACAGAAGACTCTATGGTAGAAACTAATTCTACAGGAGGAATAGAAAGAAGAAGAAAAGAGATGGACTCTGTGGAAGGAGAGGAATAGGTAGGTTGAGTAGCAGGAAAATAGAAATAAAGACGACTCTCGTCAAAAGTCACATCACGAGATATGCGAATGCGACGTGCAGAAGTGGTCATAGCACCGATAGCCTTTATGCTCAAGACTATACCCAAGAGAAACACACTCAGTCGACTGGGGCGTTAACTTTGTGCGTTCATGAGGTGCAAGTAAGACATAACAGACACAACCAAAGACTCGAAGATGATTATATCGAGGAGGAAAACCGAATAAGATTTTTCCAGGACATTTACCCTCAAGAAAAGATGATGGTTGCATGTTAATGAGATAAACAGCCGTGGAAACTGCCTCAGCCCAGAAATGAGCAGGAACAAAGGACGAAATCAAAAGAGTCCGAGCAGTCTCAATTATGTGACGATGCTTACGTTCAGCGATTCCATTTTGCTGATGAGCACTAGGACAAGAAAGTTGAGGAAGAGTACCCTCAGATGAGAGGAATTGACGAAAAACAGTGGATAGATACTCTCCCCCAGAATCAGAACGAAAAACACGAATAACAGTAGAAAACTGGGTACGAACCATGTTAGCAAATGACTGATAGATAGATAACAACTGAGATCGATGTTTCATGAAATAGACCCATGTATGTCTAGAGTAATCATCAATGAAAATGACAATATTTATGACCACCCTTGGAATTAGAGGGCGCAGGACCCCAAACATCATAATGCACTAAATCAAACCGACGACAAGACTTGGAAATACTGGAAGGATAGGGAAGCTGTAGCTGCTTGCCTAGCTTACAACTTGAACAATGAAAACCATCATTAATAGACAAACGACCCAAAACACCTTGATGAACTAAGGAAGACAAACGTGAACCACATAGATGACCCAGACGATAATGCCACTGTGGAAAAGTAGTAGAGGCAGGAAGAGCAGACCCCTGAACATGGGGCGTAGAAAAAGGAACGGTGGAGAGCGTGGACGTAGTGGAAGGAAGAGAAAGACGATCTAGAATGTAGAGGCCGCGAGAACCACTACGGCGATGGCCAATACCAATCATAACTTTGGTCTGACGATCCTACACATAGCAAGAGGAATCATTAAACCCAACAAAACAGTGAAGGTCGGTGAGTTGCCAACAGACATAAGATTCATAAATAGCTGAGGAACGAGAGACACATCAGGAACAGTAAATCGAGAAGTAGTAAGAGTCCCTTGATGTGTGACAGAACAAGAAGTTCCATCGGCAGTCTGAATATACGTACCATCAGGAGTAGGTCTGCAGGATGAAAGCTGAGAACCATCGGAGGTCATGTGAAATGAAGCCCCCGAGTCTAAAACCCAAGAAGAAGTAGTGGTACCTGATGCAGACATTGAGGCAGCGGATCGAGATGCACGAACAAGAGGATCAAAAGAAGAAGTGCCAGTAGCAACTCCTCGACGAGATCCAGAGGAGCGTCTGACCCGAAACTCAGCAAGCTGCTCAGGGTGTAACTTGAAGCAGTTCTGAATACGATGGCCTGTCTTCTTACAGTGAGTGCAGACAATAGCGTCTACAGAAGAAGCCTTGATCCCTCCAGTCCGATGAGGAGCCGCTAAAGCAGTGTGTGAGATCACCGATGTCGTAGTAAGAGCATGAAGACGTATCTCAGCAATCTTCAGCAATCTTCAGCGTCTTCAGCAAAGGTAGGGAGCGAAGTACGCCCAAGAAGCTGAACGCGTACTGGCTCAAACTCAGAGCGGAGGCGCATCACAAACTGGGACATGAGGTTCTGCTGCTCATGTTTCTTTTTTGCCACACAATTCTTGCAAGTGGAACATCCCTTTGGCACCATAGCATCCAACTGACCAGATATACGAGTGAAGACCGTGTAGAATTCCTCCACTGAGAGATCTTGTTGTTGAAGACTATGCAGATTTTGTAGCAGAGAGAACCTGAGTGCTTCACTTGTGTGTAGGTACCGCTGTTGAAGATAGTCCCATATTTCTTTGACTGATAAATGATCGACAAAGCTCATCCTGATGGAAACATCAGTGCTCATACAAAAAATACCCATAACACGATCATCAGCAACTTGCCAAGCCTTGACAACTGCTGCTGCAGTTGTCGCCCAGGTGGATCATCAATGAGATGAGAAGCAAGACCAACTGATCGCAAAAGCATGCGTACTGAAAATGGCCATTCACAATAATTGTGGCCATTGAGTTTAATATCCGTGTGAAGTAGAGCACCACTACCAAGAACCGGATAAGGTTCGCAAGTCCACCAGTGCTTCTGCTGCTATGATCGCGGAGGTGTGGTCCTTCGCGCCCTGCCTCCGTACCTCGATCTGGGCCCAACTCTGGAGTCCCATAAGGAAGTTAAACAACTTGTCCTCCTCGGACATGTCCCTGATATCCAGCATCAAGGATGAAAACTCCTTCACGTACTCCCGGGCAGTGTCTGTCTGCCGTAGCTTCTTCAGATTTGTACGAGCTACCCAAGCAGTGTTGCCAGGCAAGAATTGCTCCCGCAATTCCTTCTTCAACTCGACCCACGAGTTTGAACTTGTCCGACCCGCGTGAGCGTCTTCTTGCTGACGAGTTCGCCACCATAGCTTTGCATCGCCAGTAAGATACATCCCGACCAACGGAACTTGCTCATGGCCTGGTACCTTTGCAGCTTTGAAGTACTGATCCACGTCCCAAAGAAAGCTTTCCAGTGTTTTGGCACTCCGCGCGCCATCAAATGGGGAAGGTTCGGGGACCTTTACTCTCGTGGGCGCCTCCCACGAGACCGGTGTAGCGCTAGCTTCCTTGAGTTGGCCGACCTCGGCCTCCAGCGACTGTACCTTCGTCTTTAAGATTTCAATAGTCATCTGGCTCTCGCGGTATCCGACCGCAAGATCTTCCTACGTCTTTAACAGGTTCTCGAGCTGATCGTCGACACTGCCGACGACGTTCTCTAACCGTTCGGACGTCTTCTCAAGGCGATCCAAACGATCTTTCTTGCTAGTCGCCATCTCCACCGTCTTCACGTTCGTGTCTTCTCGCGCTTCGCTTCAAGCCACAAACTCGTAGCTCTGATACCAGCTGTCACGGCCTCAACCGATCACCTTCGGCCGTGCGGCACCTGACATGCACCATAGCGACAGGTCAGCCTTTCCTTGCAAGAACAGTTAGTGAATCCTGTTTGCATTACAAAGCACAACGAAAATAAGAATAAGCGAGCAAATCCGGAAAACCCCTCGGTACGAGAAACACGACACAGGAAACCCATTTTGAGAGAGAAAAACATAAAACTCTCTTAGATTGAGAAATCTTTACAACCATGGCCAAAACCAACACCAAGTGGCCTTGTCTCCTCCCAAAGACACATTTGACCCTATTACAAGAGCTAGCCCAAATCCAAGGTGGATTGAGTCCCATGCCCAATACAGGTCTGGCGTGAATTCCCTGACTTCACTTAGCTTGCAGTGTCCTCTGACTCGACTGTAGCTTTAACCAGCCACCCTTGGTCACAGCGCGTAGCAGTACCGGTCACGCGCGGTAATACCGCGTGCCATCCTCGCCCCTGGCTCGGCAACGCTCCCGGCCACGTGCCTACTAGCATACGCCTGCTTAAAACCTTGTCAGATCCGGAATCAGCTCTCGGTCACCCGACCTAATCAAGTGTCCCGCCCCGCCTAGACTTGCTAGAGATCCAACACTCTACATTATGAAAGTCTTGCGACACTTGACTCTTGGTATGGGCGCGCCTGCCCCACGCACTCATCGGTCACGCGCACGCCCACGGTCCAGCGTGCGCGCGCCTCACGGTTTCAGCCAATGATCATGCGGGGTATTTCACCCGCCCTTGGTCCCGACACAACACAAGCGCCGCGCCACCTGTGCGCGCTACCAAATCCACGCAGTTGTGCGCCCTCGTGGCTTGGTCTATGTGATACTGTATGCCCGCTGACCAAGTGTAAGGTCATCAACCCTTACAGTGAGAATATGAAGGTTGAGTGAGATTTGATGAAGATGGCCGGAGAAGATGAAGCTGTGGCCGGAAAGATGATCGACAAGGAGAAAAGAAAGAAAGAGAAAAACAAATGTGGCCGGAGACGATCACCGGCGATGTCGATGAAGGATGAAAAATGACCGGCGATTTGAGTTAGGATTTCAAAACCCTCTCTGATACCATGTTAGAAGTGTAGAAAGAAGAAAGGAGATGAGAAGATGAATGATCTATCTTTCATATCACATTTCATACAAGTGTATATATATATACAAGAGAGTGAATAGTAATGGGCTTAATGGGCTCTTTAACACAGTTCAGCTGGAACTATCCACTTCAGTGTGTTTGGTTCAAGCTGAAAACTGGACTTCGGATACCACTTCTTGTGTTTGGATGGTTGAAGTGGGGATATGATCACCACTTCGGTGAGGGGATAAAGTTGCCCTTTCATGCTTTTTACATTTATTTAATTAAATCATATGATTTAATTAAATGATTTAATTACTTTATTACGATGGTAATAAATAATTTATTTATTAAATTAAAAACTTTGCACATCACATGATTAATTTAATACCATGCTATTAAATTAAATTAAATCGGTTAATATATTATGCTTAATTATTAATTAGTGAGAGTAGTTATTTAATTATTTTATTACCATGGTAATAATTATTTTATTTATCATTGAAAAATATTGCAAAGTGGGCTGAAGTGGGAGGCAAAAGTGGTTACTTCGGGACTTTTCCAGCTGAAGTCAAACACCGAAGTGGCCGAACTCAGAAGTTGTCACATCATCACTTCCGGGTTCAAATCAGTGAAACAAACACACCGAAGTGAGCTGGAAGTGGCCACTTCGGCCACTTCGGTGCCCACTTCGGTGAAACAAACGGCCCCTTAGTCTAAGATAATAGACATATCATGTGGCGACAAAGGTGTGACAATGCTAAGAAATTAAAGTAGAGCGCATATGCTTCAACCTAGCCAGATAATTCCTTGAGATGCATCTATCATAATAATTTTATCATTTGTATACAAAAGTAAACAAATTTATCTAGCAGAAGGGGTGTGAATAAAAAAAGATGTATTAAATGAATGATCGAAGGCAAACTGAACTGATGGACAGCTGAACTTCTCAAACCATATATAAACCGCTTGTATGAGGCCATTAAGTGCTCAACAAAAATAACATATCTTTGTCTTGGCGTGAGGGAAAGCTGGAGGACTCAATATATATCTCTTCATGTAAATCTTCACTTGAGAAGACATTCTTTACTTAGATGGGAAAAGAGGCTACTGATTTGGGGAATGACAATAATCCAAACACATATTAAGGTTATTTTTCCATTGGAATGAATGTTGCCTCGTAATCAGTAAAAGAACACTTCAGAGTTTACGGACATGGCTATTTTCATGTCTTTGATTGTTCATATTTCCTTATATAATGTACACATGATACCATTGTCCAAAGCTTTTCATTTGGATGATGCATTTGTAATTTTACAAATGTGTGATTCCTGTTCCTGTAGTAGTTGTGTTAAATTTTACAATTAATGATGTCCTAAGTTTTCTTTTATTTTCATACTCAAGTCAACTTCCAAAGGCCAGTGATCAGTAATAAAACTTTTATAATTTCAAGCCTTGACCTGTTAGTTTCGTGCACCCTATCTTGTTTATAAATCACTCTAGCTCATACAAATGTTATTCCATTTATGGTTAAGTTGAATGCATGTTACATATTTGGTGGTGGGAACTGTTTACTTTGGAGTAGCTTTTTGTGGTTCATTTGTTTGATCGTTTGGAAAACCTATGCTTTTGATGTCTTCTCGTGTCAAGGTTGCACTCTGACTCACAATTGCATTAACTTCTATGCTTATTTCTGATACCTTTTTTATGGTCTTTATTCTCTATTTAAACTCTTGCTGTGTATATTATATTATATTATAATATATTTATTTTTTTTGCTCTGGGAATACACATTGAGATGCTTTTATCTAAATATGTGTTCTATATGAATTGCAAGGTTCTTGGAGCTGCAATGATTTACGCAAAAGTTGGAGATAGCACAATGATCTATACTGGTGATTATAATATGACACCTGATAGGCATCTTGGAGCAGCTCAAATTGAACGTTTACAACTAGATCTTCTCATAACAGAGTATGTCACCTTCGCATGTAATATAAGACTGTTAATTCTCCTTTGTGATGAATCTTTTGGAAATTAGAAAATTTTCCTAACTTGTATTATGGTATTGCTTATTTGATTATGCATATTAACTGCATACTCATTTAATCATAAGTATAACTATCAAAACTTATGCCAACTATTTTGAGCTGTCTTTGTGGATCCTTCCATGATGTTCTCTCTTATGGTGTATCAAGTTTGCCATCTGCGTGAGTCTTCTGTCACAAGATCTTGTCTATTGAACACAAAAGGGAGCATTTTTTTATGCCATTGAGTCTTTATTGCGCATGCATTCTCCTTTGAAACTTTTGCCATATCCACGCCTAAGGTATTGCTTGGATGGAGGTTTTTGGAGGTAAAGTAAAAGAAGGGTTTTTTAAAACCCATACTTGGATAGGAGGTTTTAGGGGGAGATAAATGTTGGGAGGGGCTAGTGGAGGTTTTAAAACCTCCACTTTTCTCAAGTTTCTCAACCCTCCAAATTGGAGGGTTGGGAAGGTTTTAGAGTTGGTATTTTTTTTTGACCAAAATGCCTTTATGGGTTTCACACAATTCCACACTTTATTAAATTTCTATTTTTCATTAGAATAAAAAAGCCTTCATTCTACTAATAATAATTAGTGTTTAATCTCTTTCTCACTGAATTATAATTAATAATACTAATTAAAAAATTGGGAAATATTACTTAATTATTAATTTAAATTTGGGAAATATTACTTAATTATAATTACTTAATTATAATTTAAAAAATAATTAAATTTTTTTTAATAATAATAAATAAATAATGATAAAAAAATTGGGAAATATACTTAATTATTAATGATAGTGTTTAATCTCTTTCTAGCTTAATTATAATTAATAATAATTAAAAAATTGGGAAATATTACTTAATTATTAATGATAGTGTTTAATCTCCTTCTCGCTTAATTATAATTAATAATGATAATAATAATAAAGAAATATAGAATTTTATAAATTGAGAAATATTACTTAATCTATTAATGATATTGTTTAATTAATTTTATTATTGAAAATGAATATAATAACATTGTTTTTCCTTGTTTATTAATCACAAGGGTAATTTAGTAATATACTGTATAACCTTACCTCCACTAACCTCCCAACCAAGCACAATAAGATTTCAAAACCTTCAATTACATTACCTTCTATCCAAGCAAAGTATGGTTCAAAACATTCTTCTACCTTTCTTTACCTTACCTTACTTTATGAAACCCTCCAATACTTCTATCCAAGCAAAGCCTAAAGTTATACTAAATTTGTGTAGATTGACTTTTAGATTGACTTTGAGTTCCTACATTTGTTGAACAAGAAAACATGGTACTTTTGCCTTGTTAGTGTATGTTGCATTTGGAAGCTGGAGTTGCAGCATATGTTGTTTTCCTGAGTGTGTGTGTGTGTGTGTGTGTGTTTTGGCTTACTTCTTTCTAAGGTTGCTTTTTTGCTGAAGAATGAGGTGCGTATTAGACTCTTTGCATGTGGGGACATGTTACTACTGCAGAAGCCTAGCATTGTTGAATGAGCCTGTTCATTTTAGAACTGCTTAGTTTTATTTTTCTTCATTGTGTGTCTTTTGCTTTTCATTCACAGGTCAACTTATGCTACAACAATTCGTGATTCTAAGTATGCTCGAGAAACAGAGTTTCTCAAAGTTGTATGTACCTTGTTCTACACAATGATTCTAAGTATTATTATTTTAACTATCTAATTGATCATACAAGAACTTACATTCTTTTTCATGCACAATGTCATACATTAGTCTTGTTCTTATGAGTACAATATGTTCAAAAGCTGCTGAACATAAGTGGAAAATAGACATGAATTTTCTTCATTTGTAATATTTAGAGTGCAGGCTTTTTGTTGATGTTGACCTGATAATAGTTAATAATATATAAGCTATATAAGCTACTGCGTGTATGTGCTTCTGAAATGATTCAACATTTCTCTGTCCTACCCTCTTAGGCAGACTACCCGGTGTTGTGGTTTCTTGTGCAATACCATTAAATATATTTTGTACAAACTTAATCATAAGGTTTTGTTTCCAAAGAAGATCCCAATTGTAGTGCACTGAAATTTCTTGAAAATAATCCAAGTATGTAATTGAACTGACAGATTTTGGATTATGTTCTTGTAAAACCTCTGTAATTATTTCTGTCGTGAGGCTTGGGATCCTGCATGTGGAGGATTTTAACTATTATATATGAGCTTTTTAATCTCTGAAACTACATTAAAAGGGTCCTTTGCTACATTAAAAGAGTCCTTTCTATGATATGTCTTGGCTTGGATTATCTAGTCCTTCGGCCCTTGATAGAGGAACATGAAAGAGAAGGATTCATCTAGCCAACCCGAAATAATTCTGACTAATGGCTTGTTGTTGTTGTTGTTGTTGTTGTTGTTGTTGTTGTTGTTGTTGTTGACAAGTATAGAAGGTTTTTGGTAAAGCATACTGTCATGTCTCCTCAAGATTTAAGAGATAATGGTTGTCACCTTGTGAATAGAATGATTTTCTATCAGGCTTAAAGGATTGGGAAAAATCTCTTTTTTTTCTGAAAATATTTATAACTCAAAATGATAAGTGAAAGTGACCTTGTTGCTTCTGATTGACTAGGCATATCTGTAGTTGCTAATTACCAGATTCATATGGCTGATTGGCTTTGGTATGCAGTGACTTTGTCTGCCTTCAAATGATCACATTTGGAATATAAACAAAAGTTGCTGCACAAGGTGTTGCTCTTGGAAGCATGTGTGTTAAGGTGTGATAGAAAGATGAAGATAAAAGGCATGTCTTGGTTTCTCTCTGAATTATGTTGAATCCTTTGAAATGTGTGTCAGTAACAACTGCAACGATATGCCTAGATTAAGTCTACTTAATGATATTATCTGATATAAAAGCTAGTTGGCAGCATGTAGGCCCATTTTTGTTTCCTTTCTTTTTTTTCTCATTCACTGTCATCTAGAGGAGAGGAGATGGGGCTTTTGCAAATGAATTTTAAGTTAGGGTATTCTTAGCCTAATAAACATTTAAAATATTATTTTAGTGTTTTTTATTTTTTGGGAAGTCAGCAGTTCCTTGGGGTTGTTTAGTTTATCATGGGGACTACTTTCAAAAGTCAGTACGTACATCATGATCAAGAATTATATGATATTTTCAGTGTTTTTAAGGCCATATTAATATTTATCTTGTTTGTCTTCATTCAAATGTTCAATTTATGTCCTTTATGCTGTCAAAATTTGCTTTTTAATCTCTAGGTTCATAGCTGCATTGCTCGAGGAGGGAAAGTTCTGATTCCCACATTTGCTTTAGGGAGAGCACAGGTATTCAGCCCCTGACATCCTTAGCTTAAGTCCAGCGTTGTTAGTGTTTAGAAATCAATTATTTTGTTACATTGGCATCATAATCATTATTGTATGCTATAATATTTTACATAACTAGACTTTTTTTTGTGCTGATAAACTTATGCGCATCAGTATTTTCTATCTTCTTGCATTTATTTTCATTCTTCATATACCTTGGAATATATTGTTTAAATATGCCTTTCTCTTATATATATAAACCATTTATTATTTGCCTCCATTTTCTTCTTTGATCTTTAACTTTCTCCTTTTGTCCCTTCCATTATTTTTTTCTTTGTATCTTATTTCCTGTATGTCTGGGGTCATGGTTTGTGCTAGTCATTTGAACAAGATGCATTTGTTACCATTTTCCTCCCCGTTTTTCATATATTTTTTTTTATTGAAGTTTAGCTACCAGAATATTAGGTTCCATGTGCACTATTTTATGTGAATGTTCTCGCACGGAAGAAATACTTATTTTCTGTTTTAGGATTTGATGGTTTATTAATTTCGTCAAAATACTACTTTCAGCCATACTTGGAATAGTATCTGGATTGTGTGTTTCTTAGCCTTCGTTAGTAATCTTTTACTTCAATCATATGTAAAACTTAATAGACTGTTAGGAAATTTTTTCTCTTTTAGGAATTTTTTTCTCTTTAAGTTAATTTCTGTTGATTGTTCACAATTAGCTTGTGTTGTGCTATAATTTGTCAATCTTATAGGAGCTTTGTTTATTGTTGGATGAATACTGGGAAAGGATGAATTTGAAGGTTCCAATTTACTTCTCTGCTGGTATGTGATTATATTCCAAATATTTATTGCCTACTTTCAGTTAAGCAGTGTAAATCTTGGTTATCTATAAACCAATGTTTTAATATTTATTCCCCTTTTCCAAAATTATTATTGAATTTGATGCTCTTTTTTGTTTTTTAATACTGAGTACTGTTGTTTATGACAACTGTAACTTCCATGATGTAGTGTTGGGTGTAGAAGAAAGTGAGACTCAAAGTGCCCATGTTTTTCATTTGCTCGGCCTGTTTATTGGTCAGTTGTCAAAATGTTTGTCATGTACCTGGCTTTATTTTTCATGTCATGCCTTACAAATTTTGAGGGTAGTAGTATGGTATCTTGGGTCCTATCATATTCAAGAATACATGTATATTTTGGTGATTTTGATCCTCTATAACCATATATTATCATACCTTTATTTAACTAAACACATTTTCAGTCTGGTACTTTAGCTAGACTTCAAATGCTAAATTATAGAATATACCCAACCTTGTCCAATTTTCGCAAGAGTTTTCACCTGGTTAGGCACAAAGTGGTCTGGTCATATACATTATGATTTGATCCAATTGATTTTGAATTAAAAATTAGCAATGTTAATTATGATGCCCTCAAATGGGGAAAATTCTTACTTATCCTCTACATGAGCCCTGAATTTCATACACAGCTAATAGAGCACAAGAAGGTGACACAGGCTTTTTCTTGGTCACTTCTATCTGAAATTAAATTTCTTTCCTTTTCTTCACCATAATCTTTTCTGTAAACTTGGGTTTCCTTTTCAATGCATCATAATTGTTGGTTTTCATGCTCTATGATATTAAGTCCAATTGGATCTCAATCATGATGGTTCCAGGAGTCAGCTGGGATTTTTTAAACTATCATTACATAATTTTAGCAAGCTAATTTGATATCCTCTGTTGGTTTGCCTTGATTTCCATCTCTTTGAAGACTAGATTATCTAGGCTGGGTTCTTAGCCATCCTTTTATCAGTTGATCCCAGTAATCCTCCCTGTGCATTTTGCAGTACAAATCAGTGATTTCTATATTACTTACCATCCTTTTCTTGTTAAACCTGCCACTTGGTTTGTGATAATTAGGACAATAACATCATTTAAGGGCTTTGCCTCTTAGGAATGCTTCTTCATCTAGGACTGTCTACCTTACCAATATGCTCACTGGCTCGTGACCTCCTTCTAAAATCTTGATATAGGTCTTTGCATAAGCCCTTGGTTATGTTTGCATTGCTCATATATGCACTCAATCATACACTCTATCTCTGATTTTCAACACATTTTTCCAATGTGCCTTCATTTGCTTTGCCATCATGTCTTCTTCCAAACTAATCTGGTAAGTATTGCAAATTTGAGGATCTTTGTTCCATGATGCCATTTGGCCTAGAATTTGATCAAAATGTGATGCTGTAGGGTGGTTTGAAAACTGAATTTCTGATGTATTTTGCATAGAAATAGTAAAGAAGCATTTATTTTTTTTCAGAAGGAAATAAAAAGAAAAAAAATAGTACTAAAGATATTTGACTTTTATAATTTTGTGAAAGGAAATAAATAAATTACTCCACTTTATGCATTTATTCAAAATGACAAAATATTTAAAATCATATCATTTCAAGATGTATTCTTTTCTGAATCACAAGCATCATATTTATCACTACTCCAGGTTAGTTAAATGAAGCCTAATATGGTGTGGCATTTGCGGTTGCTATGCTTGAATAAAAGGTAAAATGTTACAGAAAAATAAATGAACTAAATAAATAAAATAGACTGGACTGCTAAAGTTTTTGTTGGATGATTCAACGAGATTCTAGAGGTATTTCTTGAGCTTTAAAGCATTTTTAAAAATTTTAACATGAGAATCTCTTTGTGTGATGGCACATGGTTATATTTGTAACTAATTATTTCCATCTTATAGTATTTCACAACTTCCCTTCCTCTTCTGAATCTGCCATTTGTATAAGTGATAGCTAGAGAAGAGACATGTGGCAAAATGATTTTCTATGTTACAGCTGATGGTATTCCTCCAAACATGGAAGAGTAACAATTTTTCATGCTTTTTAATGGTTATAAATGAGTGGTCATGCTTTTCACTGCCATTGGAATTTCAATTTTATAAAAGATCTCTTCATTATTCTATGGAACAATTTCTTCATTATTCCATGGAACAGTTTCATGGATTTATGGGTTGCAGTGTTTTATCATCTGATTGCTTCTGCTATATATTTCCAGGGTTGACAATTCAAGCAAATATGTATTACAAAATGCTTATCAGTTGGACTAGTCAAAAAATCAAAGACACTCATGCCGCGCACAATGCTTTTGACTTTAAACATGGTATTTCCTTTTTGCAATATCCTTCATTTTCTAGCAAAACCAAATTAGTTACCATCGAAGTCTGAATGATTTTTTTTCCTTGAGATGTTCTTTTTCTCTTTTCATTTTTTTTTTCTTGTTGTCGCATTCATTGGATGTACTAGTGTATTTTATAAATTTTATAAATTTTCTCCTTCATGGTATTGACTCAGGTAGCATTTCACAACCTAGATAGGACAATGAAGAAATAATAAGATAATAATATGATAGGACTGGTCAAGGCAAAAAAATTTTTGTTATTCTTGTATTATGTTTGGAATAATACAACGGAAATGAGGCAAATTTCAAGAAAGTCCTCTTAATGTCAAAATCTTTTCCAAGCTTATCCCTAGGAAATTTGAAATATAATTTATTTATGATCATAATTTTATGCTATACACAAACAATTATCCTTTCTATTAAATTTTTCAATGGAAAAATATCTTTTGACTGACATCCAATAAAAAATTTAAATTATCCTAAGTGTTATTTTACCATAGTAAATCCTATGAATTAACAATATCCAAGAAAATCAATTTCTTAAGAAAAACAACATCCAAGAAAGTCATTTAAATATTTTGTTTTTTGAAAAATTACAAGACAAAAAGTAGGGAATATATTTGCGGTGGAAAAGGAGATGAAGCATGTATCTATAATATTTATATGCTTTTTCTTGTTGCATATCCGCAGCTAAAAATTTGCAGTCACTGCATATCTTTTGAGGATATATATAATTTCTTTTGAACATATAACCCTGCAGTGTCAATTGTCATGTATGGAAGAATTTTGGTAATAGAATTGTATGCATGCAATTACAAATTTTATAGTTATTTGTGGAAGCATGATTTTTTGTTGGGATTTAGGCCCATATGTAGAGATCCTTTTATGTAGCTGTATATGCAAATAAGGATAGTTGTGTAAGGAGGTGAATATTATGTTTCAATAACCAGCCAACAGATTGAGTTATCAAATATAGAATCTTGATGATATTCACCAATATTTGAAAATTTGGTGAAAGATGACTTCTTCATTTCAGAATAAAGGAATAATAGATCTACTGAGGTAGCATTTATGCTTAAGTTAAATAGAAACTCCCATGCTTAATTATCTTTGAAGGCCTTTGTTCGATTGGATGCCGCAAACATGAACCTTTCTCTTAAAGCTACAGGTGGAAGCAATACCATGACAGACACATTCATGCATACACAGCGGAATATTTTGGTTTATTGGTATTCGAATAATTACCAACTAAAGCTAACTTGTTGACCTCTTTTGGAAGTCTGTGAACTGTGAAGTTCAATAATACGCCTAAATGAAAAACCCACTCTGGTTGTCATGGTCAGATTTGGAGTTATAAGTTACACTATGAAATTTAAGGAGAGCCATTTCATGCGGACTGGAACAAGAAATTATGATTTTAAAGAATCACTATGGCCTCATGCTTGGAAGGTGCACTGCAGAGGATCTCTTTATTTAAACAACATATATAACATTTGAAGAGAGAAAAACATGACTTCTCATTGCGTGTTTACTGAATTGGGAAAATAAAAGAACATGTCTTAAAGTATTTATGTGAGAATCCGGTGGGCTTCCAAAAATAAATGTTATTTATTATGTTTGGGAATCAAACATGTAAAAAAAGGCAAGGACTTTTGAAAGCATGACCAATGGGTTCTTAATTATGACAGGATTGCATTATGATCCATTGTATGTTCTGCACTTGTCAAATTGTGATATTATGAAACTGTCCTGGTTAATATATAATTTACCAAATAAAACATTGGAACGCAATTTTTTTCTTTTCAGTCCTGTATGGTTCTGTCTCCACTGTCTTGTCTTAGTTATGAAGCGCTAACATTACAATATTTCATTCCTTTAGCTTAGTTTTATGCAGGTGAATTGTTTGACTGTAAACCTTATATCATGGATTTTGAGCCCTGTGCTTGGTACTGATACCATAGGTTATCTTGCTTTTGAAACAGTGAATCTGTGATTTGGTGTTGATAATGAGTACCTTCATTTGCTAGATGTATTAGGGTAAGAGAGAAGTACCTACAAATTAGTACTTCTAGACAGATTCTTTTTTTTTTAAATATATATATTTATATATATGTGATCTGACAAACTATAATTTTTCTTCTTAAAAAACAAAATATAATTGACATTGTTACCACTTTTCTAAAATTCTTTTGTCAATGTTTCGTGAAATATAGTTAGTTGAAGGAACTATATATGTCAGTTCTAAGGATATCTGCTTTGTATTGACTCGCTTCTCCTTCAGTTGATCTTTTTCTTTTGTACTCATGGGTTGTGAAATTGCAGTGCGCCCATTCGAGCGATCTTTTATAAATGCACCTGGACCTTGTGTGCTCTTTGCCACACCTGGGATGATAAGTGGTGGCTTCTCCCTTGAGGTATTCAAGCAATGGGCCCCATCAGAAATCAACCTTGTTACACTTCCAGGGTAAGCCTATATCCATGTGTTGATTGAAGGCTTTTTAGTTTCAGGAGCTCCAGCAATCAGAGGTTGTGAATATATGATAATATTTGTGATCAACCTCAGATGGTCAATTTCCTGAAGATGATTTTTGTCTCAAATATATGGAATGTTCAGTATGAAGGCTTGGTCTTACTATCTAAATTCGTCTTATCAATTCCAGTAGTCTGGTTTAGCATGCTTGCAAGTAAACTGAGCAAGTTGTTCGCTGTTGAAAGTGGGACAAAAAGTGCTGTTACATGCAATGTTACCCTCAATCATTTAGAACTTTATCCATTCCTGGAAACAATCAATATCAAATTGAATCATTCAGTTCGATATTTGAACTATTCATCTTGTGAACTGAACTGTTCAAGTGCATCGTTCAATTATGTTCTTTCCATTGGGGTTTCTGGGAAATTCTTTGAATTTCAGGGTCCTTTCGGATTTTTCAAAAAGTTGTTTTTTTTTATTTTTCCAAAAAAATAAATAAATAAACAAACGAAATAAAAGGGATCAATCTGTAGTTAATAATTGTGTTTAAGTTAAAAATTAAGAAACCTACAATCTTCTGCGAGGTTAGTTACTTAGCACACATATTGAAGCGATTGACAGATTCCTGAGTTTTTTTGTGAGGAATCATTGGGCTTAGCATCTGTTATATTGATTTTCTCTATAATTATTCCAACTTGCATATCTATATCATGGACTGACGACTGACGTAAATCTGGTAAAAAAAGTGAGCAAATGCTCCTTCAATGGCAACCCGTGCGTTAGATGAAGCCTGCTGACTAGTGCTCTTCTTAGCTAGAAAATAACTGACTTTTTTTTCTGGGTTTTAATGCTGCTTTATTTTGATTGTTCTTGTAGATACTGTGTTGCTGGAACCATTGGACACAAGTTGATGTCAGGTAAACCTACTAGAATTGAGTTGGACAAAGATACTCACATTGATGTCCGCTGCCAGGTATTCCTGAGACCTTACTTATTGACCATTCACATGTAGTAACTTACAGTATCATCTGAAATTCTAATTTTAAAAGCATTTGAATGCATGATTTGTTACTAGGTTTTGCCATATATCTAAAATGCTAACAGCTAAGAGCCCGTTCCTCAGGATTTAGTCATAGCAAGGATGATGAAGCTGAACCTTACTTCTGATATGGTTTCATAATGTTATGGAAGTGTACAAATATCATACTCAAATCCAGTAGTACAAGCTCATATATGAGAACTAAAATCCAATAGCATGTGGTCATATTTATTTAAATTCAGTGACTTGTAAAAAATTTAATGGCTAACAATTGAGCTCTATGTGATTTATTTCAAATTTGTGTATGAAGCCCTGTTTCCTGATTTTCATATATTATAATGAATTCAGATTCATCAGCTGTCATTTAGTCCACATACAGATGCCAAAGGGATTATGGATCTTGTTGGCCTTGTATCTCCACGGCATGTTATACTTGTTCATGGAGAGAAGCCAAAGATGGCTTTGCTAAAAGGAAGAATTCAAACTGAATTGGGTATTCGGTGTTATGATCCGGCAAACAATGAGACTGTGTCAATACCAACAGAGCGAACTGTCAAAACTGATGCAACAAAAGCATTCATCAAAAGTTATTCTGCGACTAATTTTGATGTATTGAGTACTTGTTTGGTGGGCTTTACAGATTCAAATCATAAAGACATTGAAATTCTTCCAACAGTGGGTGAAAGGAAGGCAGCTGAAGGCATCCTACTGATGAACAAAACAAAAAGGGCCAAAATTGTATGTGAAAGTGAGCTTTTACTGAATTTGGGTGTGGAAGAGCATAGTCTAAGATTAGCTTACTGTTTCCCTGTACATATGGATTGCCTTGAACAAACATCTCATCAATCAACAAATGGATCCTCTGTAGTCTTTGAGAAAGGGAATTCCTCCCCTGCAGTTGCAACATCACTAGAATGTCAGCCAGTGAGAAGCACATGTATTTTGGGAAAAAGTTCTTTGCTTACAACATTGCTGAGGAGATTGGAATCTCAAATTTGGTGCAAAAATATTGAAGAGAATCCTCACTATCTCAAGCTAAACTCCATCAAAATACAGTCTTGTTCAAAGAATACTTGTCCTTATAGAACAAAGGATGAAAGTGGCGGCAGGTCCACTCTATATTTCTGTTGTAGCTGGTCTCCAGTTGATCAAGACCTTGCCTGGAAGCTGATCTCTATCATGAAAAGTACAAATACAAGCTTGGTACAAGACACCTGCACAATGGAGGAAGACATGCACATGAGTTCATTTTAAAGGTGTGCTGATTGACAAGTATTGCAGTGTTGGCACTGTTGAGAAACAGCAGAAATTCTCAGAGGTTTGACTAAATTATATCCTGGAGTCTAATGCGGATACGAAGTTTTTCTTTTAAATCTTCTCCTGACGGAGTCGTACAGTTTTTGCAGAAGTGGCTACAATATTTATGGAAGTTTCTATGGGAATTGTGAGGTACTAAACTTATGACCTTTTTTACTGGTTTTGCATGTACTTAAAAGGATTGCAAGTAAAGCTAAAAGAGGTTGATGGATTATTACTCTTTTCCCAACTTCAATGTAATTTCGCACCGTCTCTCTGGTGTACTCTTTTAAACCAGGCGAAATAAGAATCTGGGAGATCGAATGTATATCACTAATAGTAAATACCTGACAAAGTTGGGCTAAATATTTGCTGCATGTATTAGATGAGTTGCAGGAACATGAAAAAGGATGAAGGCAGCTAAGAATGTGATCTGGCACATCCGCCAGTACCAGACTCCCCATCAAATTTTACAACAGTGTGGACCAGTTGTATGCTAAACTGGGACCATTGAAAGTTGGATAAGGTTTGATACTGCTTGATTTTGGAAATCTTTTCTTGGTTTAATTCATCCTTACTTTGGTTCTTTTAACCTCATTTAATATTCTTTGTAGTCTGGTTAAAACTTGTTTCCTTTTTTGTTGACTAATGTATGATGCGCTATTCTTTTCCTATCTTTTCTTTTCTTTTCTTTTTCTTTTGCTTTGATGTTGTTTTCTCTGGGAATAATTTCATTGCCTTCTATTAATGAAATTGTTTGTTGTTTAAAGGATACTCTCCTGGAAGATGCACTGGAACCATGGACGGCTGAGATCAGTTTGCAATGCATCAGAACGCACATATGGTAAAGAGTGTGCAACGCATGTTAGTGGTCTTTTTTTTTAATTAGTATTATTATTATTTTTATTATTATTATTATTATTTAGAAATAAAGGAGTTGTATTTATTCGATAAAGAAACAATGGAAGGTTCAAGAAATATCAACAGAGAGATTAGAAAAAGATGAGTTTTTTAAATCTTTGACAAACATTCTGGACGACGGCTCTTGCAAACTATAAGAGCGTGTTTGGTTCGCCGAAGTGAAGATCAAAGTGACTGAAGTTAGAGCTGATGTGATATTTTCACTTGTTTGGTTCACCGAAGTAGAAGCCGAAATGGGAAAGTGATTATTTTCAAAACCTCCCACTTCATTCTTTGAGTTCGGTATTTTTTTTCCCGAAGTGGCACTTCGGTATTCCTTTTTTTTAATTTGTTTTATATTTTATTTTTATTATTTTTTGTTTTATTTTTTAATTTTTTTAAATTTTTAATTTTTGCAACAAAATTAAGATTTTAATTTAAAAAATTTACATTACATCAAATATAATAAATAATTTATTTATAAACCATATTTTTATTTTTCACTGCTAACAAAGATAAAAAAAAATTCATAATTCATCACTTCCCTCAACCAAACAAATGGAACTAAAGATTTTCAAATGAAAATTCCACTTCAATGAAAGCCACATTTCCAGATTTACATCACTCTGGTGAACTACTTCCGAATTATCACTTTGGTGGACTACTTCCGAATTAAATATATTCTGGTGAACTACTTCCGAACCAAATATACTTTAAGAGTGCTTTCTTTATTGTAATCAGTGCAGGCATTGTCAGAAACTATGCAAATTTCATGCAAAACGCTTTCATGAAGACATTGGTATGTTCTTTTTATTTTTCAAAATTTAAAAACAAATTATAAAAAGATATCACGCCAACCTTCACATCATTTTACAGTGGGCGCTTGTAGCGACCCCAAAAAAAGCATTTTATAGTTAATAAATCATAAAATAATATCACTAACTGTTTTATTATAATATTTTTTAAAATTAAATTAAAAAATATTGGCATGCGCAGTCTTCATACAAAATTATTGTATGTGAAAAAATAATACTACAAAATTGTTGGCATAATAAAAGTGTGTTTTAGCAGATCCATCTTATGAAGTTTCAATCAACAAGAACAAATCTAATAGCTCGCACCACGGGATTCCTCTCCTCTGCAGAGACAAATCTCAGATCTTACTTCAAAGATTTCCCTTCACTTTCCGTCTCCAGCTTATTTAAGCTACAGAGATAGTCGCTGTAGTGAATGTTCACGCGCTTTTCTCTCTTTCCCCTTCCCAGCTTCATCTCCACCATTGGATGCATAACAAACTTTTTGATCACACCATCCATGAAAGACAAAGGTAGAGAAATATTTTTAATTGATTATTTGATAATACAATTATATACATATTTATACAATAATCAAGTATTTACAATAGGAAACTAAATGAATGGAAATATTATAATTGCTATCTTTATATAATTGATTGATCCTCAAATCATACCAAAGAATGTATGATTGATTGATGCTCAATCATATCAAAAAATGTGTGATTGATTGATACTCAAATCATGCCATTGAACATTATGTGATTACACCCCTCCTCAAACTCATGAGTAAAAGACCATGAGCTTGTCTCGAAGTCGACGAAAAGCGGTGATAGATAACGGCTTTGTGATAACATCAGCAATTTAAGATGAGCCAGGGATGTGTCGAATAATGAGAGTCTTCTTGGCAATAAGATCTCGAACAAAGTGGATGTCAATCTCGATGTGTTTAGTTCAAGCATGTGAAACAGGGTTTGCAGCAAGAAAAGTGGCTCCAAGATTATCACACCAAAGAATAGGAGTGAGATGAGAAAGATCAATTTCAGTGAGTAATGATCGAATCCAACAAAGTTCACCAGTAGCAAGTGCAATGCTTTTGTATTCAGCTTCAGTACTAGATCGAGCAACTGTGGGTTGCTTTTTCACACTCCAAGATATGATATTTGAACCCAAAAAGATGCAATAACCAGAGATAGAGCGTCGATCATCAGGACAACTAGCCAATCAGCATCGGAGTAGACATTTATGGTAAGAGAGTTAAGTGAGGTGGCTTTAGTGAGGTGAATTCCGTGAGAGGGTGTAGAACGCAAGTAATGTAAAATCCGTTTGACCGCGGCCCAGTAAATGACAGTAAGGCAATGAAGAAATTGAGATATTTTATTAACAGCAAATTGGATGTCATGACAAGTGAGGCAAAGGTATTGAAGACCACCAACTGTACTATGGTACTCGGATGGGTTAGACAAAGGGGTTCCATGTAGGGGTGTAAATGATACACCTCTACTCACAAACTACTCGAGTTCAACTCGGTGAAAACTCAAGCTCGGCTCGGTTATAGTCGAGCCGAGCTCGAGCTCGAGCTCGAGTAGTCAAGCGAGCCGAGTTCGAGTATTTAGATACTTGGCTCGAGTGCTCGCGAGCCTAATCGAGTCTTAATATATATATATATTACAGTTAAAATATTTATATTTTTTAACAAACAAAATTTCCTCTTGTTCTCACAGTGAGCCCGTGAACGGCTCGATTCATCCCCATCCTATTCCGGTTTGGTCTGAGTTTGTCGGCGACATCAAAGGTGAGATCTTTTGTTCTACCTCTATCTTCTAGTCGGGCCAGTGAGCTGGCCTCCATGACTTCTCCTTCAAACATCCCATCCCCCTTCACGGAATCACAGCCCCCGCTGACACCAAAGAAACCCCATCCACGGAGCTACTATGCGGGTGCTTAGGTCTCACAGGCACCACCCCACCAGCATTCCCATTTCTCTTCTCCTTCACTCCACCCAAGCTCTCCGACTTCGGATCCCCATAGATCCCTCCCTCCAACCCAGATCCACTCCCTTCCAGCTTACACCCAATCTTCTCAATATCCATAAGCTTGCAGAAAAGATCATCCTCCGACCCGATCTCCTCAAAGCTCTCCCAGGATCGCCGAAAGCTCCTAGATCGAGTTGTCATTTATAGATCTAGTTGTGATTTATAGACCTACCAGTTGTCATTTTAAATTGTGCATACTGAGCTTTTTCTCATTGATTTTTTACGATCCCTTCAGAATGCAAGAGCTACGGAGAAGAAAAAGCTTGAAGAGTATTTAAAACGAATTGAAGTATGCTCTTCTTTCTGACTTCATTCTCTTTTCATTAAATATGTGACATTTTCTCTGTTTGAACATTTTTTTTAATTTTTGTTTACATATTTGGTTAATGTAACTCTTCTTCCTGTCAAATTTTTGTTTACACATGACAATCTAGTTTGCATCTACTTATGAATATGTTTATTAAATTGAATTTTTCAGATGACAAATTAAGTGCAAGGTTTGTGACCTAGGCAAATTGCACTTGTGCGAACGAAGAACAAGATTGTTCTTTTTCTTGCCTTTCTCAAGCTATCAGGTTACAAAAAGGATACAAGTGCACCTTACTTTGTCGAAGCTGATGTTAGAAGTTAGAGTTGTTTTCTGCATTAGATTTATGCATTTAAAAATTTGTAGAACTCACATTAGAGATGGTGGCTAAAGTTTATTTTTCTTCTGTTTGATGATGTTGAATGTTTGAGGAAGTTGTATTCATCCTTCAATGCATGCAAATCTGTTTTTATCAATCAAATCTAGTTGTTGAGGTTCTACAATTTGCATCCGACTGACAATTTCTTTGTTCATAACCCAAAGATTCAGGGAAAAGGGAGAAAACTCAGGAGCTTCCTGCTGGCATCTCTTTGCCATCTGAGTATTAGGGTTGTTTTGAACTTGGACCTGGTCAGTCTATGGTAGGTTTTCACTTGTCACTTTTTCTATTTTGCTTTCTAAAAGTTTGTCGATGATATGTTTGTGTGCCTTTGCTATGATTCTGATACTTTTGTTCTTATGTGTTTTCATGATTTATTTTGGACAAAAAAAAAAGGTTTAGTTAGATCTCCAGTTTCAGCGACATTGCCACAGATCGGTTCGAGACTCTTTCTAACGTGGGGAATCTTATATAGTTTTCCCGAGGTAATGGATTTGTAGTAACATCATGATTGTTGTCCCGCATCAAGAAGTAATTAATAATGCAAAACCTTAGTTTTGTGTATTAAATTCCAGATTCGCACTCATTTTCTGGTCAGCACTCTTGTGATCAGCTGGACCATCACTGAGGTATTTAAAAATGTTGCCTTTTTACCTAAAGTTTAATGCTCGTTTCTTACAATTACATGTGGTATAGAGTGGTTTAGTGTTAGCCATCGGTAATTAAAGTCACTGGGAAATGTTGTTGTGAGACTGTGCATATGAAAAAAGACATTAATATAATACATACTGACAAATAAGACGCAAGTTGTTAGATTCAGGACATGAATATAATACATGATTTACTTCTAATCCATTTTAGGTATGAATCATGTCAACTAAATCATGTAGGTCATATTTACCAATAATAGTTGATTCACTTATGTATCATCAATTCCATCTTGATTGGTACATACATTATTTTGCTAGTAATAATAGTATATGTGTGAAGTATAAGGGTATTCATTTGGGTTAAGTTGCAGATTTCAATCACAACTCTAGGTGTTCGTTCCAACTCAGAGATTTATTTGGTTGTTTATTATAATAGGTAATATGTCATCAAGCACACCAAATTTCTCATCTACACCATTTCAGCCCAGAACGAATTCATCAACTAGTTGGGTAGTTTTGGAAGGTGATTTTTCAATGAGCAAAAGTTTTAATGGTGATGATTATGGGAATGCTAGTAAAAACACAAACCCAATTGAAAAGGATTGTAATGTTGTTAACCTTGGTGAGGGGGAAGAACATGAAGGTAATGAGAAAAAAAGGGCCAAGACTTCAAGTGTATGGTTAGAGTTTAAAGAAATTGATCTTCCTGATGGTTCTCAAAAAGGAGAATGCATTCATTGCAAGAGGAAGTTGGCTATATCTGTTAGCAATAGTACAACTCAATTTAAAAGGCACTTGTCACCTTGCATAAAGAGAAAATTTTTTCAAAATCAACAGCAAAAGATTTATTTCCAACCTATACAAGAAGGTAATGGTGATGTTGAAATGCAACCAGCTCTCACAAATGGTAAGTTTGACATGGCAAAAATGAGAGAAGTAGCTGTACATTGGATATTGATGCATAAGCATCCTTTTTCAATAATGGAAGAGGAAGGTTTTAATATGATGCAAAGATGTGGAATGCTTGAATGGGGAAAAATGTCGAGGGTTACTATCAAGAAAGATTGTATGGAAGTTTATGAAGCCGAAAAAAAAATTGAAAACATTGCTCAAGAATGTTAGCAAGATAAGCTTGACAACATATTTATGGAAGTTAGTAATCAAAAGATCGAGTATATGGTATTAACAGCCCATTTTATTGATCATAATTGGATATTGCAAAAGCGTGTTATCAATTTTGTTCGTCTTCCAGCTCCTCGTCATGGTGTTAAGATTGCCAACTGTATCTTTAAGTGTTTGAAAGAGTGGGGAATTGAAAACAAGGTTTTTACTATCTCTGTTGATAATGCTTCAAGCAATAATGTGGCAATTAGGATTCTTAAAGACACATTCTGAAGAACTAAAAAGTTGCTTTGTGGAGGAAAGTTATTTCATGTTTGTTGTTGTGCACACATTCTTAATCTCATGGTTTAAGATGGCATTTCTGAAATTGAAGAAATAATTGAAGATATTCATGAAAGTGTGAAGTTTATTAATCAAAGTAAAGCAAGATTGAAATCATTTTCTAATATTGTGCATCAACTACAATTGCCGGAGCGAAAACTTATTCTTGATTGCAAGACACATTGGAATTTAACATTTGAAATGCTATCAATTGCAATAAAATTTAAAGATGTTTTTCCAATGTTCAAAGATCGGGAAATCCTTTATCAATGTTGCCCATGCCCTGAAGATTGGGAAAAGGTGGAGAAAATATGTGAGATTTTAGAAGTGTTCAATGCCATCACAAAAATTATTTCGGGTAGTGATTATCCAACTTCCAACTTGTTCCTCAATGAAGTCTATCGTGTGAAAATGTTGCTAGACAAAAGGGCGAATGATGAAGATGAGTTTATTCGAGTAATGATTAGTAAAATGAAGGCTAAATTTGATAAATATTGGGGGGAATGCAATTTGTTGATGTTCGTGGCTGCCATTTTGGATCCAAGATGCAAAATGAGGGTTGTTGATTTCACTTTTTCAAAAATGTATTCGGATAGAGAAGCAAGAGAAAATATTGCTAAAGTTCGAGAAGCTATGCATGAGATTTATGAAGAATATGTTCGTGAATATCAACATGGTAATGAGCATAGTGGTGAAACTCCAATGCATAATAATGATGATGTTGGTAATAATGGCAAAGGCTCGTCAGGTTGGTCCGAATTTTCAAATTATGTGAAATCTATTGAAAAAGCCTCGCTACAACAATCAGATTTGGATGCATACTTAGCTGAAGGATGTTTTATTTTTGAAGGAGATCCGAATCAATTTAATGCTTTAGAATGGTGGAAGGGAAGTACTTTAAAATATCGCATCTTGTCTAGAATGGCTCGTGACATACTTGCTATTCCTATTACTACAGTGGCTTCAGAGGCTACTTTTAGTGTAGGCGGTAGAGTGATTGACACTTATCGTGCTTCATTGGCTCCCGAGACAGTGCAAGCATTGCTTTATGGAGGAGATTGGTGTCGAAATCTTCATGGGGTGAAAAAGAAAAACAAAGTGAGTTTATTATTGTTCTTGCTTTAATATAATTTTTTATTTTCATAGTTTTTCTTGCTTTAATGTAATTTTTGACTATTTGTTTTTCACTTTGTATATATTAGAAAGAGAAGAAACCAATTGAGATTTCACTTGAAATACCTTGAAGCTCAAATTTAAAATGGTATGAAGAATTATGTTTGCATGTAAGTAACATTTAATTTTGTTCATCCTCATTTTTTTTATCATTAATGATTAAAATGATTTGGTTTCTAATTACTCATTTGTAACTTTGTATAGGTTTGATGGAAACATTGGGCCAAACCCTCACATTCAAGAAAATATATTCTTTAGATGGTGGATGTTGTCATGTTGATGGTGGATTGATTGTTTTCTTACTATGTATGGACTTATTTGTTTGTTGTCAATGAATTGTATTAGCACTTGTTTATTTTTTATTTGTTTTATTTGGACCTATTACCTATGGACTTACTTGCTTTATAATTGTTCTATTTGTTGTATTTTGTTGAAGTATTAGTTCTATTTGTTTTTTTCAGAATATTTTGGAATGTTGTTGTTTTAGTTGATGTTGCATTTTGGTCAAATATGAATGTATTTGTTTATCTTTGAAAAATTATAGAATGTTATTATTCTAGTTCTTGTATTTGGCCAAGTTTGAATTGTGTTTGTTGTCTTTAAAAAATTTTAGAATGTGGTCATTTTAGAATGGATGAAAAAAATAGATTTTCTTTTTTTTATGAAAATTAAGTAAAAAAATTTTCAAGCTCGAGCTCGAGCTTAATCGAGCGAGCTCGAGCAGCTCGAATTATGTATCGAGTCAAGCTCGAGCTATAAAATGAATACTCGGTTGAGTTCGAGCCGAGTGTCGAGTACCGAATTTCCAGTCAAACTCTAACTCGAGCTCGCTATTACTCGGCTTGAACTCGACCGATTACACCCCTAGTTCCATGGTTTTTTGATAACGGTAATGTAGGGGTGATGGGTGAAGAAACAGGTTTAGAGTTATGAAGTTGAGAGCGATGCAGAATATCTTTAGTATATTTGGTTTGAGTAAGGAGAACATCAGTTAATGTGAAATGGGCCTCAATGCCAAGAAAATAATGAATGTGACCGAGGTCTTTAATGGTAAAGGTGGTGTGAAGGTCTTGTATAAGAGAAGTGAGAAAGGTTGGGGAGGAACCCGTCACCAGGATATCATCCACATAAACCAAAACAAAGGTAGTATGGGCTGGTGTAGAATGAATAAAGAGGGATGTATCGGCTTTAGAGGGGATGAAGTTAAGGTCAAGAAGTTTTTGGCTAAGGCGATGAAACCAAGCACGAGGTGCTTGTTTGAGACCATAAAGAGCGTTGTGAAGATAACATATGTAGTAAGGGTGATGAGGGTCAGCAAAGCCTGGGGGTTGGGACATGAAGACTGGTTCAGAAAGAGTGCCATAAAGAAAGGCATTATTGACATCAAGTTGACTAATCGGCCAAATTTGAGTTAAAGCAATGGTGAGGATGATGCGAATAGTAGTGGGTTTGATGACATGGCTAAATGTGTCGGTATAGTCAATTCCAAGAGATTGATGGTATCCTTTAGCAACAAGGCGAGCCTTGTAGCGATCAAGGGTTCCATCAGGTTTTCGTTTGGTTTTAAAAACCCTTTACATCCGACAATATTAGCATTTGGTGGAGGAGAGATAAGAGACCAAGTTTGGTTACGATGAAGAGCTTGAAATTCATCAAGCATGGCTTGTCTCCAATGGGGATATTTATTAGTTTGGATAAAAAATGTGGGGTCAAGATTAAGAGATGTAGTAATGGTGTAATAAGTGACATAATCAGGGAAATTTCGAAGGATGCAAGTACCATCACGATTTCGAGTAGTCTTCGGATGTTGTGATGGTGGTTGAGAGGGTGCAGGTAAAAGGGGTGGTGAAGGGATTTGTTGAGTTAGAGGTGTAGGAGAGTGTATAGGTGGAAGAGAAAGAGAAAGGGTAACTCGAGATGGCGAGGGGTACGAGGAGGTTAGCGAATGTGATTTGTTATATAAGAAGTCTGTTTCAACAAATCTAACATGTTGAGATATATATATTTTAGAAGTTAGAGGATCAAAATAACGATAACCCTTGTATAAAGTAGAATATCCAAGAAAAACACGGGGGGTGGATTTGGGTGTAAGCTTATCAGTTCGAATGGAACCTAGAAAAGGAAAACAAGTGCACCCAAAAACTCGTAAATGTGAAAGATCAGGTTTTGTGGTATAGAGAAGTTCATGTGGAGATTTGTTGTGAACAATGGAAAGAAGATTGATAAGATAGACGGCAGTAGAAAATGCTTCAAACCAAAAGGATTTTGGAAGAAAGGCATAGATAAGGAGAGTGAGACCGGTTTCAGTGATGTGTCGAATTTTTCTTTCAGCAAGCCCATTTTGTTGAGGAGTATAAGGACAAGAGATTCGATAGGAAATACCATGAGAGGTGAGGTAATGGGAAAGGGACCTTTTGTAAGTTCAGGGGCACCATCACACTGGAAGAACTTGATTGTAGTGGAGAAGAGGTTTTCAGATGTAGTTTTAAATTGGTGGAAGTGAGAAAGGGCTTGGGACTTGTGAGTAAGGGGAAAGATCCAAGTGTAGCGACTATAATCATCAATAAAAACAATGAAATATCTATGGCCAGAAAGAGAAAGTGATGAGGAAGAGCCCCAGATATCACAATGTATAAGATATAAAGGTGCACTGGTAGTTCGAGTAGATAAAGTAAATGGAAGACGAGTGTTTTTACCTTGAAAACAGGAAGAACACGATTTTATTACATTAGATTTGGAAAATAAACTACTAGGAAAGAGAGACATGATGGCTTTACATAGGTGGCCAAGTCGTTGATGCCACAAATTAATAGGGGTATGACTAGCAGCAAAGGCAACATGGTTCCGAAATGTGGAAAGAATTTGCATAGGATAGAGATTATTGTGGATGTTGCCTATAAGAAGTGGTATCCTGGTGCGGAGGTTCTTCACAACATAACCAAAGGGGTGAAATTCAATAAGACATGAGTTATCTTTAACAAACTTGGCAACATATAAAAGATTGGCAGTGACGTGAGGCACAATTAAAACATCTTTTAAGTAAAGGGGTCGAATGTGTGTGGAGAATGTTAAGTTACCAATAGAAGAAATGGGAAGAGTATTACCATTACTGACAGTCACTTGAGTAGAGCCTTGATACGGGGCTACGGATTCTACTAATTGCGGATCAGGCGTCATGTGAGATGTAGCACCAGTGTCAGGGAGCCATTCGGGTAGTGGATTAGGAGTGAAGGCAGAGGTATGGGTATTAGAATTAAGGTTGAGGGCAGAAAATGCCTTTTCGGGGTAAGTGGAGTTTTGGTTTTTAGAGTTATTATGGGATTCAGAGTATCGATAACAACAAGTTGCAGCAATATGTCCCTTTTTTTTTGCAAATTTGACATTGTGGTGAAGATCTATGGGTATTAAATTAAGATAAGTTGTAGGCATAAGGGCTATTGGAAATGGGTGGTTGGTAATGTGAGGCAGGATTTTGGGTTGTAGGCACAAAGTTTCGTGAGCTGAAGTGATTGGGCTTGGGCTGATCCCAACTAGGGGGCACAACCTGGTTTTGTAAATTTAAGGAACCAAAAGACATATTACCTGGGGGGGATTGGGAAGCATGACGTCCTCGCCTAGTTCTCATTGAATTTCCACTGCAATGAGTATGAGTTGTAAGAGCGACTTCAGGCGAAGTTGGCGGTGGCCCGTGGAAGACAAGAAGACGTTGCTCATAAACCAGTAGCTTGGCACGTAGATCAGTGAAGGAATGAGAAGTAGGCAAATTCTCAATGGCGGTAATGAAAGCTTCAAAGTCTGATGGTAAGCCATTGATTGTGAATAGAACAAGATCTTCATCGTTAATGTGATCTCCAATAGCGGCTAATTCTTCAGCAATTGCCGAGATTCCAACAAGGTAATCTGTATAGAGTGATTGCTTTTGGTTGTCGTGTAAAGGAACATCCAAGGGCTAAAGAGGCGATGCTTGAAGACAAAGTTGCGGTAATGCAACTATAAACAAGACGATTATGTCATTGCCATTGAAGAAACTCAGGTGTTGACAGGTCCTGTGTTGAGTAGGATCCATCAATGTGTCCAGTAAGATCACAGATAAGGAATATAGATTCGACTTGATTTTGCCATGTCAAGTAGTTTGTAGAGTCTAAAGTAATGGTAATGATGGAAGTGATGTTGTGAATTGGTATGGTTGGGGTGTAGATTGTTTCTGGAGTTTTTGGGGACATGATGTTTGAAAAATATTGTGTAGAGGCAACTTTGTTGTTGTGGAAAAGGTGAGAGAATAAAGGATCGGGAAAAAAATTAAGAAGCTCTTGATACCATGAAAGACAAAGATAAAGAAATATTTTTCATTCATCATTTGATAATACAATCATATACATATTTATACAATAATCAAGTATTTACAATAGAAAACTAAATGAATGGAAATATTACAATTGCTATCTTTATATAATTTATTGATTCTTAAATCATACTAAAAAAAATGTATGATTGATTGATTCTCAATTAAACTAAAAAAAAAAAATGTGTGATTGATTGATGCTCAAATCATGTCATTAACATTATATGATTACAATCCATATGTCAATCAAATATCCACTTTTCATTAGCTATTGTCATTAGCGTGACATTCTTCGAGGAAGATGCTTTCACGTGGCTTTCCCCTCCTTTAACACCCATCATTCTCTCCTTTTTACCCTCGTTACATTCAGCATCTCCATTATTATAATCAACATCCACCATCAATTTACCCACTTGGCTTTCCCTTGATTGATCTTATTTTTTTGACTTTCACCTGGTCATTGATTGCCACCTTGCGCTCCACCATTGGTTCAGCCATTACAATTAACAGCCTTAATTTAAAACTAAAAATAGTTAGGGTATAATCCAACGCGATGCAGAGTTGTCATATTGATGTCCATGGTGATATTTTGGCACTTACAAATTTTTTATTTAATGAAAAACTCAGTACTGTCCATTTTCATTGCATGTAGCGTGAAAAAACAAAAATAATCACATTACTTAAAAATATAACAATCAATGTCAAAATTAGAATTATTTACTTTTATGTTTTATTAATAATAATTGGGCAGCCTGACTATCTTATTTATTTTCTATTTTTTGCTTTCTATGGAAAACAAAAAAGTTTGCCTGTTCCACTAATTAATTATACTTGCAAATAAACGTTGCTTATTGTACTCAACTCCTATTTACTACCAGCAAATAAGCACATTAACAGAAATTTTCAAACATCAATAAAATACCATAGTAAACAAAGATCATGTTCTCCATGCATGCAAGCAAGTCTGAACTTTATCCAAATATATACAGAATAAATTTTCTCTAGTAAATAAACTCGCAAAACTAAATAGGGAAAGTAAAAAATTTTAAAAAAAATGGTAATCAGAGAAAAATCCCACCAAAAATCACTATAATCTCTGCATCATTACAAAAGGTATCAGATTTCTCTAGACATTAATGAATGTATATATCTCAATGGCCAGTGACACAAATCTGGCCAACCTGCGTGAGACCAAATTACTGCACTCTTCAGTGACGGTAAATGCAGCACTATACTTGAATGTAGAAAAGAACGTACGCCTCGTCATGCAAAACTTTGCTTGTGCTAATAGCAGTGATGGATGCATCATCATACCGGAGCCACTGCCCGTCAGAATACTTCGTGTCAGCTGTGTAATGACCTCTCGAAGGTTCTCTGCCATGGTGTGTGATCGTTGCCACAAGCTCATATCTTCGTCCCTGCATGAAACCATGGCTCCAACTTCTCAACCGTGTTTATGAACTGATGCAAAGATTTTCGGGAAAGTGAAAATGTAGTATAATGACTGCCCACTGAAAAAAAAAGGCTACCTCTGATGATGGGTGTACAAGCAACTCACGGCCGAGTACAAGTTCAAGTGGGAATCGAACAGGTTTATGCAGTTTAGTCATTCCACTGCTTCCATAGCTGAACCGCATTAGATGCAGTATCATAATTCGAGGGAGCTCTTGAATCTTCACTGACTTGCTAGCAGCTACTTCACCATCCTGCACATGAATATCAACATTTATTAGTTGATAAAAAGGAATGACTGAGAAGCCATGGATATCAAGCATCAGATTTGCATTGTAGGAAACAATTTCTACCTTCCCTGTTGATATTCTGTATCCTTCCAGTGTCTCTGAAGCAGAAAATAAATGTAATGCATCTTCAATTGTGTGAACAGTTCCCGGATGAATGTCAAGATGGAGGAGGAGGAATGGCTGAACAGTAGCCGAAGCTCTGTTGCCTACATATGCGAGACATGGAAATCAAAGAAGAATATGTCAATTTCTCAGGGAATCACCAATATTTTAAGACTATCTAAAGAAATGTCCAATTTAACAAGGCCATGAAACAAAACAAGATCTACATTCAGCAAATTTTTAATTAGTTTTCATTAGTTAACTGAAAGTGCGATATCATATCCATAATTTCCATGGAAGAAAAAACGATCTGTCATAGCAATTCTGGTAAAATTCTTGGTAGTACTATACCAACCAATAAAGGTAAATTATGATGATAAGTACACAAAGTTGCCGTTCCCCTTCACTCAAAGAGAATCACAGTAATGGAAACCAAAACAAAGTACAACTCCTCTGAATCTAAGTGGAAAAACATGACTGACATTGCTCCCAAGTCAACACTGAATAAACAAATTTACTAGCATACCTCTTGCCTTCACAACACTTCTCAGTTGCCCCCCAAAAATTGCACTCAACTCAGACGGCAGAAATTTCTGAGTTCTGGTGACAGCAGATCGGTTTTTCCGCCCAACGGTTTCCCAACCATCTTCTTCGTCAGAAGATACAAGAGAACAGTTAACCCCATTTTGATGTGATGAAGGGCCTTTGAGTTTCAACAATTCATCATGCATTTGGTCCATGACAAAACTCAAGAATTCTTGAGCGTCTTCTTGTCTAGGAAATAAATTTTTGAGAAGATATCTTTAGATACAACAAGAAAATGACAACTTACAGATTCCTGAGGAAATAACATTACTTGGTGCTAACAATCTAAATTAACATAAGAAATTATCATATCCTTTTCCAGGGCATCATTTGAATAAAAACATGGTAATGGGTAAAGATGTTGAGGAAGTTCATTATTTACATCTGGCAGTAAAATTTCCAAGGAGATGAATCACCATTTGTGAACCATTCTTATATTAGCTCAAAATTTTCTAGCGTCCAAATTGTTCAAATAATAAGCACGATTCACAAGAATAATGATTGGAAAGGCAAAAGTCAAAAGTGGCATGCATAAATGCACAATAAAAAAAAAACTTCATAATCCATCATTTGTCTCCATGTGCATAACTTAATTAAGAGCACCACCATCTTCTAATTTTAACTTTCCTTTTAAAGGACCAATTTTATATTTTTCCAACATGATCAAATCCAAATAATAAGGTTTCACAATTGCCATGGCACAAATTGGACTATAAAGATGAAAGTATTCAGCCTTAACATATCCTAATAATAAAATAATAAGTAAATAAGAAGAATAAGGCAAGGATAAAGCAGAGGCACAAACCTAGGTCTTCCCCCAGATAGATTTGAAGGCACATCTGGAGTAAATTTCTTCAAAACATGCTCAAACATGCTTGCATGGAAAGGTTTCCCACTCTCAGGAGCTGCTGTCATATTGTTTTCAGCATTCCAATCTTTTGGCATGTCAAAATTTGAGATGAAGTCCACAAACGCATGAAGTGTTGGATAGAAAACCTTCAAATACAACCAGAAATAGAAATAATGAGTTAAGCGGCAACCAAATGAGGAAAAACATAACCCTGTGGACTATTGGAAGATCGGAACCTTGGAAAGATTGCGAGTTCTAAGATCATGCAGAAGATGAACAAATTGTGAGCATGAAAGGAGTGCTTGCAATGTTGCATTGACAAAGCAGAGATTCCCGGAATTTATTAAGCCGCGAGGCATTAATATTTCAGATGGCTTTTCTGGTTCGTTCAATAGTTTCACAGTATTCAAGCCTTCGGACGAACCAACAGAAGCACTACCATCATATGATCTTTCATCACTGTTTTGCAAATTTCCTCTTGTTAACAAGACTCCATCACCACTTTGGCCCTCAGCGACACTGAATGAGCTTAAATCAGTAGTAATCTTCTCAGATGCAGATATACTAAGTGAACTAATATCAAAAGTATTCTTCTCATTCACAATAATATCATTATGGAATAAGGAACCGTTACGACTCTCATTTATTTTAGATTGTGGAATTTTGTGCAAGGCTTTAGCTATCGCCGTGGTACCATTCTTGGAAGCACTACTCTTTGCAACCAGCTCACATGCATGGATAATATCAGCTTTATCATCTGCCTCAGCCCTAGAGTCCTTCACTGAGCTTTCAAATGCGAAGTTCAAAGAACCAAATTGCAAACATATCTTTTCTGTCTGATGAACATTGGTCTTAGCAGATTGGTTTTGAAAGAACCTTGACTCCTCTTCGGTAAAAGAACCAAATATAAAAACCTGCTTAAACATGCACAGAAAAACTAATGTAAGTAAATCAGGATAGTACTCGTTGATATATAAATAACAAGGACAAGATAAATGCTTATTCGGTAAAAGAACCAAATATAAAAACCTGCTTCAGCATGCGTGGAAAAACTATCGTAAGTAAACAGGATAGTACTAGTTAAGAAATAAATATCAAGGACAAGATAACTACTTATAGAAAGAAAAATACAGTCAGTGTAAAGGAACATCTAATTTAATGAGGAATTAGAAGCAATGATGATGTTATCAAGGACTTGAAAGACCATTCACTATAAAAACATGGGCAGTCAAAGAGTAGAAAAAATTAAACATGAGAGGTCCAAGATGGAATGGAAATGATTAATAGGGGGTAGTTCAATGTCAATTGGGCACTAGCGGGAAAACGTTCTCAGCCATCAACCAAACCAAAAACTTCATTTGGGAAGGAAAAGATTCAGTTAAATCACAAGCAAACAATAGCCTTAAGCGATCAATGTGAGTCCCAACAAAAACCTCAACTTAAAACCACTAGTTATACAATCAATATACAACCCAAAACGCTCCACGGTCACGTACATAGCCATAAGGATGCCACGTAATAGCCTTCAAACTAATATGAGAACCAATTGTAACCCATAACAGCAAGAGTACAGTCTCAAATGAGTAACACAAAATAAAAACCAAGTCAAAATGAACATCTTATAACAAGGAATTCATTTATTCCAAATTAGGTTCAACACTAAAATCACAAACGACAGGAGCAAAAGCAAGCAAAATGCTTGATGATACTAAGCAAAAACTCAATTATTTTGTCAATGATCATCAATCTAAATATACTTCATGCATATTTTCAAACCTAGCAAGATAATAAGTTTCCAATAGATACAAACACAACAAGAAAATCATTAACCGTAAATCATAAAAAACAATAAAAACAGAAAATACTCTTCCATGCTCAAAAAATTGTTCCACGGTCGCATGAACAAGAATTTCCATCTCACATCAAAATAGAATCAAGATTCAGACACCAGTTCTAAATAATCTGTCAACTAATTCACACATTGCTCGGAATTCCAAATTTCTTTCTTAAAGCTAAATGTATACACAGATTATCAACTTTTTTTAAAAAAAAAAAAAAAAAAAAAAAGAGGATCTATTCAACTTCAATGCAACAACATCAGCATTAAAAAGAAACAACTTTTTCATGCTTAAAATACCTAGAACTCATCAAAACCTTCAAAACCCTCAAGGAAAACCCAAATCCAACAAAAGCTTCATGTTAAAGTAGAAAAACAATGCAATCAAACACAACTAGGGTTTCAAAATACTCGCCTCTTGATCACTCATCTTGTTCACAGAACCAGTCAAAACTGAGAGAATCCGAAGCCGAGGAGGTTACAGTTGAGTATTAGAGTAGAAGGAGAGCAGTGTAGAATCTAGGTCTAGGAGCCAGCGCGACGAAGAGGAGAAGGTTTGGAAAGGAAGCCATAAGAAGACAAGGAGTGGGGAGGAGGGGCGGAGGAGGTGCCAAGGGGAAGAGAAGGCAAAGGAGGTAATTATATAGGAGTACAATCCACCGTCCAAAACTATCCTCGAGATCTGTGCACGGACGATAGATGGGATCGTAGGCCAGTGAGAAGTAGCACTATTTTAGAAAATTATTATATAATTATAAAAAATTTACCTTAGAATTATTTCCCTTTTATATATATATATATATAGTTACAAAAACATTTTTGAAGCTATTTTGTTAGTTAAATTTTTGGGATTTATATGGTATCATATGTGTGTATATATGAGGCCATGTCTTTTAAAAGATTTTGAATATACTCATGTCGTTAGATTAGATCTAATGTCTTTTTTTTTTTTTAACAATCATGCTAAAACTAGCTCCACATGTTATCTCTCCCTCTACGCATCTTCTATATCTTATTTTCATCTTCTCCCCTATTTTTCATTTTTGCAAGCAAACATCCGCAGATAATGAATTATCGGGGTGTTTGGATGGGCTTATTTTTAGCCCAGAAGTGTTTTTTTATAAGTTAAGCACTTCTGGGTTTTAAAAAACATGTTTGTTTGGGCTTTTAAGTAGAAGCAGAAGCTGTGGAAAAAGCTAAAATTCAGCTTTTTTTCATAAGCTGCCCCATAGGTGCTTCTCAGAAAAGCACTTCTGAGAAGCTATTTTGAGATTGTCAAATTATCCAAATAACCTTCACAAATAATACATTTACTTCATTATATTTCCCTCATTATTATATAACTAATATTATAATTATTTGTAAACATTAATAACTTAATGACAACTTAATAATAATTATTACGTAACTACTATAATAATAATTATTATTATTATAATTATAATTATTATTATTATTATTATTATTATTATTATTATATATTTAATATTAATATTATAGTTATAATTATAATTGTAATTACATTTGTAAACATCAATAACTTAATGACAATGATAATAACAATTATTACGTAATTACTATTATAATTATAATAATTATTATTATTTTAATTTTAATTTTAATTTTAATTATATTTGTAAACATTAATAATTTAATAACAACGATAATAATAATTATTACGTGATTACTATTATAATTATTATAATAACAATTATTATTATATAATTAATATTAATATTATAATTATAATTATAATTGTAATTATATTTGTAAACATTAATAACTTATTGACTAATTATTACGTGATTACTATTATAATTATTATAATAATAGTTCTTATTATATAATTAATATTAATATTATAATTATTATTTATAATTGTAATTATATTCGTAAACATTAATAACTTAATGACAACGATAATAATAATAATTATTACGTGATTATTATTATAATTATTATAATAATATTTCTTATTATATAATTAATATTAATATTATAATTATTATTATAATTGTAATTATATTTGTAAACATTAATAACTTAATGACAATGATAATAATAATTATTACGTGATTACTATTATAATTATTATAATAATAGTTCTTATTATATAATTAATATTAATATTATAATTATAATTATAATTGTAATTATATTTCTAAACATTAATAACTTAATGACAATGATAATAATAATTATTACGTGATTACTATTATAATTATAATTATATTTTTAAGTATTAATAACTTAATGACAACGTAATAACAATTATTACGTAATTACTATTATAATTATAATAATTATTATTATATAATTAATATTAATATTATAACTATAGTTATAATTGTAATTATAATTATAATCATTATTATTATCATAACATTAGTCATTATCATTATTAATATGAATATATAATGATAATTGAATGTAAAGTCAATGAATACCCATTTTAGTCATTTGCCACCTCCAAAAGTGTTTTTACAAATCCATATCCAAACAAATTCACACATATAAAAGCACTTCTGTATTAACCTATCCAAACATAAAAAATAGAAGAGTACTTAACTTACTCTGAAAAGCACTTTTTTTAAAAGTGCTTCCCCAAAACTAAAAAAACAGTTTTTTTAAAAGCCAATCCAAACAAGCCCTATATCGGGGAGGACAAAAAGTGCTTCCTTTTTTGCATATATGTTTACATTTTCAACCTCAATAAATTTAAAACAAGTTCACCCTTTTTATTTTTTTAATTAAATTAATTTTTTTTTTCTAAAGATAAAATCCCTCATGTAGTCTTTTTGGTATGATCACCATTCCTTTTTAATTTTTTTATTATAAAAATAATTAATTTTATCATTCTATTATTTGAATTTGGCAACTCCACCCTCTCCTTTGGAATGTTGTCAATTGCCCCGTCCCATTATAATCAAGTGGATTAAATTATAAACAAAAACTATTATAATATTACACGTCAATCTCTTCTTCTCTCCCTTACTCTCCTTTCCTCCCTTTTCAATCTCAATCTCATCATCTTCGATCGCAGCTTCCGCACTGACAACGCCATCTACATGAACTCCAATGGTAATAACCCTTCAATCCACCCTCAATGGCTCCCCGAGTACTTCGGTGACGCCATCATCATCAACAGTAAGGCATGGCCCTGTCTCCATGTCTAGCGGTACAGCTACCACTAATGCTTTCGAATCCTCAACGCCAGCAACACCCGCTAGATGAGGACTCTTGCAAGGACTTTGACGACGCTGCCGTTGCTGCTCCTCTCCGTGATTTAGAAACTTCTTCTCTTGTTTTCGCATACTCTTAAGTCTAACTCTAAGCCCCAATTCGTTGTCTCTCTTCTTAAGTCTGCTACCAAGTTCCGTGTTTTCATGTTAGGCTCTAAGAAACCCAAAACCTCTGCATCTTCTCCCAAACACCAATTCCACAATGACAACAAGAAAATGTTTGCTAGGTTTAAAGTTGAGGAGGTTCCTCTCATGTCACTCTTCACTAGGGACACCAGTTCTAAGAGCAACAACAGTGAATCCGTTACTGCTGCTGTTAATGCAACAGATGATAAGAAGTTCTCTAAAGAAATGTTGCAGAAGTATCTTAGCAAGATCAATAGGTTAAGGTTCTCAGGACAAGTTGGTTCAGTTTTATCTATTTCCAAGCATGTTCTGATGGTGACCCACCACCATCTGGGTTGAAAACAGTGAACCGGCATCTCGGGAAGTCTCAGTCAGTGTTGGCAGTGGCGGAGGGAGGGGCAAGGGGTGCTTGAGCACCCCCTTGGTCCTGGGAGTCCTTTCAATATAAGAAGGCTAGGGGTGATGCAACTGGTCAAGCACCCCCTTGGGCCAAGGCCAAGCCTAGAAGCCCTTTGGGCCCTTAGCCTTCATGCTACAATTCAACTTTTAGGGCAAATGGGCAATCGAGCAAAGCCGCCACACACTAGCCATCAGGCGCCGCCACGCCAGCAAAATCTTCATTAGTTTGGATTCTTTGGAGTTTGGAACTTGGAACTCATGAGCAGATGGAGTCATGGTCCATGGAGGTTCTGAGGAAACAAATCTCCGCCTACGCCACCATTTGTGACCTGCTTCTCCATGTGCATAAGGCCATGGCTGCCCATCAGGACTCTTTCTCAGGTCCTTTGCTTTCTCAGTTTCTCTTTTCATTTCTGAAAACCAAAAAAAGTTTTTTTGTTTTTTTTTTATACTTTTACTGGTTGCTATTGGAAGTAGCAAGGTAGACGATAGACCTGACTAGAACCACAAGCAAGCAATTCTTCAGTGAATTATAAATTCATTAAGTATTAGAACTTAGAATAATTGAGTAAAGATCATAGTCTTCATAGATGCCCAATATATAAAAAAGCATGGCATATTGGCATGTCACAGAACACTTAAACAGTTGGAACAAGTCTACTTCAAAACTTGCACTCCTTCCAAAATGACAATTACTGTCTCCATTGAAGCATGTCCCCTTTGAAAGGCTACAGTAAGATTGATTTTAAGAATTTTTAACTAATTTTCTTATTTGTTCTTCAATCTTATCTCAATCATAGTGAACCGAGTGATAAATGAGAGCTAGGAAAAGGACGAAACACTTGGTGCCGGACTTCCGATCAACAGGCTCGAGGCACAGGGAAGGGTTAGCACTTGGAACGAAGTAAAAAGAAGCAGATTTTTCTATTTTGTATGTGAGATATTGATGATTTTCGGTGACTTTTTTTAAAAAAAAAAAAGTTCATAAATATTGTGTCCAATTCTATGTTTTCCTACAAATCGAGACTGTTATTAATACTTTTACTAGAAGAAAATAAGTTTTACTTTTTTTATTTATTTTTTCGATTGTGTTTGTATGAATGGGTTTACATTTCAGTTGATATAAGTGTCGTTATTATTTATTAATTTATTTGTTTGGTACTTTGATCAATGGTGATTATGAGGAATGTGAGAGATTGTTGATTTTTCTTTTGTGGCCTTTTCTTGTTTCTTTGGAATTCATGGATATTGTGTCCAAAACTAGATTTTTGAAAATTTTATAATTAGTAAATTGAGATCAATACTATTAATTTTGTTTGATGTTTCCTTAGCAAATTAGCAATTGATTCTTGGTATGCTATTTTTGTTTATCTTGTTTTGTAATTTTTGGCAGGTTCTTGATACTGAATGTTTGGAATTTATTTTTGTGCCATGAGAGATTCTGGGGAGCAAATGCAGGCTTTTATTTTTGTGCCATGAGACTAATTGCATGCATTCAAAAGGTATTTATTCCAATTAGAGTCATTAGATTAATTCACATTCATAATGATTTATTCCAATTAGACTAATTCACATAATTTTGAACTTTTCCAGTTACTTTGCTTGAGCTTCCAATTCTCATAATTCTCATTGGATTTTGGGGTTATCTCTTTCAAATCATCTATTTTCTCCACCCTATTGTTGACTTCATTGCCACTACACAGGTAAGGTTTTTTTTAAAATAAATTTTAGTTTTTATGATTTTATTAATTACATTATTTGTTACTTTAGGTTTTAATTTCTGGTTGAAGTAGTTATTATATATATAGTTATGGAGAGATTTTTTAAACCTCGATCGAAAAGTTGTGAATCAGGACCAAATATTTCTTCTAAAGCTAGCACTGGAGCACAAAAGAGAACTCGTGTTGAGTTTAGTCCAGATGATATTATTGCTGATCCTGGAATTCGCCAACCAATTGAAGAGTATGACGTGGGTATTAGAGATCAACTTCGAAGATCGTATTTATTAAAAGGCCCATGTCAACCAACTGGATATGACTTCCCCAAAAAACAACAAGGAAAAGAAATGTGACGTTTTCAAGAAGCGTGATTTCAAAAGTATGATTCGTTGGAATATAGTGTGGCAAAAGATGAAGCCTATTGTTTTTAGTGTTATCTTTTCAGGCAAGATAGAAGTGAAAAGGGAGCAAGTGATATTTTCTAATTGGAGGAAAGCACTTGAGGCCTTTAATCAACATGTAGGTCCAGTAAATAGTGCACATAATGATGCTAGACGACATTGTGAAGATTTTAAAAATCAGAGGCAAAGTGTGTCACATGTGTTATCTTCACATGGGCGTCAAATGGAGATCGATTATCGCTCTCGTCTAACAGTTGTTCTAGATGTTGTATGAATTCCTTTGGTACAAGGTCTTGCATTCCGTGGTCATAACGAGTCTTCAAGTTCTAAAAATAAGGGGAACTTTCTAGAGATACTCAATTGGTATGCAAAAAGGGTTGAGAAGGTTGGGAATGTTATTAATGAAAATGCTCCTAGGAATAATCAATTAACTTCTCAAATGATTCAAAAACAACTAGTGAATGCATGTGTTGCAGAGACAACATTAGCAATTATTAATGAAATTGGTGACAGTAACTTCTCACTAATGGTTGATGAGTCTCGGGATAAATCAATAAAAAAGCAAATGGCAGTCATTTTGAGGTTCATGAACAAGCAAGGTCAGGTTGTTGAAAGATTTCTTGCGATTCAGCATGTAACTGACACTTCAGCATTTTCTCTAAAAGTAACTTTAGATAAATTATTTGCTCGTCATGGTCTATCAATTTCAAAATTGAGAGGACAAGGGTATGATAAAGCCTCAAATATGAGAGGAGAATTTAATGGTCTGAAGACATTGATTTTAAAGGAAAATCCTTTCGCATTTTATATCCACTGCTTCGCCCACCAACTGCAATTAGTAGTTGTTTCTGTTGCCAAGGGTATTCTGGTTGTTTCTGATTTTTTTTGTTATACAAATATGATTGTGAATATTGTGGGTGCGTCATGTAAAAGAAAAGATGCATTGCTTCAAACACATCATCAAAAAATTGTTGAAAGATTAGAGACTGGTGAGATTTTTTCAGGAAAAGGAAAGCATCAAGAGACAAATCTTGCAAAAGCAGGAGATACTTGTTGGGGTTCACATTTTACACCTTTGATTCGCCTCCTGACAATGTGGGAATCAGTTTTGGAGGTGTTACAAAATGTGTGTCAAGATGGATCAGTTGCAGATCAAAAAGGTTTGGCATCAAGTTTGATTAGTAAAATGGAGAGCTTTGAGTTTGTCTTTGTCTTGCATTTGATGGTGAAAGTGTTGGGGATCACAAATGAATTATCAAATGCTTTACAACACAAAGATCAAAATATTGTCAATACAATGGCATTAATTGATGCTGTAAAAGATCATATTCAAGATTTAAGGGATAACAGATGGGATGAGTTATTAGAAGAGGTTCGAAGTTTTTGTGATAGAATGTATATTCCATTGCCTAACATGGAAGATAAAAGACCAGTTCGGGGTCGTTCTAGGCGTGAAGGGCAGTGGATTACTTATTATCATCATTATCATGCAGAGATTTTTATTGCAGTTATTGATTTAATTTCCATTGAGATGAATAATCGGTTCATAGAGACAACTACAGAGTTGCTAACTTGCATATCATGTCTTGATCCAAGAAACTCATTTTCCAGATTCCATCATGCTAGGCTACTTCGTCTTGCAGAAATTTATTATGATGATTTTTCTACAAGATCTTCAAGTTCTAAAAGAGCAACTTCACACATACATTCATGATATTAGAAGATGTTCTGATTTTGTTGAATGTGATGATCTTGCAAGTCTTGCTGTGAAACTAGTTGAAAGTAGAAAGCATTTGGTATTTCCGTTGGTTTATCGCCTTATTGAATTGGCTTTGATCTTATCGGTGGCAACAGCATCAGTTGAAAGATCCTTCTCGGCCATGAATATTATCAAAACTGATTTGATGATATGCTGATATGCTATATCGAAAGCCAAGTCTTTGAAACAATTGATGATTAAGCTATTTTGGTTCGATTTCAGAATATACAAAACCGAAGGATTCAACTCCCACTTCGTTAGTGGTATGTATATTTTTATATATTTTTTAAATTAATTAGTATAATCTTAAATTTGGATTAATATAATTAATTTTTTATATTTATTTTTAGGTTGAACCCAATAACCCTTGATTTTATTTCTGGTTTTGCCACTGAGTGTTGGCCACTATAGCAGCCGTTCGTTCACCGCCTCGCCGGCGTGATGACTCACTGTTGCAGCAGTAGGATGGGATCCAGAGTGCCATTGCTCACTGCAAATGTTCCTTCAACGCTGAAAAAGTGCTCACTCATGCACCACTCTTCTCTACTTGAAAAAGTTTGCAAGTGTTTTTTAGTGTTCATTTTCCAATGTTTTTTTTTTTATTCATGGATTTCTATTTTCAGCTCCGGAGCTACCACTTGTGAAATCTAACAGCGATCCTGGTAATGGAAGACAAGAGACATGCAAAGCTGAAACAAAAGTTGATCTGCATTAACAAAAAGAAAAGGGAATATTAAAAAAAAAGAAAAAGAAAAAGATTGGTGTCTTCTTCAACCTCGTCATGCAATCCTTGAACTTCTCCAGGCGTCGGATCTTGTGTTGTTCCAGCAAGTGAGCCAGGTGTATGTCCAATGGGTGATTGTCATCCGTTAGATTGATCATGTGCCAGATCTCGGACGTTTCTGACTTTGGCGTTTCCATCACGGGCTCTTCGTATTGAGATAGAAAGGAGGGGCAAGGGAGAAAAGAAGAGATTGACGTGTAATATTATAATGGTTTTTTTTATAATTTAATCCACGTCATCATAATGGGACGGTGTAATTGATGACATTTTAACGAGGAACTGGATTTGTCTATTCCAAATAACAGAGGGATGATACCATAATAAAGGGACCACACGAGGGATTTTACCTTTTCTAAAATAAAATTACTATCTTGCCTTCACCATTATTCATGGTTCACCTCACTTGATGGCATTTTTGTGAAGTCACCCATACTTAGGAGCTTGATGGAGTAAGTTCACCTGATCTGAACAAGTGAATCGTGGATAAGGCTTAGCTTGGGTTCTTGAAAACATGAAAGTAAAAAAATTAAAAAACAATGTAAAATTAGATAAAAATGGTAATTTTACAAATATAGGATGTAAGGTAATAATCGAGCGCCATGGGATTTAGCTATGTTCAAACTTGGCTTTGCACAATTTTAACTAAATCCGAACTAAGCCTACTTCAAGCTTTGTGTGTTATGTTTGGACTTGCTCGTTGAGGCAAAATATAAAACTCAAGCTGGGCTCTATAGATGCAGCAATATATCTATAGTAATTTAACTATAATAAAATATCTATATCTAAAAGGGCACGGACCGTCATTTGGCTTGGCCCAGCCTAGAGCTGATTTGACAAAACTCATCTATCAATTAACTTCGTGGATCATGTCGGCAACCCGAAGTCAACCTGCATTATAACGGGCCTAGTTATTGGATGATGTTCTCCCAACCTTTGGCTCCGCGGATTTTGTTTTTTTTTAATAATAATCTAATTTTGAGAAAATGTTGCAAAAATACTTATGTTTTTCAAGTATTTGAACACATGACCTCTATTTCAAGTATTTGTACTTCTTTCCTTGAATTAAAAGCAAGCATTTTCTTCTCCTCCTTCATGAGAAAGTTGCGAACAAAAATGCTATACTCTCTCATTCATCTCATCTTTTGGGGAGTTTGAGATGTGGTACGAAGATGTTCTCAGTGTTACAGGAGCTATGAGTATGTGTTTCCATGGAGAATTTCTCAATGCAAAAGGTGTTCCATGAAGAATTTCTTAGTGATGCTAACTCATGTGCTTCTTCGACTCCAAGAACGCCACGACAACGAGGGCCAAATAACGTCTCGCTTTCATTAGACTGGTAGCCATATCTTGATATTACCCATAATCGAATTGACAGATGCACAGAATCAATTCATGATGGATGTGAAAATAGAGGAAGAAACACTAACACTGTATTCTACACAGCAAGCAACTATAATACACAAAAAGCACAAACCAAGATAGTTCAGAGACAATATATTTCATAACAAGCTTGTAAAGAAATCAGTATTACATTATATATTTTAGAAGAATCAAACATTCTTCTTGTAAATATGTAGTTATTATAAATTGGATGCAACACTCTGAAAGATTCTTTCCCAGACCTAGTGGAAGCACAGGATGCTTTTTTGTCTATAAGATGTACACATCACTCCCATGGACATGCGGCACCATGCAGCACCAGAGTCAATTCACCAGTCTGATTTCCTCAGCTGATTTGTCGGCCTTCCAGCATAAACTGTCTGCTCACTATCATCAATTGATTCAATTCTGTTTTGCTTCCCTCTGAAATTTCTCCAGCTCCTGTTTGTCGGGTTGTAATCAGTCTTGAACTTCAAGGGTGTCTTTCTTGAACCAAACCAGCCACCTCCATCTCTATGCCTACCATACTTTCCTATGTCATTGTTACTGTTGCCATGAGGCTCAAATTCAGATGTCCTCTCATTCTCCCATCCTCTATTGCTCACATTCGCATCTCCCCAACAAACACCAGTGTTCCGTTTACTGCTGTAATCGTCAGTCATTTCCGGAATTCTAGTATTCCAAGCATTGAAAGACTTCACATCCTGGCCAGAATGACTTTTGGCAACATCCCATCCAGTACTGATAATACCAATTCGAGATAGGTGTTCAGCAGTCAGACCACTTGGCGGAAGTGTAACTTCTGTATCAACCCATCCCGTGGCTTTTATCGGTACATTCATATAGTCAAAAGAACTTTCCACTGGTGCCGGTTGTTGTGGCTCAATATACAAATCAGCCACTATTTCTGGATCAATAACCACGTCATAATCGACCTCGTCAATGTGCATGTCTGGATCTGGCAAAGGAATGTCAGATTGGCAGTTGTTAATGTTTGCCCAATAACGGAACTTTGAGTTCTGAAAAGCCTCTAATCCAGCTGCATCATCCCAATTTTGAACATTTTTGTACAGTGACATAGATTGCTTGACATAACTTAGTTGCTCCCATGTAACTGGGCACTCATAAATGAAGAACTGTTTCTCCCAAGAAGGAACTTCCGGATTCCAAAAGCCTGGACAACAAAATTAAAAAGAGCCAATATATTAAGAAGTATTTGATGGCATGTTTGGAGTGAAACATGTAGAACAAAAAAAGAAATAAAGAAATAATGCAAAATGATGAAAGCAAGAAAGGGAAATTTTCTCAATATATCGCCTATCATCTGCTTATTCCAACTGCTTTCTTTCTTTCTTGTTCTCATTCCTTTTCCTTTTAATTTCCCTCAATCCATGAACAACCTAAAATGACCTCGAAATAGCAAGAAAAGCTTTGTCGGCAACAATCACTGAACAAGTCCCAAAATTTTGAGGAATTGAGACACCATACTAGACAATTTTCTTGATGAGAAACGACAAGATGCTTTGAACTAATATAAAACACTATCCGTCAACGCAAAGCGACTAAAGATAATTTACTACCAAAGACTTAAATAAGAAACCAACTATATAATCCCATTAATGATCAACTGTATCGTGCCAACAAAAAGCTCCAAATGTTAACCTAGTATGGCACATACTTCAATCCTAGGCCTCATGGCTTTATGTGCAGACTAGTCAACAATTAACTAGTTATTTATCTCTACATTCATTACATGCTATTATGTACCAACAGAAAACATCTCTAAGATGAAAAGAGAACTACTTAACAATTAACAATCAACTCCAAAACCAAAGCTTTGGAACGAAATCTAAAAACAAAGATGGATAATAATTAGCAAATCTAGCCACCATAAAACAGAGACCGGTATATAAAATACCCTAAAGATCAAAACACGTTGAAGATCAGAGACATTTAAACATGAAATTCACAAATCTCTCCAACCTGAAGATTCTAAAAACCTTCCTAGCTGAACATAACAAGTCATAACTGTATGCTTTCCAGTAGATCATACAACACAATCAAAAACAATCTGAACTCATGACAATACAAACAGCAAAAACAATGTTCAAATAATAAACCTACAAAAAAAATCTAGATTTGCATTATTGGTAACCAAAAAACATGCCCAAAAATAACTCACCAATTCATGATGATATCACAGAGATCTCTGAAACACAATACAAACAAAACAATGTTTTTGATCCTCAAACTAAGCCCTAATAATACTCATCCTGAATCATTCTAATGCATACAACACCTAAGCAAACACTCCTGGGGTAAAACCCCCATCAAATCCATCAAGCAACGAGCAGAATCAAAATCCCAAATTTTGAATCAACAGAAACTAAATTAGCGAAGAAAAAGCACGCAACTTCCACAAAGCAAACAGTGAATCCCAACCTCATGTTCAAATCCTAAACTTAGAATCAACAAAAACCAAATTAAAAAAATAAAAAAAGAACACAAAGATTCAATCAATCAAAAGGTTTTTGGTGATCGAGCAACGGTGAATACCAAAAAACCCATCAAAAGTGCTCCCAAGATCAGATCTTTCAATCAAGAAAACAATGAAAGGACAAGTTTGAAAGGAATTTACCGAGCTGAGGCGGTGGCCTGGAGTTCTTGCGCGGTCGAGTGTACCCGCCGGAGCTCCTTCGGGGCAAACCTCTTCTCCACTCCGCCATCTACAAACAGTACAAAGAGAGAACTTTGGTTACAACGTACAAAGACACCAGAGTTTGTGACTTTATAGGAAAGAGGAGGGGTATTTTTGGAAAATAAAAAACTTTTTTTTTAGGAATATATTTATATAAATTTAGAGGAGTTTCCATATTTTAATTTAAGAAATCTTTCATTTAAATATTCCTTATAAGTTAATGTTAAAAAATTATAATTTTATTAAAATTCTAACAACCTGCCACCAATGGGGGAAGAAAGGAGGGAGGACAAGTAAAACTTATCATGCTTCGAATGAAAGTAGGAAAAAAAAGAAGAGATAAGTAAAAAAAAAAATAATAATAATAATAATAATAATAATAATAATAATAATAATAATAATAACACAAGGAATTTATTATCTTGCTTTGAATAGACGTAGGAAAAAAAAGAACGAGTTAAGAGAATATTTTCTAAAAAAATTTTAATTCAAGAAAAGGAAATTAAAAAACTCAAAAGGTAACTATGTTAGAAAATTCAATTTTAAAAAATCAAATTTGAGATTAAAAAAATCATAATAACAAAAGGATTTAAAAAATTGTAAAAAAAATTGAATTCTAAAAGAATGGAGATCCGTGATGGTAGAATGAAAAAACATAATAACGAAAAAAAATCAAGAGGAAATAGAAATAGACGAGCGAGAAATTAGATGGACCCAAGAGAAGAAAACTAAGAGACGGCTCGTAGTCTATTGGTACCGGATCTCTTAACGAGAAAGATTTAAAATTGAACCCCTAAATCCATATTTTATGCAAGGAATTAGTGGGTAGAAAGATTAACTCCTCATTTTTGCATACCCCTAGCTATCCTCAAATGAAGGGGAGAGCGATTGACTAAAAAAAAACATAGAAGACAAATTCAAAAATCATCAACTCACAAAATTTGGAATAACTAAAGAGAGAAAAAAAAGAATGACTTCCGTTTTAAGATGTCCTGATTGAATATGATTGTGATAGCATGCTCCGGACTATGGCATGGTCTAAAATTTTAGGAGCTTACTTGAAAGGATATAATAATACAATAGAGGTTTGTGGTAGGCTTTGGACTAGGGCCCTTGGTGGTATGGACTGACTCGGTGTAAATCATGTTAAATAATTTTTTGTTGTAGGAGTTTTTATATCTTGTATTAATATGTGAATTCTTCGTGTTTTTATTTTGTTTATTGTTTTTATTATTTTTATTTCTTTATTTGAGCATAATTTTTTGGCAGGTCACTGAACTTTGATATTATTTTATTTTGATTAACTTTTAGTTCAATTTGCATCAAAATGCTTATTCATCTTTAATTTTATTTATCCGGGAGATTACTCGCGAATGACTAGATCCAATTCACCGACATGGCCACCCGAAAATCACAAACAACTCAACTGTGTTTGATATTTAGTGCATTGTGTTTGATATTTAGTGGATGGTTGTTAGTGATTATTTTTTCCTTGGGAAGTGGATGATTGGTTCTTTTTTTTATTTTTTGATTTCAATCTCATCTAAAAACTTAACGGTAACAGTAGTATTAATATAAAATGGTGCAAGAATCTAGCTCAACAACACTGAGAAACAAAAATAATAATTGAACAAAAGTGATGCAAAATGAAAATCTTAATGCACTCAACTTCCATTGGAGATCTACAGACATTCTTTAAGATAATAATGCATGCCTGCAGATATTGCACAATGCACCAATAAAAACAAAATCACATAAAAGAGTAATGTAGGAATTATATGTTGTAAGAAACACAGTTCAGCAATGTAAACAATTCACAACAAATTGTGAACTTGAACTCAAACATATACCATGTAAAAGATTCTGAAAATTAATCAATCCACAATAATTTCTGAACATCAGTAAACCAAGCAAAAAATTTCCTTTAACATTCAATACATAATGTTGGTATTTACATCAACAACTAAGAGAAGCAGACAAACATTCAATACATAAATGCAAGGCTTACAAACTTACAAAAACCAAAATGAGAGAAAACTATTGGTTGAATCCCCTGGTTGACCGTTGTTTTCCCAAGTTTGAAATTCCATCACTCTTGCAGTCTCCTTGGATACAAGAAAAAGACTGGTAGAAATTTGTGGTTCCCTTACCGCGGATCCTGACCACAATGCCCTCCCTCACTCATTCCGCAGCCCTGCAAAGGAGAAGGCGGTCGGGTCGGAGAAAATAAACTAGGGATTCAGTTGATTTGGCATTCCTTTGCTGACAATGACAACTTACATGATTTGGTCATTTATCGATGTGTCATAGTTGAACTAAGTATGATTTTTGGGTGGCCAGGGAATTGGATCTAACTACTCATGAGTAACTTCTCGAAAAACAAAATCGAAAATAAAAAATCGTTTTAATGGAAATTGAAGTTCAATAAACAAAATGAAATAAGACCGAAGTTACCAAAAATTTATGCCTTCTTACCTATGGCGTAACAGCATGTGATTTTTTTTTTTGTTTTAATGTCATGTTCGGGCTCATGAATTTTTCTTTTAATATTTGGATAAATGAGCATGTTGAATTATGAATAAGCCTGTTGAATTCATTATGAAAGGTCACACGTATGGATTTTTGGAAGTATTTCTTAACTTATAACCTAACCCACAAGCATGCATACAATTGGGCGCGCTCTCACTCTCTCTCTCTCTCTCCCTCATGTCTTCTTATTCATACTCGTTGTTGACTTGTTAATAGAGCCAAACCCAATCATCACTGGTTAGTAGTCTTTGATCACCTGTGAATAGATGTAGCTACGGTTCAGGAACAGCCGGTTCCGGTTCAAAAAAATATTGAACAGAAAACTAACTGTTTAAGCAAGGTTTTTGGCTATTTGATTCTTATTCAGTTCAAATTCCAATTAGTGTGGTTTGATTTAACTGGTTTTACGGTTCATACGGTTTGGTTTTTTTTTTTTTTTTAATTTCAAATTTTTTGTTAAACCAAAAATTTCAATATTTCAAATTAATAATATAAAAAATGTTGAGTATATAAGAATTTAGAGAATAATTTTGTAACACACAAGAGAGATTTGACAGTAATTTAGTGTAAGGAAATTAGCCATTGAAGGAAGTTATTTATAATAAAAAAAAAATGAATTTTTAAGTATTAAAAATAAAAAACAAGAGGTCACAAAAATGACCTTCTATCATTTCAACGGTCACAAAAGGACACATGACCGCTGTGCATAATAAGTATCTCATGGGAGGATTTATTATTCATAGACTAAAAGATTACAGTAGTTCAAAAATGGTTCATCAATTTTGTCAATATATATATAAATATATTTATAAATTTAATAATATTTGTTTAACAAGGAAAAGAGATGTTTTGCTTGACAGTGGTTACCCATGCGGGGCGAGGTGGTCTTGACTCCCAAGAAAAACTGTCATTAATCAGTGTGAGTTTTAAATATATAAATTATATTTAGCATATTTAATTTTTAAAAATAGCTTTTCAAGTCTGATTTTTTTAAAAGAAAATATAGTTAAATTTAAATCTTATTTATGTTAATTTAAATCTTAAATTAATTTCAATAATTTTGATTTAACTTAAATATCTAAGATAATTTTATTCTATTATATGATAAAATGGAGAAACCACCCACTTTAATCAAAATTGTAAAAAAGAGTTTATCTCTTAATCTTTTTTTTTTTTTGAGATAGGGCGACAAGCGCCAACTCTCACGAGCGTACGCGTGGCGGGGGGATTGCCTACAACGTCCTCACCCTCTTGGAACGGAGGAGCGCGATTCGGGGGGATTGAACTCGCGTCTCCTCCCACGAGGGGACCCGAGATACCGCTGGGCTACAAGCCCTTTGGTATCTCTTAATCTTTCATAAAGATGGTCGTTTAGATTTTTTTTTGATAAAAACAACAAAAAAAAAAAAAAAAACAGTTATAGAGGTGCAATAGTTATGATGCCTTAATATCATCTAAAGATAAATATCCTGTTATGCAACTGTGGAGAAAAGAAATCACTGATTTTTCCAAAAAAACATATACAAGGATCAACAAATAATATTGATAAATACTACATTATCTTAATGTACAGTGGATGAATTATACCAATAAACGGTATTATAAGTGCAAGGTTTGGAACCTTTTCTCTCCCATGCAATTTTGTAGCGAGTTAGTACTACACTTCAAGTGGTTTCTCCAGCTAAGATTATTTTCAATCGGTTTGTTTTCTAATATTGTTTATTTATTTATTTCAATTTTGTTCTTTAGAAACTTAAAAAATCAATTAGTTAAAAAAAATGTATACACTACTTGCTAATAAAGTAATATCTAATAAATAAATAATCATAATAATGCGTTATAAATTTGACAACAAAAAATATACTTAAATATATAGAAAAAAAATTAGTAGCGTATTATTGTGGGGTAAAGCTTCGGGTATCTGTTAGATTATTAAGGGAACCCGTTAACCCGATAGCCTTAACGGGTACATAGGGACTGATCCGTTTATAAACGGGTTGGATAATTAACACGAACCCGTTAACCCGTTTTTGACACCAATACCAGAGCTGAGCTCCCCTTGGTAATGGCGTCCTCTTATCTCACCGCGCGTTTCCAAACTCCATCGGCTTCAACCTTCTCGCCGAGAACCATGCCTTTGTCTTCTCCGATCCTCTTCTTTAGAGCTCCTTACGTCTCGTCTCAGCCCCGCTCCTCGGCCTTCACGAATTCATCCAAGAAAGGTCCTTCTTCTTCTTCGATCTTTGCTTTGTTTGCTTTTTCTGTGAATCAATGGTGTATTCGTCGTTTCAGGAGTTGAGAGACATAATTTTCCTGCCAAGATGCTCAGAGTATCGTCTCCCGTTTGTGCAGGTTCTGAAATTTGTTGTTTGGAGTTTGAGGTTTGTGCTGTATGTTAGGTGTTTGTTGAAATGCTTATCAGGATGGGTCTTTGTGTTCAGCGGGGTTTGTGCTTCACGAAGGTGCGGCGAATGCTTTGCCTTTGAATCATGTCATGGTGAGTGTTTACCTGTTGGCTTTCTATGCACTGCTCACGAGCTGGTTATATTGTTTCTCTATCATGCGTTGCTTGAGTAAATTTTAATAAATAAACAAAATTTAGGTGGAGTTTGAAAAGAAGGCCATGTATTGGATTAAGAAATGTAGATCAAGATGCTGGAAAATAGTTCTAGGAGTTTGTCTTGATAAAATATATCCTGGCTCTGTGCAAGTCAATCTAGAAATTTGCATGAGAGATTTTAAGGTATAGTATCTGAAGTTTTTCGACGTTTTTCTGTTGATTCATGAACATAATTTGACAAAAAATTTAAGAGGAGTTCTTCAAAAGAATATTATGATGGTCATTGTATGGAGGTTGCTACAAGAGTAGCGAACTTCTTGATCAATGCAAAATATTTTAAATAGAAAATAACAAATTAAAACTTAAATTGTAGTTCACTGATCTCAAAGCTTACATGGTGCAATAAACTTTTTAAGAGGTTCTAATTTAATTTATTCTTGGCTAGTGTTTGACTATAAATTTTTGATACATTATTCTTGGCTATGAAAAAAATAAACATTCTTTGCTGATTTGTCTTATCAGTCACTAATATTCTAATGTGACCCTTTTTTTATTTGCTTAAATTATGAAAAAATGTTCTCAGGAAGTAGATTTTTTTCCTTTACTTTTGAGACAGGAAGGAGCATATATCCCATTTTTAGCTGATTTGAATGTTGGGGATTGGTTCGGAGGTTTTCTATATTCTGCTGGACAACAGGCTAATGAAGCTGTTCAGGATCAGTTGTCAGCTCTCAGTTTTAGCAGGTTTTATATTCTATATTCTACTCCAGACTTGTTTTTTGCATCAGTAGTAGTGAAATTGAGAATATTATTTTTATTTTCATCCATGCATGGTTTCTTTTCCTGTTCGGCAGTTTAACAGTCATCTTTGGGGCCGGGCTTGTTACTAGTCTATCTCCTTGTACATTAAGTGTTTTGCCGCTGACCTTGGGTTACATTGGTATGTCTTGATAATCCTTATGAACTTAGTCTTATACACATGGCTCAATCCTTTGAAACTTGGCACTGCCTGACGCTTGTCGGTGATGTGTTGTCGGGCCTAACTGATGGTTACTGCTTGCTGCTGAAATTCTTTTAGGTGCTTTTGGCTCTGGCAAAAGTCGGGCGGAGGTAATTATTCTTCTCGAAGTTTATTTCTCTTTGTTTGAAAAGGCTTCATCTTATTCAAATATATTTCCTTGAAGAAAAATCTCATATTATTGTATTCTTTAAGTTAGTTTAAGTGCTGGGTACAAAATAAAAAATGAAAGTTCTAGAGAAAAGGGGGCTTAGTCAATAGAACTGTCTCGTGGCTTAAATATCAGTATCATGGTGAACTAAATGAAGTTTGATAATTTATTTCTCATTTTCTTAGTTTTTAGAAAAATCAAATTTTTTGCTCATCCATGTGGTATAAGATTTCTGCTTCTCTCATATGCAAGTGGTTCCATGCGATTCTGACTTAGAATATTCCTTAACAACATTGTTAGGACTAACACCATTTGTAGCACAAATGTAATGTTGAGTTTGTAGGGTGGCCATCTCTTGAAAGAAAGCATATTGGACTCAACCAAGAAAAGGGATGGCTTATCCCTTTTCTTTATAGGTATGAACAAAACAAGACCAAATGAACCATTGCAACTTTTTCTACTCATTTTTGTTGTCCAATTAATACACATCAGTTATGTGTTAATGCTAGTAGGTGTCTAACTTTTTATATGTGTTAAGTTCATTCTTGTTTGAATGGATGTAATTGTTATACTAGTATAAATATTAGATAGTACTATTTCAACAACTACTTTAACAGTAATTAGCATTCCTTTTTAGTAGAATAACTTTTAACCATTTATCTAGACTCTAACTCTCTAGTGGAACTTTATGTGCCAAATGCTAAGAATCAAGAGCAATGAAACAATACTAACTAATTATGAAGACTTGATACCATTGTATGTTACACTCTTGAGGTACCAGCTATGCCTGCATTTTTTATTTCTTAATCGGGTGTATTCATCCCCACAACCTAATGTTTTTCTTTTTTCTTGTTTATTTTAATTAGTAAGACAAAATGGAAGCTTGGATTTGGCCATCAATGACAATAATCTTCATTATTGTTAAAACCAAATCTGGCTTCAGCTATACATGCATAAGGCTAAATCATTTTTTCCTCAGTTTTGTTGTTCCCACATCAGGCTCATGGTTTCTCTGTGTTTTCTGTACAAGCAAGCTGACCTTCTAATGCTTTTTCGAATTCTTTGTAATCTAGTCTAAAGGTCATGTTCTCTATTATAATGCTTTTGGCAATCTTTGCATATGTTCTTCTCAGATCATTGCTGATTCAGTTGCCTTCTCATTGGGATTGGCAACTACATTGGCTATCCTTGGCATTGCTGCTTCTTTTGCTGGAAAGGCATATGGACAAGTAGGACAAGGGCTTCCTTTGGCTGCTTCAGGACTTGCAGTTGTTATGGGTTTGAACCTTTTGGAGGTAACACTATGTTTGAACACCCTTTCTGTGACTCTTGAGTAAACATAAGTTTACTTTGCATCTTTGCTATGTGTCCTGTTCTCCTCTTTGGTTTAAATTTCTAGAATGTGTTGCTTTATAAATTTCGTTTCATTGGTCATTTTGTGAAGAAGGAATTCTTAAATGAGCCACAACATATACCAATCTAGTTGTTGAGAAAGAATAAATTATGAAGCTTGCTTCTCGTAACATTCTTTTCACATTGATGAGCATTGTCCCTCATAACCTACACTTAGATCTGTCTTATCGTCTACCCTATATTAAGTATTTTGTTCATATAAATCATTCTTCAAGATACCATGCATTCTAGATCTTTTCAAAATATTGTTGCTGGTGGAAGTGGATGACTTTAACCAACTTGGCTTTGTAATTACTAAATAAAGGTTGATTAAAATGTAAATTTTTAACTAATCATTTAGAATTACTATCCTTGTCATGCTTCTATCCTTGATGAGAGTTTGTTAGAGGAAGAATACCTTATTGGTAATAGTAATACTTTAGTACAATGCTAACAATCAAAACAGAATACTTAATAAGAACCAGGAGAACATGTCTCTAAACCAACTGAAAAGGCTGAACTAGATTGTTTGGTGAATTCTCCAATGCTGTTCTTCGTTGTTATGGGTCTATTCATAACCTACAATGCTTCATCATTATTTTATTAGATGGGAACTTGTCTTGGTCAACATATTTCCACTTGTACTAAAAGTTTGCTTGCATGCTACTATAGACATATGACATTAAAAAATACCTTTTACAACTAATGAAAAATAGGGTATGGGTTTTTATTACCTTGCCACCATTCAAGGACGTTGAAGGTCATATCTACATTGATATCCTCAGAGAACCGGAAAGATGGGCCTAACCTAAGTTGCCTAATGACTATATACTAGTATTTTTTTTTATTGTTTTAGAAATATAACAAAAACAAATTTCGCTTGGTTAGATGACTGTTTGAGTGAAAGGGATTGCGGTTTGAACTCTAAAGTTTTATGATTTTTCCTTTTATAATTTGAAAAATAAAAAAAAAACATGGAGGATTGGCCTGTTAGGTTACAGGTTAAGGTTTCTGTAACTAGGCACGCTGTAGTATGGGTCGCTTACTGGTAAATGGGTTGATTCTGCATCGGGTCTAGGCCTTGTCTAAGCTAAGGATCTTTATTTTGATGTTGGGTTCCGAGTTTGAGCAAGACTCGGTCCCTTGTTGAAAAGCTAGCATTCCACTTGTGTGAATTGCTGTTGCTTTACATGCAATTTCATATATGTTTGACATTATATTTGAACTATCAAAGGATTTTATCTCGAAAGTGGGAAACTCAACTCGACATTCTCGTGGAAGGAAATATTGCCCTCTTGGAGAAGGCTACCCATTGATGACCTCTAAAAAGGGTGTAGCAGTGGAGAATTGATATAATGTATCATATGAATAGTCAGACATAGATAGCTAGTAGGTTCAAAAACAGGGTTTCTTGAAGCAAAAGACTTGGAATATGTCTCCAAATCCGATTTAGCACCTTAGTTTTGCCATCGACTTTTAGGTGATAAGCAGAGCTCATTTTAAGTGTTATAAACTTCAATTTGAACAATTCCTATTAAAGCTGCTCAAAAAGATATGGGACTTGGGCAGGCTGTGTACATGAATTATCTTTCAAGTAAAAAACTCTATTGTGGTTTGGGTAGCATGCAAATGTTTCAAGGCTAAAAATTGGGCATATTAGGAAAACTGGTCTACCGTGACGAGAATACAATCATATCTGAATTAGTTGGAAGGTAAAATCCATAGATAAATCATCCCCCACAAAATCCAGATTTAGTAAGGGTTATAAAGGCTAGCACGCTACAACACTTCATGCTTGGCTTTCTAACTAATTAAATAGGATATCACAAGCTGTTGAACATTTTTCAATATGCCTTTTATATAAACTAGTGCCTAGCTAACAATAGGTTCCATACACAGTGAAATGACCTTTAATTGGGGTGGAGTGAAATTCGGTAATAGCTTAGAAGTCTTAGGAAGCTTGGTGGAAGTACCAAATGGCCTTGAAAGAACATGCGCCATTAAATCAAACAGTAAGGAGAATGTAAGGCTAGATCTTATTGTAGTGCATCAACAATGAATTTGAGAATTGGATCTATATTATTTTCCATCCATTGTTGGTTAGTCTAACCAAAGAGGGGTGATGAGTGCATTTGATATACATACTTTATATGCTTCTTATCCATGTTTTGCTTGTCTTTTAGCATTCATTTTATATATTGTAGTGCTAGTTTGGGTATCTTTGTGTTATTGTGCAGATTACCAGGTCTTGGATGATTAGAAGAAATATCGAAGAGAAATTAGCACCAAAAGAACCAAGATGCAAATAGCCAGAGTAAGCACAGCCAAAACACGGGCGTGCTCTTGAGCCGTGCAAATTATTGGACTTCAAGGAAGATTCAAAGAATGAAAACACGGTCACGGTTCCTAGAGCACAGGTGTGCTTATGAAAGCACGGTCCAAGCACGAGTGTGCTTAAGGCCGTATATTTTACTATCTGGCGAAATAGAGTTTTGATGTTGAACCCTAGATCTGGAAGGAAAGAGCACGGTTGAGAAGCACGGCTCAAGCACGCCCGTGCTTGGATCGAAAACGTCTTTTTAAGTCCCAAAGTTAGGGTTAAGGAGAGACTTCGGCTTGAAGATTTGGAGGCAACCTTCGGGTTGATATTCACCACCATCTAGAGGGAGATTAGAACAAAGAATTAGAGGCACAATTTGGAGTGCAGCTTTGTCGACGGATAGACCCTTAGAGCACTATCAGATTGTTTTTTAAGCAATAGGGAGTCAAAGGATTCTTACTTGATTATTTCTTTACTCTTTCCAATGTTGTGCGAATCTATGAGGGGATAACGTTCTCTGGTGCCCCGGATTTATGAACTTAGATGTTAATTTATAGTTGATTTACTCTTTTGCAATGATAATGAAGTTCTATTGTTTCTATGTTAAATATTATGTTACATAACTTGATGTGTATGAAGTGCCATAGTTGTGATTGCCGAAGAATAGTTGCAAAACTCAATGTGCATGATTCAGGTGGTTACAGTTGCAAAACTTGACGTATTTGATTGCCATAGACGTGACAAGACTTTGAGAGCACATATAAAATCTATAGGATGTATCTGATAATCATTGTAAGAGAGTCACTACAAGTTTCTCTAAGGGATTGATCCGGGGCGCTACTCCCTTTCACTGCTAGTTACTAGAATTACCCCATACCTTTTCATCCTCTCTATAATTATCTTGTTTTTTTTAGACTTTTAGATTAGAACATTTCACTAATCTTTGTTTAGACTAAATATTAGAAAATCAATTAGTACTAAAAGCTTGCTAGTCCCTATGGATTTGCTTACTTGATCCTATATTAGGTACATTATACTACTTCATACCACCCATACATTTGCGGATACACAAGAGGCGTATCAAGTTTTTGGCGCCATTGCCGGGGATTAGCAACTTTTAGGAACATTAGGATTCCAATAATCTAGTCATTTTTCATTATTTCTGTTTATATTTCATTTTTTTCATTCTTTTTCTTCAGTGTTGATTCTTGGTTGATTTGTTTTGCTGGCACTTTTTACTTTATTTTATTATTGCTTACTTTTATCTTTTAGATCTTTTCTTTCCTTGTTTTTTCTGATTTGTTCTTTTGCCTTGTCTGAAGGTAACTTTTTATGACCCGAGGCAGTTTATCTCCTTTGGTGAGCCCGAATCCAAATATTGAACGCATGTTGCACAAAAAATTGAGGTGACCCAACCTCAGAGATACCGGGTCAGTAGAAATTAGTATTGAAGTTGGCCAAGAAGCAATAATGGCCGGGAATCGAAAGAGTATTTCTGACTATGCACGGCCAAATCTGGAAGGGTCAGGATCAAGCATTGTTCGTTCTCTCGTTGCGGCGAACATTTTTGAGTTAAAGCCGAACTTTATTCAGATGATACAACAGATGTGCCAATTTGATGGATTTTAGGATGAGGACTTATATGTCCACGTGACAAGCCTTTTAGAGATATGTGATTCGTTTAAGGTCAACAATGTATTTGAGGATGCAGTTCGCCTTCGACTGTTCCCGTTTTCTGTGCGAGGAATGGCCAAACAGTGCTTATGTTTCTTGCCATCGGGATCCATCACGACATGGGCTCAGTTAGCTGAAAAGTTCCGCATCAGATATTTCCCTCCGACGAAGATTACCAAGCTTAGAAGCGACATTTCCTCCTACAGGCAATTGGAATTAGAAATCTTGTACGGCACTTAAGAGAGTTACAAGGATATGTTGAGGAAGTCTCTGCAGCATAGCATAGTCGAATGGATGCAGATTCAAATTTTCTACAATTAGCTAAATGTAGCAACTAAGCAGATGCTTGATGCAACAACTGGGGGATCCCTATGTAGCAAGCAACCTGATGCAGCTCACAATCTAATTGTTGAGATAGTTACTGATGGTTACCAATGAAGTTCCGAGAGGACCAAAGCTAAGATAGCTAGAATTTATGAAGTAAATGTTTAAGTGATCAAATTAAAATATCAGTTTTGCAGGGGAGTCCCTTTTCTAGCGGATCACAGTATAAGTCTAAATAACATGACAATAAACTAAAACAAGTTCAGCGACAGAATAAAAATAAAGAAAAATAGCTTGCTTGGAAAATCAAAAGGCATCACTTTCGGTGTTGGAGTCGGAGGCGGCCAGGTCGGCAGTGTCAACCCCTACATGGCGTGAAGGACCAGCTGGAGATGCTAGTGGGGGTGACAGCTGAATGCCAAGGTACTCGGCAATCCTCATCACACTCCTTGATAGCTAATGTCAATAAAAAGGAAATCTAGTAGATGGCGTGGCGTGACTAGAGGAGGTTCAAGCTTGGGGTGTCTTAGGTGATCTTTGGGTTGTAGAGGGAGAGCCTGAAGCACAGGGCCAGCAGCCTCGCAGACGCTATACTCTGTCCTATAAGCGGTGCGGGTGACACGTAGCATCCCCATCGATCGCAGCGTGTCCAGGGTAATAGGGCCGCATCCACCCACAATCCTCATCCGCTGAGTCTCTTTTAGAATGCCCATCCCCACGGACAAGCTGGGTGATGTAGGGACCCACGACGAGGACGCCGACCCGAGGGTCAGTCCTTTGATACTGGATACTAAGTGCCATCTCGTACCCCAAGTGGAGGTGGAAACCGTCCACCATGCTCAGTAGGAAGTCGAAATCCCATCGATTGACGACATCGGTGTTGTCCCCGCAACCGGGGAGTGTGGCTAAAAAGGCAGTGATATCTGAGGGGGGTAGAACGGTGAAAAGTGGCCTTGGACCGGTGGGGATTATAAGTGCAGCTAATGCTCAATCGCTGCCAGCAGTCCTCCTAAGACTCTCCGTCTGATTGGATAATCAATAGGACCTCATATATAGGAGTTCGAGTGAACTCCGCAACATAAATTCCCAATCAAGTGGAAAACTCGGTTAGACTTATCTGCTGAAGCGCACCAAATGCTTGAAACTAGACGGAATCGACGCGATGAAAACTCACCATGCCATGTCGCAGCTGGAACGTAGCGAGGACCTCCAAAGCCAACTCCCTGAAGGTCGTGTTTGGAAGACGAACAATTGCGACTAATCTTTTCAATGTAAGATGTGTATTTGGGAAGCACGACTGTGTTTTCCCCGTGCTTTTGAACCATGCATTTTGCAGTTTTTCAATAAGAAACCTACAGAGGCAAGCACGACCGTACTCATAGCACGAGTGTGTTTAGGCCGTGTTTCGTGGATATCATAATTTTTTTACTTTCTATGAAGTGCTTACCCCATGCTATGCTCAGGAAGGTCTCCATACCTCTGTTTTCCCTATTTTCACAAGTGTCTTGCTAACAATGGTTTTCAAGGCATCACCAGATGAAAAACTCATGCAAAACTCCCGAGAAACTCAAAAGGAAAGCAAAATTCAACAACCAACGCAATAATTTAATCAATAACAAAAACAACAAAACAAAACGGGAAACATGAAGAAAAGTAAAGTTCTTGGGTTGTCTCCTAAGGAATGCTTGTTTAACGTGACAAGCTTGACGTACCTGGATGCTCCTTATGGGGGTTCATGAAAACGAATCCACCCATGGCCTCTTGCAACATAATTACGAGAATATGGTGTTATTGATTCAATCAGATTTATCTCACCGAGACTCGAAGAAGTGGATTGACTCGGAGGTTCAGGTGAGGCAGGTGGCTTGCTTCTCAACATGGCGACTTTCTTCCACCATTTTCTGGCCCGAGAAGGTTTCCCCTTAGAGGGTGTTCGGGCTGGATCAATTTTAGGTGGCATGCCTTGATGGAGATCTTCTTTCATGGGTGCAACTAGCTCATCCAAAGGAGCATCCTCCAACAATTCTGAAAGTTCATCTTTCATCAAAGTATCCTGCACACAATCAACAACAATATCATCAACAACATCAACATAGTAACAAGCATCATCAAAATCCTTGGAATGTCACATTGTGTCATAAAGCTTGAATGTCACATCCTCGCCCCTTACTCGCAGAACCAATCGGTCGTCCTTGACATTGATCAAGGCTTGAGAAGTTACTAAGAGCGGCTGCCTAAGAATTAGAGGCACCTCCACCTTGTCCTCCAAGTCAAGAATGACGAAATCAACTGGGAAAATGAACTTGTCCACTTTCACCAAGATTGATACTTGCCAACAAGATTGATACTTGCCCCAAGATCAGCGAGAGTTTTTCTCGCCAACAAGCCCCCCAATAGTGCACAGGATAATGAATCCCCCGGGGTTTTTCTCCTTCTTTGGGAGTTTGTTGGTGAGGATAACTGTTGACTTTTCTTCCAACTTCCTCTTGTTTGAGGAACTTCGCATATCTCGGCATTTGAGCGAGGGCTTCTACAAAAGGAATGTTGATATGCAAAGTCTTGAACATCTCCAAGAATTTCTTGAACTGCTCATCATGCTGATCTTTCATGACCTTGGCGGGGTAAGATAATTTTGCTTGCTATTCGGGCAACGAGTTCTTACCCTTACCTCCATCCTTAGTTTCTTCTTCAACCTCCACAACTGTCAGTTTCTGCCCTGGAATTCCTGCAGATTTCTTTTCAGCCCCATTTTCCTTGTCTTGCACTTGAAGAGAAACTAACTCCTTACCACTCCTCAAAGGCACGGCCTTAAGAGATTCCCTAGGGTTGACTTCGGCGTTACTTGGGAGTGAACCTTGAGGCCGTTCAATCAGAATTTTAGCGATTTGTGCCACTTTATACTCTAAATTCTGAAGAGATGCGTGTTGATTTCTCAACATCTCTTCATGACCCGTGAGGCGAACATCATTTGCTTGTATATACCTGACAAGAAGTGTCTCAAGTGAAGGTCTTTTTCCTTCTTAAGGAGGTGGCTGAGGAAATTGAGGCTGTGGTTATGATAGTGGGGTTGTCCTTATGTTGGTTAGCTCCATGAAAAGTAAGAATGATTCCGCCAACCAAGATTGTAGGTGCCACTGTACAAGTTGTTTTGGTACCGGTTGTTCGGACCAACAAAATCCACCTGTTCTGCTTGTTTGGTACTCAAATCAGTGGAGGAACTACTCTGACCAAGCTGTGGCCCCCATGCCTCACAAGCCATGATTGAGGCTTGTGTCGGCATCTGCAAAGTGTCCAACCTTTTGGTGATCACTTCAACTTGTGCTACCAAAGTAGTGAGGACATCTACTTCATAAATTCTGGTTGCCTTAGCTGGTTCATTCTTCTCGGAACTTCATTGGTAACCATTAGTAGCCATCTTATCAATTAGATTCTGTGCTGCATCAGGTTGTTTGCTACATAGGGATTCCCCAGCTGCTGCATCAAGTATATGCTTAGTTCCTACATTTAGCTAATTGTAGAAAATCTAAATCTGCATCCATTCAACTATGCTATCCTGTGGACACTTTCTCAACATATCCTTCCAAGTGTCGTACAAGGTTTCTAATTCCAATTGCTTGTAGGAGGAAATGTCGCTTCTAAGCTTGGTTATTTTTGCTGGAGGAAAAATCTCGTGAGGAACTTTTCAGCAAACTGAGCCCATATCGTGATAGATCCCGATCACAAGGAACTTAGTCATTGTTTGGTCCTTCCTCGCACATAAAACAGGAACAGTCGAAGGCGAACTGCATCCTCAAACACATTGTTGGCCTTGAATGTATCACATATCTCTAAAAGGCTTGTCACGTGGGCATATGGGTCATCATCCTGAAATCCATCGAGTTGGCACATTTGTTGTACCATTTGAATAAAGTTCGGCTTTAACTCAAAATTGTTCGCCGCAGCGGGAGGACAAACAATGCTTGATCTTGACCCTTATGATTTGGCCGTGCACGGTTAGAAATACTCCTTTGATTCCCGGCCATTATTGCTTCTTTGTCAACTTCGATACTAATTTCTATTGACCCGGTATCTCTGAGGTTGACTTGCCTCAATCTTCCGTGCAACGTGCGTTCGATGTCTGGATCGGGGCTCGCCAAAGGAGATGAACTGTCTCTGGTCATACAAAGTTGCCTTTAAACAAGGCAAAAAAACGGATTAGAAAAAAACAAGGAAACAAAATATCAAAAAAATAGAAGTAAGCACTAATAATAAAATAAAATAAAAAGTGCCAGCAAAACAAATCAACCAAGAATCAACACAGCTGAAAAAATGAAATATAAACAGAAATAATGAAAATAACTAGATTATTGGAATGGTAATATTCCTAAAATTTGCTCATCCCCGGCAACGGCGCCAAAAACTTTATATGTCCCTTGCGTATCCGTAAGTGTACGGATGGTATGAAGTAGTATAATGTACCCAATATAGGATCGATTAGGTGAATCCACAGGGAGTAGTAAGCTTCCAGTACTAATCGATTTGCTAATATCTAGTCTAAACAAAGTTTGGTTAAATGTTCTAATCTAAAACTCTAAAAGAGAAGAAGAGAAATGTAGAGAGGATGAAAAGGTATGGGGTAATTCTAGCAAGTAGCAATGAAAGGGAGTAGCGCCCCGAATCAATCCCTTAGAGAAATTTGTAGTGACTTTTCTACAATGATTATCAAGTACATCCTATAGATTTTATATGTGCTCTCAAAATCTTGTCACATCTATGACAATCAAATACGTCAAGTTTTGTAACTGTAACCATTGGAATCATGCACATCGAGTTTTGCAACTACCCTTCGGCAATCACAATAATGGCATTCAACACGTTTAATTTTACAATCACAGTTACGCAATTCATGCACATCTAGTTATGTACACAATATTTAACATAGAAACAATAGAACTCCATAATCATTGTAAGAGAGTAAATCTACTCCAAATTAACATCTAAGTTCATAAATCCGGGGCACCAGAGAACGATATCCCCTCATAAATTCACATAACATTGGAAAGAGTAAAGAAACAATCAAGTAAGAATTTATTGACTCCTTATTGCTTTTCAATCAATCTGATTGTGCTCCAAGGGTCTATCCGTCGGCAAAGCTCCACTCCAAATCGTGTCTCTAAATCGTTGCTCTAATCCTCCTCTGGATGGTGGTGAAGATCGGTCCAAAGGAAACCTCCAAATCTCCAAGCCGAAATCCCCTCATAACCTTAGCTTTGGGACTTGGAAGAGGCGTTCTCAACCCAAGCATGGGCGTGCTTGGGCCTTGTTTCTCAACGGTGCTCTTTGTTGTCTGGATGTAGGGTTCAACATCAAAACGTTTTTTCGCCAGTCTATAAATGCACGGCGCAGAGCACACCTGTGCTGTGGGAATCGTGACCATGCTTTGCATTCTTTGAATAATTCTTGAAGTTCAGTAATCTGCAAGGCTCAAAAGCACGCCCGTGCTTAGGCTGTGCTTACCCTGGTTGTTTGTAACTTAGTTCTTTTGGTGCTAATTTTGCTCCAATATTTCTTCTAATCACCCAAGACCTGCTAATTTGCACAAGAACGCAAAAATACCCAAAGTAGTACTAAAATATATAAAACGAATGTTAAAAGACAAGCAAAACATGGATAAGAAGTATATAAAATATGTATATAAAATGCACTCATAAAGGAGAACTAAGGATAATAAGTTCTTTATCATCGTTTATGTGAGAGAGTGTTTGTTGCATTATTGGAACATCCTGTCTTGTACACTACTACAAAAGTCATATCCTAATAGCTTTGCCTCCTAGTTACATTGACCCGTGTCATTATTATTTTTATTATTTTTATTTTATGTGAAGAGCATACCAAAGACTGCATTGATCAAGTTATGATTACCAGGCAAAGTCACCAGTGTTGTATTACCCAAACTAGAACCATCAATTCATTCTCATAAGCAGATTCGGCTGAGGATTGCTCGGATAATATCTTGTTGAGTATGCTAGTGGGTGCCCTTCCTACATTAACACCACACCAAGGCCTTTGCCGGAGGTGTCATTTTCGATGACAAACTCCTTGGAAAAAGGCATACCTAGTAATGGAGCTAATATGCAGGTTTGTTGAAGCTCGTGAAAGGCATGCTTGGTTGCTTTAGTTCTCTTAAATAGAGCTTTGACGTATTTCTTGAGAAAGATTGTCTACAGTTAGGTAATACAACCCTAATTCTTGATAAAGCGTCGATAGTAGCCAGTTAACCCTAGAAATCCCCAAACAAGTCTTATAGAGCATGGACTAGGCCAAACAAAGTACTACCGGTGCCTTGGTAAGATCCAATTGGCTACATCTAAGGTAGAGATCAAGCGACCCAAGTATTCCATCTTTGTTCTTCCATCTACCATTTCTTTGTATGTGCCTTAAGTAGATTGTCATGCAACACCTGCAATTGGTTGTTCCATGATGAACTATTTATCTAGTGTTGTTAAAAAATGAACAAATTGTTGGTGGTAGGACAAAAAAATCATCTATAGGAGCATTTGCAAGGCTTGTGGACCCCATCTCAAGGGAGTTTTTTCCCTTTCTCTTCCCTAGCAAAATGATGTGTACCACAAGCGTACGGATCGTTCAAGTAGTATAAAATATATCATTCCCACAATGACTGTTGTTGAGTATCAGTCTCTTGCAACTATAGGTTATCTAGACGGATCGTGAACAAGAGTAACAAAAACTAAAACTCATAGAAACTATTAAATTGTGGCTAATGCAAGAAAGGGAAACTTTAGAGTTCAAAAGCTCCTAGGATTAGGGTTTCACCACAGTGGTAATCAAAAGATCATGTATTAACTTTTTTTCCATTATGCTTAATAGTTTGAAGGTGATTTATCCTAAGGTACTCGTTTCTTTGCAGAATATAGCAAGGTATCTAATTTAGAATAACCCTTATTTTTGTGGTAGTTGAATCTAATTAGATCTTTTAAGTTTTGTGATAATCGTTAATCCTCATGAAATCCTAGTTTAGGGTTTTAGGCTTAATTCTATGGTTGCCATCCTTTTTTTGGTGTCTAATATCAGGCAAATGTGGGATCCTTCACATTCATAAGCATTAAAGTATTAAAAAATTAAATCAAATAGAACTTAAACATTAAAGCAAAGTCAAATAGAACTTTTTGTAAAAGATAAATCCATGACTCATGTTCGAATTACAATCTATAATATTCAAAATAAGCGTTGGGCAAACAAGTATAATAGAAAGGAAAAGAAGAAAGTCTAAATCCTTCACAAAAATGTTGTCGGCTTGCTTGTCGATTGATGAGAGCTCTTCTTGATATTTTTTCTAACCCTTTCTGGCTTCTTCTTCAATCCTTCAAGTCTTAGAGAAAATCGTTTCTTCTTACTCTTCTTATCGTGACATCCTCTCCCTTCAAAAGAAATCTCATGTTGGCCTTGTATAGAGGAGGGTTAAATTAAGGTTAAGGTGGCTGCAAAGATCTATAGTCATAGGTAGCACGGGTGGATCATGCATCTTTTAGGGTTTGAGTGGTTTGAATTTCTACACTACGATCCATGGGTGTGGTAACTTTCACGGGTCACCCACATTTCTTGCTCGATCTTGTTTGTATTCTTTCATCATTCAGTAGTTTTTCTCTTTTCTTTCTCTTTGAATAATGGCCAAACTTAACCTATCTGCATGAAAACAATTGAATGGCAGTAACTTGACCTAAAAGAGTAAATTTTATTTAAAAATATGGAGAAACAAGCATAATCAATTGGTAAATGAAACTTACATTTATTAAAATATACTATAAATTTAGAACTTGTCACAAACCCATGCCCCTCCCTTGCCCGGCTTGTTTCTTCTCCACCTTCTCCTCTGCACCATTTAACATTGAGTTTTCCTCACCAACCCTTTCCCCCACTCTTTTTTTGTCTTTTGTTTTTGTCCAAATCCTATACCTTCATCCTCCCTATTTCTTTCAGCCCTATGCCTGCAGCCTTTTATACATGGTGCCAAGCTGAGCTAGGTCAGCTTCCTGAAAAAATCCTGGTCATGGTGGCCAAAGCCTCCTTTCCCAGCTAGAATGCCATTCTTATACCCTTTTATTCTAGGTATGGCCTCTTCAACCATCAGTCTTCTTCTTATCTTCTTCTATATAATGTTATGGCTAGAGAAGAAATGGCCTTGATACCTCTGTAAATGTTTTAAGTATTGTTGTTTTATTAGCCTAACTGCTTGTAATTAGATTATTCTCTTCTTCATTCTAAGATTTTATTCTCTGTGGGATATTGTGCCTTGTCCTTCAATTGTTTCTCCTATCGGGTGTTAGTGGGTGTTCATTTTTAAATTGAAACCTGATGGTACCATTGATCGATATAAAGGCTAGACTTGTTGCCTTGGGGAATTGCCTGCAGTATGGCTTTGACTACACACAGACTTGTGCTCCTATAGCTAAAATTCCCACTGTCAGGCTTATGATTGCTTTGGCTGCTGCTAAAGACTGGTCTCTTCTACAATGGATGTGAAAAATGCGTTTTTGCATGGTAACTTGTGGGAAAATGTATTTATAAAACCCCTTAAGGGCTTGGAGGATGTTCCCCTTAACTTTGTTTGTAAGTTACGCGGGTCTCTCTGTGGTCTCAAGCAGGCTCCAAGAGCATGGTTTGACAAGTTACACACCACTCTTTTGGAAATCAATTTTCGCCAAAGCAAACAGGATCATTCTCTTTTTTATCAGGTGTCTCGGGCAGGTTTGGTTTTCTAGTTGGTTTATGTGGATAATATTATGATTACTGGCAATGACTCTAGCTTGATCTCACATCTCTACTCCACTTTGCACTCGTTGTTCCAAAAGAAAGACCTTGGCTCTTTAAGTCGCTTCTTGGGACTTGAGGTCAACAGGACTTCAAAAGGTATCTATGTATATCAACACAAATATATTCGGGATCTCATCTCTCTAGCTAGCATACTTGGCCGAATATTGCTTTTGTTGTTAATCTATGTAGTCAGTTTATGGCTTATCCCACTGATGCACATCTTCATGCTGTTTATCGGATTATTCGTTACTTAAAATGATGCCCTACATGGGGTTTATTATATCCTGCTAATCAACCACATATATTGATGGCCTTCTCTGATGGTTATTGGGGTGGATGCTCCGACTCCAGGAAGTCTACCTCTGGCTAGTGTGTTTTTTTAGGCTCTAGCCTTATATTTCGGAAGTGCAAGAAGCAGTACAAAGTTTCTAAGTCCTTTACCAAAACTTAATAGAGGGCTGTAACTGATGTTTGTTCAGAAAAAAGCAGTACAAAGTTTCTAAGTCCTCTACCAAAACTTAATAGAGGGCTGTAACTGATGTTTGTTCAGAAATTGTATGGTTCTACAATTTACTTCAATAAATTCATCTTCCAATTCCCAGGTCTATTCCTTTGTTTGCTGACATCACAAGTGCCATCAAGCTTGCTAAGAATCCAGTTTTTCATGCCAAGACCAAACACATTGAGATTGATGTGCACTATATCAGAGATCTCTATGTTGAGGATCTTATTTCTCGACCATACTTGTGCAGTGAAAATCAGCTTGCTAACATCTTGACTAAGCCTCTACTGTCTACTAGACATCGGGTTTTAGTTGACAAATTGATGCTCCATGACGGATCGCATCAATTTGCGGGGGAGTGTTAGTGAGAAGAGACCTTATGCAGAAACGTCTTTTTATTGCTTTATTTCTGTAACTTACAGCCGATGGCAAACTTGTAAATATTTGTAACTTAAACATATATATAAGAGAGGTAGGAAACCCTAGAGGGGGATGACTGGTTACTCAATTCTCTGTGGCACGAGTTTCTCTTTTCTTGGAAAAGTTCTTCCTATACAATAACCATCAATTCAAAGCTCAATTCATATCAACATTTTATACATTTTTCAACGACATCACATGATATCAAAGCATGGGATGTATAAAAGTAGATTATAAATCCCAAATCGGATAATTGGTATTTGAAAATTTAAGACCGTATCTCTTATTCTATTAGCTTAAACTTTTCGATTGAATCGGGTTCAAGGAATATTTTTGGTTTGCATGTAATATGCAATCTTGGGTCACTTTCAGAGTAATAGGTCGACATGAATGATTGAGTGTTAAGGTCATTTTCTACTAATTAGGTCTAATTGAACACAGAAGCCTGGCATGGCTGTCACTGGGACTCCCAATTTCCTGATGAGGGTATGAGGAACAAAATAGTGGAAAGCCCCAGTTTCAATTAAAATAACAATGGGCTGCCGTCTGAGTAGAATTTTGGGTTATTGTATTTCTCGTTAACTTTAAAGTTTTTGTATTTGTTAAATCTGATACCAGCTGAGGATATAAAGTGGCCAACTGTCTCTAGGAGAAGTATGGCTTACCATTCCCTTTCCTCAGCTTCCCGAGCCTCAAGATCAGCCAAGTTGATGCTATTGTCTTCTGCTGTTATAATCGAAGTTTGAAGCTTCCAGTTTGGGCACTCATGTAAAGGCAAGTATGGTTGGTGACAATGGAAGCAGAGACCTTTGTTGTAAAGCTCATTCCGTTCCTGGTTTGTCAAGCCACCTTGTATCATTGTGTGAATGAGTAAGTAGAGCAGTTTGAGTTTCTAGTCACTGCAAATGGTCGCTAGTGTCTCTTGGTTGATGGCACAAATCAATGGCTCAAATTTACTGTTAGGGTGTGTGGCGTGCAGTGCTGCAAGGGACAACTAGACTAATGTTGCGGTAGAGTTGGGTATTCTACTACTATTACGGCAAGAATTAAATCTATTGCTATTATTGCTGAAAGTAAATTTATTTCTAATATATGTTCCATGGATTATTGCCGTGGCGAAACCCAAGGGAACTAGTATTAATATTACTTACAAGAATTAAATCTACTTCTTAAAGTAAAATTAAATCTACTGCTACTGTAATAAAATCTACAAGATAAGACTTCATAATTTAGAAGCTCCTTACTCAGTTTTCAGGAGGGTCCTGGTGGATTAATCCTTGTCTCTTTCTTTCCAAATACCATAAATAAAATTATTAAAAATAAAAGTTATATTATAGATATGACAATCTTATTAGGGAAAAGCCTAGAAAAATTTGATACTATTACCCCCCAGGGAATTACCTTTTTAAACAACCCCTTACAACCATTTACAGCAGAGTTGCTTGAGAGGCGTGGCGGTAGTCCCCCATGTTGTACAACATGCCAAGATATCTGATTACTGTAGTCTTTCTTTTTTCTAAGTTTTTGCTAAGATTCCAATCTAATCCATTAAATTTTAATGGATTTGCTGCCATGGGTTGTATCATTGTAATTCCTTTACTACCCATTGCACTAATTATTCCTTTAATATCTAGTTTATATCTAGTTGTGCTATTATCTGTTAATTTCCCTATGAACCCAATATTTACTAAAAGGTTACTTTTCTTTTTCAAGTCTTCATATCCCTTAGCTTGAATTCCAATCTGAATTAAATCTAAGTCCTTAACACTAACCGTGAAATTAGGGCTACAATAAACTATTCCAGAATTACTGCTCATATTAACTTCTATAGTAGATATTTCTATAATATATCTACAATAAGAATTATTATATCTACAATTAGAATTATTATATAATATATTAAAAGAAATTATATAACAAAATAGACCCTCCCTTTTTTGTTTGGTATCAGAAAAATTAAGGCTTAATTCACAAGGAAATAACAAGAAAAGTTTTAATAGCAATATTAGATAAAGGATGGCAAACTGATGTTAAGAATGCTTTAATATCTGCTATAAAAGTTATTATGAGCAGTTATTCTGGAATATTTTATTGTAGCTCTAATTTCACAGTTAGTGTTAAGGACTTAGATTTAATTCAGATTGGAATTCAAGCTAGGGGATATGAAGACTTGAAAAAGAATGGTAACCTTTTAGTAAATATTGGGTTCATAGGTAAATTAACATATAATAGCACAACTAGGTATAAATTAGATATTAAAGGAATAATTAGTGCAATGGGTAGTAAAGGAATTAAAATGATACAACCCATGGCAGCAGATCCATTAAAATTTAATGGATTAGATTGGAATCTTAGCAAAAGCTTAGCAAAAGGAAAGTCTATAGTACCAGAAGCATCTTTTATTTATAAAGATAGGAAAAAACAATTATAATATTAGATTTAGTGATTATAAAGAATTTACAAATGATTATAAGGATTCGATCTTAGAAACAGATTTTGAAAGTCTAGATGGTTAGAATACCAGAAAAAACTGTTATTATAGGAAAAGGAATAGATTTAACGAGAGATGAGATTCTTAGGTTAGAAATAGAAATGATAGAGAAAGGACATCTTTTAGAAACTAATAGGTCGGAATATAATGATAATAGAGAATTAATAGTTATTTATGAAGAAAAACAATTAGAACTCATGGAACATGGGATAAACAATCCAACAACCACCCAATCTACAGGAAGTAGTAACCCATTATATGGAACTTCAGTATCGGCACAAAGTAGACAACCTAGTAGAATCCCTTATAATGAATATAATACAGAACATGATATAAATGATAGAAATAGACCTAAAGGGAAAAGATTAGAATTAGAGACAGTGGATAAACGGCTATTAATAGATGATAAACGAATTTTAAACTTGACAGCTCATGATCCTAAGAAATGGACTACTTTAGTAGAAATTTGGAGTCAATTGCTTTGTAGAAAGTATGATGAATTAGATTATAATAAAACACCTGTTGAAATGTGTAGCTATTTAGAAAAATTCCTAGGAGAAACTGTTAGAGTAGTATGGGAATCCTATAAAGTAAACTTTCCGCAAGACTTTGCTAGAGATTTAGAATTTGGAGAAAACCTTTATAATTTTGTAAACAAAATTAGATTATTACTTGTAAGAGATTCACCTAATGCAAATTATGGTAAACAACAAATAGAAGCAATTAGAAAGTTAGAACAGATACAAATAAAAAATTGGACTTTCATAAAACCATTTTTATTAGATTTTATGTATTATAGTTGTATAGCAGGATGTTTTTATGATAAAATAATAGGAGATAAATTATTTATGAAACTCCCCGATCCACTAGGAACCGTTATCCATAAAAAATATAGAGAATTACAAATACTACCTTAGCTCGACAATATTTCGACAAGAATAAAATTTGTAGTAGAACAATTAGTAGAAAAATGTACCGAATACAAATAGCTAAACAATTTAAAGGGAAAGGAGAATATATTTTCTGTAGGAATATATATACACCTCAGAGATATGATAAGAAAGATAACTATAAAAGGAAAATTGGAAAATTTCCTCCAAAGAAAAGATATTACTTAAAAAGTAGTTCCCGGAAGTCTTATCTAAATAGAGACAAACATGTAAGGAAATTCAATAGAAATAGAGATTATAAAAATAAACTTAGTTGTTTCACATGTGATAGTTCAAATCATTTAGTAAGAGATTGCACAAAAAGAAATAATTATCATAATAAAGAATCTGTTTTAATAGATTGTGTAAATGAAGATTTATTATGTATAGATGCGTATGTAAGTGATACAGAAAGTATGTACAACATAGTAAGCTATATAGGTCCAGATAGTACTGAAAATAGATATAGTGATTCAGATGATAATGAATTTGTTGGAGAAATTTTAGAATCCAATAGAAAATATAAAGACTGGCAACATAATGATATTAACTAGTTAGATATATTAGAAGCTAAGCAAATTTATAATGAGGAGGAAAGCTCCTGCATATAGGAGAGGTAGATATCATAAGATTAGTATGTCAGAACCAGAGGAAAATCTTAAAGAAACAAAATTGTTAGAATATATGTTTGTAAAATTCAAAGATATAATTAAAAACTGCAACAATATTAAAATCTTTAGAGGTTTAATTTTAGATAGATTAAGTGATGACCTTGATTGTATCAGAAAGCATCAGAAAAAAGTCACTGTAGAAAATATTAGTCCCATAGATCCATTAGACTTCCTTCTTTCTGAAGCAGAATTAGATAATTTTGAAGCGAACTTACAAGAATACCATGAACTATTTGTTATAGCTGAATAAGGATTGTGTTCATAATTGGATAAAAAATAGTGGCAGTAGTGATAAGCCATGCTTATCATGTAATCTTTATCCTTCTTTAAAATTCAGCTATAGATGTAATATTTGTCTAAATGAATCATGTAAATTTTGTTTAATAGATAGTAATCAACTCCCTCCTGAATCTTCTTCTGCACCAGAAATAAAGAGGATTAATAGATATGAAACATTAGAATTACGAATCATTTATTTAGAAAATTTGATCCAATTACTAAGTGAAAGGATAAAAAATTTAGAAAATGGAACTAGATAGATCCATATTATTAAACCATCCTGATATTTGTATAGAAGTTAAGAAGGTTTACCAAAAAATATATGAAAATATTGATACTTGGAAACATATACAAATCAAAGGGGAAATAAATACATTAGAATTACCAATAGAAAAATTAGAAAGAAGATTAGATAATTTAGAAGAATTTAAGCCGGAAGAACCCTTAGAAGAAGTCCTTGGAGAACAACAGCCTTCTTTACTCACCAGTATAAGAATACCTTGTCATATACAAATAGGAGATTGAAAATTAGAAATAGATGGGTTAATAGATACAGGCTGCTCAAATACTATCTTAGATGAAAAATTAGTTCCTCCAGCCTATATTAAAACTTTACCTACCAATAGACAATATAGTGTTGAACAAATGGATGGTAATCTTTTTACTTACACTAAGCAGCTTGCTCCTTGTAAAATTAGTTTCCTTACAAATAAAAATACATATACTAATTATACTTCCCTTACCAATATGATTAGTTGAAGAGATTTTAATCTTCGAAAAACAAAATTTATTATAGGACTAAATGTTATACTTGGCTCATTCCAAGGATGTATTATTACCCCCCAGGGAATTACCTTTTTAAACAACCCCTTACTACCATTTACATCAAAGTTGCTTGAGAAGTGTGGTGGTAGTCCCCCATGTTGTAGAACATGCCAAGAAAAGCCAGTAGATAAAGTAGAATATAATTTGGTACAATTTAGTACCTGCGATTTGATGAAATCTTATTAGAACCCCCTTTACAACAATTTCTAGATCCAGAGTACCTCTATAATTTAATTTCTTCAGGAAATTTAGAAATAGATGATATTTTGAGTGAATTAGAAAAAGAAGAAATTATAATAGAAAATCTGACTAAGCACTATGAAAGAAATAAGATACTATGTAAAATAGAAGTAAAAGACCCTGAATTTAGAATACATAATAAAAAGATAGAATCTACTAATGAACATATAAATGATTATAAAATGCATATAGAAGAGTTATTAAAGTTATGAGTAATAAGAAGAAGTACCAGTAGACATAGAAGCCCTGCTCGCATAGTTAATAAACACAGTGAACAAGTAAGAGATAAAAGTAGAATGGTAATTGATTATAGAAGATTAAATGATAACACAATAGATGATGCTTATAATATTCTTGACAAATCAAAATTAATTAATAGTATTCAAGAAAGTAAGGTATTTAGTAAGTTTGACTGTAAGTCTGGATTTTGGCAGAATGAGATGGATCCTCAAAGCATAGAATGGACAGCTTTCACCTGTCCCTTAGGACATTTTGAATGGCTTGTAATGCCTTTTAGTTTAAAAAATGCACCTAGTATATTCCAAAGAAAAATGGATAATATTTTTGGAAAATATAGAGATTTTACTCGTGTCTATATAGCTGATATCTTAGTACATAGTAGAACGAAAACTGAACATATCAGTCACCTTAAGTTAGTTCTTAGTGAATTTCTGAAAAATGGGATAGTAATTAGCAGCATAAAGACCCAATTTTTCAGAACTAATATAGAGTTCTTGAGAGTAGAAATAGGTAACGGTAAAATTTAATTGCAACCCCATATAACTAAAAAGATTCTAGAAACCCCAAATATTGATAATATAAAAAGTTTTCAACAGTTTTTAGGATTAGTAAATTATGCCAGGCCTTTCATTAAAAATTTAGGGAAATTAGTAAGACCACTTTATAGTAAGATCACCCTTATAGGTGTAAAGAAATTTAATCAAGAAGATTATAAACAGATAGAAAGAGTTAAAAAAGAAGCAAAAAAACTTGCCAGATCTAAAACTCCCCTTAGATCGTGATTACTTGATATTAGAAACTGATGGTTGTGAGTTAGGATGGGGAGCTGTTCTTAAATCCAAATCAAATAAGTATGCACCAAAAAGCAAAGAGCTAATCTGCAGACATAGTAGTGGAAAATATAAAGTAACAGGTTTAATACACAGCATAGATCAAGCGGTAATGGCAGTAGGATATGCTTTGGATAGTTTTAGGTTATTCTTAATTAATAAAAAGGAAATATTAGTTAGGACAGACTGTGAAGCAATAGTAAAATTTTTTTAAAATAAAAATAGCAAAAGGATTAGTCAGAGACGATGGTTAGCTTTTAAGGATCGGATATTAAACGGAAATTATAAGGTACAGTTTGAACACATCAAAGGTAAAGATAATAGCTTAGCAGATAGACTTTCTAGATGTTTATTTCTTGAACAAGTTGTTGAAAACCCTCTTAGAATTATGAGATTTTCTATTAATAATATTTTATTATTTTGTAGATTGGAAAAACACAGAAGAAAGTTAGCAGTCTACCAGTAAACCTAAACACTGAACTTCCTATATATCCTCTTCGTTCATCTTTATTTTTTAACCTACCACTAAATCTCATGCTAGATCCATTAGAGCGAAACTTTATTGATAATATTTGGGCCAATAACAGAAATCCATCATTTCCAAAAATTCTCACTCAGAAGTGTGTCTGCCTTCATTCCAAAAACCTGAAAACACAGCTGAATGACCCCAACTTGCGACCTAGATCCCTTGATGCATTTCTGGAACTACAGCAAACAAATCAAATTCTTTCTGGGGAGGTAAGAGATTTGCAACAAAAAATTGAAAAAATCCAAAAAGAATTAGAAAAAGAGAAGAAAGAAAAAAGAAATTTTAAAAGAAGGATGGATAAAAGAATTTGAAGAAAAAGAAAAAGGTTATGAAAGATTCCCAAAAAAATTAAATCTAGTCAATAGCATAATAAAGGGAATAGTTTACTCAGGAAAATGGGCAAAAATTGATAAACTTGGTAGAGCTTCTAGAACAAACGGCTTTCTCAGCTCACCTCAACAAAGAAGGAGTTAGTTTCTGCCTAACCAAGTTTCAAGGAAACCATCGTTCTAACGTTCAGACATGCATATGCAAAGAAGGATTTTCCATTATATAGGCCACAATAAATTTTTCGGAATGGGCACAGTTTACTATTGGGAATATCACAGTTACCCTAGACTTGCTTTTTGAGCATGGATTGTTAAGAAAAGTCTTAATTACTTAACAAAGCCAGTTGAGATTTTTGAATAATTTCCCATGGAAATTAACTCACATGGTTCAAAAGTTAATGGAAGCTCATGGAACATATTATGTGGTCTTAGAAATAATGAGTATTCCTACCAGCTTTCAAAGGTTATTCTGTCGTTGCACAACATTACATTAAAATAGATATTGTCGGATACGGCAAACCAAGGTTATTCAAATGGAATGAAGAATTGTTTGTCTCTCATCACATAAATATTCCAACTGAAGAAAGGATCAGACGGTGGAGAGCATATTCTTTGAACTTAGTGACATAAAGATATCAAGCATGTTACCTTGTGGCAGAAGAAACTAATCTAAAGATTTATGCCCCTTGTAGTACCATATACTATAAGTCACCGATGCAAAGAACAGTTGTGACTGACCCTGAATTAACTGAACATATGAAGGTCAGTAAGGCTATGTGGCTTGAAGTTACGGTCGGAGATGATAAAATACAAGAAGACCTCTCGTCGAATGCATCTTCCTTCAAGCCGCGGAAATCATAAAAGTCTTATTGTATTTTATCATCTCCGACCGTAACTTCAAACCACATAGCCTTACTGACCTTCGTATGTTCAGTTAATTCAGGGTCAGTCACAACTGTTCTTTGCATCGGTGACTTATAGTATATGGTACTACAAGGGGCATAAATCTTTAGATTAGTTTCTTCTGCCGCAAGGTAACATGCTTGATATCTTTATGTCACTAAGTTCAAAGAATATGCTCTCCACCGTCTGATCCTTTCTTCAGTTGGAATATTTATGTGATGAGAGACAAACAATTCTTCATTCCATTTGAATAACCTTGGTTTGCCGTATCCGACAATATCTATTTTAATGTAATGTTGTGCAACGACAGAATAACCTTTGAAAGCTGGTAGGAATACTCATTATTTCTAAGACCACATAATATGTTCCATGAGCTTCCATTAACTTTTGAACCATGTGAGTTAATTTCCATGGGAAATTATTCAAAAATCTCAACTGGCTTTGTTAAGTAATTAAGACTTTTCTTAACAATCCATGCTCAAAAAGCAAGTCTAGGGTAACTGTGATATTCCCAATAGTAAACTGTGCCCATTCCGAAAAATTTATTGTGGCCTATATAATGGAAAATCCTTCTTTGCATATGCATGTCTGAACGTTAGAACGATGGTTTCCTTGAAACTTGGTTAGGCAGAAACTAACTCCTCCTTTGTTGAGGTGAGCTGAGAAAGCCGTTTGTTCTAGAAGCTCTACCAAGTTTATCAATTTTTGCCCATTTTCCTGAGTAAACTATTCCCTTTATTATGCTATTGACTAGATTTAATTTTTTTGGGAATCTTTCATAACCTTTTTCTTTTTCTTCAAATTCTTTTATCCATCCTTCTTTTAAAATTTCTTTTTTCTTTCTTCTCTTTTTCTAATTCTTTTTGGATTTTTTCAATTTTTTGATTTGTTTGCTGTAGTTCCAAAAATGCATCAAGGGATCTAGGTCGCAAGTTGGGGTCATTCAGCTGTGTTTTCAGGTTTTTGGAATGAAGGCAGTCACACTTCTGAGTGAGAATTTTTGGAAATGATGGATTTCTGTTATTGGCCCAAATATTATCAATAAAGTTTCGCTCTAATGGATCTAGCATGAGATTTAGTGGTAGGTTAAAAAATAAAGATGAACCAAGAGGATATATAAGAAGTTCAGTGTGAGGATATATAAGAAGTTCAGTGTTTAGGTTTACTGGTAGACTGCTAACTTTCTTCTGAGCTTTTTCCATCTACAAAATAGTAAAATGTTATTAATAGAAAATCTCATAATTTTAAGGAGGCTTTTCAACAACTTGTTCAAAAAATTGCCCATTTTTGAAAGCAGGAGGAATACTCATTAGAAAGTCTGAACGTTAGCAGATAGACTTTCTAGACGTTTAAGGCAAGGCTAACATAAAGCTCATCCCTGATTTTTTTTGGCGGTGGCTGACTAGAGTGCAGACCAGCTCCATTTCCAAAATAAGACGTACATCTTGATGGTGGAGGTTTGTCAAGGGTGCAACCAACTGGTTGAAGGGGCGGTCTGTGTGTCTCCTGTCATATTGCTAGATAAGCTTGGTGGTTGACATTCTCCATGTCAGTTGCAGTTTTCATTGCTGGAGCCAGTGGCACTAATGAAGGGCATGGCCTACCATGCTTATTCGGCCAGAGTCACTTTCTGATATTCCTCTGTTTGATTGGCCTCAAAGAATTTCTATTCTCTTGCTATCCAGCCAATTGGGTCAGATTTATCATAGGTGGGGATTCAATTTTCTAATGCAAGTGGTCATAGCAGTAGAAAGCAAAGGAATTAGAGGTCGTTACTTTCAATGGTGCAGTGGGAGTATTAAACAAGATGAGAGATATCTGCTCTGGTTCGTCCACAATAATTGCTTTTCCTTGAGCAGGACCAGCAAGACTGGTCATCATAGCCTCTAAACATGAGAAACACTCATCGAATTGTCTGTCCATTGCCTTGCTGATTTCAGTATGTTGGTTCTCTAATTCTTCCTCAATCACAGCAACCATTCTCTCCAATAATTAAGTACTAAAAGTTGTTTCAATATGTTTTGAGGATTAAGGAGGATTAAGATGTTTAATCCACCCTTTACTTTCCTTCAAAGCACCCTCTAAAGGCTGAACAAGACTCTGCTAAATTCTACAATGCCATTCTTAATTATTTTGGGTTTGTTAATAACCTTCAATATGTCATTATTTTTTATGATTGGATGCTCTTAGTTGTAGTCTTCCTTATTTGATTGATTCTTGTTTCCTTTTGCTGGTGTAAACCCTAAAAATCTGCTGCCTTTGATAGTGTGTATTATCCTCCAGATTTGCAGCTGTTGATTATGCATGATTATGTCTGTTTGCCTTGCTGTCTTTATTACTCTGATTTGCGTGTGGAACAAGAGTCGATCAAAATTAATTATGCCTTGAAAGTTACTGAATGGTTCTTCATCACATACCGTGTTCCCATTTTTTCTTTTGTGAACCACTATAGATTTCCGAAATTGTATTTCTTGAATGCTAAGTATTTGTGGATTCTTATCATGATGGTCTTTGACTTATATATTGAGTAAAATTGGTCAACTTATGCTTATCCACCAGCTTGTTTGATATGGTCATTCGTTATAAGACCTTTTTGAGCATTTTGATAAGAATATCTCCACAATTTAATTATAAATTGCACAAAAATTCTTGATATCAGTTTAGAATCTACATCAGGTTAATTACTATCAACCCAAATAACTTGTGAGCATCTTCAGTCAAAAGATGAATTTAGTTTGTTTATCAGCTCTTGTAGTTTATTGCTTTGATTTAATATTATTAAAATCTTTGAACCTCCACCAACAATTGATATAATTTACTTGATAATTGGATGATGTGCTGTACCTCTTTGTTGTTTGTGTTTTAGAAACATTCATGGATATATTCTTTTTGGTTTCCAACCATTTATAATTTAAATTTCAGGAAATGTCCTTACATTTTGTTTCTAATTTATTCATGGAATTTCCTTTGCCATATTATTGTTTATATTTATTCTTTCTTTTGTGCAGATCATTGAAATAAGACTTCCCTCATTCTTTGACAATTTTGATCCTCGGGCTGCTGCATCTAATTTTCCTTCAAGTAATTATAATTCCTGCCCCGAGTGGGTTGCCTTTGATTATTATTTGTGGTTAAAAGGTTTTTTACTTTCATTACACTTCCAGTTGGTTCTTATCCTTTAAAAATTGAATCTCAGGTGTGCAAGCATATCTAGCAGGCCTCACATTTGCCTTAGCTGCATCACCTTGCAGTACCCCTGTGCTGGCTACTCTTCTAGGATATGTTGCAGCATCGAGGGTATTGATATCTTTTATGAATGATGAATTTGCACAAGATTTTGATTAATGTAGTGATTCTTTCAGTCAAGAGTGTAAGACTATTTCCTTGATGTTAGGGAAAGGATTCTGTGAAAGAATTCTGTAAGGAAAAACCTAAGTGTAGTTCATGGTGTTTGTAGTTTCTAAACGTTGATCTATAACCAGCAATTGGAAGTATAAAGTTAACTAAGTTGTTGAACTAAATCAGAATGTCAAAAAGGCAGTTTCAAGCCTTCAAGTATAGACTGAAGTTGTGGAGTCCTAAAAATGGTTAGTTTCTGGTTTCTATATGAGATGATAAATTAGTACCTGTGTTGTTCAAAGTAGCCAAAGTCAGTGTATTAGGATATGCTTACAACTTTCTGATACTATTCAATGGGTACCATAAAATTTATATATCGATAAAAAGTGAATCTGGTTGACATGATATATATATCGAAGGAGAAGATTGAACAACATCTTGTTATATAGTACTCAAATTACATTTTCTCAAATAGTGGATTCTCAACTGGTGTTCCTTCTAGTTCTTTTTTCAGGTATGCGTATCTTTTTTCCTTTTCCTCTTGTCAGGATGTTGATGAAGATTTGGCCACCTTTTTAGCTAGTAATGTTCCTCATTGCTTGATATTTGATAACACAGGATCCAGTGATCGGTGGCAGCTTGTTGCTGACATACACAACTGGTTACGTAGCTCCTTTATTAGTTGCCGCCTCTTTTGCTGGTGCATTGCAGGTTACTTTTTGTTCTCATAACTTATCTTTCCATAACAACATTTAAGTTTTCTTTAAAAAGAAAGATTTTCACAAATATTAGATGGCTGCTCCATTGTTCTAATTATGCAAACAAGATGAGATAAAAGCTGATCATTTGCAGATGTTATTCAGGAATACCCATTCAACTTTACACACTAATATGGCTATTTTCCTTGTCTTGAAATTCTAGGACTGTAAATAACAATGAACTTTATGCTGTGCAGAGTTTGCTTTCGTTCCGAAAATTCTCCGCCTGGATAAACCCCATGAGGTATGAAGTAGAAATCGGATACCGTTATTGCAATAACATCATCCAAGCAAATAAAAATATTTTATATCTCAACTGTGCCATTAAAAAGCAAAGTTCAATATTTGCAGTATGTGATAGTTGGAACATCCTATATCGAATATTAGTAAAACTACCTTAAATACTAGTCTTTCTCCTAGAAGGCATGTTCTCACATTGTTTATCCTATCAACTTGTTCACCCTCGTTAAGGGCGTGTTCATTTGGGCGTAAGTGGGGAGAAATGGATGGAAGTGGACTGACTTCATCCACTTTCGATGTTTTCCCTCTAAGTGGGGAAGTGGTCACTTCTCCCACTTCAGACTGAAGTGGGTTTTATCGGTACTTTTTTCACTGAAGTGGGGGAAGTGAGTTTTTTATAAATCTCACTTCCCCCCACTTCTAAAGACTCTTTAGAAGTTACACCACTTATAAAGAAATGAACACTAGAAGTGGGAAAATGACACTTCATGAAAGAAATATTTTCTGAAAAATGAACACAAGAAGTGGTGGAAGTCATATAACTTCCACCACTTTAGAACACTTCAGGAAAGTGACACTTCCCCCACTTCTTGATTTCCTCCCACTTACACTCAAATGAACACGTCATAATTGAAACTCTTGTTTCTTCGGCAATGCAAACTGACACACCATCCGTTTTGCAGCGGGGCGCTTTTACTAGGAGGTGGTATTTATACCTTTTTGGATAAAATGTTTCCTGCTGCCATGGTCATGAATCAGTAATAGACGAGAAAATAAACAAGGATGCTACTGGTATCGTCATTATTTCTTTTCCTATAAAACAAATAGATATTTAGTAGCAGGAAACCAATTTACTAACACAATTCTGTCAAGCTGTTAAATTTTCCTGTTTTCTGTTAGGGAATTTGCAACGATATGATCAGAGAAAAAGTTCGACAGGAATTTACAATCTGGTGAGAATTGGAGATCAACCTCACCTGTATTGGTAGGTATAATTCAATGACTGCTCTGATGTGAATATCACTCCTACAATGTAATATGGTTCTTGTAGTATGGATCATGGTGTGTATAAAAAAGAAAATTTATAGTTGTATTTTTCTTTTTTCACCTTTAATTTTTTGCACATGTGTTAGTATTATTGTAGCGGTAACAAGCGCTGATAGGCCTCAAAATTGTTGGAGCTTAAAACAAATTATATGGGATGGCCTAGTATGTAAATATTATAAGAGGGTTAACGTAGATATATGACAATATGGAATGTAATATAAATATAAACGTTATATAAGATTTATCAATAAAAACTATATTTTCTGTTTCATTAGTCTCACGGTAGTAGTGTATTCTGTGATAACACCTGTGTTTTAAAATTTTTTTTAAAATTATGTACAATGTTTTTTATAAACTCTTCATTTCATTTTCTATCAAATTGTCATCATAAATGGTTCATCTGAATTTTATTAAATAATAATTGTAGTTTTTATTTATTAAAAAAATCAGAAAAATTAAAAGGAAATGCATGATTTTGCCCCCACTGATGCGAGTCCTTGTATGCTCTCAGATGCCCTCTTTTGTGTTAATTTTATTATAATTAGGGAAGTTTCGGGTGATGTAATTTAAATTTAGGTTTAACTCAGATGAAAACTCTTAACACCACCATTATTTACATACATAACACTAAATCCAGTTATCACTCAATATTTTTAAAGAGCATATAACATATGCGTCACTCTCATATTAGTACAAATAAGCAAATGATAATATTTTGCAAAATACACCTAGCCACCAATAAGATTGGTTTGAAATGATTAAGAAAAACCCTAATTCAAATAGTAAAGACTGCAAGTCGAGTTTTGAATTGAATTCTTTAGTACGTCTGCATTTATAAAACTCCCAGTACCCAACCCCAATCTGTCAATAAATATATATCACACACACACACAATCATAAATCACATAATTTATATGAAAATAAACACACAATTATATAGTTAACTTCCCCATGCAGACTAATTGGCATTCCCAAAAATATGAAACCCAATTTCATCTGATTTTTACGGACAACTCAATCAGTAATCAAAGGTTTCACAAGGTATTTTGGTTAAAACAAAAACAGCTCAATGACAAATGTTTGGAGCTGATTCAAATTAAATGCGCTAAAAATTAAGCAAAAGTGAAGCTTCGGCCGATTTGCAAACTAAATTTCAATCTTTTATAGCCTGAAGAACTAAAATACAAGCTCCAAAATCACAATTCAAAACTTGTTTCCATCTACCGAGACGTTTGTATGACTTGAGATGGCTCCAGAACATTCTTTGCTAGTGCTAGAGTCCTCATATTTAGGTTCTTCATGCTTTCTATGATCTGTTCATACCTGTAGAAAGGCCAAATAGCATATATTACTACATCATATTTATACAAGATGATGCAAATCAGTGCAAGAATATTAAGATGTTAGATGCATAAACCCAATTAGCTTTCTTGAGTAATGCTAAAGCTCAAAGGCATGGTAAAAGGCACATAACAAAGTGATCCTCTTGCAGCAGTGCTTTGAAGATCAATATGTATCCAATATGTATCCAATATGTATCCAATAACTGGGAAATAAACTTACACATTGAGGTGACTTGACTCCATAATAACAGTCCCTGCAACAGAGTCAATCTTAGCCTCAAGCTTTGAGCTTCTAACCAGATTCATGATCCATCTTTCCGCATCATCGTAGGTCATGCTCAACTCTTCTGCAAGCAGGCTATTACAAAGCACAAATTGAAATAAGTAGCGATATAATAAATAAGCTCGAAAACAGAAGAAATTTTACAATCAAATTTTTAGCCACATGATCTGTCATAATTTTCTTCTTGTCTTCGGAGAAACCACCTCCAACTTGGAGGAGGGGAAGTGTCTCATCACCTCTCATGAACAGTCAACATGATCTGTAAAAGGGAGGTTTTATGGCATACTTCCACATGGGAATGAAAAAGTAAACACAGTTTCATGACCAGTGCCACCCCTACAATGCTTTCCTTTCCAGATCAATTAAGAAAAGAACCTGCTATTACTTATTTGCATATATTGAGTCAAGGATAAAAGTGTTTCCTTCAGTTCCCTCAATGTCATTTGATAATTCTCAAATCCATTCATATTCTCAGAACACAAGTTTATGTGACTCACAATGTATCTAACAATCCATGTTCTTTCAATAGTTAAACCATTTTGCCAAATTGGAGGGAATTACTGCAAAACAGTAATTAGAGGACTTACAATTTCTAGAAGGAATTGCTATGAACCTTATGATACACGCAGCACATGACAGATAGCAGGAAAGATATACTATGGCTCAACCTTTCCCAGATCTATAGACATATCACTAGTTGGTTGAATTCAGCAAATTGGCTTGCAAAATGGGAGTTCTATCTAGATGTGCCAAAAATAAGTTACCCACCTGATATCAATGCACCTATGAATACGACAGTAAGTCTCAAAAATGAAGAGGCGAGCATTCTCAAGGAACTCATCCCTCAAAGGCACAGTAGCAAAGTTACCATCTTCCACACGTTTGCCAAGAAAAGGGTCATTCAATATAACCTACATATCAAATAGAAACATGCAATATATCAAGCTGGACCTCATTACAATGTGAAAAAGAAATAATTATGTGAAAAATTAAAGCAGGCAACATAAAGATTCCTGAATTCATATATAATGTACTTCATATAATTAAGAAAAAAAAGGGGGCCGTCAACAAATTTGTCAATTTTCCCCATTATACATTTGTTCATATCTTTGTTCAAATCCATAAATGTCAAAATTTAAGTATTGTTGCCTGTAATTTGACAGTGACAACATATATCCATTTAGAGGATCCCACAATCCACATCTCAATAACAGTTAACATGAACAGCAGTATCTTTTGAATGCCTACACATTCAATAAGAAAATTCAAGTGAACTATTTATTGACCTAGAACTAGAAAACAGTAGATCACAACTGATTGTGCAAACAATCAACTTCCATTGGACGGAACAAAATTATTATCGATCATCAAGACATCATGAACTTCCAGACTAAACCTATGAGGACAAGCTAACAAGACAATTGAAAGAAGAAATTACGTCACATAGAGCAAGTTAGAAATCATAGATAAATACTTGATCATAATAAAATAATAAACTCTCAAGGAACTGTGGTGATTTTGAATCATTCAGATTAGTAGATAGCATTTTGTTTATACAATATGTAAAATATGAAGGCCAAAAATAAGGTTGATATTGTTGATTGTGACTAGTTGTTTAATTAAAGTCTGATTTGTAGAAGAGAAATCAAATATGCCAATTTTAGAAGGTCGCAGCAAACATTTAAATGTGCTAACTAAATACAAAAAATGATATTTCTTACTATAAATATAAGCATTATGATTCATTGGCATGTTCACAAAACATAACAAACCGTATCAACTATACAACTTCATACAGCTCCAAAGTGTCATTTACTAGTTAGACTTCAGTGTTTACCCATGATCCATATAAAAACCTTATACACATTCCCTATTTTCCTTTCTAACTAATCACAACCCCTATTATTACTCCATTTGTGTCCTCTTTCATGGTATGCTACTGAGCCATCTCTGTGGTATTACAAGATTATAGACACATCTCTTAAACAACATCCCACATAGCAGTATGTTATCCTATTGTTATTATTTTTTTTTTTTGCATATGCATTTCAACTCACCAGGGGTAACATAGTAGTTCTACCATAACAGAAGCCATTCAACTGGATAGGTTCCTGTCAGCTAACAGTACAAATATTTGAAGTACAATACAAATACGAGTGGACCTAATGACCAATAACAGCAACAGAAACACAGGAATTGTGTGTACAATTCAAAATAAAAAGCTGACAGAAGAGGCCAATGTTCTATCGGATATATAGCTCTAGCTAGTTTCATCTTATCACTTGAAATGTGAATTCCCAACTTCAATATATTAGGCATCCTATCAAGATTCTTGAGGAAGTGAGACTATTATTACTCCAGTTAATACCATCAAATATTTGGTATCATGGATAGCTTCTTATTCTCTCGATTTGCTGTTGAACATGTTTCAACTATCAATCATGTGTCCCGATCACTATGCCTCTCATCCCCTTGTCAAGAGTTCATTACAGAGCTAGGACAGTCTATGCTATATACAAGAGAGTATATCTAGCTTATATTCCAAGAATTGTTAATGTTTATCTTTCAACTTATTTGACTGTATGATATATGCAAATATGAGAATGCTCCTAAAATTTACTGGACAACAGATAGACAAAAATATCACCCTCGCGAAGAACCTAAAATTATATACAGGCTATTTCAGTTTGACTACATACCTGTTCACACTCTTTCAATTTCTTCTGGGCTCCTTCAAAGTCATAATTAATATACAGGCATTCTAGAAATTCTGTTATAGGATCTTTGTAAGAATGCAGTTCCTGCTGAATAACTTTGATCAATTCCTTGAGCATATTTCTTCGTCTTTTGTTAACAATGACAGCAGTTGCAACATAACGCAAAAGGTGATGTGCATTTGTCTGTATAGCATTCAGATATCTGCAAACAACGCAAAACAGTAATAGATTAAGCTTTATAATGACAGTAAAACAATGCAATAATCAGGTAACCCAAGCAAGATTTTCATTTTAAAAAAAGGTCAATGCTAGTGCAACTTCATTATTTAACTGGAACAAAGATAATGAAGGACAACAAAGATTTTTTTATCTTCCCCAAGTTTGAAGACAAACCTATCTTGAAAAAACAGATCGATGATTCCATTCCTTCCATTCTCATGATTAAAGAATATAAAAAGGCTCCAATGCATCAACCAAATCCTGTTCTGAAGCTGATTTAAAGGAGATGCAAAGTTCTGCATACCCGGACCAACATTCCCACAAAAATGAAAAAGAGAAAACATTAAGAAAACTCGAGGTTACAGACAATATTTGAACAGAGACAAAAACCAAAATTGAACCTTTGAATCAATTATATCTTTCACGTGATTAAGTTCCTCTAGAGCAACCTCCCAATTCTGCATTAAAATTTCAGCTGCAAGCTTGCCCCATAATGCACTCAAATTTCTGTCATTGTTAGTGCACAAAGCACGATACTGATACAAATAGTCAGCTGCACCAGAGTAATTTCCACACTCAAATTGGAATTTGGCATACTGATACAAAGCCTCAATCTGATCAGGTCCAATCTGTTCACAGAAACATGGTACATTGTTAAAGCCACCAGTGGCTTTATATAACAATTATTCATCTTTACAAAACTAAGATGTCGTCTCTGTGCAGGAATATTGCATAAGATTAATCTAGCTTCACCTATGGTTTTTAACCACAGGAGCAGCTGACAACATGATAGTAATGAGAATCAAATAATCACTTGCATAAAGCTAATTCCACAATGCAAGCATGTATTTCCAAAGAGAAATTCATTGATCACTTACAAGTGAAATGAAGGGTAGTACATATCAATGCAATGATTTCAGTTTGAATCCAGCAATTGAATGTCTAAAATAGCATGAATGTAATATAAATTGATAAGTAGTGTGTGCTATGTAAGTAACAAAGAACAAGAAGTGGGCATCTTTCCAATAGTTCCCCTCCATTAGGTTAACATCACACTTCCAGAAAAACTGGAAACACAGGCCAAGACCTGATTTCTGTACACAAGGCAGCACTTTTAACAGGGGAGTGATCGCCCACTTAATTCATAACTTTTCTAGCAAAGGATTGTACAACAGTCAGCAAATCTTCTATCTGGCACTAAAACAACAAGATAGATCTAAGCCATCTCTGCAAAAACCATTAATCTCACGCTGAAGGTACCCAAATCGATTTGAGAAAATCCAATAATGTCTCTAGAAAAGCTCACAATCATGTCCCAGAAGTGCAATTGCTACAACTATCATCAAAGTTGTGATTTTTCAAGCAGAATGCCATCATAAGACCAAATATTTAATGAAAACACAGATGTTTAAAAGTGGGAAAGCAGAAAAAGTAAAACTACAACCTGAAACCGATCTTGTAGCATCTGGAGATTGTACTGCTTATCCGGCCTGAGCTCCTGCACCAACGTCGCATTCTGTAGGAACGAAATAAGCGGTGCAGCAGCCTCCTCAAGAGATTTCAGCCTCGCCACCACCTCCACCCGCCGATCCACCATGTCTACACCAAATCCAGCCCCCAAAAAACACATCGTAAACCTGAAAACCCGTAATAAATCCAAAAAGGAAACAACCTCAAGGCAATTACCTTGAGGGACGTCTTCAGTGTGGTATAGGGTCTTGTGGATATCCATAGCGTAGTCTACCATGTTGGTCTGGCTGAGCAGCTCGATCTTGGCCTTGAGGATCTCACCGTCATCGTAGAGTTGCCGGTCCTGGAGGAATTCCAGCATCGGAAAGACCAAGTGGCGGTCCAAGTGCGGCGCGATACGCGACGTGAGATCGTGAGTGGCCATTGGCGCGGTGAGGGGAGAGCTCGCTGGGATTAGGGTTTCTCTCCTCTTGGAATTCCGTTTTTGGCGAATGATTCCTATTTATCGGAAAAGAATTTTTTTTTTTTTTACGAATAACTCCCTGAATTTGATCAATTTACAAAAAAGCTCTCCTTTTATTTATGACTCATATAAATTAAACAATTTTATTTCATACTCTTTTTTTTTTTTTTTTTTTTTTTTTGACATGGTGTGCGAAGGGGTATGGGCACTAATAAAAATTGATCGAATAGCTCGTGGGCACTAACATAGAGATAGGGTTGCAAACCCGCTCGCATAGTCGAAATTTTTTTTTTTTGCACTACATTTAACTTTGTTTTAAATGCTAGACAATAAAAATCTACACAAAACATCTTCCATAGTAAAACAAGTATCACTAGATCAAAAGACATCACAAGCCAAAGCCCTTTGGTTCATGTCATAATCTTGGACAATGGTTTAATAAATTTTGTATATATATACACTAGTGTTACCCTCTTAAAACAATCATCAACATTTCTTTAATAAAATTTTAATACCAAATTTTAAAATAAAAATCTTGCTTATTAGCTCCACCAACATCATTTGGTTTCCAATTCCAATCTAAATAATTTCCAATTGTCATGGGTTAAACTATTATGTAATGAGGTTAATGGGATAGGTTCACTTAATCAAAGCAATATATAAATATTACTTCCACTGTAAATAGCATGCTTTTGCCACCATGTTCCTGGAGAAACAACAAGGTAGACAGACAGACACAAGGAAGTACGAATTGATACAATGCCAAGAACATCCACCACTCCTCATGCAAATCAACTATGAACAAGCTCTTCAGTTTTTTATGGGTTCAAAACAGAGTGTTTAGCCCTTAACTGCACTTAATAAAATCACTGGTAGAGTTCTGATTCAAAGGCTACTAGCAAGAGTGCCAGAAGAGGGCCTTTCAAAGCATCTAAGCACAGTTCATGGAGATTTAAGAGCTTGGGCATGATGACAGATGTGATCATCGATGAAGGTTGCGATGAAAAAGTAAGAATGATCATAGCCGGGTTGCATTCGCAAAACCAGGGGAACACCTTGCCTCTTGCAGGCTTCCTCGAAGTTCTTAGGCAAGAGCTGCTCATGGAGGAACTTGTCATCCTCTCCCTGTCAGCACCGAAATCAATTCTTAGAAACTTGAAAAAACAGAGACAGCATGCAAGTAGAGAAAGCACCAGCAATCCCAAGCAAAAGAACGGTATAAATATACAGCCAGTGCTCATCTAATGATCCAGGACATAACAAGGGCATGAGGAATGAAAATAAGATTTAGTCTTTCATTATTTTATTTTTTTGGGAAAATCTTTTTCACGTTGTCTATGGAATAATGATGCCTAATGAAGCATGGTCATGCACCCACACCATGGCAGCGACTACAAGCCAATCATGAAAGTTCACTAGGGAATAGATTTTCTTGTGATAATCTAGAGTGATTTGATACCAAGTCGAATGCTGATTTTGTCAGAAAAAAGATTCATTATAAATTTCAAATCCTTACTATCAAAATAAAAAAGACATCAACCTCCGAGGCAAAACTCAATAAATATAGTTTCTATACCTGATCAATCAAAATTGTAGTTGAAACTTTTTTGCCCTTCTCAACCAAGCAAGTGGCATCATATTCCTGGAAATAATTACAAATTTCAATTAATTGCTTTAATTGATGGAACCGGATTTAGGACTAGTAAGAGAAAAACCAAATGGCAAAGAATTACCTCCCAGTCAGACTTACTGCCACCCAAATAGTTTGAAAAGGCTTTTTGACCCCAAGGGCAGTTTATTGGATTGATAATTGGCGCAAAAGCAGAGACAGACTAGAAAACAGAGGTAATAAAATAATAAAAGGCATGCTTACGGAAACATTTGGGAGCGTAGGAAACTAAATCAACAGATAATTCCATATTCATAATTGGCTACCTTGTACTTGTCAGGGTTTTTGAGGTAAATGGTCAAGGCTCCATGCCCACCCATCGAATGCCCGGAAATGGATGCTCGTGATGTGTCAAGCTGCTCAAAATTTTCAGCCAAAACTTTTGGTAGTTCATTTATGACATAGTCATACATGCGCCAGTTTTTCCATTTCTCCTGAGTGGCATTTAGATAAAATCCAGCACCTAATCAAACAAAAGTTAGAAGTAAATTATAGAGGATAAAGTATCTTCTTATAGTGATATTCAGTTAATCTGAAGTGTTTCTCAGAGGTTGAGGTTCTAAGCTGTTTCTAGTTGGTACAATTATTCAATAATTGTCCACAATTCCTGTGTAAATTCCTTCACCAACTTCAGTTCTAAAATTCTAGACCACAGGTTTTAAAAGGATTGAAATATCAATTTAACCAGAAAAAATCTACCGAACCACATGGTTCACACCTCACTCGACACTCAATTCAAGAAAAGAAGGATGGAGAACTTCATTGCAAGCCAAAAAAGTGCACTACCCTACATAAAGCAGATTATGGCAAACAATGGTTAACCACAATTAAGAGTATATGAGCATGAATTACAGTAAACTGAACTACACAGTTTGGAACCAAAATCTCATATTTCAATCCTCATAAATAGAAAGCATTGGAGTTGTAGAAAATGTATCAACCACCTACTTCCTAGGACACACCACCCTTGTACTACTAACAACCATATTCAGAAACCGTTTATGATACTCTACATCCTTCATACACTATTTATTGATATTATCCCAAGCTTATGTCAGGTCACTTTGTAAAAAAAATAGAAAAAGATAATGATTGGCCAACAAAAGATAAAATATGGTTTCTCTAAACTTCTTGAGCTTTTAGCTCCTAAAGATGGGATCCATCATTTGAAAACAAATCTCCATGCAAAAACAACAAATAAACTAACTTTTCTGGACTTACTATAGCAATTAAGTTCAAAAATGATTTGCTGTATTTATTCATCTTATAAGGACAAGCATAAATTATTTTCCACTTGGTTAAACCATAAATAATTTCAAATATGGAAGAAATGACTAAACAGGAGACTTAATTGTCTAGGCAAACATTTGTCCTAGAGACCCTCAGAACATATTAAATATCCCAAAACTGGATCCAAATTGAGGTCTGAATTTAAAGAATATAACTAATGAAAGAATGATTCCCAAAACCAAATTCATTTAATCTACTTCAAACTAGCATCATTTGTTGTCATGACACCTAAGGATTTTTCCTACAAATTCTCTTCCTTCTATCAAAATCCAAATCTTTGTTATCCTTGCCGCCATGTCTGCCTAATCCTTCTAAACACTATCTCAACAATTTCAAGCTTCCAAAAACTGGAAACAATAATCACCATTATCTACACCTTTTCTCAAAGATTTATATTAATTATTAAAACTTAACTCTAATAAAGAAGATGCATATAGAATGAGAAAAACAATGTGATTGACTCTAAGTAATCAAAAAGCCAATGATTGATTGCTACAGTTGCCTTTTAAATTGAGATGAATAAAGTGCACCCAGAATCTGACTTTGCAACTGTTGATGCTGCTTCTATTAATATTGTATCATTTATTTAAAAAAATCTAACCAATACATAGTATTAATTGCAAATCAAACAAATATTATTTGGACTTAGATTCAACACAAAACTTTAAACTAATACGATAAAAGCCTAGCTTATGGATTCATATTTACATTCACTAACTATATTTACATTCACTAACTTAACTAATGTGGAACTTTTGGTTATGTTAATACAAAGAGTAGCATTATATTTCTGAAATTTTTGAAAAGGGACAGAGAATATTTTAGAAATAACGTGCAAAATATAAGTAGGTAGAAATCAAATATTCAAATGCAAGGAAAAAGGCAAGGAATGTAAAATCTTACCAACCCCAAAATCCCAGCTATCAGCCTCTCCTTCCACATTAAGACCTCCTGCCATGATTGATACAAGGAAAAAGGTCATTAACTTTACACCTTAATACAACTCCTTGTATAACATACAAAATTTGAATGACCATTATAAATTTCAAATGCAGTAACAGAGCCAGTATTCTGACCAAGAATGCTAAAAAAAACTTGTAATAACAACAAATATTGGATGTTATGCTGTGATTTTCATGTAACTTGCCACCTACATGAAAGGTAGGTACACTGTCATAGTGCCAATTTTGTCCTAGATAATCTTGAAAATTCAGCTCTTCCGTCCATGGTTATGGGTGCCAACTTTCTTCAAAGAAATTCTAATGATATAAAAGTAGCAAAGAATGGAAATATAATTAATATCTGGATTTAGAATGCAGGCACATGCAAGTCGCTGTTCAGGTCAAAGGAGCTTCTCAAAGAGAGAGACACAATAGGTTATAGATGAAATCTCAGATAAACAAAAATTAGTAAATCCTATTTAACAAAAACAGTTTGTCTACAATTTTCATACTCCAATGACAACTTATAGTTCTCAATTCCGAAATGCACAAAAAAAAGTTGCTGGTTTCTCAGTTGAAGCAACATGCCATCTTCTGCGAAGAATCTGGGAAAGGGCAACATGTGGGAGAAAATAAAATGAAGTGCGAGTAATTTCTGAGACAGAAAATGGGGATTTGCCAATTTCAAAAACTTAACATAAATTACAGTAACATAGTTATTCCAAGGCCTTACTTGGAGATGTGTCAGGTGCAACAAGAGCAACACCCTCACTAGCAGCAGCTCTTTGGGCACCAGATTTGATAATAAAATTCTCATCAGTGCAAGTAAGGCCAGACAACCAGTACAGAACCTATAAATATAAAACACATATGTTTGGGAATCAGTTATCTCATTTTCGAGAGCATGTTATTATCTTATTTGCCAATACATTTTATAATCTTCAGTTAATCTAACTCAATAAAACATTTTTCTCTATTTTTCTCGTCTTTCATCCAATTTTTTTCAGATTCATAAACAAAATGAAGCTATCAAACTCAATGCTACTGATCTTCAAAAAACGCTTGAAAAACTTGAACTACTTGACAATGTTGGGCCTAGTAAGATGAAACAAAATAGAATTAATCATATTCACCAAAAAGATTTAACAACAAGCCAACCAAAAAAACATTTTTCCACATTTTTTTCTTTTCTTTTCATCTAATTTTTCTAGATTCATAAACAAAATGAAGTTATCAAATTTAATGCCACTAATCTTACAAAAAAAAATGCTTGAACTACTTGACAATGTCGGCCCAATAAGATGAAACAAACTGGAATTCATCATATTCACCAAAAAAAATAAATAAATAAATAACATCAATCTAACCAAAATCAATGCCACTGAGCTTAGAAAAACCACAGCAAACAAACAACCAATAAAATACAAAATCAGAATCACCAAGTCAAATCTCCACAATCAAAAGCATGCATCCCATAATCCAAGAACCAATTACAAGATCAAGACGAGAAATCAATCAACCAGAGAGGACAGATCAAAGAGAGAATAAAAAAGGGTTTACAGGGAGCTTCTCGGAGGTGCTCGAAGGGGGGAAATAAATGGAGAAGGTCATGGAGCAGCCGAGGGTGGAGCTGGTATGCTTGAATCTCCGATTGAAGCCCCCAAACATCTTGTAGCTGCTGATCTCACTGGGTTTCTCCATTGCCCTCAGTCTCACTCTCTCTCAATCCTCTCGCCCTCTCTCGCTCGTGCTCTGTCTTGACCGCTTGGGATGAAGGGCCCTCATTTATTATTATTGCATTAATTTTAATTTATGTAAAATTTTCTTTCAGATTTTTTTTAATGATTATGAAATTTATATTCATGATAAAAGAAAATATTTTCAGAAATATTTGTCAAAATATTTTTACTATCAACAACAACCGTTTGATTTATTAGCATCAGATCTCTGTCATAAAATATTTGTCTAATAAAATAATTAATTTAAATTTCAACTCATATAGCTGAAAGATAAAAATATAATAAAACGTAGCTCTTCACATATATTAGTAATTGACACATAACTTCCTGAAATATATATATATTTATTTAAAAAATTATTAAAATAAAATTACTTCACAAAATATATTGATATTGCCATCTTCACCTTCCAAAAATGATAAAAGTGAGTTGTTTGTATATATATACATTTCAGGAATATTTGACACATATTTTATTCGTGTTTCTAGATTAATGTAACTAAAAGTTTTTAGATAATAATTATAATTAATTAAGCATTTGAAAGATATATATACTTATATCTTTACCCACATTTATACATGTATATATATAAAGTACATTCTGTAAAAATGTCTTTAGATTTCAAATCTAAACACATCCCTTAATAATAGTTAAATTTGCATCTGATGCCTACTGTCAATTAATAGGATCAGATCATGTATTGTGGAACAATGATAATACATATTTAATAGCAATAACTAAACACAATTTTTTTATATAATTAATAGTCAGTAAATAATGATTTAATTACTATTATCAAGCATCCTTGGCTGATATTAACTACAAAGGTCCAGGATTTAAATACCGAAGACTTTTTTTAACCAAAAAGGGCTTTGCAAACAGGCTTCCTATTTTATACAAACTATTAACTCCGAATTTAGAAGACTTCACTGAAAATATTAATATATTTTTAAATTTTATTTATTTATTTATTTATTTATTTATTTATTTATATGATACATTTCAAGAGACTTTTAAAATCATAACATACATCTTATATTTAAAAGAGAAAATTAATTATTAGTCTCTGGAAGTTTGAAAAAATCCCGGTCAGTTCTTCTGATATTTGAATTTCACTGTAGACTTTATTTTTTTCAAATCTCATATTTTTTTAGTCCCTCAAGCCAACTCCATTGGTACCTTTTTCATCTAATGTCAAGTTTGCCCTTGCCATTGGTGGGAAAAAGCTCGTTATATCTTGTCATATTTTGAAGAAAGTATACAATTAACATGACAAATTGCAACCGTTTTACCCGATTTTCACTTAGCACATGTACTTTTTGTTTATTTTAAATGAGATCTCCCCATCTTCTTCTTCATCTTCCAGAATTCCTTTTGTTCTCTTTTGTTTTGCATTTACATATGATAGATTTGTCTCTTCAACCCGTGTTTGAGTTGCTCCCAAAGGCCAACTGCATTTGTTGCTATTTAAGGGTGTCGTGAAAGAAGGTTATTTTTTTACCTTGTTTTGATGATAATTTGTAAATGTTTGTTTGATTCTAATCCATGACAGCGTGAGGCTTTTATGCTACAGGCATTCAATGGATACCTTATGTGTAGTAGCTAGATATAAAAGAGAGGGTCGAGTACTGCAGTTCACGGTACTGATATCTTAGTAGTCAGTGCTACGGGAGATATATGAGAGATGGAGTCTCCAAATTTTTAGTGTTAGGGTGAAGTTTATCACGCTAGATGCACACCGAATGGCCTGCCCCATTCACTCTGAGATGGATTTCCAGCGAATATGCCACATATACCATATGTTCAACTGCTCTACCGTTGACCTTATTGTTGATACAACTGAAGATGCGGTGGATGCACCCCCGGATTCCTCTTTATCATCGTAAATATCATATCGTTGCTTATGCACACAAATGAGGTGACCATCCATCAAATCATTGGTTTTTATTTAGTACATCTACATGCTGTATAGTGTGGAACTTTCCGCTTGGTGGACATGTTTTCCGCTTACATTTTGGGGTTTTCACTTAGATTTTTTTCGCTTAGTTGGGGAGTTTACAATTTAATATTGCTTCAAACGCTTAATACTCTATCCTTGTACTATTTAATTTACTTAGTTTTTGCTTATATATCAATTGCATGCTTCTCTATATCTTAGATTTTGTTGTGCATATATCAGAAGTAGGGATTCAATTTATGAGAGTTTATCATTCAATCAATGCATATTGTCAACTCAATAATACACAACAGGTGACCTATGTATGGCAGTAAACCAATCAAAAAGTGCATGTTTGAAAGTCGACCAATGATTCCGTGATGGTGAACACTTTAATGACACGCTGCGAAGTCTTACCATTAGATGGAATTTTAACTTCACATTTGTGAAGAATAATAAGCAGAGGGTAACTGTCCAATATGCATCCGAGGGTTACCAATGGCGTGCCCATGCATCAAAGATGGTAACATGGCACTTTTAGGATCAAGACGATGTACCCCACACACATATGCGCCGGGAGGTTTTTTTTGGGGGGGAGGGGGGTATTGGCACGACCACGCACAAGAAGGCTTCCAAAAACTGAGTTAGTGAACATATGCCACCTCCCTGTGATGAACATGGTGGACTCGATACGTAAGTTTACATAATTCTCATACAGTGGTGTTAGTACTTGTGCTACGCACACTGCTAACTTAGCATCACTATTGTGCTTATATATAGATGTTTCCACTTAGTTTTATCTGTTCTCGTTTATTTCCTTATGTTAGTATGTAGTACTTTCGTTTGGCATTTAAATATCACTGTTAGTGTTTACAATGTCGTTTTCTTGTTCCTTAATGGGCCTTTTCAATTCTTTTAGGTTCATGTTTGCACACTTCTCACTTACCACATTAATATCGCGCTTATATATAGATGTGTCTACTTAGTTTTATCCGTTCTCATTTATTTCCTTATGTTAGTATGTAGTGTTTTCGTTTAGCATTTAAATATCATTGTTAGTGTTTATGATGCACACTTTTCACTTAGCACACCAATATCGCACTTATGTATAGATGTTTCCACTTAGTTTTATCCATTCCAGTTTATTTCATTCTGTTCGTATGCATAACCGCAAATCGTGTAATGCACCAATCACAGAGTAATTGATGTTAATTGATACTTTTGTTAAATGTTGCGCTATTTTGGCATATAATCCAAAGCTAAAGTAAGTAATAACATCTACTACTAAGCAGTAGCACTTCGTGCTTTATACTAACCCGTTGGTCCACATATCATCAAGGATAAGTAAATAATAACATTGTGTAGTAAACGGCAACACTTCATGTTAAAGATTAACGCATTGTTCTAAAGATAATCAAATCAAAATAAGTAACAACATCTAAAAGTAAGCGATAACATTCCATCTTAAATTTTACCGCGTTGTTCGAAAGGTAATCACAAAAAAATAAGTAAAAAAAGTTTCACATCAACAGAAATACCAAATTTTAAAGAAGGATAGTCGAATTAAGGTTTATGAGAGTCTGTTACTTTGATGTCGTCTTTTGCCTCCCTTTGCGTCTCGTGATTCCATCCATCAGTATCCATGTTGCGAACCACAAGCACAATAGTGGCACATCCGTTTGTGGCAATCGTAGTTTATCCTCGTTAAGGGCTTGTTCCAAGAAAGGCATTGTAAAGAGACAAAGACGTCTGGTACATCGTCAGAAATGGCACTCCCATCCACCAATGTGAACAGATGGTCTCGTGTCGTGAATGGCAGGTCATTCTTTCACATGATGGTCCTATGTGCACGTGGTGGAAATTATGGATAAATGGTAAATCGCGATTTTAAGTGGGAATGCGACTGATTAATGTGAAAAACGAAATGCTAGATGGTAACAAATATATGCAAGCGGTAATAAAGCCTTGTAAGCAAGAACCATGCAAACTAAACGATAAATGCGCATTGTAAATGAAAATCAAATGTAGTAAGTAAGAAGCTTATTTGTCAATGAAGCAGTTTTAAAACATGGCTATAATCGCTTACTCAAGTTGGTCTAACTCCAAAAAGCCAGATGGTCGTTTTTTTTCGGGGATGAAATCCGTCTTGACCATAGTCGACTTCTATTTTTCAATGACGGAGACGAAGACATCATCAACAGGGGGTTGACATGGTTCTTTAGCATCAGTCTGCTCTTTAGCTTCTTCTGCAGGTGCAGCGTCAATAGTTACGTAGGGGATTAGGCTGGCATCTTTCTCTGGGGAGAGAGTTGAGATGGTTCATAAACAGAAATTGCACATTCTGAAATTCATCATCAAAACCAAGCTCAATTGTTGTAAAAACGTAAACTAGAGTGTAAACACAGGGAACATATTTAATAATTTGAAAATGCATTTGTGGAAATCAACATTAAAAATCAAAATAAAAGGGAAAAAAAGGCAAATATTGAAAACCTGCAATAAGGGAGCCCGTTAAGTTAGAAGGGGAATGAAATACCAAATAATATAACGTTGTTGCAGGGGTGGTAAAGCACTAGAATTTCTTGCCAACATATAAGAATGATCACAAACAAAAGCAACGTTCTGCAGGAAACCAGTATCATTTTATATATAAATTTTTCACGCTTATTCAAACTTGCTTGCAATTGTGTTTTTAAGTAATCTATAATTTAAGGAAGGCACTGCACCTATACATTGCAAAACAAACATGTAAAAAGTTTAAAAGCAAAGTTGACATCCTTAATTGATTCAAACATCTACAATTCTTTGTGCACAAACAGCAATCTCTCACTAAACTTACACATCCAGGTTCCTGGATTCCTGGCTTTGAAAAGGATCTGATCGGTTGATGTCGTGGAAAATACGAAGATTTGAAGTATCACTTGTCTTTACACTGCTTCAGGACCACTGGGGAGTGGTTCATAGTCATTCGGATCACAGCCAGAAAATTTGACTTTCTGAACAGGGATGCACTTCAGAATAGCTGCGACGACCATGCTGATTGAACCAATCAAGATGCTCAGCAACCATAATTGCCAGGTCAATGGCACAGTGCTTGCAAAAGTACCGAGTATTTCAATTATTATTATCTGAAATGCGACAGTGGATGATAAAACAGCTGTGAATATCCAGTTTCTAAATATTCCAAGGAACACATTGATCTTCTCCATATCGCGGCTATTGATTTCATTGAATACCTGAAACAAGGGAGCCTGTCAATTTCAGAGAATTGAAAAGTAATTTGTCATAAGTATAAGCACAGTTCTTCAAATATAATCACAATTAGAAATAATGCACAAGATGAGACAGGTGCTACATGCCCGTCTAATCTGAATAAGACTTCATTATTTCCCAATTTGCATATTATGTTTCATCAATATCATACTTGCTGATAGGCAATGACAATTCTACTCTATAGCACCAATACCATTTTAAAAAACAGCAATTTCATGGTCGCATCACTGACATGCTTGTGTGTAAAATTCCGGGCATCTCTATGTATATATGTAGTATTGTATGACTACTCCTTAACAAACTATAAGAGCATAAACTTGTATCCTCACCCGAATTCATTGCTGGGCCAAAATCTTATTAGCTAAATTTTTTATTTTATTAAATATTAACAACCTTTTTTTTCTTTTTGCAGTGAACGAAACTATTCAAGTATTTAACAGCACCAGTTGAAAAGCAAATGGCAAAATTTAGCCTTAATCACTGAAAATGATAAGCTGTAACACTGGACTAAGAAATGTTAGTCTAACCAAAAGGAGTACCTGACAAAACACAAAGGTGTTGAAGATGAAGGTGTTGAGAACAGCATCGACATTTGGACCGTTGAGCTTCAGAAGCCGCTTTCCGTCAAAGATGAGAATTCCAAGTACTGCTAATTGATAAACACTCTGACCAATGATATTTCGCCACATGATTCTCGTGATAAAATTCCCCCCCTTCCCGACAGGGGGTCTTTTCATCATCCCATCATTGGGAGGCTCAGTTGCTAATGCCAAAGCACCGAGTGTATCCATAATCATGTTGACCCAAAGCAACTGGACAGCCGTGAGAGGAGCATTTCCTAAGAGTAAATTAGGGAATATGTGTTGTATGCATTAGCAGGACACAATTTTTACTCAAGAGGAACTAATGAAAAGTTGGGTGATGAAGGGAGTTACAAGAAGATTTGGCATATACCTATGATGCATGCCGAGACAAAATTTACCATCAAAGCAACCACATTAACAGTCAATTGGAATTGCACAAACTTCTGAATGTTAATGTAAACGGCGCGACCCCATCGGGCAACATTTACAATTGTTGTAAAATTATCATCCATGACAATCACATCAGCATTCTCTTTTGCAACCTGCAAGCGTATAGATTTCACATAGCAATAAATGGAATATAAATAGCTACAAGTTGAACTAATCCTGAAATATGAAAGGAAAAAGAATCTTAATTTGCCTAAAATGTAACTATGCGATGCCTTCATAGAGAAAAAAGAGGTAACTTTATTTGGAGAACAATAGAAGACAAATCCATGCAAAGAACTGCCAATTCTGATACAGGAGAACCACACACACATATGTGTATATATATATATATATATATGGGTTATCTAACAAAATTGAGGCAGCAGACCCATGTAGGCATGTTCTGGACAAAGCCTTCAATTACAATATAACAAAGGAACTACTGTAAAAATTGACACCTGAGACCAATTATGCTTGGGTTTCTAAGAACTGTGTAAGCACAGAAGCTACTAGATTGATCTAATCACAAAATTAAGCTTTCACGAAAACACCACCATTAAATCTATTCAAGCCAATAGAAAAGTTATAAGTATAATATTCTAACAACATACCAAAAAAAAAAGGTAAAGAGGATAACTTACCTCTGTACCTGCAATACCCATAGCAAGGCCAATATCTGATTCATGAAGTGCGGGAGCATCATTAGTTCCATCACCAGTAACAGCAACAACTTCATTGAACATACTTCTTAAGTTTGTCACAAGTTTATGTTTGTCCAAAGGCAAAGATCGAGCCATTACCTGCAAAAAACCTTAATAATATTAAATAAAGAACTTGCTGTGTTAATTATTTAGCTTGTTTGGCATAGGAAAAGAAACCTGGATTTTCGGTATCAAATCTTTCATTTCTTCAGGACTTTTGCTGCGAAAGTCTGGGCCTTCTATGGCTAAACCATCATCAGTCAATATGCCACATTCTTTAGCTATGGCCTTTGCAGTATTAATATTGTCCCCAGTTACCATTCGCACTGTAATTCCAGCAGCAAGACAGCTCTGAACTGCCTCCTTGACCCCAGGGCGCACAGGATCTTTGATACCAAACACAGCAATCAACGTATAACCAACAGCTGGGATATCTTCTTCGTAATGAGATTCATCAATGTCCTTAAAGGCTAGGCATAGAGTTCTGAGAGCTTCACATGCAAAATTGTTAATGGCATCCAAAACATTTTTTTTCTGCTCCTCTGACAAAGAAACTGTATTGCCATCACCGCCAATGATCTTATCACACATACCTACTATGATTTCTGATGCACCTTTGCAGAACGCGCGGGTTCCCCCTCCAGGAAGTGATATTAGAACAGACATCATTTTCTTAACAGAATTGAAAGGGTCCACCTTTAGTTTTGTGCAATTTTGATGCTGAGTATTATTAACACCTTCCAAGTGAAGTCCAAACTCTAACAAGGCTGTTTCAGTTGGAGAACCCAATATGGTATTTTTACCATCTCTTCCTCGCACAACCTCAGAGCCTGTATTCTGAAAGATGCACTGCAAAAGGATGTTAATAACATTTTCAGACACAGAAAGACAACAACTGATCAGCGCTTTCCTTATCATTATAGGTTTTAGATTTCTCACAAATCCAAATCTTTTCAACTATCATGTGGTTAGTCGTCAAAGTTCCTGTTTTATCAGTGCAAATGCAATTTGCTGAACCCATTGTCTCACATGCTGATAAATGCCTAACAAGGGCTTTGTCATCCATTAATTTTTTCATTGCAAAAGCAAGGCTTAGTGTCACAGCTAATGGTAGTCCTTCAGGAACAGCAACAACAATTATGGTCACTGAAATTGCAAAGTAGTTCAATATTGACAAGGCATCATTTGGGTACCATTTCGACAGTCCAACATTGTTTGCCTTGTGCACTAGAAATCTTCCCAACAAAACTGAAAATGTCAGTGCAGCAAATAGCAAACCAATCTTTCCAATGATAGTTGCCACACCATTTAGTTTAACTTGCAAAGGTGTCTCATCCTCTCCTCCTTGACTCAAAGTTTCCATTAACTTTCCCCATTCAGTCCTCATACCAACTGAGGTCACCAACATTTTAGCAGACCCATCTTGGACTTTAGTCCCTGCCATGAGAAATGGCTTTTGATGAGAAATATAAACTGGTTCACTTTCACCAGATAGGCTAGATTCATCTATCAAGAGTGAGTAACCAGATATAAACAAGCCATCAGCTGGGACTTGATCTCCTATTGAGAGATGAACAATATCCCCAACCACCAGGTCATAAATAGAGACTTTTTGTCTATAGCCATCTCTTGTCACCTGAATAAGTATCTTTTTCTTTTCTTTGTCTAATGCTTTAAATTGCAAAGATTGCTTATAGTCACTGACGGCGGTGACAATGACCACCAAGAAAATGCTGAGTAAAATTCCAAGCCCATCATACATGCCCTTAGGCCAACCTTCAGTAGGAACTCCAACAATTATAGAAATCACGGCACAAATCATAAGAATTATCAAAGTCAAGTCTTGTAATGCATCCCAAACAAACATCCAAAAACTTCTAGATGGCCTCTCAACATAACGGTTGATGCCAAAAATGTTCTGCCTAATTTCTAAATCACTCGATCTTATTCCATCGTCAAGTGAAACAGAAACTTTTCTCAATAAACCATCCACACCTTCATGAAATTTCAAGCTCTTCATGTCATGTCCACTAACTATAGATGCCAATTCTTCAGGACTAATATCAAACCCAGCCTCCTTCACTTCATGCGGAAGCTCATACTCTTTCTTGTCAGCAGCTGCATATGAAAGAAATGGACATATTATTCAAAATAAAGCACATGATATCTAAAAAATATTGATATTGATATAAACCAACATTTAATGAGACCAAATAACTAAATCATACCATCAATAAACGTCAAAGCAGCCTTTTGAACATATAGAGCAATCCTGATTTTCTCCTACGGGAAAAATTATTGAATGCTAAGAAGAGATATGCAAAAATAGCAACATTATAGTAAATAGGAAAAAAACTGACCAACAATACACATTGAACCTAAGGTAATTACAAGGTTGACACACAAATATATTTATAAGGAATAGCCACACAAATCCCTGTTTCTTTTTAACACAAGCTCTATTTAGAATGTAGTCCAAGCTTCTCACATATTGAATTGATTCATTTTATTCCAAAGAAATATCAGCTCTACACGCTTGTATGCTCCATAAATTCAACTCTTATGATCCACATTGATGAATGGTATTGTAGCGAATTTTATCTTCTTCCAAATAGCCATTTAAGATTTCACAAAAAAAAAATTGTAAAAACACGATGTTGACCTAATTAATTGACACCCATCTAGTCTTGTCACCACCCTCTCACTCTTCATCTAGCATACAAAAGTGCCACCAAGTACTGTTCATGAACCTGAAATAGTTACAACTGGAATTCAAGCCGTTAAAACTAGACAACATATCTATCACATTATTGACCATATATAATATAAACCCCACAAGAAGTCCCATACGATGACCTAATATTATCATAGTCATGGACATTGACACATGAAGCTTCCTGGAAACTACAGCCCACAAGACTAATTGACCTCCATACCATTTCATACAACTTTCTAAATACAAAGAAATTCAGAAAAAAAACAAAACTCAAACTTTTCACAACTTTTGACATCACAACAGCACTGAAAAGGCAAACAAAGCTTCAATTGGGGGTGGTTTCCCATTTCATCATCACCATCGACAAAGTTTCAACTTTTGAGACACAAAACACACACAAGAGAATCAATCACAGAAGAGTAAGTAAAAAAACATTAATCAGGCAATAGACCTGGATATTGCGCCGATTAGCCTCGACCTGGGAGCGCTTATCGAGGTCGGGGACCATGCGGAAGCGGCGGCGGCGGTTCTTGACGAGCTTGCCGACGGCGGAGCGCCAGCGGCGCTGAGCCTCCTCAGAGGGGTTCTTTGGTGGAAAATCGAAGTTCTTCTTGAGGAAACTCTCCATCCCGGCGAGCTCTAGCGAACTCTGATGACGGAGAGAATGGAAATTAGCTTCGAAGGAGAAGACCAGTGAAAATCTAGGGTTTGAGAGCTTGGAAGAAGAGAGAGCTTCGTTTATTGAGAAACAGAGCGTTTGTTATATGAAAGCTTAGCTTTCGGCGGGAAGACCGGCATCACCACCTTCTTGTTCTTTCTTAAGCAAAAGAAATTACGAAGATATATACATGTGAAAACGTTTAATTTTAGTCCCTGGACTAAACTTATTATCATTTGGGTCCCCTGAATTAAATAAAAATGTTTCGCTATGGTTTTTAACTTATTTTGTAGGTCACTAAGTTTTGAACTTTTTTGTAACCATGTTTTGATTTGTATAAAAACGGTTATTAACTTTTGATTTTGTTTCTCCGGGAGGTAACCATAACCTTTGCTACCCACCATGATGCCATGTCACCCATACGTGCCATGTGGGTGACATGGCATCATGATGCGTGGCAACCTAATCGATTGGGCAAATTCCGTAGCCACGTCGGCAAAACTAAATCAAAAGTAGAAACCGTTGATACAAATCAAAACATGGTTGCCTCAATGAAAAAGTTCAAAACTTAGTGACCTACAAAAAAATTAACCCCACAAATATTTCAAACTTTTTATTTTAGTCCCTGGACGGAAATTAATATCATTTGGGTCCCCTGAATTAAATAAAATTGCTTGGCTATGGTTTTTAAATTACACAAATATAACCATCTTTTTCAGAAGGGGTTGGCTCTGATGGTATAATAGGTAATTTGAATTATTTAATTAAATATTTAAATATAATAATTGAAAAAATAATTATTAAATGTAAATATTTGAATATAACAATATTTCAAATTAGTAATTTATTTTAACGATAATAATTAAGTTAAGTGGATTCTTAAATTTAAATGTTTAATTTTAATAATCAAAGTAAATAATTAAATTCAAAATATTTTATATATGGCTGATTTTAATTGTTCTTAAACATAATTCATCTTTTTAAATCATTAATTTATAATAAAGTATAAAAAATAATTTCATAACAATTCTCACTTGACTTTTTCTCATTCCCAATACTTATTCCCTTCCACTAAATATCTTTTCTACCTCCATTCTCATCAGTCTCATTCACATCCACATTCCATTTTTTTCATTTACATTCTCATTCTCATTATGTGATCAAGGAATACAACAAAAGAAATATGTTATTTTCATGTTTAGCATAAAATATATAAAATTATTCTCATAATTTTTTTTGGTACAAATTATTCCCACAAGCTTTTGAATGGTTGTCTGATATAAAATACTCCCAAAAACTATAAAGAGTAATAAAAATATTCTTTAGCCAGTAATATATTATAAAAAATATTTTTTTGTAAATCGAACAAAGAACTGAAGTATATCTACATTCATGGAGTTTACATTCCTATAGTGACATTTCCAACCTTGTATCAGATATTTTTTATATATTAAAAACACAGTTGATAGAGATTTTTTTTATAAGACTCTTAATATATTTTCCCAAAAAAAAGAATGGGCAACAAAAAATAAAAAAAAAATACAACCACTTTTATTTTTACATCATAAATAAGTTTATCTTAGTTAAATCTTCATGTAGTAGCTTTAGATTATTTAAAAACTTTTTTTATTTTTAATAAGGGTCCTAGACCATGATTAGGGGAGAGGAATGGAATAACAATTCTATCATTTGTAAGAGTGTTGATGATTTAAAAACTTAATAATCAAAATAAAAATTTAATGCCTCTTTATGGGGATTGAGGATTGTATACAAAATACATAAGATGTTTTGTTTTTGTTTGTGAACTTAATTCACTCACACACACACACACATATATATATATATAAGACAAATTTTCAAACTTTCTTGCTCTTGTTGATATAAGAGTGTTCAAGATGAGAATATTTACCTTTATTCTCAATCTAGAATATAAGGAGTTGTTATAATTATATTTTTGAGAGAATTTTTTAGCAGACTTCAAAGAGGAAAAGTAATTGCGTTTTATCCAAATGACCTTTTTGAACATTTGAATGGGATATTCTATGAATAATATCTTCTCATGTAACCTCTTAAGTTTTTTTTTTAATTGTCTTATTTTAAAAACTTTCTTTTGTCCATATGTCCATTGAGAAAATTTATGAAATATTAAATAATTTTTTTCTAAAACTACTTTTTATGTTTATTAATGTATTTCTATAACCTACGAAGAATCATATTCAACTACATTTTCTATTCAATCATATTTTAAATAAAAGTAATCTTGAAAAGTCAATAAATTTTTTATAAATTTTAAATTATCAACTAAATTTAACTAATTTTTTTAATACATGTGAACTAGTTAGAATCGACAAATAAAAAAAATCGAAAGGGTTGTTTATAAATGCGACAGGCACGGAGGCACATAAATATAAGGGGTGTATTTGTAGCAAAAAATTGATTATCTGACCATATGCGCTCATTTAATGGTACAAAAATTGGAGTGTGAGCCTACCCTTTGAGTATAATTTTTATATAAGTCTTTATATATGGAAAGGGTATGATAGGGTATATAAAATTACTATCTTATCCCTATTTAATCACCACTTTAGCTATTCTATTTACCCTTACTGATAGTAAGGGGCCACTCATAAGGTAAGAAAAACTCACTCTACTGATAACTACTTATACCAACATCGTACCTAGCATTAGATCAAACTCCTTTTTTAACCAATGTTTTTGTCTCAAACATGTTCGAAGGGGAGCTCATCTGTCCTCTCTCAATGATTCTCCAATTTATCATTTTTGTAAGTACCTAATTCCATTGACGAAAAGAATGGGATAAATTGGAAGAACGCTTAGTTTCATGAAGTACAAATTTCAAATTCTAATGATATTTCCAACTTAATTATGGTTGGAGGCAAGTGATCCAACTTCGACTATTAATTAATTATTAGATTAATATAATTATTAGATGTTGTACTCCGATTTTTATACAGGATATATTTGGATATTTAGCGTGCATAGTCCATTGATTAAAATTTTAACATAAAATTATAATTTTTGTATTATTAAAGACCTTAAAAGAGTAAATTTTAAAAGTAAGGGTTTAGTTGGCATTGAAATAATTGGATGGTTGCCAAGGACTTTCCATTTTTTTTTTATTTCCCTTTGTTATTTTTAATGCAGGAAAGCCGTTCTGGAAAGAAAAGTCAAAGGACATAGTTGTTGACTTGACATTTCATTATCATTTTATAATAATTAAAGACCCAATTTGCATCATTTAAAATATTAATGAGACTGTCACGATTTGGTCAAAAAAAAAAAAAAAAAAAAAAACGTCATCTTCCATCAGATGGGAAAGTACAATACGCAGGACATGTTGGAAAAATATTAGCAAGAATTAATTAATAGTCCCTTTCATTTTTGCCGGCCATCTTTTAGCCCCTGGTTTGGAATATTTATTTAAATTAAAAACACTTTTCCACTGTTTATTTATTTTATACTTTTCAATAAAAAAAAATAGTAATATTGGTCTTCGGTCTTCCAACGGACAAAGAGCTTGTTTGGATTAGCTTCTGAAAAACCTAGAAGTGTTTTTTATAAGTTAAGTTATTCTGGATTCAAAAAAATTTGTTTGTATTAACTTTTCTGCATAAGCAGAAGCTGATAAATAAACTGAAATACAACTTTTTTAAAAAACTAATCATATGGTGCTTTTTGGGAAATCACTTTTCAAGCCGTTTTGGGGTTATGAAATTACTAAATTAGTCTTATGAAATAAAAAATTGACCGTTCTTTAAATTTCTTCACCAATCTTTTCACAACCGTAATAGTTTTTCTACCTCATGAAATAACTAAATTAGCCTTATGAAATTACTAAATTGCTAAATGATAATGTTGTTTTTGTTGTTATGATGTGAAAATATTATTGTTCTTATTCTCATATTTGGTGTTTAAAATTTAGTCTTATATTTTTTGTTCTTATTAAACAGTAATTATAATAATATTATAATATTGTTATTATCATTATCGATAGCAATTACTATGTTTTGAATGTATAGTAGTTGAGATATAATAACTCAATGAATGCCCATTTTAGTAATTTACTATTGAAAAAATCTTTTTAAGAATATATATCCAAACAACTTCACATATATAAAAGTAATTCTCTATCTACGGAAAAAAGCATTTTTTTTTAAGCCAATTTAAACAAGGCCAAAATCTTTAGTTTCCTAATTCCTCACCCTTCATTGTAGATGTTGTAATTTATATATCATATATTCCCTCCGTTTGATTTTAAATGTCCACCTTAATCCTTTCCAAAGATTAAAAAAAAAGTTAAAATTAAAAAATTTATTAATATTTACTTCATGTTTTTCTTTTTTTTATCCAATTCTCATGCTATACATTAAAACTTGCATTTAAAACAATAATGATGAATAACAATACCTATAGGGTTAAATTTAAAAATTCATATTTAAATTAATTAAATGAACATATAAATTGAGATACGGAAAGCTTTTAGAAATAAACACTTATAATGGAACGGAAGAAATATCATGTATTAAATGTATTTTATTAACCGTGCCGGCAATCATTTGGTCTATTAGTAGTGGCCCCAGTGGGTCCTTATGTTTGTGTTTAGATGAAAAGAGGAGTTCGAACATCAAGCTATGCAGGGTGAGAGCCCAAGCGTTATTAAACGGTTATGTTCATATGTATGCCAATTTCTGACATGTGATTTGTCCATATTTATCAAACTATATATTAAATAGTTTATTATTCTGAAAAATATAAATATATTCATAGACAAATACTTTATTATTCTGAAGACGCAATTGATGGTGGAGTAGCTATATTAGAAAACTCTAATTAAAACAACATTTATAAAACAATTTTTATCTTAAAATATAAAATTAAATCTATTAAAAATAAAACCGAACTCATATAAGAATATTATGTGATATATATATATATATATATATATATATATATATATATATATATATATATATATATATATATATATATATATTTTTTTCAAAAATTAATGATGTGACAAAATTGTCATGAAAGACAAAACGACAAAATTATGTTCAATTGAATGATAAAATAAATCTTTTTAACTTACAAAATCAAAATAAATCATCAAATTTACTCAAAGGACAAACCCTAATTTGCTGCACTCTGTTGATTAAAGCCAGACATTTAGAGGCTGTTTGGTTCGTAAGTGATCTGCCGAAATAATGGAAGTTTGAAAGTAGCACTTTGGTGGAAGTGAATAGTTCAGCTGGAAGTAAAGACTTCAGTCTATTTGGTTGAACTAGAAAACGTGACTTCCGAAAATAGTTCATGTGTTTGGATGATGAAAATAAGAATATAGAAAACCTCACTTCATCACTTCTGGGTGTTTGGTAACACCGAAGTGAAGATATGATCACCACTTCATGATGGAGGTGAAGTTACCCCTTATTTTCGAAACCATATAAATACATGCTCTTCTTCATTTCAAAAAATTGATTAAATTAGGAAAGCATGATTAATTATGACATTGGCCAGAATGCATTAATGGACTTGTTTACAACTAATTATGACTTGCTTAATTAATTCATTACAAAGTGAAAGTTCCAACCATTGCAAGTTTACAAATATTATTTATACGTAACGCCCTGAAATATTAAAACTGGTTATGCATAATTTACCGAAAAAAATTACTTCATTCATTCGCACCTTGTTCACTAACTTCATGGTGTGTTTTACCACTTCAACCCAATTGCATGTTCATTTTTATAGCACGTTGGTTATTGGTAATATGTTCACACGATGCCCTAATTAATTAGTTTATTCACTATTGATTGGTTTCATTACAAACTTAACTAAGGATAAACAACCTTGGAAAATAGTTACATTAACAAGTAGTTACATTATTCACCGGAAGCAAAACCATAACATATATATTCAAGAATAGCATTTATAACATATATAACTCAACCATAACATATATAACATAGAAGCAGAAATCAAACATAGCAGTCATGAAATCACAGCCAAACAAACTTGAAAGTGAAACGATTGCATATACTCACCGGAATTCTGAAGAACAACAAACGAATAGGTGATAGTGAATCAGAGAACTTAATTAACAAACACACAAGAAGATCAACACATCTATGACCACTTTACAATCCGGTATGATGTTGAGAAAAACTGGGAGATAAAAATCTACACTCACCGTAAACCGGAAAGAGTTGAAAAACTAGGAAAATAGAGATCTACACCAAAGGAAAATACTGTTTAGGGATTTGAAGAGAAGTAGAGAAATTATCTGAAAAAACACGAAATCTTAAGCAAAAATTGGAACAAGAGAACCCGCTACCAGGTGAACCCAGGGAGAGCAGTAGATCTCCCAACAGTCCGAAAGCACCCTCCGGAAATCACTGACCTTTAAAAAAAAAGACAACAGGATCAGCACATCTATGAACCCTTTACAAACCGATATGATGCTGGGAAAAACTGGGGAATGAAGATGTACACTCACCGGCAAAGCATTGAAAAACTAGGAAAATAGAGATCTACACCCAAGAATAATCCTGTTTAGGGATTTGAAGAAAATTAGGGAAATTAGCTAATAAAACACGAAATCGTAAGCAAAAATTGTAACAAGAGAACCTGCTACCAAGTAAACCCAGGGAGAGCAATAAATCGCCCAACAACACGGAAGCATTTTCGGAGAAACCCCAGTTCAGAGGCATGAGAGGTCGACCATGGTCTTCTTTGCCACAGAGAACACCGGCGAAGGGAAAGAGATGCGGGTTCAACAGCCGGGGAGAGCGCAGTTGGGTTTCAGATCACTGGTGAATAAAATGCGAGAGTGGCGGCCGATCCAGAGAAACCCTAAATCGAGTTCTGGGAGAAGGTGTTGCCCGAAGTGTCTCGAAGTGGAGGTAATCGTAAAGAAGCGCGTGCAACCCGTGTGCACTGAAGTCAAGTGCTGAAGTGGTGGTTTCGGAGATTTTCATACCGAAGTCAAATGGGGAAGTGGGGGAGGGGGGAAGTTGGCACTTCAACACTTCGGGGTGATTTTCAGTTAACCAAACGCCCTGAAGTGGGGCAAAACTCCCCACCTCAGCCACTTCAGGGCTAAGTTCAGTGAACCAAACACCCCCTCAGTATTGCAACTTTGCAAGTTAAAATTTTTCTATATTTTTATTTCTCTAGTTTTTAAAAATGGTCTTTATATTATTCATTTTTTCCTGAAAGTCACAAGCACTATGTATATTAAGGCATATGTAAGAGTCAGAAATTAATCGTTCAACCCGTGCGTACTCATTAAATGACACAGAGCTTATGTAACAAACTCATACTATAAGTGAGAATCTATTATTATTATTGTGTCAGTGAAACCTCTTAAATGTATTCCACTCATTTTTTTATAATAAGCCCAATACCACTGGACATAATATTTTTTATTTGGAGTTTATGTTTTTTTGTTCCATTTGATTATATTAGCTAAATGTGAAGTATATCTACTTTTCAACAAAAATTGAAAAAATAAATTTTTTTCTCCACACCATAGTCACCTTCACAATATGATTCAAAATTAAGATATTTACATAGAGTTTTCATGATAATACTATTTTTCTGTTTTGTAATGATATAACGATTAAGATGATGATTTTGACGTTACAGGACCAAAAGTTTGCATTGACAATTTGAGATAAAATTTTTTAATTATCCTCAGTACTATGATGGTGTTTTATTTTTTCTTCTTTAAATAAATGGCAATCACTGCCGTTTAAAAGACGCTAAATAACAAATAAATATAAAAATATACTATTTTTAATATTTTAAAAACCCTTTATGATGCAACTTTGGAGAGAAACTTTAAAGAGAAAGAGCCACTATTTTTTTACAGGGGCCATTATGTATTTTACGAGCTGAGGGACTAAATGCAAAACACATAACCATAAAGTATATGGTACGTAATATCTCTCATTATTTTTAATTATTTATTTTATTATTTTTTAGATGAAAACCTCTCTATTTCCATGGGATATTAGGTTGATGTTCATTGTCGCGGTTGATGTTCATTGTCCCAAGACGAAGGATGTGTTCCTTAGAAAGAGTGATGCAGAGGAGGTCGCCGTTTCGGCCAAACTTGGAAGGGTGTTCTTCGGAGATGATAATGTGATGGATTGGAATGTGAGGATGAAGGTTTTTGTCCAGAGGCCAAAGGCGGAGCCTTTGCTGCATTTTGACTGCAGTGTGTTTGCTCGTGAAGGATTTCGTTCTTCGGATTTTAGAATTAGAAGTGTTGCCTATCATTCTTCGCAAGATTCTTTGGAGGCTTTGAAGTATAGAGGCCCCAAGTTCAGGTAAATATTTGAACTTTTTTTAAAAGTTAAATTTGTAGAAAATTTTTGGTAAAGATTGCTTTGATTTGCTTCTTTGTTTAAAATGTTAATCCGGTGAAAATTAAGGATGAGAAATTCATAATTGGAAGAACTAGCCGTTTAGATTTCCTAAGGGCTCTGACATTTATGTCTTGATTTGTGGAAGCATCAGCCAATAAAACTTGGTAATTCCTAGTTTTGAATTAATCTCTTTGCAAGGTAGCCCTTTTTGAATTTAGACGGCTATTCATATCAGTTTTGAATCAGTGCCTCGCATTAGGATGTTTATCAACTAGAGATACTTTGTATCTCATGAAGATGAACCGGGCTTGCCTTCATAGTGGTGTACAAAAGTTCTTTGCTTGACACATATCCGATGTGGAGGAACTGACATTTATGTCATGATTTGCTAAGCATAAGCCAATAAAACTTGGTAATTCCTAGTTTTGAATTAATCCCTTTACAAGGTAACCCTATTTGAATTCTGAAGGTTATTTATATCAGTTTTGGATCATTGCCTCACATTAGGATTTTTATCAACTAGAGATAATTTTGTATCTCATGAAGATGAACTGGTCTTGCCTTCATATTGGCGTACAAAAGTTCTTTGCTTGACTCATATCTAAAGCTGAAGAGCTTTTTAGAATTTCATTTTGCAAGAGTAGAGCCCTACAAAGAGTCTACTGCAGGAGTTTAGTGTTTTTTGTGGAAAATATTGTCTACTCTCTTGATGTAAATTGGAAAGCTTTTTAAGAATCAAATTTTTAAGAACTGGTTGTTAGAAATAAAAACGAAAAGGGTGCTGGATCCCTCTTAACAATTATAGTTGGTCTTTAAAAAGAATCATTTATGACTGCTTATGTCGATGGTTCAAATATATACCTGAGTACTTTGTCCCCCTCTCCCGGTGTTTGTTTCCTATGAGATCTTCAGAGCCTCTTTTTGTTCTCATAAGAGCATATACTGTTTCTCCTTCTGAGGACTTACAGTTTGCAGATGTTAAAGTCTGGGAGTCTGGAGCTCTAAATTTGTGTTGTTTCACATAATAAATTTTTTGTTGATATTATGCTTTTTGGAACATGCCCCATCTGTAAATTGGATCATTGTGATAAAAGATTGAAATATCTCTACTTGTATTAGCTTGCAACTTTTTTGGTGCATAATATGCTCCTGTATGTATCCTTGTTTACTTGGTAAGTTTCACCATAGTATTGTTATTAACATCAATCATTATGCAAATACTATGTTCAAATACAGTAAGAAAACTTATCCTGTCTCATTTTGGTAGAATAATGACAGGTAGATCTTTGTTGACTTGGCATTTGGCACCATATATCAGTAATTTATGTCATTGGTAATGTAATGAATTTGTGAAGAAATTGTAAGAAAACCTTTGGTTTTTTTTTGTTAATCTAAGTTTGGATGTTGGTAACTAATGCAGTTATGCCTTTGTTATATAAAATATGCAAATAATATTTGAATGTGAAATGTTAATAAATAATATTAACTATTTTAAATAAGTACATAATTAAATGTACCTTGAACTCAATCCTTTTATGCAAGCAAGTTAATAGAGCAAGATTTTTAAAAAATAACAACAACAATAATAAGATAATTGGAAGAAGATTGCGTAATTGTCCCAAGGAGTTATTTTGCCTTATAGTGTAAACACTTCAAAAAATTCTCCCCAGGATACAACTGGGATCCACCTTCTTTGAGCATGATCTAGAAGATGGTGATGGAGTTTCCTTTCAACACCCACCAACGAAACAATATTGAAATCCGAAAATGAAAAAGAGATGTCCAAAAAGAATATATTGTCTCATCTCGTTCAATCCTTTTGTGAACACTGGGTAAATGTGTCCTGAATTTCGTGTGATAACATGCTCAATAGGCATGACAAACAGAGAAAAGACCAAGTAAAAAAACATGTGGATAAAAATGTTTATAAAAAAAATATATTTAATTTTGAGTTTTATTTATTAAATATGTTAAATAATCCAACAACCTTGAGCTCTTGCTACCCACTTTTAAGCTAGTAAAAAGTGATCGACTTTTGTTACTCTTGTATTGCGCCAAATGTTTCATAGATTGCTATTTGTCCTTAGCTATAAAGGTGAAGTACCATGCTTATAGATAAATGAAATATATAGGCGAGCAAATTTTGTTTGGTCATTGACCAAGTTTTTATTTGTTTCTTACCAACCATTTGTTGGTGATAGTTGAATTGGCCCTGTGTATTTTTTTAGTTATCTATTGGTGGGATTCCACAGTGACCTGTTGTGTCAGTTGAATTCTTTCATCAATAGAGTTTGGCGCCAGGCTCAAAAGTGGTAAAATTTTCTAGATAATTTTTAGGAGTTTCAATGAGCGTGTTTGGTTGTAAGGCATGCTACTCTTTCTTTTGGAATATTGATGAACTTTGTTGTGATAAAATTTATTGTCCATGGGATAATTAAGAAAGGTTACCCATATATTGATAGAAGCAATTAGAGGGTTTGATTATGTAAATAAAAACATCGCATATTAATACCAAGAAAATGTAGATCTCTTCTTCTAGAGATATCCTAATACTACACTCAGAAGAGAACAAGATGCTAATTTTTTTCTTTATTAGTTGAATTTAGTCTTATAGTACCTGCCAGTATTCACTTTATTTTCTCAAAATAATTTCCAGAAAAAAGTAGATATAATTTGGATGCAAAGTTCTGCCTCTTCTTTCCCTTAAGTTTTTCACAATGGTGATGAGGATCTGAAATAAAATCTTAATGGTTGTGCATATTCATTCATGGTTATGCTTTTGTTGCATAAAGTTTTCACATGGGTTTTCTCAATCAAAATTGAAAATAAAGTGATTCTAATGGCATACTTTGTGGTATGCATATATCAATTAGAAGAGCGCTGGTAAACTTTTTCTTCTTCTTTTAGATATCTCAGCCTTGTATTAGAGTTGTTTTATTTTCATGTTTGCCTACTGTGACAATTATACATTGGATATTAGTTTCATGATAGCCTCTGAGGTAGTGAGCAACTCACCCATCTTAATTTTTTTTTTCTTGGCTGTAACTTTATTCTTGTGCCATTTTGTCTGAGTGCATGAGAAACAATTGTATGTTAATAAAGTTTGCTGACAAATGCATTAATCTTGCAGGAGTCTTGATCATAATTTACAAGGAGCATTGAAAGAATATCTTGTCGGCAGGGGTATTGGCGCAGAATTGACTGATTTCCTTCTCCAACACTTGCATTCGAAAGAGCAAAAGCAGTATATTAGTTGGTTGCGCACGATGGAGAGTTTATTAACAAAGCAACCATGAATCCTGTGTTCTTTGTATCTTTATTCGAATTACAAACATTAGTCAAACTACTAGTGTTCTGTTAGAAGTTTATGGACGTTTCATCTGTTTGGATCAAGAAGCAAATAATAGATTTAAGAAATTTGAATGCATTTTGGAGACAATGAGCTTTCATGATTTCAACTGCTTCAATTCCTATGTGGTTATTGCTTGATTGAAATTTTTTTTGTTTTTCTCTTTGGTGTTACTGTTAGAGCACCACTGGACATGATTTTTGGAGATTTATTGCATAGTATTCACAGGAAAATTGTATAATTGTGTAATGGTTGCTTAACTTCTTTTTAATGCAATGATTAAGGGTTCGTAATTTGTTCATAATTATTAAAAAAAAGGGGAAAGTTAAAAAAAAACCCATGTGGTTTTCGGTTTTTGCAAATAAAGACATGTGTTTTTTTTTTTACAATTAAGTACTTTGTGGTTTTCTGGTTTTTGCAAATCAAGGAAAAGCCGTCAACGCCATCTGTTTGCTTACGTGGCAGAGCAAAACCGATTTTTCACATAAAAAAATTCTTTTTCTTATGCCAAATAGCCAACTAGATAAAGTTAATTTAAGCCTTTAATTAATTTGGACTAATGAGTCAATTAGATTAAATAATGAGAGATAGTTAACACCTATCTTTTTATTCAATGTCACATCGATTTTCACCCGTCTAATGAGACAATTAGATTTCAGACAACAGTGGAGAAAAGGGCAGTTCTTCTCTGGACATGGTTAGGGTTCATACAAAGGGGGCATTCTCCTCCGGATAGTGTTGGCCCGAAAGAAATCCAAAATTCCCCAGTGTTTTGAGATCACTGAGCAGATATTTTTCCCACCCTATGGAACATAACTCATTCTCTGAAAATGGTTGATGATAAATCAAAGTACCAATCTTATCAAAAATTGGTTGATGATAAATCAAATGGTTGGTGTTCAACAATTGCAGACCATGGCAGACCATGAATGAAAAACAAAAAGATGTATGAAAGGAGATAGGGATAAGCTTGGATATATCAATGCTGTGTCATCCCCCTCCTCATGCTCCTCTAAGCTCTTTCCTTAATGTATGATCTTTTGATTCTAAAGAAAAAAGAGGTACGAAAGGAGCTCAGGATAGTTTGAATGTTCTTCATGTACAGCCACGATGTTATTCCATTGATTTCTCTCCCTCTCTCACTTGATCTGGAGTTCCCACTGCCAAACTTAGCTCATATGAGAATTTTCTCTTTGTCCACTATTGTTAGTTGGGGTCACTGGGAAGAAGACAAGATTATGTTCCATTAGTTCAAATTAATTAGAGGCTTAAACTAAGTTGACTATTTAGCATAAAAAAAAAGAATTTTTATGTGAAAAGTTAGTTTTGTCCTGCCACGTCAGCAAACGGCGTTGACGGCTTTTCCTTGATTTGCAAAAACCAGAAAACCACAACATACTTAATTGTAAAAAAAAACACACATGTCTTTATTTGCAAAAACCGAAAACCACATGGGTTTTTTTTTAAACTTTCCCCTAAAAAACATTATAGGCCAAAGAAAACTTAAATTAACCTTAAGCATCTTTAATCATTATACTCTCTTCATCAATCCATTAAACTTTTATTTATTATGCTATCTCTCATTATAGTTATAGTATAATATAGTATCCACAATTATTTGATTTATCTTTTAAAGTATTTACATAATATATATTATCATAAACATATTTATTTAATAAAATAAATGAATAATACATTTTAAAAATTTATTAAAAGATACATATTTAAAATAATAAAAATATAGAAATTATAATAAATTAATATATTATTTTTAAAAAAATATTGTCATTCATAATCATATAAAAAATTTAAATATGAAGAAGTGGAGATGAATCTATATTTTACTTGAGAAAGTAGTTGTATTTATGGAGATAAAAAAATTAAAATAAAAAAAAAACATCCGTTAGATTATCAAAGATTTGAATTTGTTTTTTTAAAAAAAACTTTAATTAATAAAAAACTTTAACGTTTGAATTTAAAAAAAAAAAATTATACTTAGCACTCCATGGCCCCAACCTTCCTTTGTGGTGTTAAAAACACATTAAAGGCTCAATACACCCTTCACATAATGTCATCGAAATTGCCCTTAAATCTCAATCCACATAAATCAATTTTTTCGTTTGTCATAATTTTATTATAATGGAAAATATTTTAAAGTAGGTTTGTGATTTCTTTAATCAATGATCTTGTGATAATATTATGGGTTGTGGGAGTTTATTTGAAAAGTGGGATGACCTATTATTTCAAATAAACTTTTGAGGGAGTTAAAAGTAGGATGTGCATCTTTTTGACATGTTATATAATTAGAATTCATGGTGGGAGAAAATTATATTTTACAAAAAATATTTTATAAAAACCTATAGTTAAGCCCCTTTAATTTTTTATAATTAAAAAGTAGCATATATATGGAGTATATATAATTTTAGAAAGACATTTATAAAAATCTATAGTTTAGCACATAGTTTTTTTTTTTTTACAAATTATGATATAATAAAAAGAGTTTGCAATTTGATATTTACATGTCTCCTCTATTAAACGAGACAAGAACTATCAAAATTTGTGCACTAGCTGAGCATTAAATATCTATTTCCCGTTATTATCATTACATCTAATTAGATTTGAATTCAAAACTTTAAAATTGTCCCACACCAAACAATTTTACATTGATTAATACCACTGGAATATAAATCTTTTTGGAAGCCATCACATATTTATCATTATTTATTTATTATAATTTATATTTTTATCTTAATCACTTGGACTACTTCATTGTGTGAGAAATTTGTGATTTAATTTTTTTATTATTTTAATAGTTTATACCAAAAGTCAATAGCAAAATTTTAAAAAATAGATCTTAAATTCTAGTCCAGTGAAGGAGCAGTGAGTGATGTTTGGTGAACGAGACAAATATGTTTTTCTTTATGTGTATTATCAGTCCTATTTATGTATTATAGTTAAGAATTTTATTGAATAGATATGGGCAAAAAAAAAATCATCTATTTATTTAACAGTATCTATGAGCAATACATGATCAGAAATATTCATACAATATAATAATTATACGAATTAACATTTGTGTCGGAACACTCACTTCATGTACATATTATACCTTCACAAGAAAACAAACAAGCAGCTATATACACTGGAATTATCAATCCACATGACAGGAAATTTGCCCATTTTTTCAATTCTCAATCATTTAAACCATCCTTCTTAAAAAAGAACCGTATTCCATGATCTTCATCAGATCTTCATCCTCCTTCTTCAAACTATGATTGAGTTTGGCAGTTTGTTCCACCTGAAAAAGATATATATATATAAAGAAAGAACGGCGGTTTAATTTAATTAACAACAAATAACTTATTTTCAATTAGCAAAAGAGTATTTTGTTTTCCTTATGTACAATTAAAATAATTGTATGTATTACCTTCTCGAGTGCAATTCGAGCTGCTTCTCTTTCCTTTTGTATTTGCATTTTTCTTTGATATTCTAAACGGGCCTTATCTGCTCAATGGGAAAAATATTTAATGAAAATTTATATAATGCACTAATAAATGTTTTGAATTTTAATGATAATATAATGCTTTCAGACCGAAATCAAAAATTTTAAAAATTTTATCAGTAAGTTATTTTGCTTGATTTGGACTTAATGGCATGAGTGAACTAAAGAGTGGTTAAACCACAGTAGATGAAAGGATATTGACTTTTAAAAGAAATCATGTTTTGTATGAACTTGCGGGTTAAATTGATTTATAAGCCTAATGTGTTGGATGCTCAACAAGTATTTTTTTTTTTTAAACAGGGAAATTCAAATTATGAAATGATTAATAAGCATTGTATAGCTCAAACTCTAATTCAGAAAAAATAAAAACTTTGAAAACTTATTTTGATTAATTACCTTCTTGATGTTGTTTCTCTAAATTTTCCACTTCTCTTTGCATCTCCACCTTTAGATCAACTTGTATGTCCTGGATACAGAAATAATACATAAAGATATACATATGACATTATTGTTGATTTTAGTTATAGAAGAAACAAACATTACAAAAGATATATAAGAAGAGAATATTACATTAAATTGAAGTGATTTTTGGGCTTTGATAATAGTATCCGCAAAACGAGCCTTCATCTTTGCAACATGAAGAGCTTTAGATGGTGAAATTTGCTCCTCCATTAGGTCATTATTTTTCCCTGAAATGTTGAAAACACAAACAATTATACATGTAATTTAATGTAAGAGAACAAATCCAGTAAATAACAAGAGGAAAAAAAAATAAAACCTTTTTGTAAAAGAACAGAAATCGGACTTGGTTGAGCCTTGACTTCAGAAGCCGCAATTGCATCTAAGACAACATAAAAATTATATTATCGTTGACACTGAAGCACTATTCAGTAAGTAGACAACATCATTTCATTATGCTCTCCATACATTTGCAAGGCTGCAAAGTAGTTGAATTGGTTGTGCATGGATGAGTATCCAATGGCTGGTCATCATGCTTTTTTTCTGCAACACCATCTAAGATAACACAACAATGACAACATCTTTAGAAATTGCGACATAACATTCGGTAATTATATACATATAGCATATAAGAAACCTTTATGACTATCTATACCTTTGCATGTGTTCAAATTCTTTGTTTTGACAGTGAATCGATGAGATTGCATATCTTGCTCCTCGTTTGCTTTTGATAAATTTTTGTTGACAATTCCAACCTGTTTAGACATACCGAACATGAACATCATGGGGAGAAAAATTATAATCAGAATACTTAGTGTTACCAAGTCTAACTAACACCTTATGTTTCTTTGGATGTGGCATATCAATCCACCACTTGTTCCTTGTCTCCCAACTCACATTAAATATGTTATTCAGTTCTTTGGCTTTGACATGAACTTCATCGGTGGAAGGATTATTTTTCATAGCATTAGCAAGAGTTCTTTTAAGATCTGCAGCGAATCGAGATGTAGTCGGGTAGGCCTTGCAATCGAGTTTTCGTTCTATACCTCGCAAGTCCAAGTGTTTTTGAAGAAGGAAACTCGTGTGATTCATTAATTTCTTCAAAATAATACTGCATTGCTTCTTTCGGGCTGGGTCCATTCTCTCATTGTCTTCATTGTTGAGTTGATTGATGGTTTTTGATTCTAATCTCCTTTTGTTTCCAACGGTAGGTGTAGTAAAAGTGGTTACATGCATCTTTCAAATAACTTTTGTTCACAACGCCTGTATTAGAAAATGAATGGTATTTATAATTAAATCAAATGAGAAAGAATATATCATGAACAAAGAAGCGTCTTGTGAGGGAACAATGCATAAAATTAGCCATAAATTTCTGCAAAAAAAAATTTATAAGCTTGAAGATGCTGTGTATAAGAAGATCAATGCTATTTCAATCAAACAAGAAAGTATTCACCCAATTAAACCACACTATTGAATGGAAAACAATATATATACATATATACAGCATGAGCAAAGAAGTCAACAAAAATTTTATAAGCTTGAAGATTGTTAACAAAAAAAAACTGAAAATTCTGTCAAAAACAAATTACACAAATGAAAATATCATATTACAAAAAATTGAAATTATTTGTGACAAAAAAAAAAAAGAATGAAACTAATAGATATGTATTTGTTGAAAATGAATAGTAAGAAGAAATTAGAGTGAGAGATAGTAATACCAATTGATAGAACGAGAGAAAATATAGAGCACATAATTATTCAAAATTATTTTATTTTTATAGACATATGCAGATGAAATCCTTGTGAAACTCAAAATAGATAATTCTCTTCAAACTTAACTTAAATAAATACACTCAAAATTATTCTATGTTAAATAGATACTAATCTTGATTTAATTTAAGTAATGTACATTTAAGGCAAACTTCTATTTTTAATTATTTAAACATTACTTATTTTTTCTAGCTTCATTGGAAAGTGGCGGGAAAATTTTGAGATTTTTTTATAGTACCCTCAAATCTTTAATATTTCTAAATATTTCCGTGATTTTCTTTACTTATTAAAAAAAAAAAACTGAAATCATCTTTCGGAATCTTTTCAAAATTTGTATCGGTTGGTAATGATGTTCAATCAATTTAATTAATGAAAACACAAAAACATTATTTGTAAAATACTCCTATGTAAAATAATATCTCTCTCTTATAAAAAATATTTATTTCTTAATTTAAAAAGAATTAAAGTCATATTTATTTTTAAAATTATTCAAAACCATCGATTTATTATTATTTGTAATTTGTTTATAACTCTATCTATGAGAAAATCATTGCTAATTAAATCCAATCATAGAGTATTCATCAAATTAAATCAAACCATTAAAAGATAAGCATGCTATCTACACACACACATATATATATATATATATATATATATATATATATATATATATATATATATATATATACTTGATGAATAAAGAAGTTTCTTATGACCGAACAAAGCACAACTTTAGCAAAAAGTTTCAGTAAAAAATTTAACAAAAGAAAAAATGAAAATTTTGTAAAAAAAAATAATTAAAGATACCATACTTCAAAAACTCAAAAATTATTTGTGACCAATAATAAGGAGGAAGCTAATTATGTCCAAAAACAATATAACTAGATTTCAGTTTACCTTGCCTTATGTTATACTGAGAGACAACATACACTTAACAAATATTGAATTTGTTGAAAATAAAAACTAAAAAGTAAGAAGAAATTAGAAGGAGAGAAATTAATACCAATTAAGGGTGGGAGAGAGACAAAATATAAAATAATTATTTACCCAAAACTAATTTGTTTTTATAAATTTTGTAGACCGAATCTTTGTCAAACTCAAAATAGATATTATAACTCAAATTAAATGAACACACTCAAAATTAGTCTATTTTAAGTATGTAAGAACCTTAATTTATATCAAATAATGTACATTTAAGCCAAACCTTTTTTATAATTATTTAAAAATTCCTGATTGTTTCTATTGTCATTGAGAAGCTTTGTAATTACGCTTAATCTTAAGCGGAGGCAAACATTATTCTATTTGTCTTAGATGGCCGGAAATTTTAAAGATTTTTTTTTATAGTAAATCTTTTACTTATTCAACAAAATCCCTCAAAATCTTTATATTATTGTGAATAGATTTTTTGGAATGTTTTGAAAGTTTGTATCGGCTGGTAAGGATGTTCAATCAACGAAATTAATTAAAACACAAAAAAAAAACTATTTTGTAACATATAAAAGAAGACTTATTTCTAAATTAAAAATAATTAAAATCATATTTAATTTTTTTAAATAATTGGAAACCATAGTTATTATTGTTTTTAATTTGTTCATGGTTGTATCTATGAGAAAATCAATGTGAATTAAACTAAACCAGAAAGTATTTAGAACAACAACTAAAACAAGAACAACCATAAAACCTAAATTAAGGAAAAAAAAATAAAAAATTATGTGAAAAAGTTATATAATTAATGAGCATAACTTAATAACTGAAATTATTAGTGTACAATAATAAGAAAAAAAAGTTAACTACGGCAATAACAATTGAATTACACTTCAGTTTGCCTCATCTTATCTTATGTTAATAAACAACATGCAAATAATAAATATTGCAAATTTAGAAAATAAAAATAAAAAAGAAATTGCAAGGAGAGAAAGTAATACCAATTGATGGAGGGACAAAATATAGAGCACTCAGTTATTTAAATATGGTCTATTTTTATAGACCATATAGACTGAATTCTTGTCAAATTAAAAATTGGAAATTCTATTAGAACTCAACTTAAATAAACACACTCAAAATTATTCTATTTTAAGGAGATAATAATCTTTGATTTATTTCAAGTAATGTACATTTAAGGCACAGTTGTTTTTAATTATTTAGATAAGTGAAATGGCCATCTCGGGCGGGAAGATTTTTGGATTTTTTCATAGTACCCCTGAAAATATTTAGATAAGTGAAATGGCCATTAAGTATATGGTACATAATATCTCTCATTATTTTTAATTATTTATTTTATTATTTTTTAGATGAAAACCTCTCTATTTCCATGGGATATTAGGTTGATGTTCATTGTCGCGGTTGATGTTCATTGTCCCAAGACGAAGGATGTGTTCCTTAGAAAGAGTGATGCAGAGGAGGTCGCCGTTTCGGCCAAACTTGGAAGGGTGTTCTTCGGAGATGATAATGTGATGGATTGGAATGTGAGGATGAAGGTTTTTGTCCAGAGGCCAAAGGCGGAGCCTTTGCTGCATTTTGACTGCAGTGTGTTTGCTCGTGAAGGATTTCGTTCTTCGGATTTTAGAATTAGAAGTGTTGCCTATCATTCTTCGCAAGATTCTTTGGAGGCTTTGAAGTATAGAGGCCCCAAGTTCAGGTAAATATTTGAACTTTTTTTAAAAGTTAAATTTGTAGAAAATTTTTGGTAAAGATTGCTTTGATTTGCTTCTTTGTTTAAAATGTTAATCCGGTGAAAATTAAGGATGAGAAATTCATAATTGGAAGAACTAGCCGTTTAGATTTCCTAAGGGCTCTGACATTTATGTCTTGATTTGTGGAAGCATCAGCCAATAAAACTTGGTAATTCCTAGTTTTGAATTAATCTCTTTGCAAGGTAGCCCTTTTTGAATTTAGACGGCTATTCATATCAGTTTTGAATCAGTGCCTCGCATTAGGATGTTTATCAACTAGAGATACTTTGTATCTCATGAAGATGAACCGGGCTTGCCTTCATATTGGTGTACAAAAGTTCTTTGCTTGACACATATCCGATGTGGAGGAACTGACATTTATGTCATGATTTGCTAAGCATAAGCCAATAAAACTTGGTAATTCCTAGTTTTGAATTAATCCCTTTACAAGGTAACCCTATTTGAATTCTGAAGGTTATTTATATCAGTTTTGGATCATTGCCTCACATTAGGATTTTTATCAACTAGAGATAATTTTGTATCTCATGAAGATGAACTGGTCTTGCCTTCATATTGGCGTACAAAAGTTCTTTGCTTGACTCATATCTAAAGCTGAAGAGCTTTTTAGAATTTCATTTTGCAAGAGTAGAGCCCTACAAAGAGTCTACTGCAGGAGTTTAGTGTTTTTGTGGAAAATATTGTCTACTCTCTTGATGTAAATTGGAAAGCTTTTTAAGAATCAAATTTTTAAAAACTGGTTGTTAGAAATAAAAACGAAAAGGGTGCTGGATCCCTCTTAACAATTTTTAAAAAGAATCATTTATGACTGCTTATGTCGATGGTTCAAATATATACCTGAGTACTTTGTCCCCCTCTCCCGGTGTTTGTTTCCTATGAGATCTTCAGAGCCTCTTTTTGTTCTCATAAGAGCATATACTGTTTCTCCTTCTGAGGACTTACAGTTTGCAGATGTTAAAGTCTGGGAGTCTGGAGCTCTAAATTTGTGTTGTTTCACATAATAAATTTTTTGTTGATATTATGCTTTTTGGAACATGCCCCATCTGTAAATTGGATCATTGTGATAAAAGATTGAAATATCTCTACTTGTATCAGCTTGCAACTTTTTTGGTGCATAATATGCTCCTGTATGTATCCTTGTTTACTTGGTAAGTTTCACCATAGTATTGTTATTAACATCAATCATTATGCAAATACTATGTTCAAATACAGTAAGAAAACTTATCCTGTCTCATTTTGGTAGAATAATGACAGATAGATCTTTGTTGACTTGGCATTTGGCACCATATATCAGTAATTTATGTCATTGGTAATGTAATGAATTTGTGAAGAAAATGTAAGAAAACCTTTGGTTTTTTGTTAATCTATGTTTGGATGTTGGTAACTAATGCAGTTGTGCCTTTGTTATATAAAATATGCAAATAATATTTGAATGTGAAATGTTAATAAATAATATTAACTATTTTAAATAAGTACATAAATAAATGTACCTTGAACTCAATCCTTTTATGCAAGCAAGTTAATAAAGCAAGATTTTTAAAAAATAACAACAACAATAATAAGATAATTGGAAGACGATTGCGTAATTGTCCTAAGGAGTTATTTTGCCTTATAGTGTAAACACTTCAAAAAATTCTCCCCGGGATACAACCGGGATCCATCTTCTTTGAGCATGATCTAGAAGATGGTGATGGAGTTTCCTTTCAACACCCACCAACGAAACAATATTGAAATCCGAAAATGAAAATGAGATGTCCAAATAGAAGATATTGTCTCATCTCGTTCGATCCTTTTGTGAACACTGCGTAAATGTGTCCTGAATTTCGTGTGATAACATGCTCAATAGGCATGACAAACAGAGAAAAGACCAAGTAAAAAAACATGTGGATAAAAATGTTTATAAAACAAATATATTTAATTTTGAGTTTTATTTATTAAATATGTTAAATAATCCAACAACCTTGAGCTCTTGCTACCCACTTTTAAGCTAGTAAAAAGTGATCGACTTTTGTTACTCTTGTATTGCGCCAAATGTTTCATAGATTGCTATTTGTCCTTAGCTATAAAGGTGAAGTACCATGCTTATAGATAAATGAAATATATAGGCGAGCAAATTTTGTTTGGTCATTGACCAAGTTTTTATTTGTTTCTTACCAACCATTTGTTGGTGATAGTTGAATTGGCCCTGTGTATTTTTTTAGTTATCTATTGGTGGGATTCCACAGTGACCTGTTGTGTCAGTTGAATTCTTTCATCAATAGAGTTTGGCGCCAGGCTCAAAAGTGGTAAAATTTTCTAGATAATTTTTAGGAGTTTCAATGAGCGTGTTTGGTTGTAAGGAATGCTACTCTTTCTTTTGGAATATTGATGAACTTTGTTGTGATAAAATTTATTGTCCATGGGATAATTAAGAAAGGTTACCCATATATTGATAGAAGCAATTAGAGGGTTTGATTATGTAAATAAAAACATCGCATATTAATACCAAGAAAATGTAGATCTCTTCTTCTAGAGATATCCTAATACTACACTCAGAAGAGAACAAGATGCTAATTTTTTTCTTTATTAGTTGAATTTAGTCTTATAGTACCTGCCAGTATTCACTTTATTTTCTCAAAATAATTTCCAGAAAAAAGTAGATATAATTTGGATGCAAAGTTCTGCCTCTTCTTTCCCTTAAGTTTTTCACAATGGTAATGAGGATCTGAAATAAAATCTTAATGGTTGTGCATATTCATTCATGGTTATGCTTTTGTTGCATAAAGTTTTCACATGGGTTTTCTCAATCAAAATTGAAAATAAAGTGATTCTAATGGCATACTTTGTGGTATGCATATATCAATTAGAAGAGCGCTGGTAAACTTTTTCTTCTTCTTTTAGATATCTCAGCCTTGTTTTATTTTCATGTTTGCCTACTGTGACAATTATACATTGGATATTAGTTTCATGATAGCCTCTGAGGTAGTGAGCAACTCACCCATCTTAATTTTTTTTTTCTTGGCTGTAACTTTATTCTTGTGCCATTTTGTCTGAGTGCATGAGAAACAATTGTATGTTAATAAAGTTTGCTGACAAATGCATTAATCTTGCAGGAGTCTTGATCATAATTTACAAGGAGCATTGAAAGAATATCTTGTCGGCAGGGGTATTGGCGCAGAATTGACTGATTTCCTTCTCCAACACTTGCATTCGAAAGAGCAAAAGCAGTATATTAGTTGGTTGCGCACGATGGAGAGTTTATTAACAAAGCAACCATGAATCCTGTGTTCTTTGTATCTTTATTCGAATTACAAACATTAGTCAAACTACTAGTGTTCTGTTAGAAGTTTATGGACGTTTCATCTGTTTGGATCAAGAAGCAAATAATAGATTTAAGAAATTTGAATGCATTTTGTATACAATGAGCTTTCATGATTTCAACTGCTTCAATTCCTATGTGGTTGCTGCTTGATTGAAATTTTTTTTCTTTTTTCTCTTTGGTGTTAGAGCACTGTACATGAATTTTGGAGATTTATGGCATAATATTCACAGGAAAATTGTATAATTGTGTAATAGTATACCCAGAGTGGTAATTTATTTTTCTTCCAAATGAAAGATTGATGTAATGGTTGCTCAACTTCTTTTCAATGCAATGATTAAGGGTTTGTAATTTGTTCATACTTATTAAAAAAAATTATAGGCCAGAGAAAACTAAAATGAACCTTAGGCATCTTTAAGCATTATGCTCTTTTCATCAATCCATTAAACTTTTATTTATTATGCTATCTCTCATTATAGTTATGGTATAATATAGTATCCACAATTATTTGATTTATTTACATAATATATATTATCATAAACATATTTATTTAATAAAATATATTAATAAAATAAATGAATAATACATTTTAAAAATTTATTGAAAGATACATATTTAAAATAATAAAAACATAGAAATTATAATAAATTAATATATTATTTTTAAAAAATTATTGTCATTCATAATCATATAAAAAATTTAAATATGAAGAAGTGGAGATGAATCTATATTTTACTTGAGAAAGTAGTTGTATTTATGGAGATAAAAAAATTAAAATAAAAAAAAAACATCCGTTAGATTATCAAAGATTTGAATTTGTTTTTTAAAAAAAACTTTAATTAATAAAAAACTTTAACGTTTGAATTTAAAAAAAAAAAATTATACTTAGCACTCCATGGCCCCAACCTTCCTTTGTGGTGTTAAAAACACATTAAAGGCTCAATACACCCTTCACATAATGTCATCGAAATTGCCCTTAAATCTCAATCCACGTAAATCAATTTTTTCGTTTGTCATAATTTTATCATAATGGAAAATATTTTAAAGTAGGTTTGTGATTTCTTTAATCAATGATCTTGTGATAATACTATGGGTTGTGGGAGTTTATTTGAAAAGTGGGATGACCTATTATTTCAAATAAACTTTTGAGGGAGTTAAAAGTAGGATGTGCATCTTTTTGACATGTTATATAATTAGTATTCATGGTGGGAGAGAATTATATTTTACAAAAAATATTTTATAAAAACCTATAGTTAAGCCCCTTTAATTTTTTATAATTAAAAAGTAGCATATATATGGAGTATATATAATTTTAGAAAGACATTTATAAAAATCTATAGTTTAGCACATAGTTTTTTTTTTTTACAAATTATGATATAATAAAAAGAGTTTGCAATTTGATATTTACATTTCTCCTTTGTTAGACGAGACAAGAACTTTCAAGATATGTGCACTAGCTGAGAATTAAATATCTATTTCCCGTTATTATCATTGCATCTAATTAGATTTGAATTCAAAACTTTAAAATTGTCCCACACCAAACAATTTTACATTGATTAATACCACTGGAATATAAATGTTTTTGGAAGTCATCACATATTTATCATTATTTATTTATTATAATTTATATTTTTATCTTAATCACTTGGACTACTTCATTGTGTGAGAAATTTGTGATTTAATTTTTTTATTATTTTAATAGTTTATACCAAAAGTCAATAGCAAAATTTTAAAAAATAGATCTTAAATTCTAGTTCAGTGAAGGAGCAAAGAGTGATGTTTGGTGAAAGAGACAAATATGTTTTTCTTTATGTGTATTATCAATCCTATTTATGTATTCTAGTTAAGAATTTTATTGAATAGATATGGATAAGAAAAAAAAATCATCTATTTATTTAACAGTATCTATGAGCTATACATGATCAGAAATATTCATACAATATAATAATTATACGAATTAACATTTGTGTCGGAACACTCGCTTCATGTACAAATTATACCTTCACAAGAAAACAAACAAGCAGCTATATACACTTGAATTATCAATCCACATGACAGGAAATTTGCCCATTTTTTCAATTCTCAATCATTTAAACCATTCTTCTTAAAAAAGAACCGTATTCCATGATCTTCATCAGATCTTCATCCTCCTTCTCCAAACTATGATTGAGTTTGGCAGTTTGTTCCACCTGAAAAGATATATATATATATATATATATATAAAGAAAGAACGGCGGTTTAATTTAATTAACAACAAATAACTTATTTTCAATTAGCAAAAGAGTATTTTGTTTTCCTTATGTACAATTAAAATAATTGTATGTATTACCTTCTCGAGTGCAATTCGAGCTGCTTCTCTTTCCTTTTGTATTTGCATTTTTCTCTGATATTCTAAACGGGCCTTATCTGCTCAATGGGAAAAATATTTAATGAAAATTTATATAATGCACTAATAAATGTTTTGAATTTTAATGATAATATACTGCTTTCAGACTGAAATGAAAAATTTTAAAAATTTTATCAGTAAGTTATTTTGCTTGATTTGGACTTAATGGCATGAGTGAACTAAAGAGTGGTTAAACCACAGTAGATGAAAGGATATTGACTTTTAAAAGAAATCATGTTTTGTATGAACTTGCGGGTTAAATTGATTTATAAGCCTAATGTGTTGGATGCTCAACAAGTATTTTTTTTTTTTAAACAGGGAAATTCAAATTATGAAATGATTAATAAGCATTGTATAGCTCAAACTCTAATTCAGAAAAAATAAAAACTTTGAAAACTTATTTTGATTAATTACCTTCTTGATGTTGTTTCTCTAAATTTTCCACTTCTCTTTGCATCTCCACCTTTAGATCAACTTGTATGTCCTGGATACAGAAATAATACATAAAGATATACATATGACATTATTGTTGATTTTAGTTATAGAAGAAACAAACATTACAAAAGATATATAAGAAGAGAATATTACATTAAATTGAAGTGATTTTTGGGCTTTGATAATAGTATCCGCAAAACGAGCCTTCATCTTTGCAACATGAAGAGCTTTAGATGGTGAAATTTGCTCCTCCATTAGGTCATTATTTTTCCCTGAAATGTTGAAAACACAAACAATTATACATGTAATTTAATGTAAGAGAACAAATCCAGTAAATAACAAGAGGAAAAAAAAATAAAACCTTTTTGTAAAAGAACAGAAATCGGACTTGGTTGAGCCTTGACTTCAGAAGCCGCAATTGCATCTAAGACAACATAAAAATTATATTATCGTTGACACTGAAGCACTATTCAGTAAGTAGACAACATCATTTCATTATGCTCTCCATACATTTGCAAGGCTGCAAAGTAGTTGAATTGGTTGTGCATGGATGAGTATCCAATGGCTGGTCATCATGCTTTTTTTCTGCAACACCATCTAAGATAACACAACAATGACAACATCTTTAGAAATTGCGACATAACATTCGGTAATTATATACATATAGCATATAAGAAACTTTTATGACTATCTATACCTTTGCATGTGTTCAAATTCTTTGTTTTGACAGTGAATCGATGAGATTCCATATCTTGCTCCTCGTTTGCTTTTGATAAATTTTTGTTGACAATTCCAACCTGTTTAGACATACCGAACATGAACATCATGGGGAGAAAAATTATAATCAGAATACTTAGTGTTACCAAGTCTAACTAACACCTTATGTTTCTTTGGATGTGGCATATCAATCCACCACTTGTTCCTTGTCTCCCAACTCACATTAAATATGTTATTCAGTTCTTTGGCTTTGACATGAACTTCATCGGTGGAAGGATTATTTTTCATAGCATTAGCAAGAGTTCTTTTAAGATCTGCAGCGAATCGAGATGTAGTCGGGTAGGCCTTGCAATCGAGTTTTCGTTCTATACCTCGCAAGTCCAAGTGTTTTTGAAGAAGGAAACTCGTGTGATTCATTAATTTCTTCAAAATAATACTGCATTGCTTCTTTCGGGCTGGGTCCATTCTCTCATTGTCTTCATTGTTGAGTTGATTGATGGTTTTTGATTCTAATCTCCTTTTGTTTCCAACGGTAGGTGTAGTAAAAGTGGTTACATGCATCTTTCAAATAACTTTTGTTCACAACGCCTGTATTAGAAAATGAATGGTATTTATAATTAAATCAAATGAGAAAGAATATATCATGAACAAAGAAGCGTCTTGTGAGGGAACAATGCATAAAATTAGCCATAAATTTCTGCAAAAAAAAATTTATAAGCTTGAAGATGCCTGTGTATAAGAAGATCAATGCTATTTCAATCAAACAAGAAAGTATTCACCCAATTAAACCACACTATTGAATGGAAAACAATATATATACATATATACAGCATGAGCAAAGAAGTCAACAAAAATTTTATAAGCTTGAAGATTGTTAACAAAAAAAAACTGAAAATTCTGTCAAAAACAAATTACACAAATGAAAATATCATATTACAAAAAATTGAAATTATTTGTGACAAAAAAAAAAAAGAATGAAACTAATAGATATGTATTTGTTGAAAATGAATAGTAAGAAGAAATTAGAGTGAGAGATAGTAATACCAATTGATAGAACGAGAGAAAATATAGAGCACATAATTATTCAAAATTATTTTATTTTTATAGACATATGCAGATGAAATCCTTGTGAAACTCAAAATAGATAATTCTCTTCAAACTTAACTTAAATAAATACACTCAAAATTATTCTATGTTAAATAGATACTAATCTTGATTTAATTTAAGTAATGTACATTTAAGGCAAACTTCTATTTTTAATTATTTAAACATTACTTATTTTTTCTAGCTTCATTGGAAAGTGGCGGGAAAATTTTGAGATTTTTTTATAGTACCCTCAAATCTTTAATATTTCTAAATATTTCCGTGATTTTCTTTACTTATTAAAAAAAAAAAACTGAAATCATCTTTCGGAATCTTTTCAAAATTTGTATCGGTTGGTAATGATGTTCAATCAATTTAATTAATGAAAACACAAAAACATTATTTGTAAAATACTCCTATGTAAAATAATATCTCTCTCTTATAAAAAATATTTATTTCTTAATTTAAAAAGAATTAAAGTCATATTTATTTTTAAAATTATTCAAAACCATCGATTTATTATTATTTGTAATTTGTTTATAACTCTATCTATGAGAAAATCATTGCTAATTAAATCCAATCATAGAGTATTCATCAAATTAAATCAAACCATTAAAAGATAAGCATGCTATCTACACACACACATATATATATATATATATATATATATATATATATATATATATATATATACTTGATGAATAAAGAAGTTTCTTATGACCGAACAAAGCACAACTTTAGCAAAAAGTTTCAGTAAAAAATTTAACAAAAGAAAAAATGAAAATTTTGTAAAAAAAAATAATTAAAGATACCATACTTCAAAAACTCAAAAATTATTTGTGACCAATAATAAGGAGGAAGCTAATTATGTCCAAAAACAATATAACTAGATTTCAGTTTACCTTGCCTTATGTTATACTGAGAGACAACATACACTTAACAAATATTGAATTTGTTGAAAATAAAAACTAAAAAGTAAGAAGAAATTAGAAGGAGAGAAATTAATACCAATTAAGGGTGGGAGAGAGACAAAATATAAAATAATTATTTACCCAAAACTAATTTGTTTTTATAAATTTTGTAGACCGAATCTTTGTCAAACTCAAAATAGATATTATAACTCAAATTAAATGAACACACTCAAAATTAGTCTATTTTAAGTATGTAAGAACCTTAATTTATATCAAATAATGTACATTTAAGCCAAACCTTTTTTATAATTATTTAAAAATTCCTGATTGTTTCTATTGTCATTGAGAAGCTTTGTAATTACGCTTAATCTTAAGCGGAGGCAAACATTATTCTATTTGTCTTAGATGGCCGGAAATTTTAAAGATTTTTTTTTATAGTAAATCTTTTACTTATTCAACAAAATCCCTCAAAATCTTTATATTATTGTGAATAGATTTTTTGGAATGTTTTGAAAGTTTGTATCGGCTGGTAAGGATGTTCAATCAACGAAATTAATTAAAACACAAAAAAAAAAAAATTTTGTAACATATAAAAGAAGACTTATTTCTAAATTAAAAATAATTAAAATCATATTTAATTTTTTTAAATAATTGGAAACCATAGTTATTATTGTTTTTAATTTGTTCATGGTTGTATCTATGAGAAAATCAATGTGAATTAAACTAAACCAGAAAGTATTTAGAACAACAACTAAAACAAGAACAACCATAAAACCTAAATTAAGGAAAAAAAAAAAAATTATGTGAAAAAGTTATATAATTAATGAGCATAACTTAATAACTGAAATTATTAGTGTACAATAATAAGAAAAAAAAGTTAACTACGGCAATAACAATTGAATTACACTTCAGTTTGCCTCATCTTATCTTATGTTAATAAACAACATGCAAATAATAAATATTGCAAATTTAGAAAATAAAAATAAAAAAGAAATTGCAAGGAGAGAAAGTAATACCAATTGATGGAGGGACAAAATATAGAGCACTCAGTTATTTAAATATGGTCTATTTTTATAGACCATATAGACTGAATTCTTGTCAAATTAAAAATTGGAAATTCTATTAGAACTCAACTTAAATAAACACACTCAAAATTATTCTATTTTAAGGAGATAATAATCTTTGATTTATTTCAAGTAATGTACATTTAAGGCACAGTTGTTTTTAATTATTTAGATAAGTGAAATGGCCATCTCGGGCGGGAAGATTTTTGGATTTTTTCATAGTACCCCTGAAAATATTTAGATAAGTGAAATGGCCATTAAGTATATGGTACATAATATCTCTCATTATTTTTAATTATTTATTTTATTATTTTTTAGATGAAAACCTCTCTATTTCCATGGGATATTAGGTTGATGTTCATTGTCGCGGTTGATGTTCATTGTCCCAAGACGAAGGATGTGTTCCTTAGAAAGAGTGATGCAGAGGAGGTCGCCGTTTCGGCCAAACTTGGAAGGGTGTTCTTCGGAGATGATAATGTGATGGATTGGAATGTGAGGATGAAGGTTTTTGTCCAGAGGCCAAAGGCGGAGCCTTTGCTGCATTTTGACTGCAGTGTGTTTGCTCGTGAAGGATTTCGTTCTTCGGATTTTAGAATTAGAAGTGTTGCCTATCATTCTTCGCAAGATTCTTTGGAGGCTTTGAAGTATAGAGGCCCCAAGTTCAGGTAAATATTTGAACTTTTTTTAAAAAGTTAAATTTGTAGAAAATTTTTGGTAAAGATTGCTTTGATTTGCTTCTTTGTTTAAAATGTTAATCCGGTGAAAATTAAGGATGAGAAATTCATAATTGGAAGAACTAGCCGTTTAGATTTCCTAAGGGCTCTGACATTTATGTCTTGATTTGTGGAAGCATCAGCCAATAAAACTTGGTAATTCCTAGTTTTGAATTAATCTCTTTGCAAGGTAGCCCTTTTTGAATTTAGACGGCTATTCATATCAGTTTTGAATCAGTGCCTCGCATTAGGATGTTTATCAACTAGAGATACTTTGTATCTCATGAAGATGAACCGGGCTTGCCTTCATATTGGTGTACAAAAGTTCTTTGCTTGACACATATCCGATGTGGAGGAACTGACATTTATGTCATGATTTGCTAAGCATAAGCCAATAAAACTTGGTAATTCCTAGTTTTGAATTAATCCCTTTACAAGGTAACCCTATTTGAATTCTGAAGGTTATTTATATCAGTTTTGGATCATTGCCTCACATTAGGATTTTTATCAACTAGAGATAATTTTGTATCTCATGAAGATGAACTGGTCTTGCCTTCATATTGGCGTACAAAAGTTCTTTGCTTGACTCATATCTAAAGCTGAAGAGCTTTTTAGAATTTCATTTTGCAAGAGTAGAGCCCTACAAAGAGTCTACTGCAGGAGTTTAGTGTTTTTGTGGAAAATATTGTCTACTCTCTTGATGTAAATTGGAAAGCTTTTTAAGAATCAAATTTTTAAAAACTGGTTGTTAGAAATAAAAACGAAAAGGGTGCTGGATCCCTCTTAACAATTTTTAAAAAGAATCATTTATGACTGCTTATGTCGATGGTTCAAATATATACCTGAGTACTTTGTCCCCCTCTCCCGGTGTTTGTTTCCTATGAGATCTTCAGAGCCTCTTTTTGTTCTCATAAGAGCATATACTGTTTCTCCTTCTGAGGACTTACAGTTTGCAGATGTTAAAGTCTGGGAGTCTGGAGCTCTAAATTTGTGTTGTTTCACATAATAAATTTTTTGTTGATATTATGCTTTTTGGAACATGCCCCATCTGTAAATTGGATCATTGTGATAAAAGATTGAAATATCTCTACTTGTATCAGCTTGCAACTTTTTTGGTGCATAATATGCTCCTGTATGTATCCTTGTTTACTTGGTAAGTTTCACCATAGTATTGTTATTAACATCAATCATTATGCAAATACTATGTTCAAATACAGTAAGAAAACTTATCCTGTCTCATTTTGGTAGAATAATGACAGATAGATCTTTGTTGACTTGGCATTTGGCACCATATATCAGTAATTTATGTCATTGGTAATGTAATGAATTTGTGAAGAAAATGTAAGAAAACCTTTGGTTTTTTGTTAATCTATGTTTGGATGTTGGTAACTAATGCAGTTGTGCCTTTGTTATATAAAATATGCAAATAATATTTGAATGTGAAATGTTAATAAATAATATTAACTATTTTAAATAAGTACATAAATAAATGTACCTTGAACTCAATCCTTTTATGCAAGCAAGTTAATAAAGCAAGATTTTTAAAAAATAACAACAACAATAATAAGATAATTGGAAGACGATTGCGTAATTGTCCTAAGGAGTTATTTTGCCTTATAGTGTAAACACTTCAAAAAATTCTCCCCGGGATACAACCGGGATCCATCTTCTTTGAGCATGATCTAGAAGATGGTGATGGAGTTTCCTTTCAACACCCACCAACGAAACAATATTGAAATCCGAAAATGAAAATGAGATGTCCAAATAGAAGATATTGTCTCATCTCGTTCGATCCTTTTGTGAACACTGCGTAAATGTGTCCTGAATTTCGTGTGATAACATGCTCAATAGGCATGACAAACAGAGAAAAGACCAAGTAAAAAAACATGTGGATAAAAATGTTTATAAAACAAATATATTTAATTTTGAGTTTTATTTATTAAATATGTTAAATAATCCAACAACCTTGAGCTCTTGCTACCCACTTTTAAGCTAGTAAAAAGTGATCGACTTTTGTTACTCTTGTATTGCGCCAAATGTTTCATAGATTGCTATTTGTCCTTAGCTATAAAGGTGAAGTACCATGCTTATAGATAAATGAAATATATAGGCGAGCAAATTTTGTTTGGTCATTGACCAAGTTTTTATTTGTTTCTTACCAACCATTTGTTGGTGATAGTTGAATTGGCCCTGTGTATTTTTTTAGTTATCTATTGGTGGGATTCCACAGTGACCTGTTGTGTCAGTTGAATTCTTTCATCAATAGAGTTTGGCGCCAGGCTCAAAAGTGGTAAAATTTTCTAGATAATTTTTAGGAGTTTCAATGAGCGTGTTTGGTTGTAAGGAATGCTACTCTTTCTTTTGGAATATTGATGAACTTTGTTGTGATAAAATTTATTGTCCATGGGATAATTAAGAAAGGTTACCCATATATTGATAGAAGCAATTAGAGGGTTTGATTATGTAAATAAAAACATCGCATATTAATACCAAGAAAATGTAGATCTCTTCTTCTAGAGATATCCTAATACTACACTCAGAAGAGAACAAGATGCTAATTTTTTTCTTTATTAGTTGAATTTAGTCTTATAGTACCTGCCAGTATTCACTTTATTTTCTCAAAATAATTTCCAGAAAAAAGTAGATATAATTTGGATGCAAAGTTCTGCCTCTTCTTTCCCTTAAGTTTTTCACAATGGTAATGAGGATCTGAAATAAAATCTTAATGGTTGTGCATATTCATTCATGGTTATGCTTTTGTTGCATAAAGTTTTCACATGGGTTTTCTCAATCAAAATTGAAAATAAAGTGATTCTAATGGCATACTTTGTGGTATGCATATATCAATTAGAAGAGCGCTGGTAAACTTTTTCTTCTTCTTTTAGATATCTCAGCCTTGTTTTATTTTCATGTTTGCCTACTGTGACAATTATACATTGGATATTAGTTTCATGATAGCCTCTGAGGTAGTGAGCAACTCACCCATCTTAATTTTTTTTTTCTTGGCTGTAACTTTATTCTTGTGCCATTTTGTCTGAGTGCATGAGAAACAATTGTATGTTAATAAAGTTTGCTGACAAATGCATTAATCTTGCAGGAGTCTTGATCATAATTTACAAGGAGCATTGAAAGAATATCTTGTCGGCAGGGGTATTGGCGCAGAATTGACTGATTTCCTTCTCCAACACTTGCATTCGAAAGAGCAAAAGCAGTATATTAGTTGGTTGCGCACGATGGAGAGTTTATTAACAAAGCAACCATGAATCCTGTGTTCTTTGTATCTTTATTCGAATTACAAACATTAGTCAAACTACTAGTGTTCTGTTAGAAGTTTATGGACGTTTCATCTGTTTGGATCAAGAAGCAAATAATAGATTTAAGAAATTTGAATGCATTTTGTATACAATGAGCTTTCATGATTTCAACTGCTTCAATTCCTATGTGGTTGCTGCTTGATTGAAATTTTTTTTCTTTTTTTCTTTTGGTGTTAGAGCACTGTACATGAATTTTGGAGATTTATGGCATAATATTCACAGGAAAATTGTATAATTGTGTAATAGTATACCCAGAGTGGTAATTTATTTTTCTTCCAAATGAAAGATTGATGTAATGGTTGCTCAACTTCTTTTCAATGCAATGATTAAGGGTTTGTAATTTGTTCATACTTATTAAAAAAAATTATAGGCCAGAGAAAACTAAAATGAACCTTAGGCATCTTTAAGCATTATGCTCTTTTCATCAATCCATTAAACTTTTATTTATTATGCTATCTCTCATTATAGTTATGGTATAATATAGTATCCACAATTATTTGATTTATTTACATAATATATATTATCATAAACATATTTATTTAATAAAATATATTAATAAAATAAATGAATAATACATTTTAAAAATTTATTGAAAGATACATATTTAAAATAATAAAAACATAGAAATTATAATAAATTAATATATTATTTTTAAAAAATTATTGTCATTCATAATCATATAAAAAATTTAAATATGAAGAAGTGGAGATGAATCTATATTTTACTTGAGAAAGTAGTTGTATTTATGGAGATAAAAAAATTAAAATAAAAAAAAAACATCCGTTAGATTATCAAAGATTTGAATTTGTTTTTTAAAAAAAACTTTAATTAATAAAAAACTTTAACGTTTGAATTTAAAAAAAAAAATTATACTTAGCACTCCATGGCCCCAACCTTCCTTTGTGGTGTTAAAAACACATTAAAGGCTCAATACACCCTTCACATAATGTCATCGAAATTGCCCTTAAATCTCAATCCACGTAAATCAATTTTTTCGTTTGTCATAATTTTATCATAATGGAAAATATTTTAAAGTAGGTTTGTGATTTCTTTAATCAATGATCTTGTGATAATACTATGGGTTGTGGGAGTTTATTTGAAAAGTGGGATGACCTATTATTTCAAATAAACTTTTGAGGGAGTTAAAAGTAGGATGTGCATCTTTTTGACATGTTATATAATTAGTATTCATGGTGGGAGAGAATTATATTTTACAAAAAATATTTTATAAAAACCTATAGTTAAGCCCCTTTAATTTTTTATAATTAAAAAGTAGCATATATATGGAGTATATATAATTTTAGAAAGACATTTATAAAAATCTATAGTTTAGCACATAGTTTTTTTTTTTTACAAATTATGATATAATAAAAAGAGTTTGCAATTTGATATTTACATTTCTCCTTTGTTAGACGAGACAAGAACTTTCAAGATATGTGCACTAGCTGAGAATTAAATATCTATTTCCCGTTATTATCATTGCATCTAATTAGATTTGAATTCAAAACTTTAAAATTGTCCCACACCAAACAATTTTACATTGATTAATACCACTGGAATATAAATGTTTTTGGAAGTCATCACATATTTATCATTATTTATTTATTATAATTTATATTTTTATCTTAATCACTTGGACTACTTCATTGTGTGAGAAATTTGTGATTTAATTTTTTTATTATTTTAATAGTTTATACCAAAAGTCAATAGCAAAATTTTAAAAAATAGATCTTAAATTCTAGTTCAGTGAAGGAGCAGTGAGTGATGTTTGGTGAAAGAGACAAATATGTTTTTCTTTATGTGTATTATCAATCCTATTTATGTATTCTAGTTAAGAATTTTATTGAATAGATATGGATAAGAAAAAAAAATCATCTATTTATTTAACAGTATCTATGAGCTATACATGATCAGAAATATTCATACAATATAATAATTATACGAATTAACATTTGTGTCGGAACACTCGCTTCATGTACAAATTATACCTTCACAAGAAAACAAACAAGCAGCTATATACACTTGAATTATCAATCCACATGACAGGAAATTTGCCCATTTTTTCAATTCTCAATCATTTAAACCATTCTTCTTAAAAAAGAACCGTATTCCATGATCTTCATCAGATCTTCATCCTCCTTCTCCAAACTATGATTGAGTTTGGCAGTTTGTTCCACCTGAAAAAGATATATATATATATATATATAAAGAAAGAACGGCGGTTTAATTTAATTAACAACAAATAACTTATTTTCAATTAGCAAAAGAGTATTTTGTTTTCCTTATGTACAATTAAAATAATTGTATGTATTACCTTCTCGAGTGCAATTCGAGCTGCTTCTCTTTCCTTTTGTATTTGCATTTTTCTCTGATATTCTAAACGGGCCTTATCTGCTCAATGGGAAAAATATTTAATGAAAATTTATATAATGCACTAATAAATGTTTTGAATTTTAATGATAATATACTTGCTTTCAGATCGAAATGAAAAATTTTAAAAATTTTATCAGTAAGTTATTTTGCTTGATTTGGACTTAATGGCATGAGTGAACTAAAGAGTGGTTAAACCACAGTAGATGAAAGGATATTGACTTTTAAAAGAAATCATGTTTTGTATGAACTTGCGGGTTAAATTGATTTATAAGCCTAATGTGTTGGATGCTCAACAAGTATTTTTTTTTTTTAAACAGGGAAATTCAAATTATGAAATGATTAATAAGCATTGTATAGCTCAAACTCTAATTCAGAAAAAATAAAAACTTTGAAAACTTATTTTGATTAATTACCTTCTTGATGTTGTTTCTCTAAATTTTCCACTTCTCTTTGCATCTCCACCTTTAGATCAACTTGTATGTCCTGGATACAGAAATAATACATAAAGATATACATATGACATTATTGTTGATTTTAGTTATAGAAGAAACAAACATTACAAAAGATATATAAGAAGAGAATATTACATTAAATTGAAGTGATTTTTGGGCTTTGATAATAGTATCCGCAAAACGAGCCTTCATCTTTGCAACATGAAGAGCTTTAGATGGTGAAATTTGCTCCTCCATTAGGTCATTATTTTTCCCTGAAATGTTGAAAACACAAACAATTATACATGTAATTTAATGTAAGAGAACAAATCCAGTAAATAACAAGAGGAAAAAAAAATAAAACCTTTTTGTAAAAGAACAGAAATCGGACTTGGTTGAGCCTTGACTTCAGAAGCCGCAATTGCATCTAAGACAACATAAAAATTATATTATCGTTGACACCTGAAGCACTATTCAAGAAGTAGACAACATCATTTCATTATGCTCTCCATACATTTGCAAGGCTGCAAAGTAGTTGAATTGGTTGTGCATGGATGAGTATCCAATGGCTGGTCATCATGCTTTTTTTCTGCAACACCATCTAAGATAACACAACAATGACAACATCTTTAGAAATTGCGACATAACATTCGGTAATTATATACATATAGCATATAAGAAACTTTTATGACTATCTATACCTTTGCATGTGTTCAAATTCTTTGTTTTGACAGTGAATCGATGAGATTCCATATCTTGCTCCTCGTTTGCTTTTGATAAATTTTTGTTGACAATTCCAACCTGTTTAGACATACCGAACATGAACATCATGGGGAGAAAAATTATAATCAGAATACTTAGTGTTACCAAGTCTAACTAACACCTTATGTTTCTTTGGATGTGGCATATCAATCCACCACTTGTTCCTTGTCTCCCAACTCACATTAAATATGTTATTCAGTTCTTTGGCTTTGACATGAACTTCATCGGTGGAAGGATTATTTTTCATAGCATTAGCAAGAGTTCTTTTAAGATCTGCAGCGAATCGAGATGTAGTCGGGTAGGCCTTGCAATCGAGTTTTCGTTCTATACCTCGCAAGTCCAAGTGTTTTTGAAGAAGGAAACTCGTGTGATTCATTAATTTCTTCAAAATAATACTGCATTGCTTCTTTCGGGCTGGGTCCATTCTCTCATTGTCTTCATTGTTGAGTTGATTGATGGTTTTTGATTCTAATCTCCTTTTGTTTCCAACGGTAGGTGTAGTAAAAGTGGTTACATGCATCTTTCAAATAACTTTTGTTCACAACGCCTGTATTAGAAAATGAATGGTATTTATAATTAAATCAAATGAGAAAGAATATATCATGAACAAAGAAGCGTCTTGTGAGGGATCAATGCATAAAATTAGCCATAAATTTCTGCAAAAAAAAATTTATAAGCTTGAAGATGCTGTGTATAAGAAGATCAATGCTATTTCAATCAAACAAGAAAGTATTCACCCAATTAAACCACACTATTGAATGGAAAACAATATATATACATATATACAGCATGAGCAAAGAAGTCAACAAAAATTTTATAGGCTTGAAGATTGTTAACAAAAAAAAAACTGAAAATTCTGTCAAAAACAAATTACACAAATGAAAATATCATATTACAAAAAATTGAAATTATTTGTGACGAAAAAAAAAAAATGAAACTAATAGATATGTATTTGTTGAAAATGAAGAGTAAGAAGAAATTGGAGTGAGAGATAGTAATACCAATTGATAGGGCGAGAGAAAATATAGAGCACATAATTATTCAAAATTATTTTATTTTTATAGACATATGCAGATGAAATCCTTGTGAAACTCAAAATAGATAATTCTCTTCAAACTTAACTTAAATAAATACACTCAAAATTATTCTATGTTAAATAGATACTAATCTTGATTTAATTTAAGTAATGTACATTTAAGGCAAACTTCTATTTTTAATTATTTAAACATTACTGATTTTTTCTAGCTTCATTGGAAAGTGGCGGGAAAATTTTGAGATTTTTTTATAGTACCCTCAAATCTTTAATATTTCTAAATATTTCCGTGATTTTCTTTACTTATTAAAAAAAAAAAAAACTGAAATCATCTTTCGGAATCTTTTCAAAATTTGTATCGGTTGGTAATGATGTTCAATCAACTTAATTAATGAAAACACAAAAACATTATTTGTAAAATACTCCTATGTAAAATAATATCTCTCTCTTATAAAAAATATTTATTTCTTAATTTAAAAATAATTAAAGTCATAATTATTTTTTAAAATTATTCAAAACCATCGATTTATTATTATTTGTAATTTGTTTATAACTCTATCTATGAGAAAATCATTGCTAATTAAATCCAATCATAGAGTATTCACCAAATTAAATCAAACCATTAAAAGATAAGCATGCTATCTACACACACAGATATATATATATATTGATGAATAAAGAAGTTTCTTATGATCGAACAAAGCACAATTTTAGCAAAAAATTTCAGTAAAAAATTTAACAAAAGAAAATATGAAAATTTTGTAAAAAAAAAAATAATTAAAGATACCATACTTCAAAAACTCAAAAATTATTTGTGACCAATAATAACGAGGAAGCTAATTATGTCCAAAAACAATATAACTAGATTTCAGTTTACCTTGCCTTATGTTATACTGAGAGACAACATACAATTAACAAATATTGAATTTGTTGAAAATAAAAACTAAAAAAGTAAGAAGAAATTAGAAGGAGAGAAATTAATACCAATTAAGGGTGGGAGAGAGACAAAATATAAAATAATTATTTACCCAAAACTAATTTGTTTTTATAAATTTTGTAGACCGAATCTTTGTCAAACTCAAAATAGATATTATAACTCAAATTAAATGAACACACTCAAAATTAATCTATTTTAAGTATGTAAGAACCTTAATTTATATCAAATAATGTACATTTAAGCCAAACCTTTTTTATAATTATTTAAAAATTCCTGATTGTTTCTATTGTCATTGAGAAGCTTTGTAATTACGCTTAATCTTAAGCGGAGGCAAACATTATTCTATTAGTCTTAGATGGCCGGAAATTTTAAAGATTTTTTTTTTTAGTAAATCTTATACTTATTCAACAAAATCCCTCAAAATCTTTATATTATTGTGAATCGATTTTTTGGAATGTTTTGAAAGTTTGTATCGGCGGGTAAGGATGTTCAATCAACGAAATTAATTAAAACACAAAAAAAAAAACTATTTTGTAAAATATAAAAGAAGACTTATTTCTAAATTAAAAATAATTAAAATCATATTTAATTTTTTTTAAATAATTCGAAACCATAGTTATTATTGTTTTTAATTTGTTCATGATTCTATCTATGAGAAAATCAATGTGAATTAAACTAAACCAAAAGTATTTAGAACAACAACTAAAACAAGAACAACCATAAAACATAAATTAAGGAAAAAAAAATAAAAAATTATGTGAAAAAGTTATATAATTAATGAGCATAACTTAATAACTGAAATTATTAGTGTACAATAATAAGAAAAAAAAGTTAACTACGGCAATAACAATTGAATTACACTTCAGTTTGCCTCATCTTATCTTATTTTAATAAACAACATGCAAATAATAAATATTGCAAATTTAGAAAATAAAAATAAAAAGAAATTGCAAGGAGAGAAAGTAATACCAATTGATGGAGGGACAAAATATAAAGCACTCAGTTATTTAAATCTGGTCTATTTTTATAGACCATATAGACTGAATTCTTGTCAAATTCAAAATTGAAAATTCTATTAGAACTCAACTTAAATAAACACACTCAAAATTGTTCTATTTTAAGGAGATAATAATCTTTGATTTATTTCAAGTAATGTACATTTAAGGCACAGTTGTTTTTAATTATTTAGATAAGTGAAATGGCCATCTCGGGCGGGAAGATTTTTGGATTTTTTCATAGTACCCCTGAAAATATTTTTATGATTTTGTTTTGTTATTAAAAAAATCACCGAGAAATCTTTATGATATTGCAAATTCATCGTTTGAAATCTTTAGAAATTTTTTTAGTAATGATTAAATACAAAAAGAATTTTACAATATCGTTGAGCTTATGATTCAAATTGGGAGCTAGAAAAGCCCAATAAAAGTATTTTAAAAAATGTAAGTTAATTTAAAAGTAAATTTGAATTTTTTTTCTTTAAATGATTCTAAAGCATGTTTTTTTTTTCTTGGAAGAGTAGAACTTTTAGCAACAATAAATTTATAATAATAATAATAAATAATTATTATTTTAGTATGTTCAATTTAATTTTGAATTTAGTAAGGTTCAAATTAAAATTTCACCTGATTGACTAAAAATTCATAGAATCATTAGAAACTATAGTTATATTTTGTAAGGGCATTACCACTCCATGTTTCTTAGGATTCATTCGTGCTCAAGAACACCTCAACTCCAATCTTATATATATTATTTTGATAAATATTGTTTATGCTGAGATATTCATTCAAAACAATAAACCGAATGACTTGGAATCTCAACGCCATCCCATGTTCTCTCACCCATTTTAAATTAGTAACATATAATGGATTTATCTCAATAACAAACAACATAAATGCGTAACAAATAATAAACAAAATAGTATCACTAAAATTTTTAACACAACAAACAAAATTTAAAATATTATTTCAAAACTAAAAATAAGGATAAAGATTTAGCGACGAAATAGTGTTGGTGGTCATATTTGTCCGTGATGCAGCAGTTGTGGAGAGGGACGAGGTTACGAGATAGCTGATGATTTCGATTTCGCTAGTAGTGACAGTGCCAATGGTGTCAAACGAGAAGGCAATGGTGATGTAGGAGGTGCGATTGTGGTTGTGGGATAATAAAGATTTTAGGACTATTTATTTATTATTTATTTTTAATTTTTAAAATAATGGTGAGAGAAATGGATAACGTAGGCTAATTGTCTCGGACGAATATTTCATACCGTATTTCTTTTATTTTCTCACTTGCCATTTGCTCTCTCTTGACGCTGGGGTCTGAGGGCTCTGGGAGGCGTTGTGAAATTTAGAACCTTTAGAATTTGTAATTATAAAACTGTACAGGGTTGTCTTGGTAAAATCCTCTTAAAAATGGGCCATCTTGACGCCACGTGCTATTAACATCGCGGGGACCCGTTCAAAGAAGGAGAGCGGTCAAAGTTGGTTTCGAAAAGTTTCGATTCCACGCGTCTCAATGTTTTAAACCGACTTAAAATAATAATAAAAAACCACATAATTAATCTGACCGTTCAATCCTATCTCCACCGCTTAATCACCACCGTTCGTTTACAACCCGAACCTCTATAAAAATCAGCGCGTCCTTCTAATTTTCTGTGCTTCGCCCTTTGGTTTCTAGGTTTCGTGAAGATGATCGGAAGCCTGGGGCGTAGCCTCGCGATCTCGTTTTCATCGTTGCTATTCCATGGTTTGGTCTTCGTAGATGGGTGTTCCTCGGCTTTTGGTGATCAAATTAAGGTTTTATTCGATTATATTTGAGTTTTGATACCTAATTGTTGATGTTCTTCGGATTTGATTATCCCGGGGCGTTGTTTCGCGTGCGTGTTGATGATCTCGTGTTGATCGTCGCTATTCCATGGTTTGGTCTTTGTAGATGGATGTTCTTCGGATTTTGGTGATCAAATTCAGGTTTTATTAGATTATGTTTGAGTTTTGATATCTAATTGCTGGATTTTCTTCGGATTTGATCATCCCGGGGCGTAGCTTCGCGTGCGTGTCGGTGATATCGCGTTGATTTTCTCTATTCCATGGTTTGGTCTTTGTAGATGGATGTTCTTCAGATTTTGGTGATCAGATTCAGGTTGCATTAGATTATATTTGAGTTTTGATAACTAATTGTTGGATTTTCCTCGAATTTGATTATTCCGCGGTGTGGCTTCGCTTGCGTTGGTGATCTTTTGTTGATCGTTGCTATTCCATGATATGGTCTTCGTAGATGGATGTTCTTTGGATTTTGGTGATCAGATTCGGGCCTTATTTGATTATATTTGAGTTTTGATACCTAATTGTTGGATGTTCTTTGGATTTGACTATCCCGGGGCATAGCTTCGCGTGTGTTAGTGATCTCTTGTTGATCGTCGCTTTTCCATGGTTTGATCTTTGTAGATCGTTGTTCTTCGGATTATCGTGACCAACTTCAGGTCTTATTCGGTTATATTGGAGCTTTGATGGCTATTTGTTGGATGTTCTTCGGATTTGACTCTCCTTTGGCGTACTTTCATCTTTGATCTCGGTATTTCAGGGTTTGGTCTTCGTAGTTGGATGTTCTTTGGTTTTGGTGGTCAGATTCAGGTCTTATTTGATTATATTTGAGTTTTGATACCTAATTGTTGGATGTTCTTTGGATTTGACTATTGGAGTTTATTGGTTTTCCAATTTGGCGATCCGATTTGGGGATTTTTTTCTTAGTTGAAGCTATAGGAGACATATATGTTGGATTGATCTTCGATGATCTGAGGTTTTTTTTTTAATTCGTTGTTGGTTTGAGGTATTCGATAATTTGGAGATCCAATTTAGGTTACTTCTCTTGTTCGATAATTTTTTCTTAGTTGTTTTCTGTAAGTTTGGATTGATCTCTGATGCTGCTTATAACTGATCATGGGTGCTATTGTTGACCTTTCTATCTGATCGGTCAGGTTTTGCCTTTTCTGTTCGTTCTGGTTGATTTCTTTCTTTTCTGAGGGTGTGATTTTGGTGCTTCAATTTGTTGAAAGGATCTTCTGATGCAAATTATGTGATTGGAGTGTTTAAAAGCTGTAGGTTAGATTGATTTTTCTTCTGTTGTGAATTAGATTGCTGAGTTTTGAAGTTTGGGTCGAGCACTGTTTGGCTGCTTGGATGCTGATGCTGTATATGATTGAACAGTGATTTTAATGGGCGTATACATGAGCTAGGTGGTTTGTGTTTATGAAGGATTTTTTTTTGTTGCAGTTATGGTTTTAATTAAATTTGGTTGTGAAGTTAGTGTGTCCATTGAGTTTCTCAGCTTAGCGGAATAGATCAATGATTGGTGCGTGGACAAGTTGGTAATGAGCCTGCTGGTATTTCTTTCATAGATTTTTTTTGTGGTTTATGTCCCTCCCCAAGGAGGTAGCGTGGATCATTAGCTTCGATTGGGTTTTGGGGGTGCTTGGTCAGGCATTGGTAATATTTAAAGTTGGTGTTTGGAGGCTTTGGTCAGGCATCAATCCTTTCGGAAGGGGGTTTTTGCATTACTTCAAACTTGTTTTGATTTGTGTTAGCTATATTGGCTTGTTTGATTTTGTTTGGTTCATTGTTGGTATTTTGAAACTTCAGGGTTGTAGCCAGTGTGGATCTTTTGGCCCCAGAATCTCGGTTTTACGGCAACTAAGGTGAACTCAAGATCTGGCGGACAGTATTTTCTTGTTCCATAGTGGGTTTGGTATCACTGCAAAATATTTTTATTAGTGATTATTTTTCTATTATGATAGTATGTTGTTGTCATTTTGGAATTTTTAGTTGTTGAAGTTGGTTCATGTCTCTTTCAGAGAGAGAGAAATTAGTTTTTTCAGTTTGTGTTCTATTGGAGTTTAAGGTTTCTTGGTTCTGGATTTTGATATAATCTGAAGAGAGTTGTATCACTAAACAAAACTTTATTTCATGGCAGGTTCTCTTTTGATGTATCTATCATTGTTGATATTGTTCTCTCCTGGGCAGCAAGTCGGTTTTTTGAGCTTGTGCTCCATTGAGATCTTGGTTTGTTAGTTCTAGAACTTGGTTATTTTCTAAAGGGAGTTTCTTTTGACCTCTATATCCCGGTATCTTTCTACCACTTGTTTTTACTTGTCAAAAATTTGGATTTTCCTATGTTTAGGAATCAAGAATTATTGATGATGGTGGTTACACTTGATACGTGGCTTGTAAGTTTCTTCTTGTTAAACAGATTGCTTGGACAAGTCGGTAGTGAGTGCATTAATAATTTTTTTAGATAATTATTATTATATCTGCTCAATTAGTTTGTCTGGAGGATTAACTTTGGGCATCTCTTTGTCCCATTCTGCCCAACTGATGGCGATTATGGGATGTTGCACTGATATAGGGAACTTTAGAGTTGGTGTTTGCAGTTTTTGATCAGGAAATTTGTCTTTTCGTAAGGGTTTTTTTTTTATCACTTCAAACTTGAACTTGTTTTTTTATCACTTTAAACTTGAACTTGTTATGATTTTTGTTAGCTTTATTGGGCTATTTGATTTTGTTTGGTTTATTGTTGGTCTCTTGGGACCTTAGGGTTGTAGCCATGTATGAGTCTGAAATCAGTTCATGGATCTTTTGGCTCTCAGAATCTGGGGTTTATTAGTATCAAGAAAGGGTTATATGCCCACTAAACAAAGCATGGCTTCATGAGGAGTTGTTTTCTTGTTTTGGTTTATATTTATTTTGTTTTATTGTACTTTCAATTTTCAGGTTTGTAATTATCAATAAAGCAGAAGCTGGTGAACTTAAGAATTGGCAGATGTTATTTTCTTGTTCCAAAGCGAATTTGGTATTACTATAAGCATTTTTATCCTAGTGATTATTTTTCTATCGTGATCTGTATATTGTTGTCATTTCGGAATTTTTAGTTGTTGAAGTCAGTTGATGGTGGTTGTTTACTGCTGGTGCTTTCTTTTCTTGGTAGGGTTTTTCAAAGAGGGTTTCATATCACTTTAGAAGATGTGATTTGTGATGAAGATGTGATTTGTGATTTCATTATGACACACTGTTCTTTATTTTGACGTATCTTTTGGTAGTTTTTTTGAACTTCAGGTATCTAGTTGTCTATGAGGGGGATAGTTTCTGGAGCTTGTGTCCCATTGGAATTTAAGGTTTCTTGGTTCTAGAGTTGGTTATCTTTTGAGGAGGGTTTCGCATTACTAAACAAAACTTTATTTCATTGCAATAACTTTTTCTCTTTAGTTGTATTTATCATTGCTGTGCTCCACTGAAATCTTGGGTTTGTTAGTTCTAGAAGTTGGTTATCTTCCGAAGTGAGTTTCTTCCAATGTCTAGAGCCTAGTACCTTTGAACCACTTGTTTTTGTTAAACTGAAAATTTTGTCGTCCAATCTTTAGGAATCGAGGATTATTGATGATGGTGGTTACATTCGATACGTGTCTCGTAAGTTGGTTGGTTGTTTTTTGAAAAGGTGCCTTTACTTGTTTCATTTAGTCTTCTGCATTTCTTTAGTTCTTATCTTGATATGTTATTCATGTGGTTTCTTATGGGTTCAATGGCTGGAATCTTCAGTTTTTTTATTTTTTATTTATCATGTCTTTGGCTGGATAGACCTTGTTTATTTTAGTAGGTCCAGAATCATTGGTTGGTGCTGTGTTTGGGTTTCCTTCGTAGGGTGATGCCCTGTGAATGATCTTAGATGGTTATAAGTAGTATGCTACTATGAACTTAATATGAAATGAGATGTTTTGTCTGGTGGCACATTTCAGTTTCTGTTTTGTAACTTGGTTTGCTCCTTCATGTAGGTAGCAGACAAGTGATCTGTCTGGTGCATTGATCTGGTAAAGGAATGGTTGGCAATAACTGTAGAACATCTCTATTGACACTCATAACTTTATTGGTGAAAATTTGCTTTGCTTCATAAATTTGTTCGCTTCAATAAAGAAGTGTGGCAATGAATGGGAAATCATAACTTCTAACTGTTTATTAGAATGATGATCTTTCTTGTGGGAAGAATCTGAAATAAATGGTCTTTCTTAAATGGAGAATATGGAACTGTATTTTTCCCATCAGAGCATGGGGTTTCTTGCTTTTGAAGTCGGTTTCATACTTGGCAGAAACTTAATTTTACTGCAAGTTTCTTGTGTATTGACTTTTTTGGTGTTGTTTTTGATAATTTTATTGCTAGCTTCCTGACTTTTTCGGTGATGTTTTTGAAATTTAGGTTTCTAGTAAGCAATCTGTCAGATGGCTGGTGGAACTTTGTTCTCAGTGTCCACACAAGGGGGTTTTCAATGACTAGATGGTATCTGCTTTCACCACAAAAGCTGTCTTTTGTATTTCGATCTATTTGCTGTTGTTTTGTGGGGTTGCTTCGCCGTTGTTTGCCTAGGTAGTTTGTGTTCATGGAGAATTTGTTTGCTGATTTTATGGTTTTCATCAAATTTGGTTGTTAAGCTAATCTGTCAATTAAGTTCCTCATCTTGGAAGGAGAGATCAGATGCTTGGAGAAGTTGGTAATGAGTGTCAGTTAATAATTTTATTGGATTTTTTCTGATTATGGCTTATCAAGGAGGTAGTCTGGAGCATCAACTTCTGATGGGCACCTCTTTGTCCATTGTGCATAACTGATGGTGTTTATGGGATGTTGCACTGGTGTAGGGAACTTACATGGGTAGCATGGATGAAATTTAGAGTTTGTGTCCGTTAAGTTTCTCAGCTCGGAAGAATAGATCAATGACTAATGCTTCGACAAGTTGGTAATGAGTGTGTGTTAATAATTTTCTCGTAGATTTTTTTGTGATTCTCTTTGAGGAGGTCGCCTGAAGCATTAATTTCTGATGGGTGTCTCTTTGTCCATTGTGTTCAACTGATGGTGTCGGGCTGATGTTGGGACTTACATGGGGAAGCATGGGTGGAACTTAGAGTTGGTGTTTGGCTTCTTGGAAGGGGGTTTTTGCATCACTTCAAACTTGATCTTGTTCTGATTTATGTTAGCTATATTTGCCTGTTTGATTTTGTTTGGTCTATTGTTGGTATTCTGGAACTTCAGGTACTGTAGCCATGCATGAGGTGGAAATCATTCCGTGGATCTTTTGGCTCTCAGTTTCTGGGGCTTGTTGTTACTGGAAAAGGGTTGTATACCACTGAAGAAAGCTTGGTTTTACCACAAGTTGTTTCTTTTTTTAGGTTTATTTATTTTTCTGTATTTTCAAATTTCAGGTTTGTAGTTATGAGTAAAGTAGGAGCAGGTGAACTTGAATTCTGGCAGAGATTTTTTTCTCTACCAAAGGGGGTTTGCTATCACCACTAAATGAGTTTATTTCAGTGATCTGTTTTTCTATTTTGATCTGCATAGTGTTAGCATTTCGGAAGTAGTTGTTGTTTCAGTTCATGGTCTTTGTTTACTGCTGGAGCTTCCTTTTTGTTTACTGCTGGAGCTTCCTTTGTTTACTGCTGTTTTACTGCTGGAGTTTATAAACAAAACATGATTTCACTGCAACAAACTGTCCTCTATTTTGATGTATTTATTGCTGGTCTCTTTGGACTTCAGGTGTCCGGTTGTCTACGAATGCTGGTTTTTGGAGCTTGTGTTTTAGTGGAATTGAAGGTTTCTTAGTTATAGAATTTGGTATCTTCCATCAGTGGTTTCATTTATTAAACAAAACTTTATTTCATTGGAATAACCTTTCTATTTTGATGTGTTTATCATTGCTGGTTATTTGGGCTTCAGGTATCAAGTTCTCTTTGAGGCAGAATGTAGGTTATGAAGCTTGCGTTATATCGAAATATGGGTTTTGTTAGTTCAAGAACCTGGTAGCTGTTGAAGGGAGTTTCTTTCTAATCTCTTGAACCTAGTACCTTGCAATCAGTTGGTTTTAATTAATGTGAAAAGTTTGATTTCCCATCTTTAGGAATTGATAATTATTGACAGCGATAGTTACGCTTCGTATGTAGCTTGTAAGTTGTTTGTTTTTTTTTTTTTTTTTTAAATTGCATCTTTTTTCATTCATTTTACTCATTTGCACCTTTTAAGTACTTTTCTTAATATGTTACTTATGTGGATTTTTATAGGGATTAATGATTGGAGTCATCTTCAGGGCTGTAATGGTTGGGGATGTAAATTCATTGTTGATGCTAGGTGTTTTTCTCAGGTCATTATTTTTTTATTGAATTAGAATGATTGGTTTTAGTTAATTAGCAATTTTTTAATTTACTGATTTCCTTCGCCTTATTTTTTTTAATGAAATTGGACCCTTTTATGTAGCATGGTGTTGCTTTAGAGAAGATTTTAGATGGAAGAGTGTTACTTTGGTCTGCGTCTTTCTGAAACCAGTTTGTTTGTTTGTTTTCTTTTTATAATTTGTTGTATCTGAAATAATTTTGTCCAAGTGTGTTGATGATTTGGGCAATTGTACCGTTATGGAGAATCACCATCATTATTGTTGCTTTTTATATGGTTCAGTATTATTTTCATGTCATGAAAAATGGCTGTTGCTTTGATGAGCATTTAGATGACTTTGTCTGTTAATATTTTTGTTCAAATTTCTGTGATCATGCTCTGCAGGTTTGCATTGACAGCGAGGATCATGGATATTAACTATTGAAGGTCTACTTGGTTGTACTCTTATTTGTTTTGATTAATAGTCATTTTCCCTAGTGTGTTTAATTGATTAATGGTTTTTAGGCAATGTTCAATTGGTAGTATCCATTTATTTGGTTTGATTAATATTCATTTTTGCCCAAGTGTGCTTAACTGATTAATGGTCTCTAGCAAAGGCTTAACTGATTAGTAGTCTCTAGGTATCGTACACTGGGTAGCTTGGATTATAAAGAGTTCTAGTTGGTGTCTGGGTGGATCTGAGGAGTTGATCTTTTCAAAAGGCAGTTTCTAAATCACTTTACAGTTGAACTCATTCTGATTACTGGTTACTGTTTGATATATTTCCTTGGTTGAAAGTATGTGTGCGGTGATTCTGTTTTGTAGGATAAAATAATTAATGTTAGTAAGCAAAAGGAAAATTGGACATTCATTTATGTCTGGTGCCTGGTTTGCTGGCAGGAAGGATTCATGTTAGGAAGCAAGATTATTTGACCATTTTGTGTTTTGGTCTATTTTGTTTGTAATTTTGAACTTTCATTGTTTTAGTTACCAATAAGTGAAACAAGATTTTATCACAGAAAGTTGATTTTGTATTCTGATTTATTTGTTGTTGAACTCTAGGTGGTGTAACTACTGATGAGGCAGTGGTTGGTTTAATTAATTTGAAAATATTGATTTCTTGTTTCTTGGATCTGTGGACTGTTGGAAATGGTTTGGTGGTTATGTTGGATAAGTAGCTTGTTTTAAATTCCCCTTCGCCTTCATTTAGCCTTCTCTCTTAAGGTTTTGCTGTGTTTTGTTCAGTTTATTCATGTTTATAGCTATCTTCTGTGCCTCCATTGTCTGGGGTGGAAATTATTGTTGATGCAGATTGTTTGGCTGGAAAATTTTGTAGTTGTTCATTTGATACTTTTTTATTTAACCTTTAGTTATCAAGCCTTTGGCTGGATTGACTTGTTTTATTTTAGAAGCCCAAAATCATTGGTTGGTGCTGTATATGGGTTGATATCTATGATTTGAACTATTGCCTTTGCTTTTTTGTAGAGTGTTGCTGTGTGGATGATCTAAAGATGGAAGGGAGTCCCATGCTACTAGGAACTTATTATGAAATGAGATATTTGTCTTGTCTGCTGGCAATAACAGTAAAACATCTTTGTTCGGTGAAAATTTGCTTTACTTGATAAATTTATTTGCTTCAATTAGGTACTGTGGCAATCAACAGGAAATTGCAACTTGTCTTTGGAGTGTTATTTGGAGGGTCTTTCTCATAGGGGGAATCTGGAAGTTACTGTTTGTCTTCCGTGAGTATGGTGTTCCTGTCTCGTGAAGTTGATTTTATACTCCGTTAGAAACCTACTTCTACTGCAAGCTTCTTGTATGTCGTTTTTTGGTGGTGTGTTTGAACTTCAGGTTTTAGTAAGCAATGTGGCAGAAATTGTCTTGTATAACTTTGCTCTCTGCTAGTGTCTGCAAAAGGGGTTTTCTATGGCTAGACAAAATTTGCTTTCACCAAACTAGCTGTCTTTTATATTTTGTTACTTTTGCTGTTCTGCATGCGGTGGCTTCAGGAATGATTTTAGATGGAATGAGGGTCTCATACTGCTGCAAACCGCCCCAATTTTTCGGTAATTGTTCTGTATTTATTGGCAATATGGTGTTTTTTCAGTTGATGGTGATTTGAATAGTATCTTTTTGTTAAAAAAGAAAAAGCATGGCCTCGAGTTTACCCTTTGGAATTTTTCATTCCTAATGGAGATGATGTAAACTAGCTGCTTCCTTTCGGGGAGATGGTGTAAACTAGCTTCTTCCTTTCGCTTAGTGCAGGAGCTTTATTGTTCCTATGTGATGGAAGTTGGAGTGTGACAGTCGGGTGTATTGCGATAGTTGTGTTTACTAATCTTTGCTTGTCTTTTCTGGTTTCTTAAGCTTCTACTTCAAATTGAGTGAGATAACTTGAGGTTCTTTTTTTTTTTTGGTCTTTCTGTGGGACTTGGCAGATGGCAAGAGATGGAATTTATTCTATGCCCTGTATAAGGTGAAATTTCTGTGGTGCTTTCCATTGAACTAATAGCCTCAATGTCTGTTGCTATCTTTCAATTTAGTGCGATTTGTTTGATCCTGATTTATGTAAACACAGGTTCAATAAATAATTGTTGTAGCAAGGTGGTGTTCTTGACGTAACAAGGCGGTGTTTTTGGTCCATATCTCGAGGATGCAGTATGCTTTTGTTTACTCAATGTTTTTATTCTACTTTTGGGTTTTTCAATGGAGAAGTTGTGGCTCTTTTAAGATCGTTATGGTGCAGTGAAATGGAGGCCTTTTGTAAATTCCTAAGTGATGGTTTTAGGTGAACTATACGAGTAGTTTTCAACCTATTTTCTGCTACTGAAGGTGCACTGTTGAGAATTTTAAATTGCGTTGTAAGGATTCAAGAGACTGTCTTTTTTGGTGGATTTATCTGATTAAATTTCTTAGGAAGGGGTTTCTAAGATCACTTCAAAATTGAACTAGTTCTGATTTCTATCTGCTCTATTGACCTTTCAAAGTATTGAAATATTGGCCATTTGATGCATTGAACAGCGGCACAAAAAATGCTTTCAATGTAAGTCATTTCGTTATTTTGATCTATTGTACAACGAAGGCTGACAACATTGTTGTTTTGGAAATCATTTTCTGTCTGAATTTCATGGTTCTTACTATGGAAACTAGTGTCTTTTAAACGGGGGTCTTATTTATAACTAAACAAGGCAAAGTATGATTTTTCTATAATCTGTTTTTGATCAATTTGTTGCTACTGTTTCCGAAGGGGACTTCTCTTTTCACTGGATGAAGCATCATTGCTCCCAATCTGTTTTTGTTCCATGTATTGCAGCCATTTTCATACATGAAGTTGCGGTTATAAATGTGGCAGAAGTTGGCTGATAAATTTGGGGTTTCTTATTTTCTCAAAGTGGGTTTTGTGTCAATGCAATAACATGGTCGCATCAAAGGATTATGTTTGATACTGTTTTTTATATTGTATGATCTAGATATTTGTTTGTGTTTGTTGAGGATTTTCTGGTTCATGTTGTAATTTTTATTGGATTTTCTGTGAAGGTACTGTGGTTGTTCAGTTAGCAGAATTCGAACTTGGTCTTTTTATAGAGTTTCAGTGATTTGATTTGGTTAAGAATCTTTCAAAGCACCGTACTTAACTGATAGAACTTATTAGGTGTTGCACTACTTTGGGAAATACGCATATGGTAGCAGGGATTCTAGATACTTTTATTTGGTGTCCCTGATCGGGTGTCTACTCTCCAATTTGATCCATCTACAGTGTGTCTTTGGAGCACTTCAGATTTGAGCTAGATCTGATCTATGTTTGATATATTAGCTTATTTCAACATGTCTGCATGGTAATTTGGTTTTATTTGGTTTTGTTTGATAAATTAACAACTGGTTAGATCATGTTAGAAATTCATCATATGCTTGGTATTTTTGAAAGGGAATATAGTGTTACTAAAAAAAAAAAAAATACTACTGCATGTTGTTTTTGTATGTTTGATGTATTTTGTATTTTTTAAAAAACAGTTTGTACAACTTGCATTTTTCCATAACGTTGGGACTGTCTCTGTAAATCAGTATCTTTATTACTGTCTTCCTAGGGCTTTTGATTTCAGTAGAGAAACCGTAAGAGTTCTCTTTACACTAGAATGGTTGTTTGTCTGAAACTTGGGGTTCGCTAGCTCTTAGTATTGAAGAGGATTTTATATTACAAATCCAATCTTTCGCTGTAAGCCTTTTTGTGTTTGTCATTGGTGGTTTTTGAACTTCAAGCTGTAGTTACCAATGAGGTAGATGTTGGGTTGGGGAGCTTGTGCTGTTAGCATTTGGAGTTTTAAGAACTTAGGTTTTTCTTTTCAAAGAGGTATTTTAACCTTGTGTTAATTAATGTAAGAAATTTGATTTTCTTGTTTCTTTGGCAACAAGGATTGTTGATGATGGTTATTATGTTACCATGGGTGTGAAAGTTGGTTTTTGTCTTTTTATAAGTAAACTTCTCTTAGCATGCTATTAGATTGATAGTTCCTAAGATTTAAGTGTTTAACTACATCTGTAGTTATTAATAAGGAAGTTGCGTGTTTCTTCCCTCTGTTGGAGTTTTGGATTTCTTACCTCTTCATGTCACTAATTAAAAAAGAATTTTACTACAAGCTGTTCTGTATGCTTATCTATTTGACTGTGCTAATATTTCAACATAGGTTTCGTAGTCCATCGAGTTAGAATTTGGTTTGCGTAGCTTTTGCTTATCTTGTTATCTTCAAAAACGGATTCTGATTCTCTATACAAAACATTGTTTCACCACAGATGCCTCATTTAGATTTTGGAGTTTCCTTCTTTCTAGAACTGAGTGTCGTCTAACTAAGCTGTTATTGTTATTTTGAAAATTTTGAACTATTTTCTGATTATGTGAAACAAGAATTGTTGACAATGGCTGGAGCAGATGATTATTCATCTGCTTCTCACATTCTGTGAATAGCCTGGGCATTGAGGAAGATCCAAAAGGGTATTTGGGCAATCTTGTTCTGCATTGTGATAATTTTTTATTTGCTTTTCATTGATTTAGTGTACTGGTTTTCTGATGATATCCTCTTGATATGCTGACTTCCAATCACGAGTCAACTTTAACTTGTATTATTGTTCATGGAGGAGATTTGTTTTTGGTTGAATGCCGCTGTAGAAGTGTTTCCTTTTTTATTTCCTTTAGGATTAAAGGGTGTTGTGAACTGATTTTGATTGTATACCTTTTGGGCATTAATGATTGAACATCACTATAGATACTCTTGATATACATCATAATTCATTCCTAATGTCATGGCATCATACTCATTGGTTTTTCTATTGCTAAGATAGGTGATAATTTGGTTTGCCTCAATAATTGGTTTGCTTCAATTATTAAGTCAGAGAGCAAACTAGGATGGGTGATGGTTTGATTCAGTTGTTAAGTTCGAGAACAAACTAGTCTAGCTGAGGATGTTTTTGATTGGGATTTTCTTTCTTTCTGAAGTCGGTGGTTTGAGCTTTGACAAGTTTGGGAAATCTATTTTATTGATCTAATGCTGCCATTATATATTTTATTTATCATTCCACTATGCCTTAGGTTTCTTTTTCTGAATATTGTCATTGTAGTGGCATTCAATATGTGGGTTGGCCAAATTTTATGAAGCCCAGTATTAATGGATCTTTGATTTGTAAAAACAATTTTGAGTGGTTAATATGATCAACCATCAGTCTCACCATTATTCTTTACACTCTTTACACTCTTTCCACTGTGGCTTAGGGTTATTTTTCTGAACGTTGTCATTGTAGTGGCGTTCGGTATGTTGGTTGGCCTAATTTTATGAAGCCCCCTATTAGTAGATGTTTTCTTTATCAAACTTGCAATTTGCTAATGCTTCTTTGATTTCTAAAAACTTTTTTGAGTGGTTAATATGCTCAACCGGCCTGCTTTAAGTCAAGAGTATGCATCTAAAACACAGACTTGGTTTGTTGCTCTCCTTCCTTTCGTCCATGAACAATTTTGAGACTTAAGAATTTTCTCTTATTTTTGGAGACTTGACATCTGTATCTGTCCTGGAAACACTCAATCTTTTGGTTCCGGAAGCAATTGATTTGAAACCTTTAGATAGAGTTTGGGCCTGGCCTTGTTTTACTGTTTCTCTTGATTGTTTGCTGGTTATATTTTGCATAATCTATGCAGTTTGTGTGTTTTTTGAAGTATTCGTTTGTTGATATTATGCCCGGAGTCAGATTTTCTATTCAAGGTTATTTGGTGGTTTGATTTGTCTGGCTGAAGAAATTAGACATTGGCGGTGGCCAATTGCTCCTATTTTGATGAGTTTGGGGATCAGTTCTGCTAGTACTTTAGTTATATATCTATTTTTTTCTTCTGGATGGCTCTAGTTTGATAGTATTGTCTTTATTTGGTTTGATAAGTTGTCTTTTGATCCATTTGCTCAAGTAATTTATAGTCATTTGGAAACTTATACACAAGATAGCTTATGGATTATGTTTTAGTGATTTGTTTTTTCACGATAAATTGAGTGGTGGCGATTTGGTTTTTCAGGGTAAATTGTCAACTGGGTAAATCATGTCAGTTTTCACCACAATCTGTGTTTGCGTTGTGGTCTATTATGTTAATATTTTTTAACCTTTGAGTTTGTTTTGGCAATGATTGTAGTTGATAGTTGATCTGTCAATAGTGTTGATTATTTGGGTAATTGGACAGTCACAGAGAATTGATGATTAATCATCATTATTGATGCTTGCTATATAACTTAGTGTGACTCATGAAAATTTGTTTCCTATATAATTTAGGGGCTGTCTGGTTCACAGCTATGAAACACGGACACGGTAATGTCTTCGACGTACTAGTGTCGTGCCGGTGTTTGACATGGGCACGCAGTCGACTCTGTTGGACATTGTGTCGTGGTAATGCTTCAGCTTGGGGTTGTGGGTTTTGCTGACATGGGGTTTTGGGAGGATTGGAAGAAATAAGGGTGGAAAGAAGGAAGACCGTTGCGTGAGGAGGCGGCAGCTACGAGACCAATTCTCATGGAGGTAGAAGCATAGTTTTCTTTTGAAATGTAGTGTTTTTCGCTCAAATCCAAATGATTATAGCCTTTAGTTGATTGGAAGTATAGTTTGTGCTAATGGGCCCACTGGGCCCATTTTTATGGGTTTCTCACCAAGTCAGTATATTTGATTTCTAACCTTCATGAAAAAATTAAAAATCAGAATAAATTACAAATCAAATAATTTAACATAAATAAGTGAAAAATATTATTATTTGCATTTAAAATAAATATTTTATTGTATATGTTTAAGATATAATGTTTTATTGGCGTGTTCCACTGTACCAGTATCCTTAATTTTTAGAAATTGATGTGTCACTGTCGTATTGTATCGTCGTATCCGTGCCCATGCTTCATAGGTTCACAATTATAATATCTTACCACAATAATGAAATTACTATGGTAATGAGTCGAGAATATTATATGCCGAGAAATGTTGTAGTAATTGGTGATAACCATGTTTTGGTTGGCTATGGTAATGATTATGGTAATTAGCTTAATAATGTTTAAAATTATGGAAAATACTCTTGTATTTATAATTTTGAGTAAATTTTATATTACCAAAAATTAACTTTTGTATATTTTTCAAAATACTATTGTATCAAATTTTTAGCGAATTTAAAGTTAAACTAAACTAAAATAAAATAAAATATTTATATGAAAAATTAGTTAATTATAATACAAGAATTAATTTCTTGAAGTTGTTAAAATAATGTTGATTTTTTTTATCAAAGGATAAATAAGTATGTCAACAAATCCAAGAAGATTGGATTATCATAGTCATTTGTTTTGGTGGTAATGAGATTATCAAGTCATTTCGTATTTTTTTAAGGTTGGTAATCAACAGATTGCCATCTATATTATCACCATCACTAATCCTAACATGGTAATTTTTTTATATTACCATGTAACACGTAGTAATATTTAATTAGACGGCCCTTTAGTGTTACTCATGAAAAATGGCTATTGCTGTGAGGAATGCATGGGTGGTAACTATCGAAGGATGTTTGCTTTGATGGTATTTCTTTTTATTTGGTTTGATCGATGCTCACTATTGACGAAGTGTGCTTAACTGATTAATTGTCTTTAAGGTATGTCCTGGAGCTTGGATTCTAGTGACTTCCATTTGGTGTCCTGAAGATCTGATTGAGGACTTGAGCTTTTGAACAAGGGGTTTTGAATTCACTTCAGTGTTGAAATCATTCTAATTATTGTCTTATATATTGGTTTAGTTGAATGTATGTGTGTGGTGGTTCAGTTTTATAGGATAAAATTATTGACCTGTTGGATCGAGGAAAACTGTAAATTCATTATATGTCTGGCTCTTGGATTGCTATTATAAAGGTTTCATGTCACCAGGCAAGAGTGTTTCACCACCACCATAATTTTTTAGTCATTATTGCAAAACTAGATTTGAGTGCCGAAAGCTGCTTTGGTATTTTGATCTTTTTATTGTTGATACTTTTGAACTTCAGGAGTTGCTACCGATGAGGCAGGGGTTTGCATGTGGAACTTGCGCCTTTTGAAATTCTGGTGTTTTGGAAATTAGATTCTACTAAAGCAGGGTTTTTCTTATCTGTAGAACCTATATTTTTCTAGCTTTTTTTTTAATTAATCTGAAAACATGGATTTTCTTGTTTCTAGGAAATCAGGATTGTTGACAATTGCAGTTTCATTGGATATTGGATATGTGGCGTTCCAATTGTTTTTAATTCCTCCTTTTTCATTCAGCCTTCTCTTAAGGTGAATCTATGTTGTTATTTGAAGGGTCCTTTCGTGGTTGGAGTAATCTTCAGTATCTTTATGGGTTGGTGGGAAACTATTGTTGATGTTGATGGGTTGGAGGAGTACTTTTATTTTTTGGCCATTGGTTCATTTATTAGTTTTTTTAAATCAAGTCTTTTCATTGATAGATTTATTTTATTGAAGAAATCGAGAATCATTGGTTAGTGTTATATTTGGGTTGATGTCTATGATTTGAATTGTTGCCTTTGCTTCATTGTAGGGTGTTGCTTTGTGGATGCCTTAAATGGAGAGGGAGTCGCATACCACCGTGAACATATGTATGGAATGAGATGTTTGTTTTGCCTGTTTATGTATTTGACTATTTCTTTTTTGTAATGATAAGCAATGTTATCAACCTAGTTCATGTGGGTTGCAGACAAGTAATTTGTCTGGTATGCTGATCTGGAAATGGAGAGTTTTCAGTGTTAGTAAAACTGGTAAAGCATCTTTAGTGACACGCTTGAATCTTTCAGTTCCCTCGTATTATGTTCACTTTTGCTAATGATTGGTGAAATTTTGCTTTGCTTCGTAAATTTGTTTGCTTTTGTTAGCGATGTGTCAACTAATGGGCAAGTTGCTTTCATTTTTAGATTGTTATTAGGATGATCTTTCTGGATTTTTTTGAAATTTACTTTTGTATTTTCCAATAAGGAAGAACTCAGCTCTTGGGACTTGCACTTTGGTTAGAATTTGGTGTTTTTTATCTGTTGAACTTAATGTTATCAACTTTTGAACTTCTTCTTTCCTGTTTCTACAAAATGAGAATTGTCTGGGGTGGATGCCCTGGGTTTGCAATGGGATTATTGTCTTTTGGTTTTGAATTCCACCAATTGTCCTTTTATTTAGCTTGTTTTTGAAGATAATGAGCTATTTCTGTTCTTTATTTGGGATCCTTTAATGGCTGGTAGCCATCTTCAATATTATTTTTGTTTGTAGTGGGCAGTGGCTTCTGATGGAATAGGGTTGTGGTTTTCCTTCATTGTTCATGATTAAATTTTGATACTTCTTGGTTTGTATGCATTTGCTGCAGAGACAGCTATCCTATCTAAAATCATCCCTGAAACAAAGTGCATTGATCATTGGGTAATAGGTCTGGATTTTTATGACAATATGGTATTTTTTCAGCTGATGAATTTAGTTTATCCTTAGGGTTGTTTTTTTATTGCTTATGCAGGTTTTTGTCTAATTGGTAGTGGAGATGGTTCAAGCTAGCTGTTTCATTTTGGCCAGTGTGAGAGCTCTGTGGTTCTTATGTGATGGAAATTTGAGTGTAAGGTTAGGAACATCTAATATATGTGTTCAAAAATCTTTGCTTTTCTCAAATGATTTAGTTTGTACTTTGAATTGAGGGAGATAATTTTTTTTTCTTTTGGTTGTGGTGTACTTGCTGTGGGACTTATCCAACTGTGCAGATAGTAAGATATGGCAACCCTTTTGGTGTTTTCCCTTGAGCTGATAGCGCTGAAGGTCTGTCGTGGTTTTGCTGAAGGTCATTGCTTTCAAGTTGTGTTTTGTTTGATCCTGATTTTATGTAAGCATGGGTCCCACTGAATGCTTGCTGTAAGTTGGTGGAAGGTTTGGTTTCTACCTTGAATCTGCAGTATTGTCTTGTTTATTCAAGCCTTTTAAACTTGTTCTGGTGTAGTTCTGTTGTCATGAGGAATTGGTTCTTTCTTGAGATAAGCATGATGCAATGGGATGTAAGAGTAAATTATATTCAAGATTTTCAAACTACTTTTGGCTTTCCAAGATCTTTATGGTCATATGCGACACTAAGCTTTTGATTCTTTAGGAAGTTACTACTCTCTTAAGATTTTAATGGTGCAAACTGATCACTGCTCTCTTAAGATTCTAATGGTGCAATGAAGTGGAGGTACTTCGGAATTCAAAGATATGGCGCAGTATAGGAAGCTTACATGTAGCATGGTTTCAAGCGACTTTCATTTGTTGGTTGAGGACCTGATCAATTTTCTTGGAAAGGGGCTTCTTGGTCACTTCAAAATTTAACTAGATCTGATTTCTATCTGATATAATGACCCTTTAGAAGTTGTGAATTTGCTTGTATGGAATTTCTCTCTGAAGGATAAATTATCTATGGGCTATTTTTTGGAAAATTGAAATTCATCAGATGCTATACCAAAATTTGGGATTTGTTAGTTCTAGACATTGGTATCTTCTGAAGGAAGTTCCTTCTGATCTCTAGAGCCTCTTTTGATCTCTAGAACCAAGTGTTTTTATTAAACTGAAAATTTTGATTTTCCTTATCTTTAGGAATCAAGAATTGTTGACAATGGTGGTACACTTGATATGTAGCTTGTAAGTTGGTTGTTTTATTAAACAAGGTCGGCTTGGACAAGTTGTAATGAGTGTCTTCTCATAGATGTTTCATGATTATGCCACCTTAAGGAGGTAGTCTGGAGCATTATCTTCTGATGGGTGGCTCTTTAAATGTCTGTTGCGCTCAACTGATGGTGATTGTGGGAAGTTCCACCGATATAGGGAACTTTAGACTTGTTGTTTGCAGGCTTTGACCTGGAATCTATCTTTTGGGAGGGAGGGGTGGTGGTTTGCATTACTTTGATGTTTTGATTTTGTTTGGTTTACCATCGGTATTTGTAACTTCAGGGTTGTAGCCATGCATGAGGCTTTTGTTTGGTTCACCATTGGTATTTTGTAACTTCAGGGTTGGAGCCGTGCATGGGGCCAAAATTATTCTGTGGATCTTTTGGTTCTTAGAACTTGGGGTTCATTACTTCTAAAACAAAGCATGGTTTGATGGCGAGTTGTTTTCTTATTTTGTTGTATTATCAATTTTCAGGTTGGTATTAATCAATAAAGCTGAAGCAGGTGAACTTAAGCTCTGGCAAACAGTTTTTTCTTGTTCAAAGGGGGTTTGGTTACACTACAAAACATCCTGTTCATCTCAGTGATTTTTTTTTATTTTGATCTGTATATTGTTGGCATTTTGGAATTTGTAGTTGTTGAAGTTGGTTCCAAGGGGTATCGGTAAAGTAAATGTGATTTTAATACAAAAAACTGTTCTCTATTTTCATGTATTTATTGTTGGTATTTTTGAAATTCTGGTATCTAGTTGTCTATTAGGGTGAAGTTTTTTCCTGGAGCTTGGGTTTATTGAAATTAAGATTTCTTGGTTCTAGACCTTGGTATCTTTTGAATGGGGTTTCGTGTCACTAAACAGAAGTTGATTTTTGTTGATGCTAACTTTTCTTTTTTGATGTATTTACCATTGTTGGTGTTTTGGACTTCAGGTGTCTAATTCTCTCTGAGGTAGAAAGTTGGTTTTTGGAGTTTGTGCTCTACCGGATTCTTGGGTTTATTAGGTCTAGAACTTTGTGTCCTCTGAAGGGTTTTTGTATGATCTCTAGAAGTTAGTACCTTTTAACCACCATGTGTTCTTAGTAACCTGAAAATTTTGATTTCCCTATCTTTAGGAATCGAGAATTACTGACAATGTCGATGGTGGGTACACTATATATGGAGCTTGTAAGTTGGTTGTTTTTTCAAGAAGCGCCTTTTCCCGTTCCATTAGGCATCTGCATTTATGAAATACTTATCTTGGTATGTAATATATGTTGTTTTTATAGGGTTCAATGGATGGGGTCATCTTCAGGGTGGTTATCGTCTGTGATGTAAAATTCAGATGTTTTCTGAAGCACTTATTTTAGTATGTTATTTAATATGTTATTTATTCGGATCTTTTATAGGGTTCAATGGGAGGAGTCATCTTCATGGTTGTATCCTTATTGTTCTTTACTGAATTTGGAACTTATGTAGCATGGTGTGCCTTTAGGATGAATTTATATGGTGAGCGTTACTCTGCTTTGCATCTTTATCGAATGGTACTTTTTTTTTATTTTTTAATTTGTTGAATTTGAATTAATTCTGTTCGGTGAACTGATTTTCTGGGTGATGAAGGCAGTTGACAGGTGTTCTGTCTATGTTGATAATTTGGGTAATTGGATGGGTAATTGGACAGTTATAGAAAATCGACGGTAAACAATTATTATTGATGCTTTTATATAGTTCAGTGTTACTTGTGAAAAATGGCTGTTGCTTTGAAGAGCTTCTGGTAGACTGGCTATATATATATATATATATATATATATATATATATTAATCGAATATATTAATCCAATTTTTGTGATCATGCCTTGTAGGTTTGATTTGATGAGGTGGATTGTGTGTATCAATTATTGAAGGTGATCTATTTTGGTGGTTTTCGTATTTAGTTTGATTAATAGTGTTTTTTGCCCATGTGTTTTATTGCTTAGTAGTCTTAAGGTAGCTCACACTTCATAGCTTGGATTCTGGGGACTTTAATTTGTTGTCTAGTGGATCTAATCGAGGATTTGATCTTTTCAAAAGGGGGTTTCTGAATCACTTTATGGTTGCTCGTTGTGATTACTCTTTGATAAGTTCCCTTGGTTGAAAATGTGTAGTGATTCAGCTTTGTTGGGTAAACGTATCAACTTGTTTGATCAGGAAAATTGGAAATTCATTTTGTCTGGTGATCGGTTTGCCGGTAAGAAGATCTATGTACTATGTGAGATTATTTCGCATTCTGTTTTGTTTGTAATCCAGTGTTTTAGTTACCACTATAAGTGAAACAAGATTTTATTGCAGATAGTAGTTTTTGTATTTTGATCTATTTATAGTTGGTATTTTTGAATTTCAGGTGGTGAGAACTTATGTTGGTATGGTTATGTTGTTTTTGGTTTGGTTTGTTCATGTTTGGATTTGTCTTCAGAAGCCAGTGCCTCTATTGGTTGGGGTTGAAATTTTGCATGGTTAAATTATTATTAGTAGTATAAAGCTATTGCTATTGATGCAACTGATCGTTATTGCAGGGAGAATCTGGAAATGAGTGTTTGTGTTCAGAGTATGGATTTTCTTGTCTCTCAAACTGGGTTTCATGTTTGGTAGAAGCATAATTTTTACTTCAAGCTTCTTGGATATCATCTTTCTTTGGTGATGTTTTGAACTTCAGTTTTCTAGTTATGGTTGTGACGGAAGTTATCTTGCGGAACTTTGCTCTCAGTGTTTGCAAAAGGGGGTTTTCTATGACTAGGAAAAAATCTGCTTTCAGTCTTATGTATTTCGATGCATTTGCTGTTGTTTTGTATGCCTTTTTAGCGATAATTGTAGATGAATGAATGTCTCATACCACTGCAAAGTGCATCAATGATTGGGTTTGGTTTATCTCAGGTCTGCAGGTTTTTTCTTTTTAATTATAATTCAAGTTTCTTATATACTTATGGTAGTTGACACTCAGAGCACAGATGCTTTTGAAGTGTCATCTAGCCATGAAGATCTCATTCTTCAAACACTTGGTGCCAATCATAGCTCCTCAGAAAATTCACTTTTTCCCATTTGCACAAACTAAATGGGAACAATTATCTCCAATGGTCACAATTAGTCATGATGTATATTAGTGGCAAAGGAAAAGATGAGTTCTTGACTAGTGTATTAGTTACTCCACAGTCTGAAGATTCTAGGTTTAGACCCTGGAAAATGCAAAATAGTATGGTGATGTCTTGGTTGTTAATTCTATGACTATTGAAATCGGGGAGAATTTTTCCATCTATAGTATGGCTCATGAGATACTTGAGGCAGCTGGGGAATTTTATTCTAGCAAAGAGAACACATGGGAAATTTTATGAAGTGGAAAAAACTCTTCATGGTCTTAGGCAGGGAGATCTTTCACTCATGCAGTGTTTCGATGTCAGTGTTTCGATGTGTTTGAAGAACATTGTAGCAAAGATCTTTAGGGAATTTGTTGAGAAGACGAGAATGTTTAAATTTTTGATGGGTCTCAATAAGAACTTAGATGAAGTTCAGGGAAGAATTTTAGCAACAAAAACCCGTCTAGTTTATGGGAAGTTCTTCTGAAGGTATGGAGAGAAAAATGCAAAAAGAGAGCGATGTTTGAAGAATTGTTTACCATAGCAGTCTCACAAACCTCTCTACTTAGACTTTATCACAAGGAACTCATCCTACCAATGAAAACCACCAGAGAAAAGGGAGATTATGGTGTGACCACTGCAAAAAATCTGGTCATTCTCGTGAGTCGTGTTGGAAAATCCATGGGAAACCTAGAGATTGGAAGCCATCCAAATCTGTTGGAGATAAAGATGCTAAAAGAAATCATGCAGCTGTTGAAGAAAGATGCTTTGAGCCTTTTTACCTAGGTTCAACTGGAAGTATTGCAGAAATTTTTTACAAATCAGAAAACTGTAGCCACAGCTGCTGCTAGTTCATTTGTTCAAAAAGGTAATTTCCTAAATGCTCTTAGTGGTGTTTCGAAAAACCTGAGTCCCTGGATGGTAGATACTTAACATTTAATCATATGACAAAAAATGCTACATGTCTCCAGAAGTACAAGTGTGTCGACAAAATTTTATAGTGAAAATAGCTGATGGATCTTTGTCTAAGGTGGCAGGAACAGGTTCATTGACTATTTCAAAGGATTTAACTCTACACGCTTTTCTTTGTCCCAAACTTTGACTGCAATTTACCTTTTGTTAGCTAGCTCACACAAAACCAGCAATGTGTTGCTAAATTTTATCTTGATCTTTGTGAATTTCAGGATTGGGGTTTGAAGAGGACGATTGGCAATACCAAGGCACATGTAGGTTTATTTCTCATGGAAGTTGATTCCTCACTTGTTAGAGACAAATCCCATATGTACCTCATCTAATTGTCCAAAAGATAGACTTGTTTCTCTTGAGGATGATCCAATTATGTATGGCACGGGCATCCTAATTTTTAGTACCTACATTAGATGTTCCCATCATTATTAAAAAATAAAAGCCCAACATATTTTCAATGTGAAGTGTGTCAATTCTCAAAACACATTCGTAATACTTATTCTAGTCTCCCATATACATTCTCCTGTCCTTTTCCCTGATATTCATAGTGTATCTGGGGGCCATCAATAGAGGCAAACGTCATTGGAACTCGATGGTTCATATCTTTTGTAGATGATCATACTAGAATCACTTTGTTGTTCCTTGTGAAAGAAAACCAGAAGTTGGGAATATCTTTAAACAATTCCATATCATGATACAGGCTCAATCTTGCACAAAAACTCAAGTCCTTGAAATTGATAATGCCATGGAGTACTTTGCATCTTTCTCAGGAAATTATTTAAGAGAGTGAGGAATAGTTCATGTAAGTTCATGTGTGGGTTCACCACTCATGTACCTAAATTTCTTTGATGGGAAGCAGTTCTGACTGTTGCCTACTAAATCAATGGAATGCCATCTAGAGTTTTGAATTCCAAACACGTTATGATCTTCTACTTAAATTCTACGTTTTGGCATTGAGAATTTGTGAAGAACGTGGTGGAAAAGAATAATAGTAGAGCTAAGGATTTTAAGGACCACAATTAATAAACATGACATAACAAAGCACGTTGAAATTGATTGACACTTTATTAAGGAAAAGATGGAATCTGGGCTATTATTGCTAAATTTTGTTCATATAGGTAATTAGGTTGTATATATCTTGACTAAGCTTGTTCCATGGAAGTTGTTTGATGAATTAAAATCCAAGCTGGGTATGATTGATATCTACAACCTAGCTTAAGGGGGAGTGCGGAAAAACTGTTCAAGGTCAGAGTTATGTACATGGAATCACTTGTTTCCAAGAAACTGCTACCTAATATTCAGGAATTATACTGGCTGATTTTAGGGGGCAAACAGCTATCTGACCTCTTTTAATAGCGGTAAGGTTATTTCTTTAGGGAGTTGTGTGTCTATATAAGGGTGTGTATTGTCTTTTCTTGAAACAAATGTAGTGAAAAAATCCTTTCTTCTCACAGCCAAAAATTCAGCACTTCTATTTTAATCTTGGGTTGTTTCTATTGCCAATGGGGATGGTGTGAACTAGTTGTTTCCTTTTAGTTAGTGTGGGAGTTCTGTGGTTCTTACATGATGGAAATTTGAGTGTCAAGGTTAGGAGCATTGTTGCATTTGTGTTCAATAATCTTTGCCTTTTTTGATAATTTAGTTTGTACTTTGAATTGAGAGAGAGAACCTAATGCTTATTTCTTTTAGTCATTGTGGTTGCTTTCTGGGGACTTTATAGAGCTGAACTGGTAGCGTTGAAGATCTGTTGTTGTTTCGTTATAGGTCATTACTTATAAGTTTGTTTTTTGGGTCCTAATTTTATGTGGCCATTGGTCTCACTGAATGATTGTCATAAGTTGGTGGTGGTTTCGGCTTTTACCTTGAATCCACAGTATTCTTCTGTTTATTCAAGCCCTTTCATACTCGTTCTGGTGTATCTCTGTTGTCATAAGGAGTTGCTTGTTTCTTGAGATTTCCGCGATGCAATGGAATTTACAAAGTGATACAGCTCTTGCTGATCACTGTTGTAAATTACATCCAAGCTTTTAAAACTATTTTTTGTTTTCTGAGATCTCCATGGTTATATGCAAATCTAAGCTTTTGTTGTTATAAGGAATTGCTGCTCTCTTTAGAGTCTAATAATGCAATGAAGTGGACATATTCTGAAATTCCCAGATATGGTGCAGCATTCAGAGGCTTTCGTGTAGCATGAATTCAAGAGACTTACATTTGTTGGTGGATAGACCTGATCGATTTTCTTGGAAGGGGTTTCTTGACCACCTTGAAATTTAACTTGATCTGATTTCTATTTGACATAGTGCCTTTTTAATAAGTTGTGAACATGCTTGTGTGTAATTTTCTTTGCAGGATAAATTATTAACTAGAAATATTTCAGAATATTGAAATTCATCAGGTGCTTGGTTTTCTGGAGGGGTATCATATCATGACACAAAATATGACCTCCCTGTAAGAGGTTTATTTATTTTGATCTGTTGTGACAACTAAGGCGGAAATCAGTGGTTTGTCGAATTTGTCTTCAGTCAGGATTTAGGGTTTCTTATCTGTGAAATCTAGTATCATTTGAAAGGGATGCTTTTTTATCATAGACAAGTATGTAGTTATTGCTCCTGTTTTTGGAGTGCAATGACAAGCATCTTTTAAACGGGATTTTGTTCGTCATGTGACAAAGTTGTGATTTTTCACCAAAATGTTTTTGATTTGTTTATTGTTGCTATTGTCAATGTTCATGTTGCAGTTATCAATATCACAAAGTTGGCTGACGTATTTGCAGTTTCTTATCTTAGAAAAGGGTTCACATCATTACAATAACATGATTTCACCATGTTGTTCTCTGAAGATCTATTTATTGTCTGTACTTTTGGTTTGCAGTTATCAATAAGCATCAATGGCTTATGTTGTTGGTATTGCTTTTATATTGTATGATCTGGAATTTTATTTTTGGTTGTGAACGATTTGCAGTTCATGTTATGGTTTCAATTGGATTTGCTATTGGAGGTAGTCTGGCCATTCTTCTTGTTAAAAGCAATTAGAAAGTGGTCTTTTCTTACAATGTCACCTTTGTGAAGGATTTACTGGTCGATGTTATGGATTTAATTAGATATTCTATTGATGGTAATCTGGCCAGTCTGTCTGGTAAGAGCAGTTACAAGGTGGTATTTTGTTGGGGTGCGTGCATGTGCGTGTGTGTGTGTGACAAAGAGATAGCGGGGGACATTTTTAGGGGGTTTTAAAACTTAGTTTTAATTATTCTTGAAAACTTAATTTTAATTAATCTAAGTATTTTGTTGTGTTTGCTTGTGGGAAATCTACATGCTTGGTGCTTGGTATTCTTGAAAATAGTACTATTTTCATATCGCATAACAAGTTGTCAAAGTTTGGGTATGTTTGATATGCTTTGTAATTTATTTTGAAATCAGTTTCTGGGGGTTTTAGAAATTTAGTTTCTGACCTAAAAAAAAAAGGATTGTTTAACTTGAGAACTTTGATTATCTTGTTTCTGTAGGCAATAGGAATTGTTACCATAGATATGTAACTTGGTTTTTGTTTTTTCTTTAAATAAATATCTATTAGCATACTACTAATGCTGTTTTTCCTTGGGTTCTTTCGTGGTTGGATATATGTTGATACTACTATTGTTTTAGGGTGAAATCTATTAGTTGACAGGAGATGGTTATGGAAGTTTTTTTGTTTCTGGGTACATTTATTAATTCTTATTTATGAAATCTTGGGTTGGTGACACCTATTTATTTTAAAATTGGTGTGCTTGGGTTGAAATTTTGAAATTTATTATTTGATCAATTATATTTGTTTATCTTATATGATTTTTACAACTTCTTATGGTTGGTGACGCCTATTTGATTTTAGAATTTGTGTGCTTAAATAGAAATTCTTTTTATTTGATCAATGATATTTGCTTTTCTTATATGATTTTTAGAACTTCTTATGGACTATGTATAAGGTTGCTTTGGTGATAATTTTGGGTCTTAAACTGCTTCAAACCTATGTATATATGAGATCAGATATTAGTTCTGATCTATGGGTGTATGGGAAATAATTTTTTTTTTTTTAATTTTTGTGTCTGGTTCACGTGGTGGTGAAAATTGCTGACAATTGACTTCGGGAATTAATGATTGAACATTAGTATGGATACTTATATGTTTCACGTCCATTCTGGTTCTGTTACCCATTGCTAATGATAGGCGATGATTGTCTTTGCTTTAAAAATTTGTTAGCTTCAGTTAGAAGGTCATGGCAGTACTAATCAAAAATTGGAACTTGTCTTTAGAGTGATAGTTATGAATTAAAGTCTATTTGCAGTTATCAATAAGGAAGAAGCATGTTTGTGCACTCTCTTAGAGTTTTGGGTTGTTTTCTACATTTAACTTTTCTGTTTGCATGTACTTGTTGTGGTTCTTAGAAGATTATTTATAAGTAATGTATATGTTGTCTGAAGATTTTGTCCGCCCTCGCTGATTTACTGCTGCTTTTTTTTGTGGTTTTTATTTATCATTTCCTCAATACGATACTTGTTGTTTTCTCAGGGTTCTTTGACCTGGACCGGACTGGTCGGTTGGACCGGGTTAATCCAGGATTGAAATGGTGACCCGGTCAGTCAAACTGTTGACCTGGTTGAGTCCTTGGTTCGGGTCTACCCTTTTTATGTTTTTTCTTTTGTAATTCAACAAAGAGATGATCTTCTAGTGTTATGGGTCATGTTTGCTTGTGTGCCTTATAGCTTAGTTTGTTAATTATCTTTTGGTTAGCCAGGGCCTAGAGTTCAACTCCATTCATGTTTTCATTTTTTATAAAAATTGAACTTATTTTATAGTAAAATTGCATGTTTTCTATTTTTAAGAAATATATTTTCATGTTCCTCCTAACTTGCTTTGTTTTTTATTTAATGTGCTGGAATATCTATTCATATAACATTATTTTTTTAAAAGATTTAAAAGTCATGTTTTTATTTTTTTATTCATCTCTTAAAATTATTATCTTATTTTGGTTATCAGTGTATGTAATATGTATTATCTAATGTCTATTGCATATTTGAATTTAGTGTGCTTTACTTATTTATGTAACATTATTACTCAATAATTAATTTTTTTGTCATATATAATTAAACATAATTGTTTTTACCAAACTAATTGACCCGACCCCGACCTTTTCTAGGTCAAAGCCTGCTTTGGTTCCAATAACCTCAAGTATTGTTGATAATATCCGTGATTCTATTTTTACTTGACTCAGGATTTTCTTTTGTATGTTGTATTGGCATTCCGTACGTGATGCCTAATTTCATAAAACGTAATATTTATGGAGGTATTGGTTTAATTGTTTGCTAAAATCTCTTCCACTTATGAGAAAATGTTTTTTCAGTCTGTTAATATTTGAGCAACCTCTTTTGGGTTAGGATTCACCATTTAAATATGTTCTTTTGGAGGACTTAAGAGCTTTGTTAATTGCTCTTAGACCTTTCTGTCCGTGAACAATGCAGCAGGGCTTCTTAAACGAAAATTTCGGATTAATTGTATTTATCTTTCTAACACAGATTTTCTTTTTAAACATTGGTTCTTTGATATTCCCATTTGCTTATAGACAGCTTATATTACTACGGACTTCAACATTGATGCTATCAGCTTCTATAACCTATATCTTGATGACTCTTGGGATTGGACTCTGATCGAAGTGCTGTTTGGTCTTAGTCTTGTCCAGATATTCTTTGCAAGTCTATGAATTGTTGCTGTGCGCATAATGCTAGGGGTTGGATACCGGTTATGATGTTGGGGGTAGAAATCTTCCCTCTACTTATGATTCTCACCATGTGTTTTAATAATCTCTTGCCCTTTAATGGTTTTGCAAGTTCTTTGAAGGTTAAAGCTTTTTCTAGGGCTAATGCTTATAATACTAGGGTTTGGATGATACCTGTTATGATCTTGGGGGTAGAAATCTTCTCTCTACTTGTGATTCTCACCATGTGTTCTAATAATCTCTTGCCCTCAAATGGTTTTGCAAGTTCTTTGAAAGTTAAAGCTTTTTCTAGGGCTACTTTTCTTAAAAACAAAAATTTGGTGGATGTTATTGGACAGATTCCTGCTTTCAGTTACTTTTTTTCTGTTAAGTGTGGTCTTAGGCTGCTTTAGGTTTATCAAATTCAGTACCGGAATCTGCTCCTCACAATTTTTGGGACTGTTGTACTATCCAATACCTTGGGTAAGAGGCTTTTAGTACTCACACAGTTTTAATATTGCTCATTGCTCTTTGGTGAGTTCCTTCTCACTCGTCATATTGATGCTAACACCAACAGGTTTGCTGTATCCAGTGATACACAATCTCTTTGGTGAGTTCCTTCTCACTCGACACATGTTAAATTTAGCTTCATATTTTGTGCAGCTTGTGGGGATTGTGTTCTTTCATGATTTGGGTGTTACTTGAGCTTGGTATTTTCTGAATTGGGTTTTTTAAAATATGTTTACCTATTTATGAGTGCTAAATTTTTATCTGAATTTTGTGGTCCATTGAGTCAGAAGTTGTTTTGCAGAACTAGTGCTTTTCTCACTTTCTTCGAAAGTGGGTTTTGGTACCCTAAACAAAACATTGTTTCATCGAAGATGGCTTTTTTCTGTGTGGGTGTACTTGTTGGCTTTGATTTGAGATGTCCAGGAACACAGGTTGGTGTTGTGGTTGAATTGAAATCTTTATTTTATCATTTAGCTTGTATCATTGTTTTACTTTTCATGCAGCAGATTAAAAGGGGCTCACATACCGCTGTAAAACCATTTTAGGTCGGACATGTTTGAGCTATTCTTTTGTAAAAGCATTTTCCTATCAGTTACTTTTCAAGCTAACAGCAATTGTTGTTGCTAACCATATTTAGTTTAGCTCATTGAAGTTCATAATATTTCTTCTTGTGATCTGATTACCTATGTGATTGGATGATTTGATATTTTTAGAGGATTGATACTAAAACAATTACTATAGATCCTCTTTATATGTATTATAATTCACATACTCTTGATATCAGGGGATTTTACTCATTTGTTTTCCTATTACTAAGATAGGTGATATTTGTTTTGCTTCAGTAATAGGTTTGCTTCAGTCACTAAGTTTGAGAACAAACTAAGTTAGGTGAATTTTGCCTCGTAAATTGGTTTGCTTTAGTTGTAAGTCTGAGAATAAGTTAGGATAGGTGATGAATATGAATCGTAAGGTCGTATCTCAAGATTTGATCCGCTCTTATTTAACTTTTTCTCCTTTGACTTAATCTAGGTCACAGTTTTTTTTTGGTTTATATCTAAAGTTTGTAGTGTGACATTTTTACGAATTTATTCCTTTAAGTGGATTTCTTGTTGACGCTATCAATTCTATTTAGCATTCCCTTGACTTTTTAGGATTTATTAAATGGATTTATCTGCCACTATGGATTTTATTTATCATTTTTTTTGTGTTTTTCTGTTTTTTTGAGAAAAAGAGCTAAAAGCTATTTATTGAACGAAACCTCAGAAACAAAGGAAGAAACCTAGAAACATTAACTTAAAAGAATCACTAGTAAAAGAAAAAACTGAAAGGAAACAAAAAATATTATATATGAAAGCCATTTAAGTGCAAATTCTTCATCAGCCAATTGGGAAGATCCTTGCCTTGATGGAACAAGGATAAAGGACGACTTATACTATGGCTGGCAAGTCTTGCGGCTGCAGTATTCCAACTCCTGGGGATCTGATGAAGTTTGGGCTGGCCAGTTTGTTCAATTGTGAGGTTGAAGAGTCTAACAGTTGAATCAAGTTGCTTGTCCTGGTGCATTGCTTCATGTACAACAACACAGATTATGGCAACCTGTGAAGATTTGTTGAACTTTAACCTGTGTATTTGAGCATAAAGAAGGCTTAATGTCAAGGCTTTGACTTCTGCATCATCAATGTAGCTGATAATAGTAGGACAACAACCAACAGAGATAAGGTATCTGGAATCAGCAACAAGGAAGCAAGCTTCACCCATAGAGAAATCCATGGAATAAAAAACAGCCGAAAATAAAAAAGAACCATCTGCATATGAAAAGTTAGAGGATAAGGTTCTTCCTTCTCATTTGCCTTAAAGCACTCCAATATTCCTGAGCTATTGTAAGAGTCTTTTTAGAGATAATGTTATAATTTGGGACTTCTTTTCCAAAAAAAAAGCCTTGCATCTAGTTTTCCAAATGTACCAAATAGTAGCAGTGATAACTGATTTGACATAATTTGAAAATTTTCACATATCATTAGATAACCAAGTACTAGAGGTAAGTCTTTGAGGAAAAGTAATGTTAGTACTTATTAAATTACTCACTGATAGCCAAATACTAGAAGCCTCAGGACAGAGATTGAAAAGATGTTATGCAAATTTATAACCTAAATTACAGAACACACATAGATCCAATAGACCAATTTTCATGGGCAGGAAATCTGTAGTTTTAACTTTACCTTTAATGAGTAACCAAAGGAAAATTTTGGCTGTGGGAGACATTTTCAGGGTCCACAAAATTTTTCAGCCTTTCCAAGTTTTACCTTCAACATTTTTAGTTTTTAACTGGTGATACACAGGAAGAAATCTTGCAACTGTAAGACTTAGGAACCCAATGAGTTCATGCATTGGGATTGATTGTGCCATATCTGATAGCATAGGGATTAAAATTATTGCCAAAGGCCGATCTGAACATAAAAAGATTCCGATGTATATCAAATAAAAATTCCGAAATGGTAAGAGATGAAAAATCCATGTCCATGTTAAGAAACGTGGGTTTAAAAGCTAAAGTAGTCTCAAAACACTAAGGATCATACATGAAGGATGTCAAGTTTGGGTTAATATTTTTAATCCATATGAAAGGCCGAAGATGAAAGGATGCTTTACATAAACCTTTGAAAAACCAAGAGCAATTAGGAGTGTTATTTTTCCAAATATGAAAGCTACCTTATTTAAGATGTAAAATATTAGATGTTGTCTTGGTTATTTAAAAAACTGAAAACATGTTTAGCCATCAAAGCTATTTTGGAAATTTTCAAATCCCTTAAGGAAAGGCCTTCCTCAGCACGATCAAGTTGTCTTTAGAGTAACCAAATGAATGCCTCTACTATGGTTACTATTCGACCAAAAAAATCTCCTAGTACTAACAGAAATTTTATTTAGGATGTCATCAAGGACAAGATAGACAGAAAGATAGTAAAGAGGAATGGAAAGCAAAGAAGAGTTAATTAAAGTGACTTTTCCAGCAGGAGAGATTTTAGATTTATGCCAAATTGTAATAGCCTTATTAATTTTATCCACCATGGTACCAAAATGAGAAGCAACAAGCTTTTTCGGAGAAATCAAGGTACCCAAATAAGTAAAGGGAAAAGAGCCCACCTTGAATGACAGAATATGGCCGATCTTTTTGGCTAGAAGTTTGTTCATCCAGGAGGGAAAAATAATCTTTGATTTCAACCTTTTAGAGGATTGACAGTTAAATTTTCATAAATATGAAGACAAAGCTTTATGTACTTAGCAATTTTCCGGATAGCATGAGTGATAAGAATTAGATTATTAGCATATATAAGATGATTGAAATTATTTGAGAGATTGCTATTAAAGCCAGGGATCATGTTATTCCTAAGGGAAAAGTTCAAGATAGCTGTAAGATTCTGAGAGACAAGTATAAACAGATAAAAAAAAAGGGGTTACCCTGCCTAACCCCTCTAGAAGAGGGAATCCAAGATGCAAGCTTACCATTAATAATTAAAAAGAAGTAGAATAAAGGCAAGCTTTAATCTAAGAAATCCACTGACTAGGAAAGTTCATTTTGGTCAAAGTAGCCAGAATTGCATTCCAGGTTAGAATATCATATGCTTTCTCAATGTCTATTTTAATTAGTATCCTAGGAGGCAGCCAAAATCTCTATCAAGACTATGAACAATCTCTTGAAAAGCTATAATATTATCAAAAGAACTACGACCAGACACAAAACCACTTTGTACAATACCAGTGAGATGTGGAAGAACAAGCTTAAAGCGATTAGTAAGAATCTTAAAGATAATTTTATATTGGACATTGCAGAGCAAAATAGGTTTAAAATCTGTAACCAGCTTAGGGTTATGTTTTTTAGGAATAAGAGTAATATAGGTTCTACCCCAAGCGTTAGGCATTAAAGAACTTGTAAAAAAGTAGTTCACAGCCAAGTAGGGATGATCACCAACCTCGTTTCAGAAGAAGCGATAAAATTCAGGATTAAGACTATCTTGATCAGGACTTTTACCAGAAGGAAGAGAGTAAAGTTTGGCATATCTCATTCTTTGCAACCTCAGGGATAAGTGACTCTCCATCAGTAACAGGTATAGTAATTCATGTCATAAGTTGGTATAGTAATTCAAAAAGGTATTCTCAATGTTAACATGGTCAAAGAAAGTAGTGTCATTAGCATCAATAATATAGGGGATATTATTAGTGTCTGTGAATACTAACAGAATTATGAAAAACTGCAGAATTATGATCACCATTTTGGACCTAAGTTAGGTTTGTCCTTTAAGCCCATTTGATGGAGTTTTGTCTTTGAAGAGTAGCATGCTTCTTATAAAACATGATAAGAATATCATGAGAAGAAACAGAGAAAGAAGAATTAGCATTAGTAGTTTCTAGATTAGCAATATCACATTCAACACTATGGATACTACTCTTAAGAGAATTAACACCATTGGAATACCAGTCAATCAAACTTCGTTTAGGACGTGTATGTTTGACTTCATTTTAGGGTGAAGTGACTGAAGTGGAGACTTCCAACCAGTTCCATGCGTTTGGTTGATTGAGGTTGGGGCCGAAGTTGTTGATGTGACACTTTCAAACCAGTGCCACTTCCTCATTCAACTTCGGCCAGAAAAAAGCCAAAGTCCACTTCACCTCATTGTTTTCACTTTTCACTGAAGTGGCCCATCAATTTCATAAATAAAAAAATTCACAAATTTAATATATGATTTAAATTTGTTGAAGAAGTAAATAAATAAACCCGCATTTCTTAAATTGGGAAATAATCATGAAAATTATCATGTAATTATCGAATAATAAAACAAGATTGAATAAAAATGTTTAAATCGGATAATTAAACTTTGATCATGAAATTACAAATTTAATAAACAAAATTGAACGAAATTTACATCACGTTGAAAGAATAAATAAATAAACATTTACTGAATAATTAAAATTTAATCATGAAAATACAAATTGAATAAACAAAATTTAACGAAATTTAGATAATGCTAAAAGAATAAATAAATAAATATTTATTAAATAATTACAATTTAATCACGAAATTACAAATTTAATAAACAAAATTAAATGAAATGTATCACTTTAAAAAATAAATAAATAAACACTCATTATCGAATAATTAAAATTTTAATGACCCATTTCACATCATACCAAACACCATGAACGGTCGAAGTGCAACTTTCAGATTTCACTTCAACCAACCAAACACTGGAAGTCGGTATTGACATGACATTTCCGGCAACAACCAAACACAGAAGTTCACACTTCCAACTGAGCTACACACTTTCACTAAAATGCCACTTTCAGGAATTCACCACTTCAGAAAATCACTTCCAAACCAAACGGTCCCTTAGTGCGAGCAATTAGATCGGAAAAAACATGCATGTGGTTAGAATGAGGTTGAAAATTCCAAGCATATTTGATAGCATTATGGCAACTGTAAGGGTTAGTGCATTTACACTTGGTCATTAGGAGGACAACTTAATATAGGCTAAGACACTAGGGCGCACAACCGCGTGGATTGGGTCTCGCGCAAGGTAGCATGAGATATGTATTGTGTCGTAACAAAGAGCGGGTGAAATATCCCGCACGATCATGTGTTGAGATAGTGAAGCCCGCACGTGTTGGACTGTGGGTGTGCGCGTGGCTGATGAGTACGTGGGGCAGGCGCGCCCATACCAAGAGTCGAGTGTAGTGGACTTGGATTATTTTAGAGAGTGGATCTCTAGCAAGTCCAGACGTGGCGGGACACTTGATCATACCAAGAGAACCTGATGCTGATTTTGGAATTATTGAGGAATTATGCAAGTGTATGCAAGTGGGTACGCAGGCGGGAGCGTGGCCGAGCCAGGGGAGAGGATGGCACTCGGTATTACCACGCATGATCGATATTGCTGCATGCTGTGACCAAGGTGGTTGGTTAAAGCTATAGTAACGTCGGGGGATACTGCAAGCTAAGTGGAAGTCTGTGATTTTTCATCAGACCTATATTGGGCAAGGGACTCAATTAACCTTGGGGATTTCGGGTAGCTGTAATAGGGTCTATTATGTTTTTGGGATGGGACAAGTACTCTTGGTGAGGATCTTTGACCATGATCGTAAACTTTTCTCAAATCTAAGAGTTTATGTTTTACTCTCTTCAAAACTGGTTTTTTGTGTTGTTTTCTCGTACCGTCGATGTTTTCTTGTTTTGCACGCTTATTTTATGTGCTTTGCTTGTGTTGATAACATGAGTTGTTTCACTGTTGTTCTAACAAGGAAGGCTGACTTGCCATTTGGTGCATGTCAGGTGCTGCACGGCCGAAGGTGATCGGTTGAGACAGTGACAGCAACCAAGATAGTCTAACCAATAAGTATCAAATCTGAAAATTCTATTTTTACGAATGTAACATAAAGGTGCTTTAAAAAAAAAAGGGGGAATGATCATAGAAGATACAAGGAAGATGAGTAGCAGTACAAGTGTCACAATTAGCAGACCACAGAGGATTAATGAGAATGATTTAATCTGACCCCTCTCCTTGCTAGTCCAGCTTGATTTTTACACCAAGTAAAATTTGAGCCGACATAAATAACATCTGATGATCATTAAAGGAGATATTAGCAAATAGATTGGCTTTACGAGCATAATGATAAAAATTACCTCCCTTATAATCATTCAAGTGTAAGATAATGTTGAAATCTCCAATGATAATCCATGCAAGACTAAGAGAGGCCAAGCCTGAAAGTTCTTTCCAATGCATGCGTTGGCCCGGAATGTGAAATGCATTGTAGTTAATGGAAAGAAGCCATACCTGATAGTTATGATCGGATATTACCATATGGAGTGCCTTACAGGATATTGCTATCGGTGTAACCTTGCTAATATTTCCTGGTCTATACTGGATACTAGTTCTTTTTCTTTGTATTGGCCATTATTGTATCTACAAATTTTATCTTCTACCGTAAGTGAATATTTATGAGGTTTGTTTTTTAAGACCACCCCCATCCTAATTCACACCCATATGTTTCCACAATCAAATAGTCTGTTTCTAAGATGAGCATTAAATTGGGTAACATTTTAACTGTTTGTTTTATGTTTTCTCCTGTTTTGTATCTTCTGAGTTAAATAGTTTGAATCCTGATATCTCTAATTTTGCATATAATGGTCCTACCAATTTTTTTAAGTTATGGATGAAGGGCCTAGCTTAATTAACTAGTCCCAAAAAGCTTTATAAGGTTTTTATGTCATTTATTTGTGAAAATTCTGGTACCTTTTCGCTTATACGAGGTTGAAGCTTAATTGATCCATTTCCTTTTTCTATTCGTAAGAATTCTATGTTTTTCTTAAAGATTGTGCTTTTTTACTTCTGATTATTATGCATGTTTGGCAAATTCATTTACAACCAACCCTAGACGGCTTATACAAGTCTCTTTATTTTGGCTATGGACTAATATGCCATCTATATATACACACACAAATTATTTGTATTTATTAAAACAACTATCTATTTTTCTTTGAAATATACTAAGGCTGTGTTTGATTGGCAACATGGAAAATAGGTGGAAAAGAAAATTTTTCCATGTAACTTTTTCCATGGAAAATTTTCCATGGAAAACGAACAAATAGACGTTTGATTGCCATTATTTTCTAGCTAGAAAATAAAAAAATTTCTAGCTAGAAAATAAAAAATTTTCTATGAAAAATTCTATTTTTGTTGTTTGACTGCTTGTGTTTTCATATAACCCCTTCTATTTTTCCTGGAAAATATTTCCTAGGGTTGAGGCCGGGAAAACTTTTCCCTTGTTTTGAAGGAAAATAGGGTCATGTGACAACATCCATGGAAAATTTGGGCAAACAAACAGCCTATTTGGTTGGAAAATGACCTATGAAAAATTTTTCCATGGAAAATTTAGACAATCAAACACATCCTAAGTGTATTTTTTTAAACCAAAGGGCATAACTAACCATTCAAAATGGCCTAAAGAGCAAGTAAAAGTTGTCAATTCTATACTATCTGAATGCATCATTTTTTATTTACCAAAAACCTGATTTACAGTCAAATTTGCTAAATATTTTCCTAGTCTATATATGATTGATTAATTTGGATTTGTCGGGTATATCATAGGCATCATCTATTGTGTTATCACTTAATCTTCTATTATCTATGATCATTCTGGATTTTTCTCTAACCTGTTCACTATGCTTGTTGACAATGAATGCCGGACTCCTGTGTCTACTTATACTTTTTGGTATGACTCCTTGTTTTAATAATTGATTAATATGCATTTTAAATTCTTTATAATTTTCATTTGTTTCTTCTATTTTTTGACTAATAATCCTATATTCTTGATCCTTAAGTTCTAAGTTACATTTTATGTTATTTTTATCCCGATGTTACTTGGGGGTTTTCTCCTATCATAATATTTTTTTCTAAGCGGCTTATGAGATCGTCTATTTCAAGGTTTAGGTAAGCAAAGGTCTTTTCATCATCGAATGGAGTCAATTCCTTTTTCTCTTATATGTTGATAATCTTGATAATCAAGAGTAACATAACAACTACAGGGATCATGGCGATGGTTCTGACAGGGGCAAAGGGAAGGCTGACCTAGGTGCAAAAATTGGTTTTTATTTCTTTATAAATAAGCATCCCTTACTATGCTGTTGGATATGATAATTCTCAAATGTTAGACTGTGGTAATTAACAAGGAAGATGCATGTTTATGCACCATGTTAAAGAAAGCATTATTGATGATGGTTCTTAAAGTGACCCAAGGTGCAAAAGCTGGGTTTTGTTTTCGTATAAATAAGCAAATGTAAGACTCTATGTGGTAATTAACAAGGAAGATGCATGCTTGTGCACTGTGTTAAAGAAAGCATTGTTGATGATGGTTCTTAAAGTGACCCTAGGTTCGAAAGTTGGTTTTTGTATTTTTATAAATAAGTATCCCTTACCATGCTGTTGGATATGATAATTCTTAAAATGTTCGACTCTATATATTAATTAACAAGGAAGATGCGTGTTTGTGCACTTTGTTAAAGATAGCATTGTTGATGATGGTTCTTATGTTATCCTAGGTGTGAAAGTAGTTTTTTGTTTTTTCTATAAATAAGCATCTCTTAGCACGCTATTAGATATGATAATTCTTAAGTGCTCGACTCCATATAGTTATCAACAAGGAAGATGCATGTTTGTGCACTTTGTTAAAGAGTGTGCTAATTTTTTACTTTAATTGTGTAGTCCATGGAGTCAGGAGTTGGTTTGCAGAACTTGTGCTTATGTCTGTCTCTTCAAAAATAGGTTTTGGTTCTCTAAACAAAGCACTGAATAATGACAGATGGATTTTTTCTGTGTGAATGTACTTGTTGGCTTTGATTTGAGATGTTTAGGAATATTGTGATACACTTTTAGCGATTACGTCAGATTTAGATGTTTTTGCTATTTTGATTGAATCCGTGGTTTATCAGTGGTTTGCCGGTTTCCCATCTTAATAATGTTGAAAGAGGGTTTCATACTACTATTCAGAACATCACTAAGTTACTTTTGTATTTTGACTAACCTATTTTACTGCGAACTTCAGAAGGTGGTTGATGGATTTTACGCTTTTGCAGGCTTGACTCTCTCTCTCTCTTTCTTTCTCTCTGAATCACTATTGACTAAAAAATACTATCAGGATATATATTGTATTTTGGTTTATTTTTGTACTGTGAACTTCATATGAGCACAATTTTGCCCTCGAATATTATTAGGTTGTCTTTGTTTGGGTTTTTATGCACTATGCCTCAATCATTAATTTTTAGATTTGCAATCACTGTTTTAGATTATTATGAGTTCGTATAAAGCTAATAAGTGAGTGCGTAGGTGTATTTTGTTAGTCTTTTTGTAGTAGTTCATCCTTACTAGAAATGTTTTGGTTAATCTCATTATCTTTTTTTAATTTAGCAATATATGTAATTGATATACAAAGGCACCCATAAACTGTAATATTTCATTTATTTCATGGATGTTGTGGTTTTCTATTCACAATTGCAATGGTTTGGCAAAACATAAATATGACTTGTATAGGTAAGAGAGCATAATTATGCTGCTGCCATGAACATAACTAATTAGTTTTTTAACACTTGGAATAGAATCACATGTGAAATTATGCATTATGAGCTCTGGTTATGTATGTCAGACATTGAATATTATTGGGACATTAGGTTGAAAGTTCATTCACTTCATATGGTATTGTTCTTATATATGCAGTGGATGGTACTACGTGGCTACTGTTTAGTTGTTATTTATAACCTTTTCACTTTTCAGTGGGTTTTTGGTTATATATGCTACAGGAAATATACAATGAGGTTATGATACATTGTAGAAATGCATATCTCAAGGTGTATGGTATATTAATTTTAACGCGTTGTAGTTATTATTTGCAATTTTATTTTAATTTTGCTTTGGTATGTAGATATTAAATTTATAGTAATGACCCTATTAGGGATAACAAACTAACATTGGAAGCGTAAGACCAATCTACTATGAGTTAATGAGGTTGTTGAGCCCTAACACTTGTCCTCAAACCCTTCGGCTTCTAAATGATTTTTTGGGATTCCTAATAATTACTGAAATTTTTAGCCTATTAGGTTTCTCATACATGACATAATGTGTCTTTTAATTTTCATACTAAAAGAGTGGGTGTAGGATTGTATTGGAATTTTATGAATGGGGCAGCACTTTTATTCAGATCCAGAAATTCTTATCCAGTTGTTGTAGTATATTCTTATTGAATTTATCCAAGATAGGTAATAGTTAGATTGCAATAATTTAAGTTGACCTTTCTTCAATTCAATTTTAGTACCCAAAGTCGAATAAACTTGAGATTATGAGCTTATAGCTATGGTGTAATCCATTTATAATTATAAACACTTTTGTGTAAGTACAACATTTTATAATAATGTATTTTAGTGATATTCTGAAGCTTTGATTGGTCTTGAAATCTTGATTTTTGATTATCATTTGGTGATTAGGGAGATTGCTTGACTGAGTCCACATTGATTAAGCTTGGTTTTAGATGCTTATTTTTTTTTTTTATTTTTTTTGTGTTATTAAATTAATGTTGTGGTTTAAGTGAGTGAATGTTTAAAAAAAATTATCATATTTCCTGATTCATCCTCCCGGGTTTTAATTGTTTAAAAACATTTTGAGTCTTGTGTTTTAGAATTGTTGATTGCTTAGTGTGACCTCTTTGGGCCATGGGTTTTAGTGGTAAGTTTTGGTTTGGCCCAAGACTTGTAAGCTAAGTACAGCTTATTTTGTTGGGTAGATCCTGTAGCCAACGTTCCTTAAGCCCTTTGTATATCTTCGTACCTCGGGGGTGAATTGTGTAACTCGAGTAATGGGACTCCTCTAGAATATCTCTCTCCAAATCATGATCATCGGGTACACATACTCGCTCTCCAAATCGACGAGAGACCAATTTTGTGCATGCGAACCGAGATGCCACTCCCTGCTGAAGTTTAGTACATATCTCTTGCAATTTAGGATCATGCATCTGAGTTGTCCTGATTCTCTCGACCAAGTTAGGTCAGATGTGCATGTTGGCCAGACTCATCTCGGAGCTTGGCGGAACAACCTCTAACTCAAACCTTCTCAAGATATGGTGTAAATGGATTGCACATGATTTGAAGGAGAAGAATGCTTTGAAAAGGGTTGGATTATTGTTTTCATCTTCCATTAAGGACAGAGCAAACTGTGACAAACTGTCAGATTCTGCCTTATACTCTTTCACAGTCATCGATGCCTTATACTCTTTCACAGTCATCGATCCCTGTTTCAGGTTTAGGAATTGCCTCTCCATATGAGCTCGTCTGCTCAACGGAAAGTATTTGGCAAAGAAGGCTCCTTAAACTTTTCCCAGGTCTTGAATCCAGTCTTACCTCTTGAGGCACAGTTCATTCTCGAACCACTGGGTTGCACTATCTTTGAACATGAACGAATCCAGTCTGACCTTATGTTCATCAAGGCTCTGCATAGCACAGAACGTCCTCTCTATCTATCAGACCCAATACTCGGCCAACGTCGGGTCGGTGGTCCCCTCGAACGGTGATGGTGCGTGCCTTCCAAACTCAGTCGGTAGATCTCAACCACTTGCGGGGAGTATGCCGCTTCGAGAGGTTGGAAGACTCGACATTGGCCGAGTATTGTGTCAAACAGATAGAGAGGACCTTCCGGGTTATGCAGAGCCCTGATGAAGACAAGGTCAGATTGACAAAGAAGGCCTCCTTAAACTGCTCCTAGGTCTTGAAAGTGTTTTCCTTTTGAGGCACAGTTCATTCTTGAACCACTAGGTTACACTATCTCTGAAAATGAACGAACCAATCTGACCTTGTTTTCATTAGGGCTCTGCATAACCCGGGAGGTCCTCTCTATCTGTTTCACCCAATATTAGGCCAATGTGTGTGCCTTCCGAACTCTGTTAGCAGCATACTCCTGCAAGTGGTTGAGATCTACTGACAGAGTTTGGAAGGCACGCACCACCACCGTTCGAGGGGACCACCGACCCGACGTTGGCCGAGTATTGGGTCCGATAGATAGAGAGGACGTTCCGTGCTATGCGAAGGCCTTGATGAACATAAGGTCGATCGGATTTGTTCATGTTTAAAGATAGTGCAACCCAGTGGTTTGAGAATGAACTGTGCCTCAAGAGGGAAGATGTCTTTAAGACCTAGGAATAGTATAAGGAGGCATTCTTTGCCAAATACTTTCCATTGAGCAGACGAGCTCAGATGGAGAGGCAATTCCTAAACCTGAAACAGGGATCGATGATTGTGGAAAAGTATGAGGCAGAATCTTGACAGTTTGTCACAGTTTGCTCCGTCCTTAATGGAAGATGAAAACACTAATCCAACCCTTTTCAAAGCATTCTTCTCCTTCAAATCATGTGCAATCCATTTACACCATATCTTGAGAAGGTTTGAGTTAGAGGTTGTTCCGCCAAGCTCCGAGATGAGTCTGGCCAACATGTACATCTGACCTAACTTGATTGAGAGGATCAGGACAACTCAGATGCATGATCCTAAATTGCAAGAGATATGTACTAAACTTCAGCAGGGAGTGGCATCTCAGTTTAGCGTGCACAAAGTTGGTCCCGTCAGATTTGGAGAGTGAGTATGTGTACCCGATGATCATGATTTGGAGAGTGATATTCTAGAGGAGTCCCATTACTCGAGTTACACAATTCACTCCTGAGGTACGAAAATGTACAGAGGGCTTAAGGAACGCTGGCTACAGGATGTACCCAACAAAATAAGTTATACTTACGTTACAAGTCTTGGGCTAAGTCAAAACTTACAACTAAAACCCATGGCCTGAAGAGGTCACACTAAGCAATCAACAACTCTAAAACACAAGACTAAAAATTTTTAAAACTTCTAATATAACAAAACAATTAAAACCCAAGAGGATGAATTAGGAAATATGATAACTGTTTTTAAACATCCACTCACTTAAATCACAACATTAATTTAATAATACAAAATAAAATAAAAGAAACAAGCAAAAATTCTAACAGAACAAGGCGCAAGAATAACCAATGATTAGGAAATAACTTGGGATTTAAGCATGCATTAACAACCACAAATGCTACAGCCTAAACCAAGCTTAGGAAAAGGTTCAATTTCAAGCTTCAGTTTGTACGATCAACTAAGAAGCTAACATTGAATCTCAACAACGAACTAACGGTAGAACTTCGTCCTCCCTCGTCGCTGTCGACGCTAAGATGGCTCGAGTAGGTGATCTTCGTCATAGCTGCTAATCTTCAGTCGCCGAAACTCCAAGATAAAGGGTTTGATTGATTTGAAGAAGAATGCTTTAAAGAGGAAGTTGGCCTTCAATTATTTCAGCTTTAATCATGCCTTGACTAGTCCATGATTATGTTTTAATCAGATCCATAATTTTCGGTAATGATGCCAAACATGTGGGGGAGGGCTTGTTGGGTATCCAAGGCTTCAGTTAACTTGGTTAACATGGCTTCAAATATTATAATTTTCCTCCCTTAAAGGGATTTCAGTCCTCTAAACTCGCATTGATCAAAGTTAGATTGAGCAACCACTCTAGTGATAAAGCTACTTGGGAATGACATGCCGACTTAGGGTCTGCTTGGGTGAAAGTTTTTGGGGGTAAATGAGGGTAGGGTTATGATAGAACCCTTGCTTGGGAGAGGGTTTTGGAGGTAAGGGTTTTTGAGGGTAAGGTATTTGGAGGTAAATGGAGGGTTACTCCAATTTCCAACCCTCCAAAATGGGGGGTTTTGGAGGGTTGAATAAATTTATGGACCAAAATGCCCCTCTTAAATTTGATTTATTACATATATGCCCTATATTGATTTCTTACAAAGAGTTTATTCTATTTTTGAATAAAATATCAAATGTTGTAAATTATTAAATTAAAAATATTTAATTTACAATAATGGTATTACATGTGTATAATTTTAATTCACACAAAGATTTTATTCTATTTTGGAATAAAATATCAAATGTTGTAAATTAATGAATTAAAAATATTTTACTTACAATAATAGTATTATATATGTAAAATTTTAATTCACACAAAGATTTTATTCTATTTTTGAATAAAATATCAAATATTGTAAATTAATAAATAAAAATATTTAATTTACAATAATAGTATTATATGTGTACAATTTTAAACAAAGATTTTATTATATTTTCGAAAAAAATTTCAAATATTCTAGATTAAAAAATTAAATATATTTAATTTACAATAATAGTATTATATGTGTACCATGAAATACAAATTATAGCTTCAAGGGTATTTTAGTAATATTCATATATAACATTACCTTCTATTACCTTCAATCCAAACACAACAAGGTATAACTTAAAACCTCCTTCTACCTTACTTTACTTTACTTTACCCTACTTTACAAAACCCTTCCTCACCTCTCCCAAGCAGATCCTTAAGGGAGCGCTACCCAGGGTGTTTTTACTCCAGGGTGTTTTTACTGACTCTTGATTTAAGTTTAAAGGACTAAACTCCCTTTAAGGCTAAAGATTGTAATATTTGCCGCCATGTTGACCAAGTTGACTGAAGCCTTGGATACCCAACAAGCCTTCCCCTATATGTTTGGCATCATTACAGAAAATTGTGGATCTGATTAAAGCATAATCATGTACTAGTGAAGGCATGATTGAAGCTGAAATAATTAAAGGTCAGCTTCCTCTTCAAAGCATTCTTCTCCTTCAAATCAATCCAACTCTTTTCTCTTGGAGTTTCGGTGATTGAAGATTTGCAGCCGTGACGAAGATCACTTAATCGCGGCATCTTGGCATTGCTAGAGATGAGGGAGGATGGAATTCTACTGTAAGTTCATCGTCGAGATTCAATGTTAGCTTCTTGGTTGATCGTAGAAACTGAACCTTAAAATTGGACCTTTTCTAAGCTTGGTTTAGGCTGCAACATTTGTGGTTGTTAATGCATGCTTAAATCCCAAGTTATTTTTTAATCCTTGGTTATTATTACGCCTTATTCTGTTAAAATGTTTTGAGTTGTTAGTGTGTTGAATTTGTTATTTGAATGTTTATTTTTACTTTGCATGCTTTATTCAAGAACATATTCTTGTCTAAAATGTATATCTTGGTTTGAAAATTTTACAAGCATCCAATTCCGGTGTAGTTCATGGATATATACACATATAGGTATATATATTTGAACCTGTAAGCATGCATTCATGATTTAAATTATTTAGGGTCTGTTTGGATAGTCATATATTATGCCATAATCTATATATTATGGCATAATATAATATCTTCCCATAATTATATCATAATAGCTGTTTAGTATCTAATTTACAATACAAAATTATGTCATAATGTGGGGATTATACTCTTAAAAAAATATTCCACTCAAAATGCGTGGTTTGGGATTCACACATTCTCTCGTTCTCTCTTTCCCTCTTTCGCAAACGAGTCCGGCGGAGAGCTTTCATTTCTAAGGTTTGAATAGGCCCGGACGGCACCCAACACGGCGGAGCCGAAGTTAGCTGGGTGAGTGGTCTTCTTCTTTGCAGTTAGCTGGGTTCTCCTTTTCCTTTTCCTTCTTCTTTGCCAACACCGGAGCTCATTGTTTGCCTTTTCTTCTTCTTAATGTGGTGAGCTTGATGCCATCTGTCACTTTGGTTTTGTTTGGGGTTTTGTGTGGAAATTCTTGTGTTAATGGATTGTAGTTTTTGGGTAGTTTGGTCATTTTTCTTTTTTTTTGGGTTTGTTCGGCCGTTGCTGGGCCTGCGGCCTCTCCAAGAGAGAGATTTAGATTCCGTAGCCCCCTGGGGCGATGAGGTAATGCTTTTATTGTGAAAATTGCGTTTCTTTGTTACTTTGTTTTTTTGTTTGTTTATTTATTTGTGTTTATTGTGTGGTTTGATGGTGATTGGGAGATGGAGATGAAACTTTTTTTTTTTTTATTTGTGTTTATAGTGTCTATTTGTGTTTATTGTGTGTTTCTTTGTCTAAGGAGATGGAGATGCAATTGATTAGTTCCATCTGCATCTCTTGCCAATCAACATGTTCTGTGTTTGTTGTTGAGCAACTTCAATAAGTAGCAATTTGTAGTTTTTGATAACTTGGAATGCCACAAACCCCACTTGTATAGTCTCATGGAATTCTTTGATTCTTGAAAAATTCTCTTGAGAACTTTGTGAAGAAATTTTCTCTTTTTGATCGTATGAAACTAAGGCATCAATCACTCTATCGCACTCTGTTCACTGGCTGCATATAGTAATTTCGTTACCATAAATGGGATCATTAGGTATATCAAAATTAACTAATGAACCAATATTGATTAATTTGTCTGGATGTGCAAGGTTGTCAACAACGTCTTTTATAAAATTCTATGATCACTACCTTTTTGAGTTAATTTTTCGCTATTTTTACTGTATACTTAATGGAAGAGGGTAGGCAAAATCATAATGCTTGGCATGATCTATTCGTGCAGTGATACTCTTTGCTGTTATATGACAATGATTGTAGGTTGATGAGTTCCATCAGTTTATGAAATCAAGTTAATTATATTTTGCTTGACACAAAATAGTCTAAGGTAGATGTTGATCTAACATATTGTTCAGAGCATGTGGGGGTGTTTAAGATGTAATCCTATGCATGAGAGTGAAGAAAGAACGTTAATTTGGGAGAGGTTGAATGTACGCAATTAGATATGTTTATATGCATCATGCATTAATTAGCTTAGTGGACAAATGTTATTATGATTTTTTTTTATGCTACTAATTAGATTTAAATTATGGTGGCGGTGGTTATTAAATTTCTCATTTGTGTGTATACCTGCATGTGATTCATGAGAATCATGAATATAGTATTAGATGTATAAGCATGCATGGTTGCAGGCCCGGCGTTAGGCATAGGCGACCAAGGCCTATACCTAGGGCCCCTGGATTTGGTCGCCTATACCTAGGGCTCTAGATTTTTTATTTTTTTAAAAAATATATATTTAAAATTATTAATTATTATTATCTTATCTCATAAAATTTTAACTGTTTTTAAATTATAAAATTTAATTTATGGTAATATCCAATAAATTTATTGTTATAATAGGGCTCTATAATTTTTTTAATTATATTTAAAATTTTTATTTATTATTATTTAATATCTATCCACATAGTTATGATCTTGAAATTTAAATTTTTTGAAACTATAAAATTTATCTTAATTAATTAATGATATATCAAAATATAATAAATTTGGTGGCATTATAATCTATTAATGGATTAATGAAGTTAGCATTGTGACTTGGACCATTTGGTTTTAACGTTATAATATAGTTATGATCTTGAAATTTAAGTTTTTTCAAATTGGTTTTATAATATTTATGTTGACTTTATAATCCATTAAATTGATTAATAAAGTTTATATTGGGACTTGAATATAACGTTACTATCTAATTTAATAGATGGACTTGATATTGATGGCTCGGATTTATTTTCTTTTCTGAGTTATTTTCTGAGTTAAAACACACAATCACCACTTTATGTTCTTAATTTTATACAAAAATCAAACGATCATTTTCAAATGCTTCGATTGCTTATAGAATATTATTATTGTTACTTCAGCAAAAAGAAGTTTTTCAAAATTAAAGTTAATAAAATCATTTTTACGATCAACTATGTCATAAGAAAGATTAAATAAATTAGTCATTATTTCTATTGAAAAAAAATTTGATATCACAATTGGAATATCAAAATTTAATTAGTAATTTTGCACCTTAAAAGGCAAGAAAAATGAATTTTAATTGCTCTTTTTTTTATGCATTGCAGGTAATTAAACAAAGGACTAGAAGGATGTCTCAGATTTTTTCTAGGTTAATATTTTACTTATTGTAATTATTAATAGTAATTCATATTTTTTATATTTATTATTTAATAAAAATAATTAATATTTTTATGATTTTTCCTAGGGCCCCATTTTCTCTAAAACTGGCTGCATGGTTGAATTAATTAGATAGTGATTAAGGTGTGAAGAAATTGCTGGTCCTATATGTTGATGTATTATATGACTGCCATTAAATAAATCTCACATTATGGAGAGTTTTCATTAATAGATAAACTAGTTCTGGAGCAATTTATTCATTTGATATTTGAGGAATAAACTTGGATTTTTTTTTGAGTTCTTCGGGGAATGCTGGAGATTTTATTATACTGGTGAGTTAAAGAAATACTGTTATTTGCTATACAAATTATGTCAATATAAGATTTTTCATGATTGATTGTATTACCTATGGGCTTGCATTGTCTTCATGTCCACAAAATTGACGAGTATGTGTTAGGTTCTGCAATTGATTTGGAGGATCAAAGTTGTGATAGATATATGATCTATAGATGAGTATGAATATGAGCTTTTATAAGGTGTGAATATTTTACATTTGGGTTGATGATTTATATAGATATAGAGTTCTGTTATATCAAAATGTCAACATTTGATATGGCAAGTGAAAGTCAAAATGAAGGTAGGGCAGAGTGGAATGAGCTTCACAAGGCTCACCTAGTAAGGTTATTGGGTGAGTACAATACTCCTGCGTATTGTTTACAAAATGGCTTTAACAAAGAAGTATGGAACAAAATGGTACGAGACATGATACGCAAGTTTTCCATTCCAAGTATCACCACAAACCAAATTAAAGCATTAGAACAAGAGCTGAGGAAAACCTACAAGCTTCTAAAAGGTTTTTCTGAATTAAGTGGCTTTGGATGGGACTATGAAAGACACATTGTATCGGCTCCGATAATGTTTGGGCACCACTACTAAGGGTATGCACATAAATAATTAATGATGTTTTCATTATTTACTTTCATCTAATTTGGAGCAAATTAAACAGAGGAATAGAGATGCGAGGAAGTGGCATAAAAGACCGTTTCCATATTTTATGGCATTGCAGGAGGCTTATGAGGGTAGGCATAACTTTTCTAATATTTGACTCTTAATTTTTACTTTTACTAATATATTATATATTTGTTATGTAGGGAGATATGCCGAAGGTAAACGCTCTCATGGTATACAAGAATATGAAAATATTTCTAAATCACACGTGCTCTCCACATCCCCAAGTGTTTTTACTCCAAACGATCCACTCCAATCAACACCTACACGAGACACAGGATGATGATGACATGCAAGTGGAACTTCTTTGTACTTAACCACGGAATCCTCAAACCCAAAGTGCAAGTAATGTAGAGAAGCGGGGAATTGGAGATGAAGATGGACATAAAAGAAAAAGGGAGCGAAAAGAAAAAAACCCCCAAGATTCATCATTCAACTTGGAACAATACCTAGCACTTTGAGAGCGTGAGAATAAAAAATATCTCGATGTTCTCAAAGGCACTCAAGTAGTAGAGAAGCATACAATAGAAGATTGCATGAAGGTGTTTAACGCAGTGGGTGGCATTTTTACATAGGAAGAAATGTTCAAAGTCACCCAAATTTTCATTAAAGATAAGAGTTATGGTGAACTCTTCTTATGTCTTCAGGAAGAGCATAGAATGCCATGGTTGAAGATGATGTTCACGAAAATTGAGTAATATACGAGTGTGACATTGTAATGGGTGCCATGGATGAACTTGTTAAAATGTCCTTTTGGTTGGGCATTGTTATGTGTTTTCTTGACATTGTTATTATTTAGGAACTTCCTTGTATTCGCCAATTTTCAGATTTTTTCCTATAATCTTGTGTAAATTTACTAGGCTATGTTCAATATTTACTAGTAGGTAATCAGAAAATGTGAAACTAGGCAATGTTTCTTTTTTACTAATACATTAAAAATTAACATAGTCAATGGTTTTTTTCCTAACACGTTAAAAATCAGCAAACCTATGTTCTAGCTCGGCGATAGGTACAATAATCATCCCACATCTGCATTGCTATTTCATCTCTTTTATGAGCACCTGCATTTCGCTAAGAGTTTATGGTGTCAACATCCTCGCCGTATGAGTCATCTCCATTAGGAATAATATTTTGTTCGACTTCATCATCAAATTCCTCAACAATGTATGCACCGTTTTGTATATGGATGAAGTTATGCAACATACAAGCAACAACTACTATATCAGTTTGTGTGTCGATTGGGTGAGAAGTTGCTACTTTAAGTATTGGAAATCTCATTTTCAAAATGCCGATGATGCCTTCGACACGATTTCTTAGCGAAGCATGTCATAAACTAAATAGTTCTTTATAATTGCTCTGTCTAGATTGTGCTCATCTTTGCTCCAGCAAGATTGTGCTCGTTTTTGTAATAGTGCTACCGTCACGATATGCATGCATTATATAGTTAGTGGTGTAGAGGGATTAGCAGAGTATGTAGATTATGTTTGTGCAGATCAGATGTTAAGGCTTGAAATATTTAGCATGGCCAAAGAGTTTAAATTGGAAGCAGAAAAATGTAATATTTGGCAGTTGGATACCCAAAGCAAAAACAAAGGCTTTAGAGGGATAGTGAATGATTTAGATGCATTGGCAATGACTGTGGTTATGGACTCTGACAAGGAGATATATGTGTGCATCAAGACCAGTAGTGTTTGTGGACTAGATGAAGATGGATTCTATGGTAATAGTGATCAGGTGAAGGCAACATGTGCAGAAGAAATATAAGACTCACAAGAGGACTCTGATGTGGCTGAGGAAGATGACAGAGAAAAGCAGGTAAAGATGGACTCTAAGGAAGATGGACTTTGATGTGGAGAGAAAAGTAGGCCAAGAAGTTGAATTCCATGATTCAGATTACAGTTTGGTGAGGATTTAGAAGTGAAAGAAAGGGATGAGGGTGAAACCATACATGGGGCTTTGGCCCCAAATGTTCATAATGAGGCTGACATTCAATTTGAGGCTGAGTAGTTTGATGAGTTACGCTCATGTTCCTCACTAGATTCAGATGAGTTGGTCCTTATCCAGCCCGACATTGACATGAAAAATCCTCATTTTAAGGTTGGCATGAAGTTTAGAGATTTAAAACAATTCGAGAAGGCAGTGAAAAATTATGGCATTAAGAAGAGATATGTGATGAACTTTAAGCCAAATACCGGAATAATCTGTAAAGCTGTAGGCATAAAGGCTTGTCGTTTTTATTTGTGGGTTTTGCCTATGGTGAGGGATGGCAAATCAGTGGGACATAGGAACAGACATGCCAATGCATTATGGGTACCAAACACATATTTGGAGCAGTTTCGGGCTAACCCTGCTTGGAAGCTAGTGGGCATAATGCAAGTTATGAAGACAGACCAGGGAGTAGAAAGATAAGCATGCTAATAATATACATGGCAAAATGTGTTGCTCTAAGGTAATGTGATGTCTTGTTAATATATTATTTAATTATTTCCATGCCTTTGTAGTTAATTTTTCATATGTTGTTTTTCTTTGTTTTGATTATGTGTTCTTGCTTGTGATGAAAGCAACTTGATGGGGATGAAGAAACACATACGCGTTGTCTATATGACTATAGCCTAGAGTTGGTTGGGACCCATCCTGGCTCAACAATTAAATTCAGACGCAACCAAGGCACCACTTAGGGTTGGTTTCTTGGCAGGTTGTAGGAGGATCATCTTAGTTGATGGTTGTTTCTTAAAAGGGTTGTATGGAGGACAGTTTTTCTCAACGTTAGGTATAGATGTCAATTGTCACGCTTAGTCCCGCGAGACCAGCACGCGGCAACCCGAGGAAGGGCACCCTCGCCACTCAACCCTCGAGTCGCCGCAAGGCTAACTAACAACCTGGGGAAAACAGCTCTAAACAAGAATTCACAAATTCAAAACATACATAACAGAGCTCAACAATTAGCATAGAAGAAGTTATCACAAGAAAACTTGAACACAGGGTTCAAGAGAATATGCTTTTCATAAATACAACAAAGTTTCTTAGAAAGTAGACAAATATACAAGCCATGCATAAGGGTCAAATACCCTAGTGGATCCATGTTCTTATACAATATAGCATGCTCAAGAGAAAACATACAAAAATTTAGGGATTAAGAAAAATCGCTGGAGAATATGCACATCACTTTGGTTTGCCGCAACGGCACTACAAGCTAGAACCTTAAAGGGAGGGAGAGGGTGAGCAACTAAAGTCACTCAGTGAATGGGTTAGCACAGTTCAAGGGAATACAAAATACTTTAAAAAGGTGACAAAACCAACATTTTGCAACAATACCAATAGATTATAACACTTTAGAAAATATAGTTATAACAGTTTTTACCCATGTATAAGAAAATTAAACATATATCATAGAATAATCATTTTGCTCAAAAGAAGTTTAAACACTCAAATCTCATAACTAGCATAATACAGGTTTTAAAATCATAAAACACGGTACTCAACACCAAATTTATTTGCTTCGCATGAAACTCATTTTCTCAAAATACTAAGTTTTCACACCAAATTGCTTTCCGAAAAGGATCCAAGTATTATGTCTCAAAGGTGTGATTTGTAAATACGTATTTTTTTATCATACGAACTTGCATCTTGAGTAAGTGAATCGCGGTCTAAAACCTTCTCTAAACTCTAGCCGTTACCGCGGCTAGGTTCAAAGCTGTCAAGGCACTCGTGTCCTTGACGTTGAGCAAACTAGGAACTTGCATCTCAAACAAGCGAGCCGCAGTCTAAAAACCTCTCTAAACTCTAGCCGTAGTCGGGGCTTAGTTCAGAGCTGTTAAGGTCCTTGACATTAACCAAGATACAAACTTGCGTTTCGAGCATGTGAATCACGGTCTAAAACCTCTTTAAACTCTAGCCGTGGTCGTGGCTAAGTTCAGAGTTGTCAAGGCACTCATGTCCTTGACATTGACCCACCAGGGCCTTGTGGTAACTCTAGACACCGGATGTGCGTTCAGTCAGGGCTCTACATGTTACCTTAAGTGGACAAATCTGCTGGGTCTAGCACGCCACCTTTAAAGGCTAAATTGTAGGGATCCCCTATTACAACAAGCGGGTTCCAACCCCATCACCAACAAAATATCACGAAGTGTGTTATCAAGATAGTTCAAGTAATTCATTTCACAGAGTCCGTGTCTAGGATAAATAACCACATATCGGCAATGACATCACTATCATATAAATCCAAACCAAGAGTATAACATGTATAAAAGTTCAATCGTTTATTTTCATTCGATGTACCAATATAGCCAAAACCATTCTCACCAAATATCAAGAGCTTTGCTTGTAAAATAAAAAGTATGGAAATTCCTTTCAAATCATCGATTCAACAAGAGTTTAATTCATAAAACAGGAAATATAGAACTTCTTTGAAAACCATCAAACCATCATTTTAACATGATAAAATTAAGGATTTCATTAAACTAATCCATAAATATAATTATATAGTAGTATACTAGAATGTGCAATCATAATCCACTCACAACTTTTATAGAATAACTCCTCAGTGGCACTACTCTTTTTTTCTTGGGCCAAGCCACAAGGGCTCAAAACAAAAAAAAAAAGAACACAGGAAAACACAACCATGAACTTCTTCATGCTACAAACCATGAAACTCTAACAACGCTTGGGTATCGCCTGAACTTGTCTTTAAGGGTTCCAAAGAACTTTTATGGAGATAAACTCTCGAAACAACTAAGAATGCAAAAGTTTAACAATGGATTTCTCACGCTACAATAGCTTGATACAGTAGCTCGGGCCCAAGAAGAAGAAGGTCCAAGGTTTCATCAAGGTGGAAAGGGTAGATCTTCACATCCACTTCATGATCAAGAAAGAGGGAAGGCAAACCACTCAAGAAATCAACAACATCAAGCCAAGATTCAAGAATCTAAAACCTGAGCCTAGTATGCTCATCTTATCAAAATGAAATAAGGGGAAAGAGGAAGAACTTACCTTCAAAGATCTTTAGCTAAAGGAGAGAGGAGGTCAAGCAATGGTGGCTTTCTCTTATCTAAAGCAAAGGGAACAAAGGTAGGAAAATGAAGAAGAAGAAAAATCAGGCGATTAGAGCTCAAGTTTAGGACTTTTAAATATCACTGGGTGAACACGAGCTGAACACGGGCATTCTTCTCAGCCCCCTGCCCGTGCACTCACAAGCAAGGCTAGAAGCGTGGGCGTGCTTCGACCCTGTGCACTTGACAAGAAAACAAGGAGAGAAGAGCACGTCCTCACTAGCGAAGCATGGCTGGGAAACACGGCTTCTCTGCCCCTAGCACGACCGTGCTCTCACAAGCATGGCCGGAAACAAGGGCGTGCTTTCTCTCGTGCACTTTATAGGTTGCTGAAAACAAAATCCAAAACATCCCGTGAAGTGCACGATCAAGAGCACGGTCACAAGTACGGGTGTGCTTGCTCGGAGAACTGTGTTTTAAGCCCAAAATAACTAAAAACGCCCCCAAGAAGCAAAACACACAAATAATTGCAACTATCTTATTACATGGTATGTTGTGAATAAAGTCAATAGGGAGAGTTGGCTATGGTTCTTGTAATTGTGGGTGAGGATCTTAGCATCACAAACAACCACCATTGGGCCTTTGTGAGTGATAGATAGAAGGTTAGTATGTGTTCATTTATTTTTAGTGTTGTGCACTATGCTATGTGATTCTTATGCAGAAAGTATTATGTCCATTATCATCACCAACTGTACTTGGTATACTTTTTTCTCCATGTTCTATATATGTTGTCATGCTCAATATTATGTCCAATTTTGCTGTAATTGTTATGCTTTGCTATACACTTTATGTTCATTTGAATTTTTTTCCTCTATTATCTATTCCTAAAGTTCTGTTGTATACTGTTAATTTAATGTCACACAACTCAACTCACACTCTATCTTCTTTGTTTTTCCTGCCATCTTCAGTCTTATTCATTTTGTGGGTGATGGTGTGTCCATTAAATTACAAAATCTAGGGCTTAATGCATACCGAAAATGCATGGATCGTGCAAGTAGTATAAAATATATCGTTCCCACGATGACTATGTTATTGAGTACTAGTTTCTTGCAATTATAGGTTATCTAGATAGGTTGTAAAGAAGACTAACAAAAACCAAAACTAATAAAAATTACTAACTTGTGATTAATGCAAAGAAGGAAAACTTTAGAGTTCAAGAGCTTCTAGGATTATGGTTTCGCCACAATGGTAAGCAAAAGATAATGTATTAACTTTTTTTTTCTATTATGCTCAATAGTTTGAAGGCGATTTATCCTAAGGTATTCACTATCAAGGTATCTTACTTTGAATAACCCCTACTTTCGTCGTAGTTGAATATAATTAGATTTTTAATGTTTTGTGATAATCATTAATCCTTAATATTCGGAGTAAGCATTGGAGAAATAAGCATAATAGAATGGAAAAGAATAAAGTCTAGATCATTCACAAAAAGTTGTTTGTTTGTCGATTGATGAGGACCCTTCTTGATCTTTAATGGAAAATAATAAAGTCTTAGAGAAAATCGTCTCTTCTTGCTCTTCTTATTGTAACCTCCTCCTTTTCATAAGAAATCTTATGTTGGCTTTATATGGAGAAGGGTTCAATTAGGGTTAATGTGGCGGCAAAAATCTACGGCAATGTTAGTTAGCACGGCTGGATCATGCATCTTTCAGGGTTTAAGTGGTTTGAATTTCTACACCACGATCCATGGGTGTGGTAAATTTCACGAATCACCCACATTTCTTGTCGGATCTTGTTTGCATTCTTTTATCATTTACTAGCTTTTCTCTTTTCTTTCTCTTTGAATAAAGGCCAAACTTCCCTTATCTACATGAAAACAATTGAATGGCAGTAACTTGAACTAAAAGAGTAAATTTTAATTAAAAAAGTGGAGAAACAAGTGTAATTAACTAGTAAATAAAAGTTAAATTTATTAAAATATACTATAAATTTAGTACAATGCATACAATTGATTAGTTATTTCCCACTAGTGAACATAGATTTTATATGAGGCACATCCACACCAATTTTAGGAAAACTTCCACGTGAAAGGCACTCAAGGACCAGATGTGGAGTTGTGCCATGGCCACCTACCAATTTGCATTTGAGAGAGCAATGAACATTCTTAATGGAATGTCCACAGGGGCTCATGATTTCATGAAGAAAATAGGTCCCCATCATTGGACTACGGCATACTTTCAAACACATATCAAATGTGATATCTTATTAAATAATTTATCTGAAGGTTTCAACAGCCACATACTTGAGGCTAGAACAAAGGGGATAGTGACTATGAATGAAATTGTTAGGACTCAATTGATGATTAGGATACAAAACAGAAGGAATAGCATGAAGAATTGCGCAACCCTTCATTGCCCAAGAATCCTTAAGAAACTAGAGAAGTTCAAGCAAATTAGTACCTTTTATAAAATTACTTAGTCAAGGGTAGTTTGTTGTTGATAAGGAAGAGAGAAATTGTTCTTATAGAGTTTGGCAGCTAACTGAAGTGCCATGCTATAATGCAATCCCAGTTATATATTACAACAATGGTAGACCAGAAGTCTGTCTAAATTGAATGCTATAGAGTCATCACATATTTAAAAACTTATGAACACCTTAAACCCCGCACACTACAGGAATTCATGGTCTAAGAGTGGCCAAGAGTCAATGCTACCACCTGAGCCAGTGAACAAGATGAGGGATAGGAAAATATTGCTAAGTAGAAGAGAATTTGGGGAGGAAGTTGATGGTTTCACAAAAGGCTAAGTGAGCAGGAAAAGAGTTAAAATGACATGTGGCATATGTGGTTTTTTTGGGCATAATAGAAGGTTTTATGAAAATCAGGTTAGTTTGTGTAATAATTTCTTCCTCCCTTAGTCTTCAATTGAGTTAATTTGCATGTGCACTACATGTTTTACATCTTCATGTGCATTGCTATGTTGGGACAGGCCAATAGAGAAAATATAGTTGGGAGTCAAGATGCTCACTCCATTGATGATGGAGTTGCCACCATCCAATTGCAAACAGACATGCATATGCAATTAATTTAACTAATTTATGTTTTCATTTCATGAAAGATGTGGAATTTATTGAAAATGCTGGTATGCTAGACTACCAGTGAAAATCCAAGTGTGTATAATGGTAGCTGTCACGGCCTCAACCGATTACCTCCGGCCTTGCGGCACCTGACATGCACCATAGCGGCAGGTCAGCCTTTCTTGCAAGAACAGTTAGTGAATTCCTGTTTGCAGTACAAGCACAGCGAAATAATAGAAAGTGAGAAAAACAGGAAAACATCCGCGGTATGAGAAACACGACACATGAAACCCATTTTGAGAGAGAAAAACATAAACTCTCTTAGATTGAGAAATGTTTATAACCATGGTCAAAACCAACACCAAGTGGTCTTGTCTCCTCCCAAAGACAAATTAGACCCTATTACAAGAGCTACCCCAAATCCAAGGTTAATTGAGTCCCATGCCCAATACAGGTCTGGCGTGAATTCTCTGACTTCACTTAGCTTGCAGTGTTCACTGATGCAACTGTAGCTTTAATCGGCCACCCTTGGTCACAGCGCGCAGTAGTACCGGTCACGCTCAGTGATACCACGTGCCATTCTCGCCCCTGGCTCGGCAACGCTCCCGACCACGTGCCTACTTGCATACGCCTGTGTAAAATCTTGTTAAATCCGGAATCAGCTCTCGGTCTCCCGGCCTGATCAAGTGTCCCGCCCCGCCTAGACTTGCTAAAGATCCAACATTCTACATAATGAAGTCTTGCAACACTTGACTCTTGGTATGGGTGCGCCTGCCCCACGCGCTCATCGGTTACGCGCACGCCCATGGTCTAGCGCTCGTGCAGGATATTCCAACCGCTCTTGGTCACGACACAACACACGCCTCGCGCTACCCGATCCACGTAACTATATGCCCTCGTGGCTTGGACTATATGAAAATGTACGCCCGCTGACCAAATGTAAGGTCATCTACCCTTACAGTAGCCAGGCAAGTGATGCAGGATTTCATAGCCCAGTTGAAGGTTGTGACTTAGCCATAGGACATCACTCTGAAGAATATGTAGCACAGTGCGATAGGCTCCAATAAGATACAAATCCATACAATAATTCTTATATGTCCTATTGATGTGTTTTTGGTTGTGTAAATATTTACTAAGCATATCTTATGGCATGTATGGTAGTGGACCAAGGAACAAACAAGTTAACATAATGAAAGGCAGGGAACTGCAGGAATACAAAAGATTGCAATTAAAGGGATTGACTTAGGAAGATACAACAAGCAGCACGGCTTGGGAAAGACATTCAGGTGGAGGCAATTTATGCAATTCACACACAGGTGCAAGCAATGGATGCATCTTCAGGCAGGTCCTGACAGTCTGAAAATCTCACAACACATGGACAGGCTCTGAAGAAACTGTATCACATGTGAGGCATAGTAAACTAAAAATTATGTAAACCCAAGTAGTAAGTGTGCTACGTTTTCATATAAATTAGCTTATCCTTTGTTGTAGGTAATTTCTACACATGAACAAATGCTTCATGGGTGGACAGATGGTGAAGATGACAATAGCGACCAAAGGAAAAAAAAAATTTAACACTAGGGGAGAGGCAAGGACACCTATGTAACCAATGCAGCACCCAAGCAACAAATGCAGTGAATACATCCTCTGCTGCTAATGCTTCAAGACCTCTTGTGTTGAGGGCCTAGGGGAAAAACAAGGCTCCCGATAAAAAAAGAAAGATGGAGGTGATATGAAAAAAAAGGCATGGCTTCCCCCAAGAGCTAGAGCTTCATGTGGTGGACTTGCTCAATAGGGAAGGTCTGCTTGAAAGATTTGGAATTCCACCATGGCAGTGATTTTATTTTATTTTTAAATTTTTTTTTTTATTATTATTATTTTTTTGTTGGATATGAGTAGATATTCATGTTCTGTAGATATCATCCATGCCTAAGAGAATTTGGGAGAATGCTTTCACTTGTAAAAATTATTCTCCATATACAGGAATCCTTTTTAAGGCATTATGCGAACACTTTGAGTTCTGTAGTCTTGTCATAGTAAGACATGTACTCCCTAATTTTTGCATCACATCTCATCTTAATGTAAAAATTAGTGGACCAGTATTTGATCTCTAAATATTGGATTGCAATAAGTCTAATTCTTCTTATATTAATTTTTCATCATGGGCTTGTTTCTTATTTTTTAATCTTTGTAGAACTTGTCTGGGCGAGTATTAATTATCTGACTGGTATATTTCAATTCGGTTTAACACGGGACATATGCTTGCTTGGCTTGGATTTTTTTTCAAAATAATTATTCTAGGATTTCAACAAATGCTTTTGTTCTTTTTTTCTTAAAATAATTCCTGCAAGATGTCAACAAAGGTTTAGGTTCCTTCAATTCCTTCAATCTGAGTTTTGTTTTTTTTAATAAATCCAACCAATGCCATGGCTTCTTCACCTATAAATTTAAGTCAAATTTTCATGAATTGTTGCAAGGTTGAATATCACACCCCGTCCTGTGGGACCGGCACATGGCAACTGCCGCAACAACCTGAGCAGGGACACCCACGCCACTCATCCATCGAGTCACCACAAGGCTTACAACAACTTGGGAATAATCAAGCTTGAACAGGGTTCGCAAATTCAAAACATTCTGAATTAAATACAAGAGTACACAAAGGAAGCAATTCAACCAAAGCCTGAATGCAGGTTTGTCATAAATACAAGACAGGTTTCAAATAGACAGATAAGCAGACAAACCATGCATAAAAGTGTCAAATACACTAGTGGATCCATATCTTTGTACAATGCGCATGATCAACAAGAAGCATACATTAAACAAGCAAGGAGATAGAAAGCAGGGGAATGCTTAACACTTCTGTCCGCCGCACCACTACTAGTGAGCCTGGAAAGGAGGGAGAGGGTGAGTAACTAGAGTCACTCAGTGAATAGGTTAGTACGGTTCTAAAAGATATAAAATATTCTATAAAACAATAATACAAGTTTTTGTACTAATATATATATAGTCCATATGTATACATATAGCAATATATACACAAGTATAAGGAAAACATGTATAGCTTTGCAAAACTACTTTGCTCAAATATGGTTTCAATATACATAACTCATGAATAGCAAATTATAAGTTTTTTTTTTAAATCATAATACACTATGTACACTATCAAAGCATTTTTTGTTAAGCATAAAAACTTACTTTCCCAAAATATGAGGTTTCCAACTCAAGCAATAGATAAGTGGTCTAGAAATCTCTCTAAACTCTAGCCGTCACAGGCGGCTAAGTTCGAGCTGCCAAGGCACTCATGTCTTTGACGTTGACCCACCGATGTTTGTCTAGTAAGGACTCTACATGGCACCTGATGTGGATAGATCAGTCAGGTCCACCACGCCACCTCTAAAGACTGGACCGTAGGGACCCCCTACTTCATCAGGCAGGTTCCAACTCCATCATTAATAAAACCATAAAGAATATATCATCGACAGAATTCATGTAAATCATTTCACAGGGTCTTTGTCTAGGGCAAATATTCATATCTTAATGATAAACATCATTATTGTATAAATTAAAGCCAAAAGTGTAACATATATATGAAGTTCTATAATTCAATTCAATCCAAAATAACAACATAGCATTGATCATTTTCTTCTAATGTCAAGGGTTTTGCTTACAGAAAACAAAACATCAAAATTCTTTTCAAGCAATTAAATCATCAATTCATTATGATAAATCCTAAGTTTTCATCCAAACCAACTATACATATATTGAGAGAGAAATAACTACACTTGTGCAATTATAACTCACTCACCGACTTAGGAGAACAACTCCTCAGTAGCGCTACTCTTCTGCCGGCTCCTTGCCTCGGGCCGAGCTCTCACCACCTATACCAACACAAGGGCTCAAAACCAAAAGAAAAAACAAGAAGAAAAACAAGCATGAATTTCTTCATGCTACAAAAGAAGAAACCCTAACAAGGCTTGGGTATGGCCTAAACTTGCCCATAAGGGTTCTAAAGAACCTCCAAGGAGATTAACTCCCTAAACAACTAAGAATGCAAAGGTTTAACAATAGATTTCTCGGTGCTACAATAGCTCTAATTTCAAGAACAAGGAAAATAAGTTTCATCAAGGTAAATAGGGTGGATCTTCACATCCACTTCATGATACAAGGAAGAATGAAGTAAACAATCAAACTAATCAATAAATTCATCAATAACAAACCAAGATTCAAAACCTAGAGCTAGCATGGTCAACCAAACAAAATGAAACAAGGGGAAAAAGGAAGAAGAAGAGCTTACCTTCAAGGATCTTCAGCCAAAGGAGAGAGAATGGTCAAGCAATGACAGCTTTCTCTCATCTAAAGAAAAGGGAACAAAGGCAGGAAGAAGAATAAGAAAAGAAATCGGCAACTAAGGTTCAAGTTTAGGACCTTTTAAATATCCTGGGCAAACACGGGCGTGCTTCTCAGCCCCCTACCCCTGCACTCACAAGCACGGGCATAAAGCACGGCCGTGCTTCAGCCCGTACACTTTACATGAAAACAGGGCGAGCTTCACTGACGAAGCACGAGCAAGAAGCATGGCGTGCTTATGCCCATGCACTTTACTGGAAAAATTGTGTTGAGAAAGCATGGCTTCTCTGCCCTTGGCACGACCGTGCACTCACAAGCACAGTCGGAAGCACGGGCGTGCTTATGCCCATGCACTTTACAGGAAAAATCGGGGTGAGAAAGCATGGCTTCTCTGCCCTTGGCACGACTGTGCACTCACAAGCACAGTCGGAAGCATGGGCGTGCTTCGTCCCTTGCACTTTACAGGTTGCTGGGAACAAAATCCAAAACATCCCGTGAAGTGTACGGTCAATAACACGCTCTTAAGCACGGGCGTACTTGCTCTGAGAACGGTGTTTTTAAGTCTAAAACGACTAAAAATGCATCAAGACTCAAGACACAATTGTTATCTAAACAGTTTAACCAATGATACACACTCGGAAAAGCCGAAACACTTGATTGAAGGCTTTCAATAATTTGTCAAATTGAACAAAAAAGCAAAATAGATAGGAGCATTTTGAAGGATCTGAGCTTTTTTACATCAAATTAAACAGTGCTACTTGGGTTAGGGACGACACGAGAGGCCTTCGACCGTCTTATCCTGGTCGGCCCTGGCATTTGGAAATCGCCTAAGTTTCCTACATTCAATTTGGTAGCAAAACCAAGCCCACACATCATTCCAAATTAGTGAAGTGGTCTTCATTGAGTAGCCATGGTTGAACACCATAGTTTCTCATTCTCTGGAGGTTGGAGGAAGATGATGAAGATGGTTGAGATGGCGACATGACATAGCCAATAAAGCTGACGTGGACTATCTAGTGAGGATGACTGACATGTCAATAGAAAGCTGACTGGGATTTTCCGACTGCCAAGTCAGCTAATTAACATGCTAATCACTCGAGTGACTTGTCAGCGAAATAAAATCAAAGATGAGTGACTATTTTGATGCAAATTAAAGTTTAGTAACCAAAATAAAATAAACCCATAGTTAAGTGGTTTCCTAAAAAGTTAAGTCAAAAACCTTACCTATTTCTTCTAGTGATTGTGAATTTCTCACTCGAGAGGTTTCTAAAAATTAGATTTATCAAACTCAGCTTTCTCTCCCCTCGGGTAAAAGTCCTGGACCTGAAGGTCTTAACGCTGAATTCTATCGTTTCTTTTGCAATGAGGTAGGTGATCATCTCTTTTAAGCTATTAATTACTTTTTATCCAACTCTGTTATGCCAAAATCTTGGGGTAGGACATACATAGCTCTTATTCCTAAGCAAGCCAATCCCAAGCTGGTTTGGATTTTCACCCTATTTCGCTTTGCAATGTTTGCTATAAAATTATTTCAAAACTGTAAGCTAACCATCTGAAGCATGTTCTTCCTCATCTTATTGGTTGGGAACAGTGTGGATTTGTTTTGGTCGGAATTCTTTTGATAATATAATTGCCCTTCAAGAGACTATTATTTTAATAGAGATTTTGGGAACCCTCCTAGGATGTTAGTTAAAATAGACATAGAAAAGGCTTATGATACCTTAACCTAGACTGCCATTCTGGCCACATTTACCAAGATGAAAATCCCTAGTGTGTGGATTTCCTAGATTAAAGTGTGTCTTAGTTTAGTTTCTTATTCTCTGCTTATTAATGGCCAACCCATTCCGTGGATATCTTCCTTGAAGGGGGTTAGGCAAGGGGATCCCATTTCCCCTTACCTTTTTATTTTGGCGTCTCAAAATCTTACTACTCTTCTGAATTTTGCCTTGACAAATAATATGATTCCTGGTTTTAATAGTCATCTGATAAATGATTTTAATCATCTTAAGTATGTTGATGATTTGCTTCTTATTTCTCATGCGACTAGGTAAGTTGCCCGCTTTATCAAACTTTGCTTATCTATTTATGGGCAATTGACTAGTCAAATCTCTAATGCTTTTAATTCAGAGATTTTTTCCCTTATTGGGTTAATAAGCTGATCATTATAAGCATTTGCTCTGCTGTCTCTTTTAAAGTTGGCTCCTTCCTTTTTACCTATTTAGGTATTTTGATTTCTCCTAAAAGGACTGTGGTTTCTCATTTTAATCTGATGTTGGAGAAGATTGACAAAATCATTGCTAATTGGAACAAGTCCAAAAGTTCTCCTGCTGGCAAAGTCATTTGCATTAACTCCTCCCTTTTATTTATTCCTCTTTACTATCTTTCTATTTATCCTATTCCGGTTAGGGTTTTGGATAGAATTTCTTCTAGTGCTAGGAAATTTCTTTGGTCAAATTGTGGCCATCGTAGGGGCATTCACTTGGTTAACAGTAGAGATATTACACTTGATCGTACTGAGGGGGCCTCTTTATAAAAGATTTAAAAATCTCTAAGTGGCTTTGATGGTTAAACATGTTTTTAGTTTTCTAAATTCTCAAGAATTTATTTGGGTTGATATTCTGTTGCATGAATATGACAATTTTCATATTTGGAATGATAATATTTCTGCCAATTGCTCCAGGTTTTGCAGGAGTTTATGCCAATTTTCCAATTATCTCAAAGCTTTTATTTGGGTCAACGATGTTAATCCTAATTCTATTTCTTTGTTGTATGACCCTTGGTGTTTTGAAATTCTTTTAGCTTACAAACCAATGTATTTAAACATGGATTTGGATTTTGATGTTCTCATGCTTTTGAATCTTCTAGTGGATACTCATTGGTATTTACATGTGCTTAGAATGGTTTTCGGGAACCATTTGAATTCTCCTACTCTTAGATTTGGCACGATTAACCCAAATGCCACTTTGCATTGGGTTTGGTTTCCCAAATCTTACAAGAACAAACTTCCACCATGGTTTACAATCATTTAATCGCTAGTAACTATGATTGTGAACCTTGGAATGGTTGGAAAAAGCTGTGGTATTTGAGAATGGCTACTAGAGCCAAACATTTTATTTGATTGTTATTATTTAAGGGCAAAATTAAAACTGTTGATTTCTTGCATGCTCTGAATTTAGGGCCCCAAGAAAATGGTAGAATATCTGATGAACTTGTGCCCTAACTCTCAAGCTATTTGGAACTCGATTAGCAATCTGGTTGGGAAAAGTATCTCTTTTCCAAATGGTTTTACTTATGGAATGTGGAATGATGCTGATCAATGGGGTTACTCTAATTTTGTAACATCTATTATAGCTGCCACTACATGGTAAATTTGGAAGGTCGAATGTAATGTCATTTTCAGGAATGAAGTACCATATTTCAACAATATCCATAGGAAAGCCTATGCTTTGGCACAAGAATATGCTGCTGCTTCTAAACATCAAAGAGGGGAGAGCCACATCCTTGTTAATTTTTCCTACGGTGATGGGCCTTTTCTATTTTCGACAGCTTTTTGTTCCCGGGATCTCTTATTTAGTGGGAGGTGCTGGCTTTTTTGCTGCTAATTCTAATTATGTTGTATCTTTGGCAGGTTGTTGCCTTATCTCGATCAGCTCATAAGTTGATGCCAAAAGCAAAGCTCTTATTCTTAGTTTGCAATGTGTTGCGCTACATTTCCTTAATCTCCAACACATTTTCATAGCGTGCCCAGATCTTCAAGCTGCTCTACAGGTTGATACTCTGGTGAATGATTGGAGATCTGACTCGGCCATCAACCTTCTCAAGCATTTGCTCATAGAGGTTTGAGATCTCTGGGCTGTAGCCTCTGATCTCCCCATTTGCTTGTATGTCCTTGATTTTCCTATGGAATTCTAGTTTGACGTGCTTGATCTTTGCCGATTGAGTGTTATATTGCAGGATTTGGTTGTGAGTTGCAGGGGAGCTATAACAAATTGGTATCAGAGATGGCTATCACCATATCTATGGGAGTTTGGTGTTCATTTGATTGGAGTATCACTACGAGTGGTATTGTTGTTGGATTGGGAGTGAGTTGTGGCCGACTGGAAGAGATTGAGCTAGCCAGGAGTAGAAGAGAATTGAAGAGAATTTGAAGACTCTTCTCAAGGATCAGGTGGAAAAACAAGCTGAGAAGCATGAAAGAGCAATTCAAGAGCTTAAGGATCAACAAGAAAAGGCTATGGAGGAGGTGAGATCTCTATTACTTTATCATCAACCTGCTCATGCTGCAAATCCAATTAGTAATACCACTGTGGCTGTTAGATTTGAACGGGAATTGGCATATAGTAGATCTATTCAACCTAAACTTACTAGGTTAGAATTCCCAAGGTTCAATGGAGATGGGTTATATGATTGGTTGTACAAATGTGATCAGTATTTTGAAATAGATGAAACTCCTGACAGCATGAAGATCAAAATTGCTTCAATTCATTTTGAAGGTAGGGTATTACAATGGCATCAGAATTTTTTGAGATGTAGGGTGAATGGGAAAGCTCTGATGTGGAAGGAGTGTGTGTCTGCTATGGATATTCGGTTTGGAAGTGAGCTTGATTATGATCCCATGGCAGAGCTTAAAAACTTGAGACAAATGGGTTCTATACAGGTTTATTTGAATGAATTTGAAGAACTGTTGAACAAGGTCAGTTTGCTTCAACAATATGCAGTTAGTTGTTTCTTGACAGGTCTGAAAGATGAAATACAATCTCTTGTTAGGATGTTCAGTCCTAAAAATCTCCAACAAGTTGTTAGCTTAGGTAAGTTGTGGGAAATGTCTGTAAAAAATGCACAAAAGAAGGGGAAAATTATACCCAAAAGTATGAATTCAACTCCTCTCTTGTCTAGTCCTATGATGCAACAGGAACATAACAGGTTGACTTGGGAGAAGGCTGGTTCTACTGGAAATGGAAGTAATTATGGAAGGCCATACAAAAAATTATCTAGCAAAGAATTAGAAGAAAAAAAAAAAAGGGGCTATATTACTGGTGTGCTGAGAAATTTTCACCATGATATCATTGTAAAATGAAGCAACTGTTTGGTTTGGAGGTTTGTGCAGAAGAGGAAGCAAAGGTAGAGAAGGTGGAAGGTGGAAGGTGGAGCCACATTGGTAGATTTGGAGGCTGGGGAAGAAACCTGAGTTTCTCCCTCCATTTCCTTACATGCCTTGGCAGGAATTTCTTCATATTAGCAAATTATAATACAATGAGGGTTAGTGGGATTGTGGCTAGACAGAAGATCAGTATTTTAATTGATTCTGGGAGCACACGCAAAAATTAGGATGTAATTTGTGAGGGAATTACAGCGTTCAGAGAGGGGTAGTTTGGGAAAGTAACTGTTATGTGGAGCTGGACTGGCGAGTAGAGCTGGAATTTGTCAGTGTTGAGCTGGAGGCTGAGTCAGCATAGGACGAATATAAGTAGCAGGATTTCTGAAGACCCATGGAATTCTAGTTTCTGGTGCTTGATCTTTGTGGATTGACTATCATATTCATATTGCAGGATTTGGTTTGTCAGTTGCAAGGGAGCTGCAACATTATTGCTTGGGTTAGTTGTTTAGGAACCATTAAATTTGGCAAAAAAAAACAAATGAATTGTTACATTCTATATTCACTTCATGAAAGTTTCAAGGAACGAGCGTTCTTTTCTTTTATTTGTTTTCCTATATTTTGTATTTTTCAATTGATAGTGATTAGCAAATCATAATGCCATTCAAATTGTTCGGAGCAATAAGTGTTAGTCATATTGATTGTGAAGAAGGGAGGGTTGGAACTGACAATAATCATAATCGTTTTAAAGAAATCAACCAATCAATCAATGAAAATAAAGAAAATGCACTCTCAAGTAGAGCACCTTCGAAGACGAAACTACTCACACAACCGCCATGTGAAAAAAGACAATAATAATTCAAGGTTGACAAGTAAGAATGTTTCTCTTTTCGTATTTTGATTACAGAATACCACACATATCGAAGATAAAATTCTACAGTAAAATCTCTCACAAGTGTTGTGCTCTCCAATCCACAGCAAAATTCCCATCATCTTCATCATCATCTCCCTCACTTGAGGAATCATCACTTGAGTCGTTCTTGTCCGTCGCCAATGCCGGAGGTTCCTGCTCTCTGGTACTACGTGCAGCTCTCGCCTGCAAGACCTGTATCTTCACATTTTCTATCTGTTCCCTGTACGCCCTGGTATTTTTTCGACAATAGCAAAACAGTGTAAGAGTTCAAATACACAGAGATAATTAGACAGAATAATAAATCGTCAAAACACTCTGGAACTCACTGTTGCTCCAGTGACTCGAACTCTTCCCGAACATCAGCAGCATCTATCTGCAGAATTATGTTTGCAATGTCAAAGCCGATCATCAAGGTGAAATTCCTCAAATAACCATGTGTAATTATGAATGAAGGGATGAAGTATAATCACTGTTACCTCTTCCTCTTCAAGACGATCATCCACTTCTTGCAAATTGTCTTGGATTTCCTTCTCAAATTCTTTGTAGGCGTCACTGGATGCAAATAAGGAAAAAAAAATCAGTCACTAATCGGAAATTCACCATTCAAGTTTGTGATGGATGTCGATGTCAAATACATGCAGCAGGGAATTAATTTATTTAGACACCTCAAGTATTACCGGAAATGCCCTGGATTGTGTAGCTGGTGGCAATATGTAGCTTGAACTCATTGCATCAATTTAAACACATGGCAAAGTTGTGTTTAAAATCTTCTATTCAGAGTCTAGTCACTAAACTTTAAATCCCTATGTCATTGATGCCTAAGGTGTATTTGGATATGACCCTTGCACACAGAACTAAATTTGGCAAAAGACATCCGAAGGCAGTTTTCTTTTTCAAATCACAAATTAATGAAGCTTTCTCATTCCTAATGAAAATACTACGATAGTTCCAAAATTGAAATAAAATCATGATAAGCAAACACTCGGCCAATACTTCCACTGATATCATTTTTTGTCCAGAAGGCATGTTCAGTAAAACCACTAGTGTTATGTTAACTGATGTTTGGCAACCATAGAACAAATAAGCTGAAGTCAGTTCTCATCTAGGCTGACCAGATGTTGCTCAAATCATACAAAGACAGTATGAAATAAATACACAGAAGCTTACTCTATGTCAATCTTGACAGGTTCAATGCCACGAGCGCGGAGGTCTGCATCCCTATTGTCAAAGAATCCTTCAGGAAGGACTCCTTTAACTTGTTTGGATTCAGCACTACTTCCTACACATTTTGATGATGCAATAAGTTGATTCGAGTCATCAGCTTCACTCCTTCCTGTGTTTTCAAAGAAATCAACAGAAAGAGCTCTTTTTGCCTGATTGATTTGCGTGTGGACAACATTATCAGAAACCAGAACATCACTTCCTCCCTTGTTATCAAAGAAATTTTCAGGAAGGCCACCTTGTTTGTTTGTCTCCATCAAGTGATTAGATACCTTACTTGAGTTCTTCCCTGATTCTGGAACTTGTGCAACATGAACAGCAGGGAGAACTTCCTCGCTACCATCGTCAACTGGTTTGCCTTCATCTGAAATTTTGAATGTTTTCAGATTGAAATAATGCAACAAAAAATCAAGAATGTTCCCAAGAAAGTTTATATGACAGGGATACACATCTCAAGCTAAAAACATGGTAAGAAAATGGAGAGGAATGCAATAACATGATTGGTGAGACAAATCAATAACTTAGGACATTAAAATACAGCCTGCACACCTACACATGCAATCATAAGAAGCTGTCTGTTAACAAATTTAAGTGCCACCGAATAAACTTGCTCTCAGCTGGCTTTTTAGACCTAATATAATAAGATCTTCAAATTTGTACTCACTAATACCAGCCTAAGCCATTTTTTCTACAGGCTAGGACTCTTGAGTGTTTATACTTTACACTCTACAGATGCATAAGATATCAGTGAGTCTAGGAAGAATATATGATTGTCTAAAGAGCTAATATAAATTGGAGATAGTTAACAGGGTCAGCGCAGAAATAAACAATGCTTACCCTTCTTTTGCTTTTTTGTCAGTTGATTATTTAAAAAATCAGCTGGCTGTGTCGATGATGCCCGTGCATTATGTTTTTCAACCACTGGTTCAATGTTTGTACTTTTAGCACGGTTCACACCAGCAGCAGTAGCTTTGAAAATGTCAATAGCCTAAAAAAACACAGTCAAACAACTGACCGGACCTTCAGTAACACAAGCAGTACACATATACTGCATAAAAGCTAACAAGCCAAAAATGGGGCATATCTAGTGTAAAATGTGGCAAGTTTGTTTCGAAGAAATGGTAATTACTAACCATAAAGATTATTGCACAATCATGCTAACATTTTACGAAGTGAAATACTTTTCATTCTCCAATATCTTTGTGCTATCATTAATAAATTCAGAATTAAATCAAAAAGAGGAAAGTTTAACCAAGAACAGGCAACCATAAAAGAATTCATGCCAGAAAATAATGGGGATCATGCAGGTCAACAATTAACTTTCAAGAATTTTAAAAAGTACATCCGCCATGAAAGCATAATCATTTCTATCAAAAGTCAAGATCTCTAAGCAAAACACTAAAGACATATATCAGGCTATGATTCAAAGCAGTATATTTCAATCTTGTCATAAAGTGCGGCTAACGTCAAATACATAACCAACAGTGCCTCTAGGTCACCTATGCAGCTATGCTAGTGCTATGCATGTCAAGCATGTATGCATATACACATTCGAAAATCCCAAGATAAAGTTCTTACAAGCTAACAGAGAAACGTGCATGACAAAACATATAATAACTTTAGAAATATGTGAATCGCTGTGGGGACAGATGCATAAACCTTGTATTCCCTGTATAACTTTTTGGCCAGACTACCTAACCTCATGAATGAGTTATGAAAAGCATAAGCATAGTATATCATGCTAAACTAGAAAGACAAACATCTACAATTTGGTCAACCTAACATAAAAAGCTAATGTTGTACTATATGGCATTGGAATACACAATCACACCGCAAAGGTTGGTAGAGAACTTCTTCATTGACCATGATTACTTTCATTTTGTTTAGAATATTATCAGAAAAATTATTCAAGAATGAAGTCATCTGTCCCACTTCACATAACAAATCTTACGAAACTCGCCTGTTCCAACATTTGATTATACATGATCAATTGATCATTATGTGCTCTACATATGGAATCCCTCACCAATACTATCAGATTGTTAATTTTATAAGGTGATTTTCGACTGCCTTTTTGAATTAATGATACTTGGGGCACATTTGGATTGTCCGGTCGGAAGCATTTACTATTTAAGTTACGCACTTAAAAACCTATTTTTCAGTATTTGAGATTGCTTATGGAAAACAGCATAAGTAATAAAAACAGGTTTTTTTTTTTAAATCAGAAGATATTGGGGTAGCACTTTTGAGATGCACGCTTCTAAAGGTTGGATTACTTTTTCGAGACAAAAACTGTATGAAGTGCTTTTATGGTAAATCACACAAACAGAAAACCTTAACATAGAAAAGCACTTACGCAAGAAGCACTTCATAAACTTTAAATAAGCGTTCTTCACAAGTCAATCCAAACAATCCTTTTATATCAATAACATTCCCAAATCTTGATACTATCCACCTTTATCCTCATTGTATAGCCCACCAAACACTTCTCACTTGAATTCCAACTTCCCTAATGCCACAGCAACAATCAAGCCCCTTGTACTTAATAAATATAATCCCCTTCAGTTAGCCTTCAAAATACATTTGCGCTCTACCAGCCAAACTATCTTCATCTCATGTATAGACAACAAGGTTACTTGTAACCAATATTCTTTAAATTCAATTAAGCATTAGGTACTTGATAATGACAAACCTAAGTTCTTTTCTTTTAGAAGGAAAAAAAAGAGATAAATTTCATTGTCAATGTAACGCCAATGGATAACTTGATGAAGCCAATCTCCTCCAGCCTGTATCTAAGAATCTTTAACTTTAACTCATCCTACAAAGAAATCTACATATCAATAGTTCAGTGGAATGCAAGGCTTCTAGTTTGACTGCACCAAATATAATTTCTTTAATGATGATCATTTTAATATTCATGATACAACTATTTAGCAACTAGACCATTGCATAACTCAGCATGCCCTACCACTATTTCACAATTACCATAGCAGAACTTTATATCTGAATTAAGAGTGTCATTATGTGGACCAGCAAGTGTAAATCACCTTAAAATTTAAGCTTTGTTTTTCTTTTTTCAATGAAATTTCACTTTTCTTGAGGTCTGATGGCATAGTTATTATTCTTTTAATACTTGCTGACCTATATGTGTACATAGGGATTGCGAATTTGCCAAAACTCTAAGGAAAAGAAAGATGTTCCGATAATCAACAATGGAAATTTTATTATGTGCATAAACATGAATACAAAGTGTATGTAAAATGTAATACAAACTTTAGCCTATCTGGAAGAATCAAGCCATCCATAAATGGAATACACCATATAATATCAAGCTTTGTGATATTTGTACAGCAGTTGAGATGGAAAGACACTACAGTACAGGTGCCATTAACCTAACATTGAAAGAAAAGAAAAGCTCACCTCACGGTGCTTCCGAGAAGCCTCATGTACAGGCCAAGACGCTTCAGATTTCAAAACGACATTGCATACTCTGCAAACAGCTTGGTCATTTTCATTGTACCTTTCAGAGCCAAAAAGAAAAAGAAAAAGAGTACCAATTAGCATAGTTCTTTTATTTCATATGACAATCTGCAGACCTTAAAATTTCTAAACCAAGGCACTTTTCGACAACAGGACTGGAAAAAAAATCCCATGAGCAAGATACGTGCAATAGGGGGAGGTTGCTTGGAGGTTCAACATACAGCCAAAAAATAACAAGACAATGGCCAAGATTAAATGTCTAAAGCACAAGTTTAAATTTCTTGTGCTTATGGTAATATACCTGTAAAATTCAGCTATCAATTTCCTTTAGAAAAAATAAAAGAAGGAAAAAAAAGCTGAAAGCTTCATCCTTCCAAACTATCTCATGATCAGTGTCATGAATTCTCATTAGAGAGTGACAGACACCAACAATTTCCTAGTAAACAACACGGGCAGCTAATTTGATGCTATATTGTTCCCTAAAGTTAAGCAAATAAGAATTTGGAAAACAAGTACCACAACTTGAATTCATTCCAAGATGCAAAACAGAAAGACTATTTATGATCAATCCATCAACCGAATCCAGATAGATTTCTCCCGCAAGGTAGAAATCAACCGCAATAGGTTTTCAAGTAAAGAGCAACTTTGGTTCTATGTTGCCCTAAACGATAAGAAGTGCAATGGAGTATACCTGACAAGCGGGGAATCAATGCGCTTCTGCGAGGATTCCTTCAGCTTCGATTCCTTCAGCTTCGCACGGAACAAGGTCTTGCTCTTCGCCTTCGCATCCATCGCCTCCTCTTTCGACTTCTCAAATCCAGAACCTTTCTATAGATCAAGCTTCCTCATTGAAACCCTAGGATTTGGGGCCTCCGACGCTCGAAGGTCCAAGCAGGGCGTTCTCTCTCTCTCTCTCTCTCTCTCTCTCTCTCTCTCTGAGAGATAAAATTGGAATTTTTACCAATTTAAGGAAATATATAAAACAGAGAGGCTCAATTTCATAAAAAAAAAGATAAATTGAACCAATCGCCACTTGTACACAGTTTTTGAGCTTTTGTGTAAGATGTTTATTTTAGACAAGTCGCAGATCAAATATGTAATTAAGGGCATTTGGTTGCAGGGCATGAAAAAAAAAAGAATGAAAAAATAATGAAAATGAAAGGTATTGAAAAAATAATGAAATGAAAATTATGTTTGGTTTAAAAAGAAGTGAAAAGAAGAGAATATGAGAGAATGAATATTATGTCTTTTACCTAAAATAAATATTGTTATATATTTATATATATAATAATAAGTTGTAATAATTATTTATGGACATATTTAGGTATTAATTATTAAAATTAATTAATTATTATACATAAATATTAAACTTTATATCACAAAATCTCAACAATTTTATTATTAACAATTAAATTATTATTTAATAATAAAATAGAATTATTTTGTTACATGCATAATTATGGGTATTGTTTTATTCATGTTTAATGATATATTTTATTTTTGGGTTGCACCGTGTACAAATCAAATTAATGATAGAGATGATTGAACGAGACATAATTGTCTATGTTTTTTGTAACTTAAAATAGTTGGATTAAATTTTTGGTAGGTCACTAAGTTTTAGACTTATTTCATTAAGGTTACCATGTTTCAATTTGTATCAAAAAGGTTACTAACTTTCGATTTTGTTTCTCCGGGATGTTACTCGCGAGTAAACATATCCTTTCTGCTGACGTGGCTACCAGAATTTGCACAGTCAGCATTACTGTGCCACTTACTAAGATGCTGAGGTGGCAAAATAAAGGGTTAAATTTTTGGTAGGTTACTAAGGTTTGGACTTGTTTCATTAAGGTTACCAAGTTTCAATTTGTATCAAAACGGTTACTAGAATTTGATTTTGTTTCTCCGACAGGTGACCCGCGAGTAACCACATCCATCCTGCTGATGTGTCGACCGGAAAAAACACAGTCAGCCTGATGAGGCCACGTCACCAGGTGCCACATCAGCATTTGCCACCTGGTGACGTGGCCTCATCATGCTGATTGTGTTTTTTCCGGTCGACACGTCAGTATGATGGATGTGGTTACTCGCGGGTCACTTGCCGGAGAAACAAAATCAAATTGTAGTAACTGTTTTGATACAAATTGAAACTTGGTAACCTTAATGAAACAATTCCAAACCTTAGTAACCTACCAAAAATTTAATCCCCATTACCTAGCCATATGGGTGACATGGCATCATGGTGAGTGGCACAGTAATGCTGATTGTGCAAATTCCGGTAGCCACGTCAGCCGAAATGATATGGTTACTCGCAAGTAACCTCCCGGAGAAACAAAATCGAAAGTTAGAAAACCTTTTTGGTACAAATTGAAATATGGTAATCTTAATGAAATAAGTCTAAAACTTAGTGACCTACAAAAAATTTAACCCTAAAATAGTTCATAATTTATGCGATAAAAATATGATTTTATATTCATTATTGGTTGCACATGTTATATAGTAATATGTGACCGAGTGGTATGTCTCAGTTACTAGACTGGAGACTTTCAATAACATTGTGGGTATTTATAGTTGACAAATATTAAACTGGGTCACTACATAACTCTTAAACCAAATATTGTCATGTAGAGAAAGAGTTACAAAAAATCTTTATTACTTAAGGATATTATTAAATCTTATGTATAAATTATATTGCTTTGATGGTATCAAACCTCAAACCATAATGCTTAATTGGAGGCTTGATTGGAGGCTATGTACGAACACATTGGGTTATATATGAAGATTTATGGTCATTTAAGATGGAATATATCACTCATATTATTAGAGAGAATATATAAGGGGATGAAAAATCAAGCTAGTTAATTTTGAAAGTATTTTATTATATAAAATATATATTATTATTCATATTTTTGAAAATTATTTTATGTTCAATACTACAATGAGACACACAAATAATTAGGGATCGATAGTGCCATTGGTGGTTTAATCATGCACACTTATATGGAATATTTAACTGAAAGATGGATTAATATATAAAATATCACATTACGGTCTCACATATAAATATCTCTAATATTTGTATTAAATTATAATTGGTTGATAGACATAATTGTGATTACTAAAGTTAGTGATGACTAAATTGCAACTTTGTCTGACATTACATGCTATACCATTATTTAAATATACTTATATATATGTGTGATATGAGATTAGGTTTTTCCATAAAAGCACTGCTATAAAAATGGTTGCGGAAAAACCCTAATATTCACATTAGTTGCTAGAGAGCAAAGGTGAAGAGTTCAAGAGCATTCTGTGTGCACATTGGAAAAATTTGGAAAAATTTTGTGCTCATGAAAACTTTATGAGGTAATCTTAATCTATTTATATATATGCATGTGTTCATGGATCCTCGTTGATTATAATTAATTAATGGTAATTGATAATGTTAATTAGATAAGTGTTGATTTTTCCAAAAGAATTCTATAGTCCATACAAAGTGAGGACACAGGTGCTTATTGAGCATGTTCTATGTACACGCACGTCCTTGACATCTCTTAAGTGGAGGGGGCGTTTGTCGCTTATTGGGCTCAAATATGTTGTCTTTTAAATGGACTATATTTTTATTAATATTTTGAGAAATGTGAATAACATTGGCAAAGAAAGATTCAAAATTTTATATGATAAAAATGCTAGATTATTGAAAAAATTAATCAAATATCCTTTGGAGGTCAACCTGAAAATTTTTCAAGAGCATTACAATGGAAAAAAAATCTTTTTTAATTATTAATTATGCAATATATATAATGTTTTTTCATAAATGAATTTGAATATCAATAATTTTTGGTCTATTGAAATTGAATCTTTTACCTATGGTATTAGTTTTGTGAGGAACCCGAAGTTGAACCTCAAAATTCACTTGAAGTATGTTCAGGTATTTATTTTTGAATTCTTTCAAATAGGGGAGCGCTTGTCACTTATTTGTTATACATATATTTGAATTAACTTTCAATTATAGAAACATACACCCAAATGCTGAGTGATGATCCCATGGACTCGGGTCCGTGGGATCATCCATGCACTCGAGATGTGGCTGATGTGGCTGCACAACAACCACATCTTTTCATTTAAAAATAAAAAAAAATTTAATTGGAAAGACGTGGCAACAGTCATGTCTCGAGTCCATGGATGATCCCACCGACCCGAGTCTATGGGATCATCACTCCCAAATGCTGAGCCCTTATCTAATATATGTACATAATCATATATTTTAATAAAAATAGATAATTTTACTTTTAAAATTAAAATTGTTGTTAAAAACTGAGAATAAATCATATTAAGATTTAGAAGTAATGTTTAATTTTCTGCCCATTTATTTTTTTATGATTAACCTAGTTTATTTATTTCTATTTTTTAATTATATAAAAAAGATAATAGCACAAAGTGCACCAAAGTATATTCTTCAAATATACTTCTGATTCTTATGCATTGCCTCTCTCATACTTAGGGTGTGTTTGGTTCAGAAGTCTCCACTAAAGTGATGGAAGTTTATAAGTGTGAATTCGATTGAAGTGAAATTTTCATTTGGAAGTCTTTAGTTCCATGTGTTTCGTTGAGGGAAATGTTAAATTATGAATTTTTTTTGCCTTTGTTAAGAGTGAAAAATAAAAGTTATAAATAAATTATTTATTATATTTGATGTAATGTAATTTTTTTTAAATTAAAATCTTAATTTTATTGCAAAAATTAAAAATAAAAAAATAAAAAAATAAAACAAAAAAGAATAAAAATAAAAAATAAAATAAATTAAAAAATAATAAAAGATTTATAAAAACATAAAAAATGAGTGGAGTGAAATATCGAAGTGCCACTTCAGAAAAAAAAAATTTCGAAATTAAAAAATGAAGTGGGAGGTTTTGAAAGTGGCCAGCTCCCACTTCAATCACTTCGGTGTCCACTTGAGCTAACCAAATTAGAAAATCAATGCAGTGGTCACAAAAGTAATATTTAACTTTATGGGGATGTTATGTGCAAAATAGAAAACTAAGATTTTCTTTTTTTAAGTTTTCATATAAATAGATATACGCTTCACTCTGTTGCTCCTCTTTGCTCCGCTCTAGGGTTAGGGTTTTACGCTGCCGTTTTCGACCTTTCGATCCCTCCCCTCTTTGGATTCGAATGGCGATCTCCTTCTCTGATCTTCACACTGAGGCGGGCCTCAAGGCCCTTGATGAGTTCCTTTCGGGGAAGACCTATATATCCGGGTACATTCGCGTCTCTATCTTTTTTGGATTCTTTTTTCTTAGAGAAAGCGGATTGGTGTTGGGTTTCAATTTGTTTTATGATTTTTTTTTTTTTTTGGTTTTCTTGCTAATTATAGTGTTCTGTTTTGATTGGATTGGGGTTTAATATTTTTTTTTTTTGAGAAAATTGGATCTTAACAAAAATTAAAATCTTGAGATACTTCAGGGGGAGATCAGTAGAGATGATGTCAAGGTCTTTGCGGCAGTGTCAAAGAATCCTGGAGCTGGGTTTCCAAACGTTGCACGTTGGTACGAGAGTGTTTCTTTGGTTGTTGCTGCAAGGTTTGTTGGATTAATGACTTCCTTTTGGAAATTTGTATTCATCGTGGCTTGTTTGTTTGGAATTTGACTGGTTTGTTCATTCGCTTTGCTAGTTTATAGAGATGTTGAAAATTTGGCATTTTGCTTGCTATTAAGCTAAAATGATACGTAAATGGTGAATACTGGATGAAACCGTAACTTTGTTGGTTATTTTTACAATGGAGGTAGTACATGGAAATGTAGTTCATTGAATTTGGTTGGAGATGTGCCCTGTTACATCTGAGAGCCTTTGATGTGAAACTAGAGAACAAAGCAATGGTAGCAGCAGCACGATTATGTAATTGACCAGTGATTTCTTTTCTATTTTTTTTTGTGGGTGTCAGATTGTTGGCACTGTGCCATTAGAGTACTTGGTTAGTCATAAACCAGATTATTCTCTGTTGAACTTATTTGATGTGTAAGATGTTAGTGACATTGAGATTTAATGCAAGTAACCAGTTAGTTAAAGGCTGTGTGTTTTGACAGATTTCCTGGTAAAGCTGTTGGAGTGAAAATTGCAGGCCAAACTGCATCTTCAACACCAGAGCCGCCTGTTGAAGCAGCAAAGGTTTGTTATTCTTAAATAAATACTTGATTGAAGTTTATAATAACTTGTAATTGTGTTATCAACTAGAAGCTTTGTGCATGCTGAATGTATGCCACATTTTTCCCTTCAATATCTGGACCATAATTGTTCTAATCCCTGAATAATTGAATTTTGTGTTTGATTCAGGATTACCATATGGTATCAGTGTATTTTGCAGTCTGTTAGTCAGTAGGTATTGTTCTAGATTCATCTATAGTTTGCCAGTTATTCTATGCATAAATTATTCTATACCTCTGTTAGTAGAATGTTACTCTTTCTCTATCATATTTTGTCCTTACTGAGCTGTAGTAGTAAGATTTTCAACATTCCTAGTTTTTCAACCTTCAATTTGTGAATGTTGCGCTTGTGGCAGTTCGAATTGGCAGTTCGAATTAACGCGTTGTTCAAACTAAATACTTGATGGATTTATTGTCATTTAGTAAGACTTCCTTCTGTCTTTGGAAAGCAAACGTGCAGGATACTTTTGATGCATTAGCATCTAATGTTCATACCACAATGGCATGCCTACTTGATTTGAATATTTCAGGTGTTAATTCGTCAGATACTATTTACCTTACAATTTATAGTGGTCCCTTTGCAATTGAAGTATCCACCACGTCATTTGTGACTTCTGTCTTCTGTAGCAGATTAGAAAAAGTCAATACTTCACAAGAAACATTGCTGGGTAAAAAGATAACATGGCATATCTTTTGAGTACTGGTTGATGAAGTTTTTACTTCCATGAATGAAGTATGTGACATTAGTTGTTTTCTCACTTGGGTTTTGATATTGAATGATATAGAACATTATCATCTAATGAGCTTCAAGAGTTCTGAATAGAAAACATGTATACAAGTAAAATTTCTCTGGTGCTCACAGGAGGCTGTAGGAGATGATGACGACGATCTGGATCTATTTGGTGAAGAAACTGAAGATGACAAGAAAGCAGCGGAAGAGCGTGATGCTGCTAAAGCCTCTTCCAAAAAGAAAGAAAGTGGGTTCAATATGAAATGATATTTTCCATTTTTTTCTGGAGTAAAATAATACCCACTGCTATTTTTCTGTCAATATTTTCAAACCATATATTTCCTCATCTTGTTGGCTAGCAACTAGATAATGTCTTATATGTGGTTACCAGGTGGGAAGTCCTCAATTCTTATGGATGTGAAGCCATGGGATGATGAAACAGACATGAAAAAAACTAGAGGAGGCTGTCCGCAATGTTAAAATGGAAGGTCTTTTGTGGGGAGCATGTGAGTTGTAGTTACCTTCTCCTGTGTAACTTATCATTTTATTTTTAAATTTCTTTTGAAGATTTATTCCTGTATAACTGTTATGCAGCAAAGCTTGTTCCTGTTGGTTTTGGCATAAAGAAGCTGCAGATTATGCTAACCATTGTAGATGATCTAGTTTCTGTGGATGAGCTAATTGAGGATTATCTCACTGCTGAACCTGCCAATGAATACATTCAAAGCTGTGACATTGTGGCATTCAACAAAATCTAGATCTCCTCCTATAATTTTACCACACCTGCTGTAATGCAAGCGGAGTAAAGTGATTCACAGGTATAACGCCAATTGGTTGATACTGTTTTAAGTCCCGGACTTGCATTACTTGTAGTTTGGTGTATTTTTAGCTGGTCTCCTTAAGTTTTTCTTTCAGCAGGCATCAGCAATTGTGTCGGAACTTCTTCTATCTTGCTTTGCTTTGCCTTTAGGCATGTTTTGTGTTTATTTAGTTTGAGTGAGAGATGATCCAGTCTTAAGTTTATTCAACTCAGTTTTGAGAGCAAAAAATTTTATATTCTATGCTTCTGCTACTTGTGTTCGTTTGTGATGTTTTTCTTGCGTATGCTAGTTTGATTTAGGTTCCAACTGAAAATATCGATGTCATCAATTGTTACAATTTGGATATATTTTGCGTGTCATTGAATGGGCAGTAAAATCACAAGATGGGATCATTTATGCTGTAGAACTCTGGCATGAATAAATGGTCATTCTTGAGGAAATTGTTGGTCATTTACAATGCCACACTCGTGAGTTTTACTGAATTGATGCTAATCTTGGATATGTAAAGTTTATATAGGAGTCAGTTGAATTGATCTGATAATTTTAGTTGCATTTATTTTCTTTTATATTTTGGTTCAATCATATGTATATTGAATGATCAATTCAAGTGTTGAAATGTTCTTAGGAAAATTGGAATTATGCCATTATTATCTCATACAAATAGCTACCAGTTAGGGTTAGAGAAGGTTTTTGTTTTTTAAAATAAAATAAAAGAATTAGAGCCACAATTTATGGGTCGATTCCTTCTTGCATGATAGTAACAATATTGATTGACGATATTGTTTGAAACAAGTTGTTTACTTTCCATCTCAAAAAATGGCAAAATTATTGGTCGTTTTTTTTTCTTCTTATTTTTAAATATTATTATTGATAATATAACTTGGGTTGGGTTGATGTGATTTTTTCTTTTATTTGGCTACATTTTTTTCAAATATTGAAAATGTAATTCATTTTAATAATATATTCAGGATTTAAAAAAAAAGATAAAATATTATCAAGTCGTAAGGGGTTATTATCAAAATTAGAAATTACTGATCTTTTATATTTACTATCCAGTATATGTGTATTATAAGCTAGTTCATATAATGTGGAAAATGCATGGTAGTGTGAAATGAAAAAAGTTAATTCTATAATTGTAAAATGAATAAATAAAATAAAATTTTATCTAAATTACAAAAGAAAATTATTTTTACTCAATGTAAAACAAAATGAAGGCTATGCTGAGGGAGAGGTTAGGGTGACATGGTGATGTGCTTGTTTGATGGCATACATCCCACTCACATTGGCCCATCATGGTTGGTCAGGAATAAGTTATACCACACATCATGTCTGGCCAGAAAATAAGTCTGCCAACCACATAATTTGGGATAGAAGTCTTGTGAACCAAATAGTTTGGGATGAAGAATAATTTTTTTTAATAACTTATTCTTTATAAATAAATGTGTTTAATAAAGTTGTTATTTCTTTAAATATTAATGAAGTTAACTTTAGCCAGCTCAAGAAAAATTTTCCACCAAGCCAATTTTTTTTTAGCTGTTATAGCTATTTTCTCCTTACTACATCTGTATATATTATTGTGCTTGTATATACCCAACCAAACGTCTCTTTAATTGTGCATCCTTTATGTATGGCAATTGATGAGGAAAAGTTTTTCTTTTTATTGTTAGAATTGTGTTATGACCTTGCAAATATTTAGGGCATGTTTGGATTTATAATAAATTTTTTTCATAGGAAAATTTATTCCATAGAATTCGAAAATAATTTTTATGAAATTTACTACAGAAAAAATTCTTATGAAATGGTGTTTGGGTATGCACATGAAATTACTACAAAGTATGTGAAATTTATCTCGATTGTAGTGCTCTTTCTCTTTCTCGATTGCCCCAAATGCCCAACCTGAAAAACAAAAAAAAAAAATTTTTTTGGTCCCCACCTCTTTATACTGTAAAGAGAATGTTCAAACAACCTATATTATAAATTTTTATGTAATATTAAATTCCATCAGAATTCCCACTATTTCTATAAAATTTAGTGGCACCTTACCATGCCCTTAATGTGTTTCAAACCTGAGTGTAAGTGTCCTTCAAATCAAATCTTTTAAAATGGGACTAGTGAAAAGGAAAATGATTGATGAAAATGGCAAACATCTTATAAAATGATAGGCAAAATATTAAATAAAAGAAAAAAAATTCAAACATTTGAAATAGTTTTCCATATGGTTAGATAATACCATAAATTAGTCTCCGTATAATTAAAATATTTAAAATTTATATCTATATAGGCTTTCTAAATTTAAGTTTATATAAATTTTGTAAATACTTATCATCATTCGATTTAAAAATCTTTAAATAAATTTTTGTGTAGAATAGCAATGAAAAGATGTAGGTTGATTCAATATTTATAAAGAAATATATTGTTATTTTTATTGCATAATTTGTTTTTCTAAAAACAACTCTAACAAACGCATAGAAGTGTTTATAAAAATAAAAAATAAAATAAAATAATGACTTTTTTTTTAAAAAAATTCTTTGTAAACAGGCCCTAAAACTTTGTTTTATTATTATTTTTAAAACATTTTGGCATTAAAAATAAAAAAAAAGCACGGACCACATGAAATATTTAATAAATAAAAAATAAATAAATTGAAACTATGGTGTGATTAATAAGTATTTTAACCGTATTTGTTGATTTTTTTTCTAGCTCCACCATAGACATGTCACATGTTTCTGTTTGTGGATCCCACCCCCCACGTGCGACTCATCAGATGTACACGTGGGCCCCACTAAATGAATTCTGGAACGACCACGAAGAGAAAGCCCATATAATAACAGGTTACTTTACATGTTTACCCCCCATGTAAAATCTAAACTGACAAACAGTTTTTTATATTTAAAACTTTTGTTAAAAAAAAAATAAAACTGACTTCATTATTTTAATAGACAAAATTTATTAATATATATATATATATATATATATTCGTTCTATTTTAAATGTCTACTTAAATAAATTTTTTAACGTTTAAACTTATCTATCCACTTAACTAATTTAAATCTAAATTTTTAAATTTAACTTTACTTAAATTATTCTTTATTTTTTATTGTTTTAAATATACAAAAAATAAAATAGAAAAATTAACTAAATATTCATAAAATTTTGAAATTAAACCATTTTTTTAAAACGGTTTAAATAGAATATATATATATCCATTGGCTTGCGCTTTATCTTCTTCTTTCCCTAACCCGGGCCTTAACTCCCGTCTAGGGTTAGGGTTTGCTGCCACTTTCCCCCAATTGCTCAGCTGTTGATGTATATTTAATGCTTTCCCTTCGTTATCTCTCATTGCTGCTTTGTTTGCCAGCTCGAGGTAGCACCCTCTCCTCCTTTTTATCTTCAATTTGTCAAATTTATTAGCGATTTCATGTTGTTTCATCGTTACCCTACGTTGTTTTTTTTTTTTTGGGGTATCTTGTAGCTGAGAGAGTTCTGTGTTGATTTGTTGTCTCTCTGATTGGCTTTTTTTTTTTTTTTTTATGTTTAGTGGTGGAATTCAGCTTTTGTTGATGGGTTTGTGTGGTTTAGATTTTTTTCAATGCATTATTTGGCTGAATTCTGTGAAATACAAGTCCAGATCTACAACGTCAGTGTGAAATTTAGGATTTTTAACTCTAGTTCTTGTGTTTCTATGCATATATATGGTTTTCATATTGATTTATGCTTTTGTGAATTGCCTGTATGTTAATCAGAACAGTACTCTTCAAAGCTGGGGATTTCTGGTGCTTGAATTGAGGGATTGGTGGTGAAATCAGTCTGTTTCCGGACTTTGAAGGTTGGTAAGTGACTGTCGGTGGAGTACTGTTTGTCAAAAATGTCGAGTGGTGGGACGCACTGGTGCCACCAGTGTCAGCAGACAATCCGTCCTCGTGATCGGAATTTGGTGTGCCCGAACTGCGAGGGGGGATTCATTGAAGAACTCAATGAGATTCATGGTGCTGGGAGCCCATTTGATCTCCCCAGAATGTTCATGGACAGATATAGGGGTAATCCTTTTGGACTCATGGAACCATTATTAACGTTTATGAGCCAAGGTATGGGAGGTAGAAATCGCGAGGTTGATGTTCGGGGCAGGACAACTAATGGTTTTCCTGACCCAGGGACAGGGTTCGGGGATGGCCCTTGGCTGATTTTTCAGGGGCATCTTCCTTCTCGAATGGGGGGATAATGGAGGGTTTGATTTCCTCATCAATGGAGGTCATGGTTTTGGTATGAGACGGGCTGAAGCTGCGGACTACTTTCTTGGACCAGGGTTGGATGAATTGATTGAACAGCTGAGCAGAAACAATCGTCATGGACCACCTCCAGCTTCAAGATCCGCCATTGATGCTTTGCCCACAATAAAAATTAGTCAGAAGCATCTTCGACGTGATTCACATTGTCCTGTTTGCAAAGAGCAGTTTGAGCTGGGTTCTGAGGCTAGGGTGATGCCTTGTAAACATTTATATCACTCTGATTGCATTGTTCCCTGGTTGGTGCAGCACAATACTTGCCCTGTTTGCCGACTTGAGCTACATCATCCGGGTTCCACTCGCAATGCTCGCACAAGATCAAGCAATAGTTCAGCTGGCAGTGGGAGTAGCAGCAGTGGCTTAAGAAGTAATTCTATGGGAACGGAAAGTGATGGTGATAGGAATGGGAGACGCAACCCATTTTCATTTCTGTGGCCCTTTCGTACCTCCAATTCTAATCCTGGTTCTCACCGACAAGAGTCGGAAGGGAGCAATTCCACTTCTGTTCACGAGGACAACAATCATCCTATGACCTATTCTGGATGGCCCTTTGATTGAAAAAAGCTCATCTCTGAAGTTGTCTGTTGTCTGGCTGTTCTCCCTGTAATCATAGTTCAGCTTTCAACATCCCCTGTTCAAATATGCTCGCACTTTACCTGGTGGCTTGTAAGTTTTTATAGAACCTTATTCAAAGTGACGAAATAATTGCATCCTGTTTGTCTCAATTATCTTGAGTTTATTGTAGGCACATGTTTTTTTTTTTGCTCTTTTCTGTGCTATAAATGCTTTGGAATGTTTGCATCTTTGTTTGTATTTCTATGGTAGCACATTGTTTTCAGTGACTGGTACCAATAGACAATTGCTTTGCAAGTATTTTCAACCGCAATGTAGTGTTTCCTGTGGTAGAAGCTGAGTTGTTTTTGTAGTTTCTGCATGTCATTATAGTGTACATAATGGTCGATGAACTTTGAACAGACTTTCAATCCTCATGCATTTACTTGAGGTAAATATAAGTTCCTTTTTTTAATATGAACTATGTATTTTTCTTCACACAAGTTAGTTTGGTGGTTACTTGTATCTTTTGGCTACAATTTCAATCATTGTGGTAAATGTTGAAGTTAAAGACTTTGGGAATAATGATTGTGATATGCGATTCTTAACATCCAATTGATGAGGACTAACACAATGCATGAATATTTTTCTATGGTTATATGTCTTAGTCTTGTTTTCATTATTGTGACTTATTATATTATAGCATATAACATCGTAATCACTCATCATTTGTCTTAGTTGTTGTCATTTTTCTAAAGTATCTTTGCATTCTTCCTTTATAAACTTCTCTCCATCAAGTTTTAAACTGTATTTGTAGCTAAAAGGTCTATCATATGACAAAATTCTATTTATTTAATTATTGGTTTTCACCGCTGGATCATGACTCTCCATTTGTTTCTCTTAAACTATTCGTAGTTCAACTTTTGCATCAAAGCATTTATATCTATCATTACAAACTGATTATTTTAATTTTAGTTATTTTGGTTATAAATTATTTATCAGTAGAGTCTTTCTTATGTACTTTTTTTTTGAGAGAGGCAATGAATACGTTCTTCTGGTTTTTTAGTGTGGGAAGTTAAGAACAAGTCCAAATGTTTGAGAAACTTTTGAAGATGCTTTGCATGTGCATTGTGTAGCCAGTTGGTAGTATTTTTCAATGTGTATGTGCTGGATCTGGAGTTCTTTTTTTCTTTGAGTAACATGGAATGCAATCAAAGGCATTGTGCAATGAGTGTGATTGGTTTGGATTCTGAACCGCAGACAACCACTGAGTCTTTCCCTTTTTCAGTAATGAAGTTTGTTTTTCATTCAGATCATGTGGAATATATTGAATGATATCTGCCCTTCGCTTTCTTTTAGTTCTTTTGTTTATTTGATTGGGGTGGGTTCTGTTAACCCAACCAACTCTTGTTTGTTTTTGTTTGTTTATTATATTTTATAACCAATTTGGAGCTTTTATTTTTTATTGTTTTTTTATTTCTTCTTGTTTAGAGGAGAGAGTAATGAGTAACTTGGTATCTCTACACATTGTTGATACGGTGAGGGGTATATATACAAATATAGCTATTACATGGGTTTGACTCTGTTACAAAACTTTTCACTCAAAATCATTTAAAATGTTTTCATGACCTAATTCTTCAGCGTTTTTAAATCGTCATCAATTATGCACTTCTTATCTATTTGGATGTATTGAAAAATAATCAGAATAAACAACTTCTAAATCAGAGAAGGTCATTTTGTCTATTTTAACCTATGTCACTCACTGAGGGAAAAAAAATCATCACAGCATTGACAAGGAGAACAAGAAACTACAGACCTTTGAATCTCAAAAAACTTGTTAGAGTTAACAGCAGGCACATCTAAAATCATCCCATCTTTTCTTCAATCTTAGTTTGCCATCAAAATCGACTCGGTTATCACTAAAACTCCAATATAACTCCAAGATATCAAAAACATATTACTAGCAAGGCATCAAAATATCTGGTTTGTATTTTCTGTAGGACAAATCACTCACATCAGTTAGTGAGCTCCAAGATGGCGGAAACAATGTCACCGTCTGTTGCTTTGAGAGCTTTGATAGCTTTAGACTTTGAAACCCCAGCCTGTGTCATTACCAACTCGATGTCCTTCGGCTCAATCTCAGTCTCATCAACATCCTCATCGTCCTGAGGTGTGGATGATGTCTCGGGCTTCGAGATCACATGGCTCAAATCAGGAACCTTAAATTTTTCTGCTGCCTGGGTCTGCAGCTGAGAGCTCAGGTCCTCAATCTTCGCTTCCCCAAAGACAACGTAAGTGTTAGTGTCTGGGCTTGCATAAACATCTGGGTTGGAGATAACGAACACTACCTGCAGCACACACAAGATACTTTGTCGATGGCAAAAGAAATTCAGCTATTGAGGGAGTAAAATAATGACAGGTTTACACTCTTGCTCTTTCGGACAGTGACCCGGTTGATGCCAGTCATGAGGGTCATTCCAAGTTTTAGCATGGCCTTTCGACTCTTCTTCTCACGTTTGTTCTGCCTTGACCTTTCACTAGCATCACCATGTTGTCCTACAGTGTTTAGTAAACAGAAAGTCTAAACAAATCCAGTCATTGTGACAGCCTCTTTAAGATGATTATTCGTGAAGTAATACAATTGTCTAAACCAGACAGCGATTTAGGAATTCACAAGCAGCATTTGTGAAAGCTTTTGTAATTAAACTTAGAAATGATGAGGACATTGAAGATATTGGACCAATTTAAATTTTGGATTAAGACAACTACTGGCCTGTAAATTTTGGACTATTACTACATTTGACAGGGGCCAAAGTGAAGAAATTCAAATTTTACAAAAGCCAAGTGACCATTTTACCTTTAGAGGCCACTAGTGGCTTTAACCTTAAAATTCCATCAATGCATGAGATACGAAAGCATCTTTCAGAAAAAAATATTTGAAACAAACCAAAGAAGACTGTTTGGATGGTATATGAACTTTAAATCAGAACATTAACCAGACAACAGCCAGTAACGATTAGAACTTCCTCTGGTGTTGAATGCGGAACAAATTTGAAAATAATGATGTTAAACACATTATCCCGACTCCAAAAAAGTTCTTAAGATGTACAAAAATCCTTCAAAATATCTCACTAAATGATACTGGGTGTAGTAAACCCTTTGTTTACAACATATTTACTTGCTAGAATATAACCTTTATTGGGGAAAATCTATCCAAGTAATAAGGCAGATCAAATTAGTATAAACAAAAGAAAAATATCATCCTTTGAATTACTCAATTTAACGGATGAAAACTATGCTTAACAGATCAGATTATGACGATTTGTTTGAAATAAGACATTCAAAGGACTTACTAAGAGCAAAAATAACCTCAACCATCCAAATTGTGTGAGCATGCTAAACTTTAGAATGATTTGTTTACTAAGAGCGAGATTATTTGAATACCTTCAGCATTATCCTCATCTTTATCATCATCTTCATTGTCATCGTCATCCTCAGCCTCATCATCTTCAATTACAGGTTCATCTGGCTGCATAGAGGAAATTTTTTTTTAAAAAACAATTCATACCTAAGAAAATCATTAAAAGCTTTTAACTCGTAAAATGAGCAAGGGAAAAAAAACTCAATTCAAATGATAATCACACATTTTTTAGAAATGAAAGCAAAAAAAAGCCTCTCTGGATTATGAGTTTATCAGTAAGAATATATGCAAATATTAACTTATGAGATGGGCAAGTAAATACTTTACTGTCTAAATTAACAACACTTGAGGAAAGTCAGATGATTCTGCATTAGCAACAACAGTTTACCCAAATACCTTGTAAATAAAGTAAGAATGTGTAGACATCCAAAAGAAGTCCTTGCCTAAAACAAATGATCATTTTTTTAAGATATGGGAAAGATCTATATATACATACATATATGTTTTACCGGGGAATTTCTTGCTTTCGCATTGTCATAACATCAGTCCCATGCCAAGAACTCAAAATTTACATACATGAAACTTCAGGCACTTGCCAAAGAATAAACATGAGTGGACTTGATGATGAGAAGTTAGCAGATTGACCAGCCAGCAGACCTTTTTAGTGATCTACATATTTTAGCAAATCCTGAGCAAATCCTTTACAAGCTTCACATGCTTAGTTGCATCAGAAATGAGAAACAGAAGACAGGTCAAACATGCCTAACGAGGTTATGACGGCTAAATGTATGGAACATGCAAACAAAACATGCCTAACAGTTATATATATATATATATATATATATATATATATATATATATTTCCAGCTAAAATTTTGCTAAAACTTAAACTAGCTTGACCACAAGTCCCAACAAAGACACAAATTCAACAAGAATAAAGCCAATCATGTACACCACAGGAGCACTTAAAATAGACTAAATCCTAAGCTCATGATCTTGCATGCCAACTAGACAAGGAATGAGTAGGTACTCTGTAACATTGAAGCCATTAAAGGATGCTCTTAACAATCAAATATGACAAAGTCAGAATAAAGTTTAAACTAAAATTATTCATTGCAACTATTCAGTAGAAATCCAATCCAAATCACAACTATGGGGACAATTACACACACTTTATTCCAATTATATAAGCAAAATCATATGGAAATGATGGTTCCACTCATCAAAAAACGAATGACAATAACATCATCCCAAACAAATACACTAACCCATCCATCAAATCCCATAGAAAACTAGGAATTCAGAACCAAATACTTAAATTACAAGCACACAGAAACGCTAATATTCAACATGAAATCACTGTCAAAACATCGAATCTGTGAAGAAACGGGCGCTAGAGTAACCAAATTCAGAAGAAGAAGAAAAGCAAAATGCGGGCTCACATTGAGCTTTTGCCGCCCGATATGCGCGGCAAGGAGCTCCTCTTGGGATTTCCCGGCCATTGCAGCGATGTAGAGATGAAGATCGACGAGAAGGACAAGAAATCAAGGAGAGGCCTGCAATAAACCCTAGCAAAAACCTCCGAAGTCTTGGAGGAACGATGGAGAAGGAGTATTTATAGAAAACTTGAATCGGGTTTCGGGTACGGATGTTAACGGGTTTGTAAAATCAGTTCCGATATGTGTGAGTTTAATTAATTAATTAATTAATTAATTAATTTGTGATACAAAAGTTTTATTTGTTTACATGGGTGGGTACGCGTTTTTATTTAGGTTTATTTTTTTGGTTTGTAAAATTGTTTTAGAATCATTGCAAATTTAAAGTAGGTTGTTTGGGATTAAGTTGAAAAATTAACGACAATGAAAAGCTAAAATAATGTAAAATAGAATTTTTTTTTTTTAATAAAAAATTAAATTGGAGTTTTAACAATAAATTTCCAGAAACTTATGTTTTAGAAAATTAAAAATTTCTGACTTTTCTATCAACTTGAAAAAAACAAAACACAATTCAAATTTATACTCTTCAATCTTGTGACTAAAAACAAATTTTGAAAAAAATAAATGAATAAAATATCAATATTGAGCTAGTCCAATTTGTTTTCATGCAAGAGATCAGGTAGTCAAATCCTACACACCATAGTGAGTTAGGGTTCTTAATTTGTGCATAAGCAGTAAGTGATGCCCCTGTGCACAAGCTACTATAGGGTCCATAGTGTGCAAACGGGTCTGCAACCCAATCCTCGTACTGGCAAGTGAAGGTGCACGGTTGAATATTCAATTACCGACTATGCTCGCATTCTTGACTATTGCACTTATACATGGCATTTTCACATCAATTTGAGTATGATTTCATACATGGCAGTTTTACAGACAAATATCGACGTCAACAGAGGTATATGAACAATTTAAATTTTCTCTTGAGAAAACAAAAAGACTTTTTTTAATATGATATGGAAATGCCAAGGGGATTGAAGCTCATTCACCAAAAGACCAGTGATGCACACTCAGATCTTCATTAGTTTTTTTTAGGGAGATTGAGCTCACACAGTAGCTAAAAGAAACACAATGCAACGACAAGCATCAAAATTCAAAACTCATACAACCAGTGGCTTCCATCAGCCAGTTAGGGAGTTCCAATCCTGTAAAATATAATGATAAATGAGGATTCCTTCTTCCATTTGCTGCCATGGCGTCAACAACGACGTTGTCTTCTCGACCAATCACCTCTGGTTACAATCCTAGCCAACGATCCAGCAGGCTTTGAATGTTATGCAAAAGCTCTTCCATTCTCCATGTAATCCAACCATCTCTTCTTTGAAGGCACATGACCAGGTTAGCGTAGTCAGTGAAGGCTTTATATAGCATCAGATTGCAACGTCTGCATTATTCCAAGGCCGTCTCCATGCCATAAGCTTCAGCCAATAGACTTGTTTCAGCAATTCTGCCCATGGACCTTGCAATGACTACTATTTTGAAATTTTTTTTTTTTTTTTTTGTCAAGAAGAACGAAACCCCTAATGGGCCCGCTAAACTAAGACAAGGGCGTGCGCATGCCTCGACTGCGGCCTGTGGGACCGCGCACACATGGGCGCTGGTACCACCCACAGTTCGTGCTCACAATTCTCAGACATGCGCCCTCACCCCGAGGATTCGAACTCTCGCCACTTGCGAAGCGTCCTCACGGGAGACCCAAATGCCAATTGACCCAAAGGCCGTTGACTACTACTATTTTGAAATTAGCTACAATTAGAATACCAAGACCACTCCACCCTGCAACATCAGTCCACGATGAGTCAGAAAAAATAAAAAGTGAAACAGGGTGGGGTACAGGAAACTCCCTGAAGTTGGAGCCAGGTTTACAAACATTGAGCCCCATTTGTTGCATCCCAGCTAAAAGGATTTTCTTTGCATCATGGCGAGTGTTTCTAACAACTATTATATGGGAAATTCATCACCAAATTTGAGGTTGGTTAATCGACGCCAATCTATTTGGCCACCAAACAACTCATAAATGGAAGCATAATTTAAAGAAGTTCCATTCATTAAATTAGTAATAGTAATGCTTTCCAAAACAGCAATTCATGTTTATGAAAATTGGTTTGAAAGCTAACAAAATATCAAAGCACCATGGATCCATCAAAAAATCAACAAGACTAGGATCACAGCTGTTAATCAAAAGATTTGTTTTAATAGCATTGGCAGATTTACAAAAAACTTTTATATAACCAAGAAGATTTAGTAATTTTTTGATAATTCCAAACATTGAAATTACCAAATCTCAAATTGAAATTTTAAACCAAAAACTTATAATCACTACTAAAAATAGCAAAAACATTTTTTTTTTTTTTTGACGTAAAAGCAGTTTTGAAAAGTCTCACATTTTTAATACTCAATCCTCCCTCAACATTTTTGATTCAGAGCTCCACAACTTAATGTTTCTTTTGGGGAGAATTTGTTTACTTTTAATTAATTATATCTCACATTCACATTAAACATAGATGTAGAAAATATCACATACATATATATGTAACACATGACATGCGTATGATCATGAAACTCTAAGATTAACCCCAACTAATGGGGCCAATCTAAAAATGAAAAATAAAAATCCTAATCCATTACATGGCTTTACGTTCCATACAAAATATGTAAAATAGGGCTTCACATCAACTTCTTGCTCCATGTTTTCTCGGACTTTTGTGTTCTTTGATTATATCTCATCCAATATTTATAAATAATATATTATAAATATATTCTATTTTTTGCAAGAATTAAAAAAAATTACACTGGACTTAATGGCCATTTACGGAAAAAAAAAAGCCACAAGGCTTTAAATTGACCCAAATACATGAACTTATAAAAATTAAAATAAAATAACCCTAAAATTCATAATCGTATGTCATCCACCTATCCAACACATCAATCAAAATAAAACAATCATATATACTACATTCGTGGGCGTCCAAGTTTTATTTAAAATAAACATTAATAAATAAATAAAAATAAAAATATATATTACTGATTTTTTAAGTTATTTTATTTTTATTTTTATTTTAATTAAATAAATTAATGGAACCCTAATTCAAAAAATTAAGAAATAATCCATTAAATCTAAGTTTATGATGCCTTCATTCTAAATCACAAAATACTCATGTAATTAGTCTCATTTTGGTACCACTGAAAAATTACCCCAAAATTGTACAAAAACAAGCAAAAGCATACAAAAGCAAAACTGAAATTACAATATCAACCAATTGATTTTATAAACACCCTCATTTATTAATTCTGATCAAACAGAAATATAAAATATATCTTTGGATGTTCCAAATCAATTCCTTCCATGTGCTAAATTTTGTATTTGCTTCCACCTACTTGCAATAAGTTTTAACAAGGAGAAGAGGAAAGTGAAGCCAAATACCTTGGCCTCAATGTTTTCCAGCTCTAAGTCCTTGAAAAGAGGCAAGGCAAGCAAGTCTCTGTATTTCGTCGAAGTTTCTTTGCCTCATTGCTTCTTGCTCAAATATTGCATCCGACAAGACAACTGCAGATGCTCCTTCCTGAACATATCTTGCAATAGAATCTGCAGATAATCAGAGTGAAAGCTTAAGTACACCCCAAAACAATCCCTCAACACTGGTGCAAGGTTATGCTTCAGGTCACACAGTCGATGAAAAAATTTGTAATTCCAGCAAGTTCATAGTTTACAATATGCAATGAACGACAAAGGCTACAGTTCCACTTACAACGACGATAAATTGAATGACATATATACCACAATAATATGGTCAAGGAGACAATGGGAAAGATTGGTTTCATATTCTGCCATTTTTCTACTTCAAACAAGGATATGCAAAGTCTTGAAAATTATGAAACTTCTTATGAAATGAGCTTTGCCTCGAGAGAAAACATGCGCATGGATTGCTTTGAAAATATTACTAAATGGTACTGCCCGAATCACCATTGCTCACCGTTCATGGTATATCTTACAATTTACGTTTGTTAATTAAACATCATTTACCATCAAAATTCAATGGGTATAGCACAACAAGTGATGTATGATGCTGGCAATTCATGGAAGTATGGTTGGTAGATTATTCGACAATAACAGTCAGATGAACATCAGGTAAATACAAAAATAAAGAATGAAGCGGGACAGAACACAATCCTTTGCCAGACTGTCACGAAGTGTGACGTAACATGGCCAATGAGGAGGAGTTCAATTCAACTAAAATATCACCAATTAAATCATGTGATAGTTTCGCATACCATCTTATAAATAGAAGGATAAATGCTCACAGGAAAGAGGTGCAGCTGGAGTGGTTAAAAGTTAAGTGCATCACGCATACAGCTAAAGGAAAGCGATTTATGGGTTAAGATCAAATACTACCAAAGAAAAGTTGTTCATTTAAGATTCCCTACCCATTGTGATCCCTTGAGAAGCAACCATTGGAATATGGGGAAATGGTTTCTTGAGAGCTGATATGTATTTATGACCACCCATAATGGAAACCGGGAAAACCTAGAAAGGAGAATAAAAATATCAACAAGCAGGTAAAACTTGAAAGCATGTTGGACAATGAGAATTTCTCGTCTATATAAAAGCCATAGAGAAATCTATGAACAATATCATACATGATAATAATTGTTTTCCAGAATGGCTAATGAGAATCCTGTATCAGAATGTAGATAGCATCCATGTCTTGCCAATATGTCTTGCCAATATAAGAGCCTCAAAATTCATTACGTTACATTGCAGTGAAATAGATTGAATGTGATTGATGCTACCGATAACAACCAGATTTCTATATGAATCACTTGAACAGACAACATAGGTTTAGAAGGTTGATTATTATATAATACATAGGAAAGTTTACCAGTATCTTAAGACAAAGGCAAAAAAGGATTGAGCGTGCTTGGGAAGTCTAGCATTAATGGAATGTTGAATTCTCCCAAAATAGGTAAATATCAAGCAGTAGCTCTCTAAACTTTAAATTCTTCTGCATCAAATCTTTCTTCATTCATGTTGACAAGCCAAGGAAATATAAAAGTCTATTTTGTATAAGATTCATGATTTGGTTCAATTATTTTCCCTCAGCAGCTTTATCTCGCCATCTATGATTCATATTATTCACAAAAAAAAAAAATTTACTGCCAACATTCCAACATTCTCTTTGCACGCTAATAACATCATTTTCACATAAATACAAATTAGTCAAGCAGAAACTATACGTGATGGGGCTGACCTTGACAATTCTAGCACCTGATTTATATGCTGATAATACCTGCAATTCCATCAGAAGACTTTTATTACCTCAAGGGTTTGAGAGAGATACAGATAATCTTCCAAACCAAATAAATAAATAACATCTCAGAAAACTGGATAAAACATCAACAGTAATCAAAAGAAATCAGTTATAACAAAAAAAAGGGAAGAAAGTTACACAGGATAGACAATGTTAGCTTGTTCCAAGTACAGAAGAAACTCTATATCTGCAAGTATAAAACGCATACATACTTCAGTAGGTGTCATTACTCCTGGAATGTAGAGAACTTCATCATCTTGAACATCAAGTAAGATATCCTAAATCAAGAAACATAAGTAAATAATTGATAGAGGCTATCTACAACAAAGTGTCTATGTTTCTGTTATTTCAAGCAAATTTGATATAAACAGATTGACAACTACTGAAGAAACAAGCCAAAGCCACCAATAATTTAACAATGATAATATTAAGACAACTTTCTTTTGACTAAGAGTTATTTAAACATCCATTTCCTGCAACAACTAACACGTCATAGCAGCACATATAAGTACAATCAAAAGCACTGCCCTGAGTTGCTCTCAAGTTATCATAACCACCTCCCACGATACTTTAGAACTTGTCACTTGCTATTTTTGTTTTAACAAAAAGGCTCTTGTGCTAAACAATTATATAAGAAATCACTAAGAAGTCAGAAAAAATGGACTGAGCCATATACACGATATGGTGATTGATGCACATATATTTGACAGAAGACGGGCAAATGTAGATCAGGTTTTATTTTCTAAACTAAATGTCAACGTACTATTAGATGTGGTTTACTTGAATAAGGAATAAGGAAAAGGCTAGAAAGGGAATTTAATATTATATGCAGTCCAGAACTCTACTATGATTTTTTTTTTTTTATTTCTAACGATAACTGCAAAACTTGACCTTTCGAAGACAAAAATCTTCATATAGCGTTCTCTTCAATATTTCATGTTTCTGTATCTAACAAAGCATAAAAAACATCTGATAATTACTCAAAACCCAGAATACTCGAATATCAGTTTAACAAGAAGGAAATATGATATAACACAGTAAGAATATTCAAATATCAACATAAATCATCAGGCGTAATAGAGTGGCATGCTTATCAAATTACCCAATTAAACATCAGATAAAGGAGAGAAATGCCTCAAAGACAGAAAAATGACATGCTGATAACTTTTCTACAATAAATACTCTAACTTGGAGGGCAAAGTGAATCAAAATCAAGAAAAGTACTACTAACATAGACCAAATCAACACATGAAACTTTATCAAGAAAAAGAAAAGCTACAAATCTGAAGCAACTCAACAACCATGATTGTACATGGACTCATCAGGAACTTGGCCCCGACATTTATTGCTTTTCTTGCATCCACAGCTTCTAGCACCGTCCCGACCTACGTGATAAGCACAACGTAAGCCTAACACTTGGAACAACCCATCTTATATTATAAAAAGATCTAAATTTTGCCCCTCATGCACCTTAAATATTACCATCCTTGTAGGAGTGTGTCCTTTATTTCAACTTAATAATTTATATTTCATAAAATAATCATATAAAAATTAGGACAGAAATCACAACAAATAATACTGTGTTACTATTTCAGAAAGTCCCAGCCTACCAGGTAATCTTAAAAAAAAAATCCAATTAATCATGAATTATGGGAATGCCTTTGGCTTTTATATTAGTAAGAAGGCCAAACAACACACACACACACAAACTATCTATCTATCTACATGCATGTATATATGTATGTTACCTGAGCATGGATAAATACAACTGATAATAAATTTGCATTACCCCAATAATTGATGAAGGATGCTCATCCACAAGTTCCTTGATTACCTTCAAAGACATTTGGCTTCATAAGTTCAGAGAAGACTCCTAAGCCCTAACTACATACAATGCAGTAAGTTAATGCACAGATCAAAACAACCTCTAACACACCTGGAGTAGACATCACAATCTCAAGCTACACAAAGGGATGAAAATGAACCATCAGAGATGCTCATCAAATGTTTACCAAATATACCAAGGGAAAATTAGTTGAATACTACTTACAACAGAGACACCACCCCTGAGAGCAGCCCGAGAAGCTTCCAATGCCAGTTGTCCTCTACAAACCAGAAACCATGAAATTCAAGTTCCATCAAGGCAAACTTAATAAAACAATAGACTAAACCAAAAGACTCTCAACTAATCAGCCAAAACAATAAGCATAAGAGGGATATCATGATCAGCTGAGCAAATGCTTAAGTCTATGCTTAACCCAATAAACAAGAAAAAGACATAAAAGCAAACAAACAAACAAATTATTTCATTAATAAATGAGGAATCTCCAACTAGGTTCACCAAACCAAACATAATAATCTATGGTCAACATCTGGGCTTAGCTTTTTATTTCCCCGGAAGGGCCCATTTGGTCGTTTGCAGGGAAAGGAATTACATGCAAAGTTTTTGCAGATAAAGACTTTGCATGCAATTACTTTCTCCCCAAAGTAACATTACAATGTTTAGTGCATCCAATGAAAAGTATGGTTAAAATGCATGCAATTTTATATTCCGTTTGATATAAATACATCTTCCATGCAAAGTTATGTTTATTCTCAATTTTACCCTTAGTTGTTATAGTTACCAAAATTAGGTTTTTAATAACCTCTAATGATGTTACTCACTTAGTCTAAATGATAATTAACCTTTTCCTCATGATGTTTTTTTAAAATTTTTTGAAATGAGGTTTTTATGCCTTTTAGTCAACTAAAAAAGATCAATGGCTTTCTCTCTCTTTCTCATCTTATCATGTTTGATTATTATAATGACATGGATTTGATTTAATCAAAAGAAATGTCCCAATCCCCCACCCCAATCCCACAAAAAAAAAAAAATTACATAAACAAAACAGAAATTTATTGGCCTAACTATTGATTCAAGTAAAATAGAAATTCCACACAAAAAAGGATTAAAATTCAACACAAAAGTAATCAAAACTTGAAGATTATACAAACAAGAGTGAAAAAAAAGAGAAATACCCCGATGGGGAAGAACTGTAGGGCTGCAAATGACTCTTGCCAAGCTGAGTTTGGCCATGCTCAAGCTTGGCTTGCTACTATTTTAACCGAGCCCGAGCCGAGCTCAAGCCTGCTTTAGCTAAGCCCAAGCCAAGCTCGAGCTTACTTCAACCGAACCCAAACTTGAACCCGAACCAACCTCGAGCCTACTCCGAGCTTCATGAAATTATGCAATTCAAGCTTGGCTTGTTAGCTTGATAAAGCTCAATCATTTTTCATAATAATACATTATTATTATTTTTTTAGAAACTTTCATAAAATAAAAATTATAAATTAATCTTATCTGTTGCTTAAACTTATACTAAAAATAATGTGCAATATTTTTGTGACATTATTATTATTATTATTAATGATCCCATAAACAACCCTGTTAATATTACTATAATCGATTCTATAAATGCTTTATTAAATAAGCTTATTAATGATGCAATAAACAATTTCACTAACGCTTCTTAAAAATGATTGTTATAAATGTGCTTGTTAATGACATTATAAATGAGGTTTTAATGATACTATAAAGGAATTATTCACGAGCCTTTATAAGCCAAGTTTGGTAGTGTTCAAGCTCGGCTCATTTACTTTATGAGCTTAGAAATTGAGCTCAAGAACAACTCATTTACCTTAATAAACAAGTTGAGATGAGCCCTTAACGAGCCGAGCCTTCAATTTTTTAACAAATGCATTGATTCATTTATAGCCCTTCTTAGGAAAAATCATACAATTAACAAGCCAGTTTAGCATGCTTGCAAGTAGGCTTGTAATCAGGCTTATTTAACATACTAGTTGATAGGCTTGCGAGTAAACTCGTTAGCAGGCTCATGAGTAAGCTCCTTTAGCAAGCCCGTGAGCAAGCTCGTTTAGGCTCGCAAGGTTGCTCATGTAGTATCTGGCTCATGCTCAGCTCAATTAATTATTCGAGCTCAAAAATCAAGCTCGAGTTCGGCTTGTTTACTTAATGAACGAGCTTTTTTCAAACCGAGCTTCTAATAGCTCGCAAGCAGCTTGGTTCATTTGCAGCCCTAGGAGTAGGGATGCAAGTGGGGTGGAGAATCCCCGTTCCCCGCGGGGACCCGCCCCGACGGGGCGGGGATTCCCCGAAATAGCTTCCCCGCGGGGCGGGGAATGGGGGAAAACCCCTCCCCGACTAGCGGGGCGGGGTGGGGACGGGGAGAGTGTTCCCCGCCCCGCTCCCCATGGGGATTTCAAGATTTTTAAATTATATATATATATATATATATATATATATATATATATATATCAATATTTAAAGATATGGTTTTCATATAATTTTATTTTTAACTTTGATATTATTTATAATTTTATTTTATACTTACAATTTTATTTATTATTAATGGTTAAACTATTATATCAAAATGCTAGTGGTAGTGGATTCTATTTAAAATGTTTTAAAGAATGAAAAAAATTAATAAAAATTGTTTATACTAGTTTTTGTATATGAATTTTATTAATGAATTTGTATTTTTAATTTACTTTCAAAGTTTATGTTATTTGTAATAATTAATTTTTTCATTCTACATTATATTATGTTTATTTTGAAAAATATTTTGTATATTTTTTATTTCATATATGATACGTATAAAAATATGTTATAGAAAAAATTTTGGTGGGGCGGGGAATACCCGACCCCGCGGGGAGTGAATGGGGGAAATTCTCCCCGGGGGGAATTTTGAGGCGGGGAATCCCCGCCCCGTGGGAAGCGGGGATGGGGATGGGGATTCCATTCCCCGCCCCGCCCCGCCCCACTTGCATTCCTACCTAGGAGGAAGCGACAACTCTATGTTGATAAAGAAATTGGGGAATAAAACATGCGTCAGAGTTTGCAAAGAAAAAAAAGAACTAATGAAGAATGTTTGTTTGATAATAATATAGTAATTTAACATTTATCAAACTTTCACACCTAAGGTTGCAATCACTTTCGCGCCACTCCCTTTGTGAATCACTTTCCCTACTCGAAGGAAATGTGATTGCAAGAAGACCATCTATTTTTAAGAAACCAAACAAGTGAATAATTCACCCCCTTTACTTTGCAGGGGGAGTTATTTTCACTCATACAAAACAGGCCATAAAAGAGAATTAGATTGAACTAGCTCCCCAACCCAGCCAATATCTCCAAAGCTCAACAAAAAATATGAACGAACACAATTCATAACCTAGAAATGGCACTCATTGCAACAAAGAAGAAAGCAAGCAAACAGCCATAAGGAGAGACTCTGAACCTACTGAACTCAGAGGCAGGCATCAAAATTATTTCCAAGAGTCTACATTGCAATCATTCATGTAAATTCAAGGATTAATTTAAAAAGTAATGAAATAAAAGGAGTAATATGGAAATCCCAGAGCACAATTCAGCCGCCAAACCCGTGTGTAAACCTAAACCCTTTAAATAGCACCCATCCCAACACGCACTAACCACAATAGTAAAAAGGCAACAATAAAACCCTAAAAGCATGCATAAAACTCTTCTCTCTTTTTTTTTTTTTTTTTCTAAAATCAAACACAACAAGAAAAACCTAAATCATAACTACCACGCATGACAATGCGCACACTGTACACTCCCTAAACAACCACCAAGATCATTTCCATTCACACTGATACCGGCCATAATTCTCAGCAGAACAAATCTAAAAATTAAAAAAAAAATTCTGATTTTCAACATCATCAACCAAATAGACAACCCAAAATCCACGGCAACAGTGCAACAAGTAAAATCCGAAGAACAAAAAGTATATGGGAAGCCGAAAAACATGGAATTACTCTGAGGCGCGAAGACAGGCGATGACGCGGGACCTCTGGATCTCCAGGAGGGCTCTGGGAGGAGGAGGAGGAGGAGGTGAAGAGCAAGGAGGACGAGAGGAGGGAGGAAGGCCCGTGCTGAGAAAGAGCATCGTCGCTACCATTGGAGGAGCGGGAGAAAAGAGATGGATAAACACGGCGCGTGGTTTTGTGGGGTTTTATGAGCACGAGTGTGCTTCGCGTCCATTTGGAATTGGATTCAGTCCGGCTGGACCTGCTTAGCTGCTTCTTTTTCTTCTTCTTTTCCTTTTTTTTTTTTTTCTTTTTTATTTTTATGAATGTATGTATTTATTTATTTATTTATTTAATAAGAAAAGTTACACTGAAAATTCTCTCTCTCTCCACCGACCTAACAATTGACTTAAAGTCTAGATTATTCATTAACTAACTCATAATCAATATAAACAAAAGTTAAAAGCTTAGGTTAGCAACTAAGCAAAAAGTAAATTAATGAGTGTTAAGAAGATAAAAGAGTGCTAGTGTGAGAAAGTGGTGGTGGAGGCTAAAATTTTTGAGTGTTAATATAATTAAGTTCGAAATATTCTCTCTCCACTAAAAAATATATATATATGAAAAAATAAATAGATTTAAACAATGGGGATTGGTGCAAATAGTCAAGGCTTAGGTTACATAAGCAAATGGTGGTTTCCTATTCTAATTTTTTTAAAAAGTCATTAGAGAGATCTACATTGTTATAGCCCAATGAACCCATACTATCTCACTTTAGTTGAATGACCGAAACAAATGAATAAAGTTGAATGTAACTTGATAACAAAATTGAATAGAATGATGCATTTTTTATTTTTAAATTCAATATATAATTTCTTAATTCTTAAATTCTATAAATTATTTAATAAAATGGTTTTATTTTTAAAATTTAAGAATGCAAATTTTAATTGGTAAGCGGTGAGGTTGAGAGGTGGAATTGGGTTTTATGATAAATGCAAGGTGACCCTTAATAACTTTGTTTTCATTGAAATATTTTAATAAATATTTATGATATTTTTTTTCAAATAAACAACATAAATCCTCTACTTAACATAAGCATGCATGGAGTTATGAAAGTTATACTTCAACACACTTGCGCTATCACCTTAGATTAATTTTGTGATTTAATCTTAGATTCTCTATAAAATATATACTTTATATACAGAAAACTCAGTGCTAACTGAAAAAAAAAACATTGATATTTCAATAAACATTAAATAAAACAATAATAACAAATATAGGTAAATTGAACCAAAAATGCCACACAAGATGACAAAAGTTAAAAAATTTTAAACAATGACCGGCGACTTTGAACTTTTACGAAGAAAAACAAATAATTTTTTTTTACTAAAATATGAAATAAAATGATATACGTTTTGGAGAAACTGATTTTTTTAATTTATTCTCTAAGAATTTACATGTGAAAAAAACTTACAGTAAATAATGATCTCTTATATATATTATTCTAGATATATCAAAAATTATCTATAACTCTGATTAAGTGAAAATATAAATTTTTTCATGAAAAACCTAACACCTGTACTATAACTCTGAATAAGTGAAAAATATAACTCTTTTCACAAAAAATCTAACAAATGTTAAAAAAAAAAAAAATACTATACATTATTTTCATAGTAATTTATCGCATGCTACACATCACCCCAGCATGATATATCATTATGAATTACCAAAGAGATTAAAAAAAAATACTGTTGATCAGAAAATTCAACTGAGTAAATTTATTTTCTGCAAATTGTCCTTTTCAGTTCAATAATAATTGAAGAAACAAGGTAACAAAAAAGGGCACTCCTGCCACTTCAATAATTGCATAGTGAAACAAAGACACCCTTGAAATAAGACAAAAGGACAGTTTTCTTTATTTATGATCAATTACTAAAACATACAAATAACCAGTAAAATCTAAAGCATCAATAATATTAGTTGGTAAGCGATCAAGATATCCAAAATGCTCCCATTAACGTCAAGGACTATGGAAATTAAAAACAAAGGGAACTTTGGCAAATGACTTAAGATTAAGTAACGCAGAGATGACTGATGAGTATACGAAACCAATAATAATAAACTCTCCTAGCTTTGAATTTAGAAATCCTGTACACATCTCAGAACATGGATCACTACAAAATAAGCGATTAACAAATCAAACATCCCATTTGATCTTCAGAAACCATAATAAACAATTTCCAATTTTTAAAGGGGTTGCAAAACCAAATTTAAAACAAGAAAAGCCATTTTCCATTGACTAATTAAAAGTTGAGAGAGACCTTCCACCAAATAGACAATTCAAGCGTTTACAAGATGCTGTAATACACAAAACAGCCGAAATTGACGATGGACACAGCTAATAACCAAAAAAATATATCTTATGACATACACAAAAGAATTTGAAAAAGTATCCGGATAAGAATAATGGCAGGTATGACAATTCACAAAGGGCCTACACATTCAGAAGTTGCTGGGAGAAGATTTCATACCAGAGTTTCCGCATCATCCCCTCAGCACATTATTGAAAATTTCAAGTCAAATCGGATACCCTAGTTTGGAATCTGTCACTTGCTGAACTGCTAAAGAAATCAACATATTGGCGTTGAACATTATGGGACAAACATCCAAGAAGTGAAAGATATTATAGCTAATATAACATCAGACAAGTTGCTGTATTTAAAGGCCAATTATATGAAAAAATGCCAAAGAGTGGTAAAAAAGTTTGGCTTAATCACCTACAGAGAACTAGTTACTTACTCTATAGGCCACTTCTGGAAGTGAACTCCAGAATAAGAAGCCTCAATATTGCAAAACCAAGCTTCAAAGCAAATCCCTTCAGTAACCACCTTCAGTTCAACAAAGTGTACAGTATTTTCGCAAAGCTGACAGCATCATAAAAGAAATCCTATCTGCTCAAAGGACAAAACCACCATAAAAAATGACATGCCATATGGCTCTAATTCATTGAGGCTGTCAAGGTGACAACAACAAAAAAGACCCATTAAATATGAATATTTAATTCATTTTTTATGCATGTTGAACTTTATTGGAATGTCAAGTGTCATACATAGAGAGCATGTTGGCTTTACCAAATCGCATTCCACAACTACATATAATTTGAGGTCTTTGTCTGGTTAAGAATTTAATTTCAAGCAGACTATTTCGAAGACTAAACAAAAAATATATTGAAAGTAGAAATCGTTCCATCCTCTTAACTTTTGATAAGATCAATAGATCACTCATCGCTTTGCATGGTGATTGCTGGTAGATCTAAAAAAACATCTCCATACACATTTAGTAACATCAGATCTGCTGCATATCTTATTGTTCATTGGCACAATTTATTTTCAACCAATATCAATAGATACCAAAGGGGCCACTGTGGTAACATTGTTAAACAATCTCTGACCTATATGGAAACTAGTTTTATAACTAACAAATGGAATAAGAATCAGTCAATTCACCAATTATTTATATAAAAAAAAGATCTTACCTATTAACGCCAAACAAAGAATGCACGAAAAATTATTATTCGTGGAAACCATGGAATTGGCTCTTAGTATAAGGCATTGCCAAAGACACACACGAGCATCATGATAAGCTAAAGGAATCGACAAATAAGATAAAAGACTAAAACATGCAGCCGATGCCAAAATGGTTAAAAATTCTACTGTCAATTTAGGATTAAAATTAGCCTTTCAAAAATTAACATGAAACAGTAATTTCACAGATAGAAACCAGTCAAATAACTCAATACAACCCAAGAACATTGAATGGGCGGATCCAAAGGAATAATCAAAATGGCATATGAAATGGCACATGGAAAACCAACTCTTTAATCATCCAATATCATATCCAGGTCCATGCACTCAACAATAAACCCAAGCATTGACAATTAAACAATATGGAAATCTAAAAGCATAACTCAAAGCGAAACACAGATATCTGATTCGAATATAATGAGTGCCGAATTAGAACATAACTATCAAGTCTTGTAAACAGAAAGAAGAACGCTCCTACATTTTCTGCAACCAATAACAATTAGAATAAACAAAATGCAAGAAGCAGCCAAGACTGCACCTTTCAGCATAAAGATCTGCCGACGAGTCCAATAACCAGCCCATCCACATCATCAGAGAAACCCCAATAAACATGATATTCAACTCATCCATCCCGTCACAAAATCATAAATAACCGAAACTAAACGCAACAAAAAGAAGGCAGTCTAAGCAGAATATCTCAATAGATCATCTATAACTCATGAAAAAGGAGGATTATTTGAAAGAAGCGCAAGGAGGGATTGACATCAGGCCTAAGAATCGGTTTTCCTCAATCCATCCCCGTCCCGCTCCTCTAGCAAAGATCCAGCCTCCTCATCGGCCTGGGCCGTCTTCTTCTGCGCCTCCTTCGCTTTTAGGGCCTGCAACTTCACATGATTATAGTATGCCACTCCCAAAAATGCAATCCCGTACCCAATCAAATTGACAGTTGTGACAGTGTCCCGGATCACAGACCATGAGAATGCAATCAGAAGCCAATCCTTAACAACACCGGCTACGTTCATTGTCAAAGCAGACGTCTTTCCGACCAACAAGAACACCGCAAGGTTAAGAGCGAAGGCGCAGAGCGAGTTAGTGCCGAAGATAAAGAAATCCAAATGGAAAGACGAGGTCTGGCGGAGAACCGGGAGCTCAACAAGAACCCACGGAACAAGCAAGAATACAAGGCAGCAGGGAGCCACGTAGTACAGAGAAGTGATTGGATTGAGAGAAATACCCTTGGAGGTAAGCAAGATCTGAATGAGCACAAGGCGGGTGGCCTCAAAGGCGACAGCTGCAAGCTGGAGAGTCACCCCCCAAACATCGAACCGGGCCTCACCATAGGCAGCGATGGCGACCCCGAAGGAGATCGAAAGCATGTTCGCCATGGCCGAAGACCTGAAGGTCTCCTTCTTGAAGACCACCCCAATCGAGTAAACAGCGACGGGCATGAGGGCTTTGAGCATCTGGATAAACGAAACAGAGAGGTAGATGTAGGCGGAGTTAGAGAACCAGAGAGAGAACGAGTAAAGAGCGCCGATAGGGAGAACAGAAGAGATATAGAGCTCGCGGGTCATTGCCGGCGATGTTGGCGGCTCCACAAGGCGGAGGACGCGGACGAGGACGACGGCAAGGGACGAGCAAAAGGCCATATGGATCATCGTCAGCGAGATCGGAAACGGCCAATTGTACATCTTCCGATCAAGGATGTACTTGTTGTAGACGATGACGGTGAAACTCAGGAAGATCCAGATCGCCACGTAGAGGTAAGAGAGCATGATCTTCTTCACCACCCCGTCGGTCATCCCTGGCGATGGAGCGCCACCGCGGCCCATGGCGCCCAGAAACCCTAGATTGGGGATGAGAAATTGAGAATTAGGGTTAGGTTGGGGCTCGTGATGGAGACTGAGATAGAAATGAGGGAATGGTCTTCAGAGAGGTTAGGCGGAGAAGAAGACCGGAGAGAGCGAGATCTGGTGATCTGATTGAAATAGGCCGAGTTTCTCTTGGATGTTTGCCACGTGTACTTTAAGATCTGGTCATCTGATCGAAAGAGGGTGAGTTTCTCTTGGATATTTGCCACGTGTGCTTTTAGATCTGGACATCTGATGGAAACAAGATGCGTTACCCTTAGATGTTTGCCACGTGGGCTTTGAGATAAGTTCCAATCTCTCGCACCGTGATCAGCAGCCGAGTCAATCTCTAACGTAGACTTTACTCACATTGGGTCTGCATTGAGATTTGTGGCGAATCATATCTGAGGTAAATTTGCGGTGGATGATATGTCGATATTCCGTTAAGGGAAGACCTTGTGTCGTTTAGCCCTCGGAGGAGAATAATAAACGTGGGATTCACACGTGGCGGGTCGAGAAAACATGGTTCGAATCTCTGCTTCAATTGGTGACGAATGAGAGGATGGCACGTGGGTATCGAGAAGCAAAGAAATGGGAACCAAATGGAAAGCGGGGGCAGCGGCGAGTATTTTCTGAGGGGGTTCACATGGAGAGCGTTGACGAGGACTAATACATAATTTCGAGAGTTGGTTTTACATATACAACCTGCAAAAATATAAAATTACTTACCATATATTTTTTTATATATACCTTGATATTTTTCATTTTATATACAACTATGTTTTAGATTCTATCTGTAGCAGTATTATATAAAACAAATTAGCATTTTAAAAAAATTAAAATATGTATATTTGGATCGATTTAGTGAAGATTTAATAATAAATTGTTTTTGGTACCTTATTGCAAAAATGTCAGGAAGAGGTTGTGGAATTTTGGGGCATATTCCACGGTTTCCGTGCTTCTGGCTTGTTAATGATAAGAGAAGAAAACACTTGTTCTTTGGCTATTCTAAATTTTAATGAGAAATTTTTAATTTTTTTAAATAACTAGTGATTATTAATTATCCACCGAAATAATTATTCAGATAAACTAAACTCCCATTTCTAATTAATGTCTATTGTTTATGAGTTGCATGTGAAGTTTGTAACTATTAATTAGAGTTTCTTTGATTATATTCAGGTTATAATCTATGAATTTTCTTTTAATTAATTTTTTTTATTAATGTTTTCCCCGAAAGTAATAAGCGCTATATATATCAGGGGCGTTCACATAGTTCGAAAATTAATCTTTCAGTTTGCGAACTCTTAGCCATGAATAATAGATTTTAACTGTGAGCTCGCATTTACAACTGGTAACCCGTTACACTTAGAGTGGTGATCCCACGGACTCGGGTCCGTGGGATCATTTCACTTACAGTTATTGTTTCTAATAAATCTTAAACTCGTGTTTTTAAATTAAAATCTTTGAAGTTTCCACTCTCATTTTTCATATAGGGCGGAATATCACTGGATTATGAGTCTTTTATTTTATTATTATTATTTGCAGGGTTATTATTACATATTCTTATATTTCATATAAATAAAATAAAGCTACCGAAAATTTGATTGTTTTTTAATTTCAAATTAAATGGGGTCATGTTGGGGGTGTGACAAACTAATGTCCCTTTGCATGCATTTTGAATAATTGGTTTAGTTTATGTAGTATTTTGACTTTGTGATGCACTGATGTTTCGAATCTTAATGTACACGTGTACGGTGGTCCTTGTATGACTTTTATACTCTAAAAAGTTGGGTTTCTTTATAATTAATAATACCCCAACTCTTATAATTATAATATATGAGCATAAAATGTTAAGATAAAATTAAAAACTACTTAAAAAATCTGGGCAAAAAAACATATATTCTTATAATTTACAAAAAAAAAAAAAAAGCTTGGGAGATTTTGTATTTAATTGAACCTGAAACAGATGAGAACTTTATGGCAAGGTTTCAAAAAGATATTTGAAATTTTAATTTTAAAACACTAATAATTAAAAATAACTAAATATGAATGGATTTTGTTTTAATTACCGGATTTGGAATTTTAGAAATATAAGTAATTATTGGATCATAAACACCTAAAAAAAACAAAGAAAACCATTTAATTCTTGATAATAAAATGAAAACCATTTAATTCTTTTTACCAAAAAAAAAAAAAAAAAAAGAAAACCATTGATTCTTGATATTACATATCTGAAAAATCCTTGTCCTTTATAGAAAATATTTTTATCATTAAATTTCATAATAATGAGTAATATACTGAGGGATCTTCTCGCTGGTTAGAAAAAAATTATATTTTAATTTTTTGTTATTATTTTAAAATAACTATTTTGTAATAATTAAGTGAATCAGATCACCATTAACTGAGTATATATATAAAGTAAATATTTGTTACATAAATATTTACTTTTATTTTTATTAAAGTTTTGTATCACAATTAAATATGGCAATGAGTTGATCATTATTTTATTCTTTTCATTTGGAGTACTTGTTTGCCAAAAATGATTTAAATAAATATATGTTTTAAAAATAAAAGATCGAAATAAAATGACTTTTATAAATAAGAATAACAAAAAGTAGATATTTAAAACCATTCTCAAAGGAAAGTATTATGTATAAATATTTATAGTTACAGCCATCCTACGCCAAAGCGTTTGTAGTCCAACGGTTAGGATAATTGCCTTCCAAGCAATAGACCCGGGTTCGACTCCCGGCAAACGCATGTTTTATTTTTATTTATTATCTAAATAATACAATCTCAAATAATAGCGCAACAAAAATTGTTAAAAATGATTTGATCACATTTGTTCTAAGAAAAATTATGACAATATTTAAAAAATAGGCTAAAGATATTTTAATTATAAAAAAAATATTTTCGCCATGTTAAAAAAATTGTTAAAAATGATTTGATCACTTTGTTTTTGGTTCGGAAAATAAATTTTTTTTCAATTATTTATATTTTTGAGTAAATTATATTAAATTGAACTTAAATTATGATATGTGATGATAAAAAGGTAAAGTAAAATAATGAATTAATCTTGTAAAACAATAAATACATGAAATGGTTAGAGTTATTAAGATTAAAAATCACAATTTTTTTTCTACATTTTTTTTATCTTTGTACTATTTGTGTACCTTTTTGTTTTGTCAGAAAATAAGCCGCAACTTTGGGCTTTTTGATTAAAATATTATATTTTTTTAATTAATTACTAAAATACGTATTTCCGTAATTATTTACGGAAATGCGTATTTTTTATTTTTTTAATAATTTTTTTTAAAAGTTAAGGGACCCATCAGTTTTTTAATATTTAATATTTATTTTTTTAATAAATCAGGGGTCCCATTAATTTTTTAATATTAAACTTTTATTTTTTTAATAAATCAGGGTCCCATTAGTTTTTTAAAATTAAAATTTTATTTTTTTTAAAACTGTGGGTCCCGAGGGTTTTTAAATTAAAAGAAAATTTACATTTAACACCTTATCATTCCCATTAATTTTTCTTATAATTTATTTAGTGGGGGTTGTTGGTTTGGGATGAATTATTGGTGACATATGACACAAACCCTTTTCATAAGAGCCATTGGATGAAATTAATCTTAAACATCTATTTGTTAGGTGGAGGCCTATATAAACCCTCCAAATCTTTTTTGTAAAACCACATAAACATTTCTATAAGAAAACAATTATCAATATAGAGAGTTATATGGCGATGGATCCAACTCGGTATTTCGGAAGATGCAAGTCATATGGAGATGGATGCAGTTAGATCCGAATATATTGATAATTTTTTTTTATAGAAATGTTTTTGTGGTTTTACAAAAGGATTTGGAGGGTTTATATAGGCCTCCACCTAACAAATAGATGGTTAAGATTAATTTCATCCAATGGCTCTTATAAAAAGAGTAGGTGCCATATATCACCAATAATTCATCCCAAACCAACAACCCCCCCTAAACAAATTATAAGAAAAATTAATGGGAATGATAAGGTGTTAAATGTAAAATTTTTTTTAATTTAAAAACCCTCGGGACCCACAGTTTAAAAAAAAATTAAATTTTAATTTTAAAAAACTAATGGGACCCTGATTTATTAAAAAAAAATATTAAATATTAAAAAACTGGTAGGACCCTTAACTTTTAAAAAAATTATTAAAAATTAAAAAATGCGCATTTCCGTAAATAATTACGGAAATGCTTATTTTAGTAATTAATTAAAACAAATACATTATTTTAGTCAAAAAGCCGCAACTTTGCAAGTGGAAATTTGTATACTTTTTTCTACATTTTTTAAAAATCACTTTCAATGCTGACTTCAGTTAAAGTGGAAAAGAATGGCTGAAGTCCCCACTTCAGCCTTTTTTTAGCTAAAGTGGGATGGAAAAGTGGGGATGATTTTGAAATATAATGTCAACCATTTCAGGCCCAATTTCATTCTACCAAACATTCGGAAGTGTCTCAGAAATCTCCACTTCAACCACTTCACCCCAAAATAAAGCCAAACAAACAGCCCTTTAATAGCTGCATCTGAAGGTGCTGACAATTTTTAGAGTGACTTTTCTGTCTCTGTAATATGTCTTTATGTTACTATCTAGTCTCTTAGCCGGTGAACATGGACTTTCTTTTTTATTTTAAATGAATTGTATTTTTTTTATTTTTTATTTTTTAGTGTATCATGTTTGTTCTTGCTCTCATAATTTATATAATGCTTTCATTTTAAATAAATTAATATACATCTATTTTTATTAAAAAAGCAAAGTAAGAAAAAAAAACCACAATTCCAATCTCTTCCAAAATCTCATATAAAAAAGGGACTTAAATTACGTCTTGATTTTCTTTTAATTTTTGGGTTTACATTGGGAAATATTTCATAAATCTCTCCATTTATGGTGCTCATTAGATATAAATTTGATTTTGTTTTTAATAAAATTTGTGCAAACTTGTAGGACACCCACTTTTGTCAAACCCGTCCTGTCACCTTTCTTGCCATGTATTTCTTTCAATATCTTTATTAATATTTTTATATATTCTTCAATGAGGATGCTTTCTATATATTTGATTTTTTTTTAGAAAAATGATAAGCACTAATTTCAAAAAGAAATACATGCACAAAAAAAATAAAATAAAATAAGAAGACAGTCTAAAGTACAAAACAAATAAAATGATCAAAAAAATAGGAAATGACTAAGGTAGTGTTTGTTTGGAGGATTTTGGAATTACATGTAACTTGAGTTACTGCGTTTTTGAAAATCCAGTGTTTGTTTTACAGGATTTTAAAAACTCATGTAACTCGAATTACATCCAATAAGGCTCCTTCACATGTCATCTATATATAACCAACCAAAAAAAAAAAAAATATTATTAAACATTTATGAATAACAAAAAATTTATAAATTTTAATAATAAATTTAATAATTTATTTAATAATTAAAAGTATTACATAACTTGGTAAAATTAGATAAAAATCTTATAAATGCACAATTTTTTGTGTTGTTAATAATTAAATTCAAAAATTGTAAACATAATAAAATTTTAATAAATTTATTAATAAATTTAAATTTAATAGCTAAAGTAATTAATATCCACTTAAAATTATTAAAACAATATTAAATCTTATGATACAGTATTTTTAAATACATATAACTAAACACTAGATTTGATTTCACTAAATTTTAAAATTCAAGTACTTCCAATTACACTGTAATTAGAAATGCATTGCATTTAAAATTAGCTTCAACCAAACACCACTTAAAAAAAAAAAAAAAAAAAAAACAATAGTGAGTTGGTAAAATATACGGTACAATAGTATGAGAGAGACTCAGCCGCTGAAAGACTGCACATGATAAAGGTGCTGAAATGCTGGGCTACTATCTATGCTAGTGCTTGGGAAATCCAATGAGCGTATAAAAATGTGGATGGACCGAGTCACTTAGCGGTGGCTGTTATTGATAAATTAAAAAATTAGAATAAAAAAGAAAATTGTAAAATTAGTACAAAATATGTTAGAATTCTAATTCGAATCCCTGTTCAAGAGTACATAAATGAGAAAAACGTCATAAAACTCACAAAGTCCACATTGTTAGGTGCTCTTAATTGGCCAAACCAAATTTATAATTTAGTTTGTCAACAACAAACACCTGTTAAGCAAATCTTTTCTCATTTACCAAGCAAACAATTCAATCTATTTCGTTATTTTATTATTATTATTATTATTATTATTATTATTTTTTAAAAATTTATTTTAATTATTAATTATTGTTTTGATAAATGTGGATATATCACGTGTTTGAACTCATAAAATATCAACTTTGCTATAATAGAAGTTATCATTTTATTTATGATGTTAAATTATCTTTTATATAAAATTTCTGTTTCTAATCCGTTGCTAAATCAAATTAGCAACTGATTAGAAACATAAAATGCTGTTTCAATTTCATATAATTAGGAATTTATAATAAGTTTTAATAAAGATGTGATTTTAGCTAATACTCATTTTCTTATTATTGAAGGGAAAAAAATATTTTACCGTTTTGTAATTTAATAATTTGTGAGCGCCATCAGTATTTTTGAAACCAAACGCTTGAAATGCGCCATTAGCCAGTATTTATAAATTCGTTCTTTCTATTTATTTTATATAATTTTCCAATTAAATTTCGTTTTATAAATGGTTAAATCTTAATTAATTAATTAATTAATATTATTATTATTATTATTATTATTTTTATAAAACTGGCGGAATTTGGAAATGTTTTGGTTTGTTGGTTTTCAATTTCTTAAAATCAGAAATTCTCAGCTAAAAAATTTTCAAAAAATTATTTTATGAATATATAAGATTATAAAATATCAATCCCCACCTTGAAGTCTTAGATAATTTCTTATAGAAATATTATTTTATATATTAGAATCAATGTTACTGACATTCCCACCAATTAAATAGGTGAACCAGCTCAATTTTTTAAACGGGTGAATCTATGGTTTTTTAGACATAAAATATTAAATAAATTTAAGATAATGAAAATATTTAAATTGACTTGGCCTAGTTGGGTCCAATGGTTCGATTTTAATAACTATAATTAGAATGCATTATTTAAAAATAAAAAAAATATTTTGTAGGAGATTTCTCCGAACTTGCTTTTCCTTTAATTTTAAAGCTCGAGGATTTGAATCTTTACCGTAATTACTAAAAATAAAATAAATAAAAAATTATGAAAATATTCACATCAAATGAGATAATTTATTTATTTTAAATAAAAGGGAATATATTATTGAAAGATGACATATTTGTATATCTATTTTTAGTAAAAATAAATTATAAGTATTTCTTATTAAAAAAATAAAATAATAAAATTTTTAAGAAATAGATTCACAACAAAAGATGTATAAAGAAATTTATACTAACAGTAATTTTAACATAATTTTTTAAATACGAATACACCACTTATTCGAGCTTTTTATTTTAATTTGATTGGAAAAGAAAATGAAATATAAATTTATATGATATTATTTAAGAAATAAAATAATTATAGGTATTTATATATGTAAATTTTATGCGTTTTATGATTAAAAATCCAAGAATTTTTTCAATCTAGCTGTAATTTTCTCTACTTTTTAAAATAGGAGAGTTGGTATTTTCATTTCATTTACGAATCAAAAAGGTTTGCGAAAATTACTGTTCACCCATCGTGAATTTCAAAACTGGCTAAAAACCCCCTCCTTTTTTTTCACACCCCGGACAGCCCCTCCGTTATAGTTTGGTTCCCTTCTACCCCCCGTCCGTCACATGAAATGGGTCCGTGTTACGAAAATCCATTTTTGCCCCTGCAAATGGTGGGAAAAAACCCCGCGCGATCACATCATGTCATGTCTCACATTTACGCATACATATGTGAGTTTTTTCCCCCTTAATGGTTTCTTGTTCGCTTAGAGAGCTTAGAAGGCGAATTACATAATTTTGTTGTTGTTCTCCTTTTCCTTCTGCTAAGTTGGTTTTTGGATTTGAATTCCTCCGGTCACCCGATATTATGGACAGTTTTTGTGCCATTGCTAGATACAACGGGGAGGGACGAGTGCTGACGTTCACCGCGTCAACTGAATGGGCGTTAGTGTCAGGTGAGATTTGTGAGCGCTGGGGTCTCGATGTTTGTCGCGTGAGGGTGAAGTTCATCACACCCGATGGACATAATACGGTTTGCCCAATAGAGAATGAGGTCGACTTCCAGCGCATGTGTCATGTGTTCTCCATCCTCAAAGGCGGTGGAGTCAATATGGTTGTCGAGACGGATGACGTGCCACGGCAGCCTTCTGAAAACGAGTTATTGTCGTGGTAATGCGTTGCTCTAAAACAATTATGCAGTTGTATGTCAGTTAGTGTTTAACACCACCATTATCTGTATTAAAGAATGAATTATTCGTTTAAATTTGGCGTCTCCGATTAAGTTATCATGTTTCTGTGTAACCTATCATATACCGTTTGCATTATTACATCTCTGTTTAACTATGGCTGTTAACGTGTAAATATTAACTGCGGCGTTTAAATAAGTGGACTTTATGCTTAAATTCTGATCGTTTGCGTTTGAATTGAAGTGTTAGCAGGAATTCGGAATCTGGGAGCGCTTCTGTCCCACCACATGGCGACCCGGATGGTGTCGCATGCCTGCCATCGTCGTCAGATCAACATGAAGTGTTGTCGTTGGACGTCGGACAACGTTTTGATGGCGTTGAACATTTCCGAGATACACTTCGCAATTTTGCTATCAGTCGGAATTTTGATTTCAAATTCGTGAAGAACGAAAAATACCGGGTCACTGTGGAATGCGCGGCCGGTGGATGTCAATGGCGCATTCACGCATCAAAGGAATATAATAGAAATACCTTCAGAATCAAGACAATGGACCCGACGCACACCTGCGGTGGTGGAATTGGCTCGGGGTCACACCCGAAAGCGTCCAAAAAATAGGTCAGCGCACGAGTGATTCAGAAGCTGAAGGACCGGCCCTTGTACAAGGCCATCGATATTCAGAAGGACATGTTGCGGGAGCATGGTGTCCACATTCCATACAAGCAAGCTTGGCTGGGAAAAGAGCATGCCGGGTGATCCTCGATGGCAGCGACATATCCAGCTACGATCTGTTGCTTTGGTACGTCCATAAGGTGGCTGAGACAAACCCCGGCAACATCGCGTTTGTGGAAAGAGACGGTGAGCGTTTTAAACGTGCGTTCTTCTCTTTCAGCACGTGCATTTTGGGGTTCAAGCGGGCATGCAGGCCGCTGCTGTTTGTCGATGGTACTCACCTCCTTGGAAAGTATCGGGGTACTCTCTTGGGTGCCACAGGGAAGGATCGGAACAATGGCTTCTTCCACGTCGCCTTCGCTATTGTCGACAACGAGACCGACGCCAATTGGACGTGGTTCATTTCCAAGTTAGGTGATGCTTTATACGACGAAGGAGACTACCAAGAGACAATTACATTCGTTTCGGATAGGTCAAAGGGCCTTGTGAACGCTGTTGTTAGAGTTTTCCCTTCATCCCCGCACGCGTACTGCCTTCGGCACTTGGAGGCCAATTTTATGAAAGCCAATGGCAGACTTGGGAAGGCATTGAGGGAGGAGTGCTGGTCCATATGCTTTCGTATCGCGTGGGCAACGACGGCTAAAGAATTCGATGACACCGTCAATGAACTGCGGGCCGCATCACCCGAAGCGTTTCAGTGGTTGATTCACAAATCCGACATGTCACACTGGTCGAATTATCTGTTCAAAGGTGACCGATGGGGCGAGATGTATTCGAATGTAGCTGAGTCGTTCAATGCGTGGATCAAAGAAGCTCGACACCTACGAGTGACGAAAATGGTCGACGCTATAAGGTATTCGAAGGTTAAACACATGTAACGCTTAAGCTTACCCGTTACCCTTTAATGTTCGTTATCTGTGTTTAACATGCACTGTCCGCAGTTTGATATCGTCGTCGGTGTTTAACATTCACATTAACCCTTTAGTCTGGTAGAATCATGTGTAAGATAACAAATGTAAATATCATTGTCTCGGTTTAAATACCGTCGTATATGTTTTTCTTCTTCGATCTTTAGTTTATTACTGTTCTGTTTACTCCGATGTAGTTGTGTTTAAATATTCATATATTCGCGTAAATTTCTTTAAGATTTCCGATATTCGTTGTGCAGGTACAAGCTGATGCGCATGTTATGCACTCGCCGTGAGCAAGCGAACAAATGGGAGACTTTCTTATGCCCGGACATACATTCAAAGGTTGAGACGCTTGTGCAGGATAGCCGAAGTCTTCACGTTACTCGCTGTCTCGCTGATCGTTACGAAGTGATTGACCAGTGCAGTAACTCTGTAGACCTTGCCAGTAGAACTTGCTCATGTCGCAGATGGCAAGTTTATGGCATCCCGTGCAAACACGCTTGCGCTGTGATATTGCTGACGGACAGCAATGTTCATCGTTTTATTAGCGATCACTTCACCGTCGACACTTACAAGTTGGCGTATAACGAAGCTATATTTCCCATACCCGACAATGAGAGGCCCACGGACAACAATCGAGATCTGCTTTTGCGGCGGCCTGTGACGAGAAGGCAACCTGGTCGTCCTAGACGAAGGAGGATCGAGTCGCAAACGTTTGATGTCCGCGAGTTACATTGCAGCCGCTGCCACGCGTTCGGGCATAATCTTTAAAGAGCACACATTTATTTGGTTATGACGCCCTGATATTTAAACATAGAATAAACGAATTTCGTTGTATGCACTGAATTTTTAATCGAATAAACCTAATGTTAAATGGTGACACATTTAAAGAGTCACACACAAATTGAAGCGTACGCAGTGAATGTTAAACGGAAAATCTTGGTAATAAACGATAACCAATAACGTTAAACAGGCACATCGCTTGTCCTCATTCTTTTGTATTTGAACTTCGGGAACGAATGTAAGATAGTGACGCATAAACAGAGACGTTATATTTAAACAGATACGGCGGCGAGTTTTACACATCTTCTGCTCAATGTTTAACGGAGACGTTGTATGGTACACATAGTGCTTAAAGTGTTACACACAATGATTGATATTTGAAGAGTTCAGTGTGAGTTTAAAGCATGTATTGAGTCCGAATTAATGACGACAAGACGTCATTAGCGTGAAATCCCAGTACGAATGCTAATTCATTACTATTTATTGGTGCAATTACATTTGAATTCAAATTCCACACGTATGCATCAATGCACGGAGTACGTTAGGCGCACTTGCGACCCCTAGACTTCTATTTAAACAATAAACGGAAATCAAAGGCACATCCACATATTACACACAGAGAAAGAAGTATGTACAAGTCCCTCCTCAACGAGCTCTGCCAGAGAACCCGCCGGCCGTCGCCGGAGTACTCAACCGTCAGGGAGGGCCCCGACCACATCCCCGCCTTCTTGGGCACGGTGTCGGTTGATGGGACCACTTACTACAGAACTTACCCTGCGAAAACAGCGAAGGACGCCCAGAACACTGCGGCCGAGGTGGCGTACAGTGACCTCCGCATTCCATACCCTGGGAGGATGAATACGCCTCCCGCTGCTACCGCCGATCGATTATGTGGAGGTAAGTCATACCGTAAGATCTCTTCATCCATGTTACGGAAAATTTATTTATTTTCGAAATTGTTAAAAGCCTTCATTGCAGGGCCTTGCACCGCAACGCCTTCAGATGCAGCGCCTTCACTCACCCGCGAGCACTCCAATAGCGAAGAGTTGGAGTGCTTTCTAGAGGACATGCTCGTCGAGCTTACGGAGAAGGAAGTCGTCCTCTCAGAAAAACTCGACCGACTAAGAACCCGCACGGCCCAAGTGAAGAAGCTGATCCAGGGACTGAAGGCGAAATGATAATGTTTTTTTTCAGTTTTTAGATGTATAAATTAGTATGCCTACGCTGGTTGTAATAGAACTCCGTTTCAACTAAAAAAATTTTTGAAGGAAAGAAATTTGTTCCCCTGTTATGTTTTGATCTTTAAACCGATACGTGTATATTTGAACATCGGCACTAAATTATAAACGTGGACGTCTGTAAAAGGGGGGGCCAAAATATTTAAAAAGCGCGATTGTTTGTAAATAGTGAGAATAGTATTCACACAGAGTCCTCGATGTGTGAAGAAGACAATTCAAACATACACATCGAATGTTAAGTGAAGACGCATGCTAATAAGCGGTGTCATACAATGTTAAACTGAGAGAACCCTCGTTCTCGTTCGTCGATAGTTAACAGCAGATATCGATAGTTAAACGGTAAAGTGTAAGGGCAAGTGATGACGGTTATATTTAAACAATGATGAGGATTAAATACCACATTGATGTTTACAAAATAGGTTCAAAACCAGAAAATTTGCATTGGAAAATGCTGAAACGTCGCATGCATAAATGGAGTTGAATTTAGGCTAGTTACGGTATAACGTAGTCAGGGAAACCATGCAATGTGAATTTTTTATTAATTACTCCAATTTAATGGTGAAATGCGAGTCAGTAAAGCGTGAACGTAACCGATGCCATTTACTATATTCCATTTATTTCACCGAAAACCAATGCCTTCTTTTTTTACAAATAGTTATGATTGTATGTAAGCATCAAGCCGAAACAAGATACAGACGCAGATATTATCCACATCCCACAACAATGTTTAAGTCACGTCTAGCCGAATTTTGCTAGATGACACGCCGGCCCTCGCCGGAGTACACCACTCTCCGTGAAGGCCCCGACACCAACCCCGTCTTCCTGGCCACGGTGACGGTCGACAGGACCCCTTTCTCCGGTTCTTCATCTGCGGAAAGCGCCGAGCAGACGCAGAACATTGCTGCCGAGGTGGCGTTCAAGCAGCTGTGTCCTTCAGGCAGCGTGGATATTACCAAGGCCCTGGTAGCTGACGATGACGTATCTGACGCAGGTACTGCATACTGTAAGACTTGTCAGTTGAGTGTAAAAAGATCCACCTTCCATACGTAAACCTTCAACTCTTCATTGCAGGGCCTTCACGAGCCGTCGGGGATTACACCAGTGGTGAAGAGTTGGATTGGGTTTGCGAACACCTGGTCCGTGCACTAAACGCAAAACTTGAAGGAATAAAAGATCGAAAGGCACGTGTGGAAAAGCTGCTCCAAGATTTGAATGACAAGAAAAGGGGGGAGTGAGATTATGTTCGAGTTGATGTCGTTTGTAAATTGCGCCATCTAAATGGAGTTCTCTATATTTAAACGGAGTCGTCTGAATCCAAACGTAGTCATTAATATTTAAACAGCGTAATCTATATTTAAACATACAAACCTAAACGGTCATTTTTATTACTCACAGCGTGAATCATAAGCCAATATTAATTACTTTCACCATTAATTATGAAAACTAAAATCAGTCTCACATCTATTTCAAATTCATGTAATTTCCGTTGCGAGAAGCGTAAGTTGCGGATATTTGTTAAGCAATTATTGTCACATCGAATGAAATAGCAAACGGAGACTCGTACAATTACACGGGGACTCTAAAGAGTGAACTGCACGAACTATAATTGAACAGAGCTAACGAAGTTTAAACGGAGAGCAAATCATTTTGGCAGGACTTTATATTTGAACGTTTACACCGACTGTTAATCAGATACTATTACCTTTAGCGCACAACTAATATGTTTAAGTTACGATGATGAATTACATGATAATGAATTACGCAAAGTTATTTTATTGTGGATGACTGATATGTGACAATAGCGACATGAAATTTTTTTACCTCAACGTTAAACGTTAACAATAGCGACAAGTTAAACGAAGGATTCGAAAGTTAAACGTTATTCTTAATGTGAACGGTAAGTCTTAAAGTTAAACAGATACGTAAACGGGGGATATACATTCTGAGTAATACATGCATTCGACGAAGTGTGGTGAGTTAGCATTGGGAAAGTGTGCATTGGTTAACCCGTCGGTGGACGTTACTGTTATCTGTTACGATTAAATGAGCTGTTTTGGAATTCAAACGTCGAATAGTTATTGGCATCAGACTCGAGAAATAGTTCAAACGTCCGTTGAATACATTTGTATTTAAAGAAGAATCGGAAACAAGAAACGCACCCAGATATTACTCGCAGATCTAACAGTATGTATGTGCCAATTCTCAACGCGTACTGCCAGAAGACGCACTGCTCCACGCCGGTGTACTCCACAACCAGGGAAGGCTCCCCGGGCGCCTCCGCTTTCGTGGCCACAGTCACGGTGGATGGGACCACGTTTTCCAGCCGCAGAACCGAGAGAACAGAAGAGGCAGCCCAGAACATTGCTGCCCTGGTGGCGTTCTACGAGCTATGTCCCGCGCATCTTAGGACGAGTGGTGCGTCACCCGCTGATGTCTATGCGTATTTAGAAATATTTCTCTAAATTGTTGATGTCTTCTTTGCAGGGGCGATGACCTATCCCCGGGAGCGGTTCCTGGAAGATTTGGTCGGGGATATGACGGAAAAAGCAGCATCTCTCTCCGCAGAACTCGAGCGAGTGGTATCCCATAAGAGGGATGTGGAGAGGCTGCTCCGGTACGCGAAAATGTATAAAACGGAATGACGGTTTTTGACCTGCTTAGTGTAGTTTCATCCATCAAATAAGAACTTTTTGCTTAATTATGGGAACGCTCTCTCATTCCGAAATTTTAACTTCGTTCTTACTCTCTCATAAATGTTAACCGTTGCGGACGCATGTTAAACAGCCACACATGAAGTTTAAATAGAAAACAATGTTCCTTCAGCAAATGCTAGCCCTTCGTGCGCATGACATGCACGGTTTAAATAGAGACGGACGCGAGTAACCCTATCATGAAACGTTTAAATGGAAATATTCAATGGGAACGGTGATATTAAACCAGTAACGGCAAATGATAATCACAGATTGCCTTCTTGGCCTGATAATTCTAAATTTTAAACGGATACAACAACACGTAATGGGTGACACACTGTAAACAAATAAAATCCGTACTTAAGGACCCATAGCGCGGATGATGAAGACATTTAAAAAGTTACATATAATAGGGTCTCTTACCCTTAAAAACAAACAACGCAAGTAGAATAGGGTCTCACCCGTCAAACAATAGCCGCCATATTAAACAGGGACTGTAGTATTAAACATGTAACGACAAAAGCTAAATAGAGAATACTTTGTTTACATGATAGCTCTGCATTTTAAACGGAGACAACAACACGTAATGGGTGACATACATTGAGAAAAGATTTCCGTGCTTACGGACCCATAGCGCAGTTGATGGAGACATTTAAAAAGTTATGTATAATAGGGTCTCTCACCTTTAAAAGCAGACAACGGAAGTAGATTACGGTCTCTTTCATATAACAACAGCCGCCATGTTTTAAACAGGGACATAGGGAGTTAAACGTTCACCACTAATATCTAAACAAGGAGTGTGTGATCAACCCGGTCCCCTGGTGTTAAACGGTAACGGTGTATACTGCACGGAGATCCGTATTGTTAAAGTGTAACACAATTTTTTAATAGCGACAGCGTCATATTTTACAGAAGTACTTAATTTTATAAAGCAGCGACGACCCTCAATCGGTACTATGGAATTTTAAGCAAAAAATGATTGAATATGAAAGAGTAACGAACATTATTAGATGTACATTGAAATTTCTGCCATGTCGCTGGCAAAGAATGAATTGAATCAATTGAAATGAAAACAATTTCGACAAAACTGTTTTACTTCCCCACAGCTGGACCCTCCCCGCGTTGCTTGATGCCGGATGCTCGTCCTTCCTTAAGTATGTGGGCAGCGTACTTCAATCTCAGATAGGGGCGTCCGTGTGCGCTATCCGTCGCTTTTCGCCGCGGAGCAATTGCTCGATAAACCGCATCACGTAGACGGCGCAGTCGACAGTGCCTTTCTTTTTACACGGTGAACAAGCGGGTACTGTGCCGTCGCCGTCGTGCCGTACTCCATTTCGAGACAGGTGTCGAATAGTTCCCGCTGTCGCATTATACAAACCGATGTTAGAACAGAAAGCATCTATGTCACTCTGACAATCGAAATCTATATCGCAGAGAGCTTACCATTGCTACCGCGTCTCTATTGTACTCTTCACTTGGGCATGAGGTGTAATGCATGTACTCTTTCTTGTTATTGTCGAGCACCACGACATGGAAGTGGCCATTCAAGATTATGGGAATGATGATGATGTCAACGTCATTGACGACCTTGGTGGCATCTCCGATCATAGCCAAAGTCGTCTCATGTGCGTCTTCCACCTTCGACATAAACAACGCCAGTGGTCGAGTGATGGAGGCGCGCTTCTTATGAGGATATGGCTTTCTGGTAAGTGTGTCTTGTACGATGCACACGAAGGCGTCCAACACATCATCTGTCACCATCTCTTTCCCGTCGATCAGAACGAATAGGTTGGCCCGGGTGGTGCTGACATAATCATTCCTCTAGACGACGGAACTGCGGTTAAACGGCAACACATGCGATTGATTAATAACACATAGACGTTAAGTGGGAACAACACGTACGTAAATGATAATGTATAGTGGTAAACAGTAATATCGTTAGTTAAACGATACATTACTAGGTTATATGGTAACGACTGTAATTAAACGGAAACGCAACAACGTAAATGGGATGATCTCTATATAAACAATAACATCTACACTATCATACTTACTCGTCCATGGGGAAGTTGAGGAAAATCTTGATCAACTCCTTCTCGAATACGTCGAGGCGCGATTGACCAGCGTATTTTTTCTTCGCCGGAACGAAGCCTTTCCGCACTTCTTCATACTGCTGGTTGGCGAAGGTGACCGATTTCTTTTTTTTTCTCGGCGACGTTCCCTTCGCCCCCGGCAACAGCTTTATTGGGATCATCCGTAGATGCTTCTTGCTGTTGCGGGATCGCGCCTACACTGGATGTGGCAATGTCGGTCGGCCGTTCCTCCGTGGGCAGGAGCTCCTCCACAATAGAGGCAACGGTCTTCTCAACCGCGGCCAAGGCAGTCTCATCAAGGGGAGGCACACCCTCGGGTGGTTCTTCTTCTTCAAAGATAGTGGCCACCACTCTCGATGCGCCGTTGTCGGCCGCGGCTGCCGGCTCCACCGTGACGGGGATTTCGGAGTCTTCCGCAGACGCGGCATTGCCAACGGGGTCGACGATCTCCGCCACCGGGGCGGTGAAGTCATCAACTGCAACGGTCTCAACAACCGCATCAGCCACCGGTGGTGCTGCCATTGTTTCCTCCTCGGCCGGTGGTGGACACACAGGCGGTATTATTGTCTTCGCCTTTTGTGCAAGCCTCTTCAAACGTGGCCTCGTCATATGTGGCCGTCTTGGAATGGCCTTCACGACGAAGTCGTCGTCCCCAATTTCCAACGGCTCATCCGTCCCGGGCACGTCACGTATTTGTCCCGACGGTGCAGCCCTTTCAAACGAATCAAACCTTGCCTCCAATGCCTCAACCCGAGCGACAAGCTGGGGGAAAGCGTTCATCATCACCTGGCATGCCCGCATAAAGGCTGTAGTCACGTCGTCGGCTGATGACGTCGGGGGACTGTGGGGATCCGGGTGACTGTCGTTGTCGCGGCCGGTGCGGGTGTTGCCATTGGGCGGGGTAGGTGTGGGCCTATCTGACGCCGAGGGTTTCGTGTTGGGCTGGAAGTGGGGAACCACGTCGGCGCGAACGGACGGAAGGGGCTGGCCTCTCCACTTGCAGTCGTGCAAGGGGTTCCCGCGCAACAGCATCCCTCCCCCAATTGGCCCCAACAAAAGTCTCCTCCTCAGCATTCACCGGGACCAGCTCAGGAAACTAACATATATAAAGAAAACAATATCAGACAAATCATTCAATTTGATCCAAAACAAACGTATTTAAACATTTGACATATATACGTAAACGATATGGCACACATTTAAACGGAGTATAACAAGGTTAAGCGAAGACACCAAGCGTTAAACACAAACTACATTTCTTACACGGATAAGCCTATCGTTAAACATTAACTGCTCTTTGTAAACACATTAACACTGATTTATTACCTCTTTTCCTTCGAGAGCTGACCAACAGGTTTCTATCGTCGCGTGCTTCCGGTAAGTACTTTCGCAGTAGCACAGCACCCTTGGGGTCTTGCCGAAACGGACTTTCTTGCCGGTTCCGGTCACCTCGTAAAACCAGATGGTCAGCGCGATCGAGCAACCCTTAATGTACCCCGTGTTTACCTTCCCCCCCTCGCATCTGGCTTGCACTCGAGCGGCAGCTTGTGGAACGTCCTCCATAAGCCATTTGTGCGTCGCCTGCGCCCATGCGTACCGCCCCATGCCAGGTAGATCGTCGACATAATCAACGATCCAAGTGGGCACCGAGCATGAGGTATTCGGGAAGAGGATTGTCCCCATGAGGTACGCCATCAAGAGTTTCACAAAATCCTCCTCTCCCCCCTCTGTCCAACAAGACACTCAAGAGTGCGCCTAATGGCGTCTCTGTGTCTGTCGAAGCTTTTCGATAAATATCTCCCTTCGAAAGCTGACGGTGTCTTCTTCTTCTTCTTAAACAGGACCGCGTCTCCGTCGCAGCGCAGACCCATAACGAGAGCCACATCATCAGGCCTGAAGCTCAGCAGACTCTCCCCGATCCTGAATTTATTGGTGCGGCCATCGTACCTCTGCAGAAGCGAATCGAGAAGGGCCCTCTCTTGGAATACAGCTTCCACCTCAGTGAATGCCGCAAACAGTGTCCTTCGAATGATCTCCCAATGTCGAGAGGTCATGTGGACTTTCAATTCGGCCAAGGTCTCCACCACCGGTGTCAAGTAGCATCTCCCGTTGACTAGGTTTACCGCCATAATCACAAGACTGCAAAAATGACAACACTTGTTATACAGATACCTCAACTGCTACACAGAGACAAATGTTTTACACGAAAAGCTCAACTCTTACACAGAGAGATGCACCGTTTAATCACAAGACTGCAAAAATGACAACACTTGTTAAACAGATACATCAAACGCTACACAGAGACAAATGTTTTACACGAAAAGCTCAACACTTAAACAGAGAGATGCACCGTTAAACGGAGACAAAATGTTTTAAACACGAACTCATTCATTACACGGAAATCTCTTTTACAAACTGCAACCATATCAAATGGAAGGGGAAACGCACATTGTAAGCATTACACAAACAACAACAACCGATATCTCTTTCAATGATCGTGTGCACAGCCGAAAACCCTAAACCAAAACCCTAACCCTAAACCCTAAAACCCTAAACCCTAAACCCTAGAAACCCCAGCCGAGAAATTCCCCCGTACACTGGAACCACGCAAAACAAAACCGACGAATATCTCTGTGTAACAGAGTACTTCATATAAAAGCTTTACTTTAGACACAGCTTCTGCAATACCTTGAGCTGCAAACTGATGGAAGTGCAAGATACTTGCGCACGGTGGACTGAAGTTACAGAGGATGTCGAAGCAGAGAGAGCTTCTGAGAGGGAAAAGCTGAAGAAAGTTAAGCAAAGAAGAAAAACGAACACGGCTCTCTGCCTCTCTTGGGATTCCCAATATGAAAAACCCTCCACTTCCTCTCTAACCGGCTTAATGATTGCACCACGATTTCCCATGCAAGGTAGGGGCAATTCCGTCCGTGAATTTGAAAAGTAACTCCGTTAACCATCGTTTCATTCTTTGGGGGTTTGAAAATCATTGTCTTTAAAAGGAAGGGGTTTTTATGGATTTGGAAATTAACGGGGTGTTTTTGGCCATTTCCCAAACTTTGGGGGTGTTTTTGGGCATTACCACAAAAGTTAAATATTCAAACCCACAATTTGTCCACATCTATCAAATAAATAATAACTAAAATAAAAATAAAAATATTTTTATTATTATATTGAAAATTAAACCAATTATTTAGGACTTGCTTTGTTGGCACTCTTGATTTATCATTTTTTACAAAAAGAAAAGCAAGAAACAAAAAAAGATAAAAAAAACACCGTTTCTCATTTTTACAAAAAATAAATAAATAAAAAAACATAAAACAAAAATATTACCCATCACATCTTTGTAGTTTATTTTTAAAATTTTAATTAAAAAATAGACTTACGTCATCAACAACTGGATGAAGTTACCCAGCGGTATTTCATTCACCTTTTTTTTTTTAAGGGCCAACAGTTTCAACCTCACTCATTATTCATTTTTAAAAAAATAAAAAAAACTTAAAAAAATAATATAATAAATAAAAAAAGTAAGAAAATCAGCACACAGACTCAGTCAGAAGTTCAGTAATCTCTGCCTCTTTTCATAAAAAGAACATTTAAAATTAAAATAAATAAATAAATAAATAATGAACCATGTCTTTCCCATTGAGTTTGTGTTTGCTCTCATCCCATGGCCGCGCCAGTGCTTGGAGGCATCAAGGACTTGCCGGAGAACGAGAACAGCGCTGAGATCGATGATCTCGCTCGCTTCGCCGTCCAGGAGCACAACAAGAAGCAGGTACCCATTTTTTGTTTTATATTTTGATAAAAAAAAATTTGCTTTTTATGGAGAAACTTTTGCTTTATGTGTGATTGAAGTTTGGCCTCTTTCTATGAGTGCTCTTCTGATGTTATAAAAATGAATTTGTTGTTTTTCAGATGGTTTTAGTGAGTGATGTAAAAAATTTGATTTTTGTGGGGAAACTTGAGGTTTAAGTGTGATTGAGCTTCATTCACTTGTTATTTGTGTGTTTCTGATGTAAAAGAATGGTTTTGTTCTTTCTTTTGAAGGAATTATAAGAGGAGTTGATGGGGGAACTTTAGCTTTTGAGTATGATTGAGGTTTGGTCACTTGTTACCTTTTGAATGGTTCTAACTAGTGAAATTTATTTATGATTGAGGTCCCATCTATTGATATGAATGCATTCAGGATGTTTAAGAATGGTTTAATTTGTTGTTTCTATTTGTTATGGACACGTGTTATAGCTTATAAATAGGAGTCTATCTTTGCTGTTGTTGTTTTTCAAATTGTTCCACCACTAAATTTATATATTTTGGTGAAATTTGATTTTTATGGGGAAACTTTAGCTTTAAGGATGGTTTGGTTTGTCCACTTGGCATGAATGTACTTTGAATGTCTAAGAATAGGCTTGTTCTTTCTATTTCCTATATGTACACAATAAGGTGTTATGAGAGGGTTGCATCTTTGTTGTTGTTGTTGTTTAAATGGTTGTGGCCAGAATATGTATATATATATATATATATATATATATATATATATATATCTTGGTTAAAAAAAAAAATTTGATTTTGAAGAAGTAACTTTATTTTTTAAGTATAATTCAGATTTGGCCACTTGACATGAATGTATTTTCTGCTATTTAAGAATGATTTTGCTCATCGTTTTTGTTGCAGTTTTGTGTATAAGAGGAGTCTGTATTTGTTCTTTGAATATTGATATGAATTTGATATTGATAGAGAGACTATAGCTTCAAGAATGATCCACATTTGACCATGTGACATGAATGTATATCTAAAGGCCTAAAGATGACCTTTTGCTATGACTTTGAAATTTTTTATATTCCATTGTCTTATTTTTTCTGCATCTCTTTAGTTATTTATTAAATTTTGTCATCAAAGGTTTAATTGTGATTGAAATTTGGCTACTCATTATGAGTGTGTTTCTGAAAGTCAAGCATGTTTAATAATTGTTTTGTTCCCCTTCTATTTCTTTAGTCTATCTGAAACCCTGTATTCCATATCTGTTTTGAAATTTTTTTATTCTTTTTATATGCGTTGACGTGTTCAGTGCTTTTATGCAGAACACTCTTCTTGAGTTTGTGAAAGTTAAGCGTGCAAGAGTGCAAGTGGTTGCGGGTAATATGTACTACATAGACGTCGAAGTGAACAATGGTGGAAAGAAGGAGATTTACGAGGCCAAGATTTGGGTCAAGCTCTGGATGAATTTCAAGGAACTGCAGGAATTCAAGCGTATTGGAGACTCCTCTTCTTGAGCCATCTGGTAGTCCTTCAATTTACACATATTGTTCTTCATTAGTTCGATTCCATTTTTATTTATAGAATTTCTTTGTTCTGGGAGATGATATCAAACGATGAGCTCCTTTTCACATTGTGGTTTTGATCAATGATATTAACTTATGAATCAAGCTCTTTTTATTAATGAATTTAGCTACTTGAAATTATGGTTGGTTTTATATTCATGTTGGTTTGACTTTTCTCAGAGATGATATCAAACATGAGTTCCTTTTTTTTGTCATGGTTTGATCGGTGTAATTAGCTAATGATTTGAGCTCTTTTTATTGATGAATTTAGCTACTTCAAACTGTGGTCACTTTTATATTATTTATATGGGCTCGACTCTTTTGAGGGATGCTTGATCTCCTTTTTGTGCCATGGTTTTGATCAATGAAATAGGCTAATAAATTGAGCTTCTTTTATTGATTAAATTAGCTACTTAAAATTGTAGTGTTATCAGAGAGTACATGAAATTGATGAAATTAATGAATGAATTGAGCATTTTTTGTCGACGAGATTAGCTACTTGAAATTGTGAGCAACGTAAATGAGTGTTTATCAGAGATTTAGTACTCTTTTGATACTCTTTCATTGATTTTCACTTTTCTCTTGAATGATTCTTTAAAATGCTCGGATGAAGGGAGATTATTTTTTGTTTTGAGTTGAATGAAGTAAAACAAAACAAAGTAGCAAAAACTGAAGAGAAATTTCTTTTTCTTACATATTTTCATTGATTTTCACTGCAGTCGAAATGGTGTTGACATTGAGAAATCTTGTTCTGCCTTTTTATCTCAGGGAATGAAGTAATATGGGAAGCAAGGAAATCTTTAATGCTATGAAGGATTGCTAAATAAATCTTGTGATTATTAGTATCTTTATTATTAGTAGTGTGTGCATGAAGAATCATATTGCTAAATAAAAAAAAATTCTTGTGACATGAACACAAGCTCTACTTTTGTATGACAATGTTGATAATATTAAATGGATGTGTGAATTTTCATCTGTTTGCAGATAAAGCTCCATTTGTATAGTAAATAATGATCTTGTTTAATGCGACAATCATACATATGCATGTGTGTTTCTTCTTTCAAATTACTATTTATTTTTTATTATATATAGAATGTGAAATACCATTGCTGAGCTTTCTGCATGATCACAACTGCAAAACCATTGCTGATTTCAGAAGGAGAGACGATAGACGTCGACTTGAATGACTTTAAAATTGTTCTACTCTTGAACAACAAATTTTGTAAAGAAAAAATCGAAGAAGGTATCGGTGTCTTTGTTGATGTATACTGTTGATATATACACCATTGATTTCTTCGATAATTTTTTATTGATGTCTTTGTTGCCCTTCACTTGCTGCAATCCCAACACAAGTTTGCCTTCACTGCTTGATGAAACACAAAAGATGAGCATTCTGCAAGTGTGGTAGTATTAGTGAAAAAGAGCAACATTAAAGCTGTTGATATGTCTCTTAAATGCTAGTCATTAAAGGCATCTCTAATCTTGCGCTAAATATTTTGATTCGGCGCAGAATGGCCTCCAACCGAGCATCATTTCTTGTGCTAAATCAATAAAATACTACAGTGACGTGCAAATAGTTGTGAGTGACATGCAAATAGTTGTGTACCAATGTAGCACGTTTTATTTTTTTTTAAATTATTTGTTTCATGTATTTAGTTGTTTAATAATTGTTCAATAGTTACGTGGTATTGTATTTTTTTAATAGTTATTTAATAAAGTTTGGGTCATTAATTTACAATTTTGATATGTTTTTAACCACATAAATATACATCATTATAAAATTTGTACTTGTAATTTCATATTTTAATTAAATTAATAACTTATAATTTAAGTTTATATTTTTAATTAATAAAAAAAATAAAAAATCAGAAAAAATAATACAAGAAATATAAATTTATTAAAATTAAGACAAATTACGTGAACAATAAAATAAAAACATAGAAAATAGTCTTAACATAGAATATCATGAACAACAATAAAAAAAACAATAACACCCAAAATACAACTAATAAAGTTGGAAGTAGATGGGATTAATAGTTTGGTATGTTATCGACACTTACACCGATGTTGCCGAATAATTCATTAAACATATTAGGTTCAAGAAGTGCGAATAATATTCTTAGAGTATACAAATTGTGAAGTGTGTAGAATATTTTTAAAATATTCTGTTTTAGAGTTAAAAATAGAATTGCTGGTTGGAGAAACTTTCACTGTACAAGCTGTATTTTTGTATACTGAAGCTTCACATATAGAGTTTTACATTGGAGATGGCCTTAAGCTAAAGAAATATTTGTTTTTTTGTCTTCACTCCTTGAACTACATCAGTGATTCATTTGGTTAATTGAAAAACAAAATTGTAATTAATAGTAGAATCTAACTAAATACTAACTCTGTGTTAGTTACGGAGGATTGAAATGTGCAAATTTTTTTTAACACTCATAGAATCAACATAAACAAGAGATTGCATTTGCACTGAGGGGACTGACTCTAATTTCAGCCGCATTTATAATGAGTGTTGTATATAACTTTCGGTAAAACACCAAAATAGCTGGGTAATATAGAAATTATTCAGCCTATTTTTTGTTTTTTTTAATCTATTAGTTACTAAATAAATATATTTACTTTTGGTCTTTGACATTAATTTTGAAGGGGATGAGATAGTGAGAGCTTTGTAAAAGGATAAATATATCTTGCTAATTTTGGTGTTATTCAAAGGCTGCTTCAGTGAATCAAAGAATCATCTTAGTTATCGTTTGCTAAACGTCCTGAGTGAGCCTTTTATCTTTAAGATCTTGTTTTCTTGTTCTGGGTTTTGATTACTTCAGCAATAGCAACATCATGCTAAGCAAATTAGATGAAACTATTTATATATACATTGAGTTGAATTCATCAAAAGATGCAAGAGAAGTCATAGAAAAAGCGAAGACAGAGTTGATAAGCGCCTGCTGTTGGCCGAGTATTTGTCCAAATTTTGAGAGATGAATGATGCGTGAATTCCGCAAGTGCAAGAGTCATTTCAAGTAATAACATTGCAATGATGCAGTGATGAGTGTATTTCATATAAATATATTTCTCATTGTATACCCGTTGTTTCATGAGTATGTTGGTATTAATTCTCTCATTTCAGTGGTATTTGAGGTATTTCTAGTTTTCTATGCAGATATCGAAGCCCCGAAGTAAGAAGAAACAATTTTGAGCGATTTTGGTAGCTAAGGGACTTAGAAGAAACTTCACCAAGCTAAGCACGGCCTCAACACGCCCGTGTTCCAAGGCGTGCAATTCACAAAAGAATTCAGCCAGAGTCAGCACGTCTTCGGCTCTCTGAGCACGGTCGTGCAACTCGCAACATGGCCGCAACACGCCCGTGTTGAACCCCATGCATATTACATGTAGTTGAGTTTCAGAGTTTTTTATTTGGCAGCAATCTGCACGGCTTGGAACACGGCCTAAGCACGGTCGTGTTCACATCGGGAGAGTGTTAAAACACCTTGAAAGTTAGGGTTTGAGGGACTTTTGGACGGGGGAAAAACAGAGAAAGCTTAGGGGAGAAGCCCATATAGTCATTTCGACAATCGGAGAGGGAACCACGAGCGAATTGTAGGCCAATTGGGAGGAGAGGATCCATCGACATCAGGACCTCAGATGGCAACAAGGATGGAAGCAAATAGGGAGTCATTGATTTCTTTTAAATTTACTTTTTCAATTATCTCTTTGTTGTTTGAATTTATGAGGGGCTAAACTTTTCTTGGGAGCCCCGGGTTGAGAACTTATGTGTGTATTTTTGAACTTGAATTCTTCTATCACAACATTTAAATCTTTGGTTGTTGGCTTCATTGATGGTTGTTGAGTGTTTTGAATACTTTGAGATCTTGATTTTGACTTAGCCTGCATATCTTCTCGATTGATGCAAGAAGTTAGAATTCAACTTAGGGTTTCAATTATACTACATGTATCCTCCACATAGCACAATAAGATTATAGAATTTAGGGTTTGTGAGAGACACTCCAGATAAGTGCTGTAAGAATCTAAGGTAGGTAGCACCAAGTGATCAACCCGGGTCCCCATCTCCTCCATTGAGCAATTCCAAATCTCTCCCTCTAGTGCGATTCCTTTTCCCTCAACTTCTCTCTTCCTCAAGTTAGAGTCAATTCACCCTAATTCTAGTTGATTAGATATTAAGTAGGAAGATAGTATTAGGAGATATACTAGTCCCTGTGGAATCGACTACCTGAGCCTCGGGTACATTATACTACTTGTACGACCCGTGCACTTGCGGATACGCAAGGGGCGTATCATGCAGAGTTATCGATCATTGAGGATAGAAAGTATTGGTATTAGTTGATTGTCTATTATCTAGCTAGATAGAACAAGATTTGTGGTAACCTAAGAGTGAAACAAAGACTAAAAGAAATGTGATAATTTGGAAATATTCAATCAAGCATGAAAAGGAGAAGTTCAGATAAAGAATCCCCTAGGATGTTAAATGAAGTTTTAGACCTGGATATCAGACTATCTTTGAGTTGATAGGACCACGAGAATTCCTACCTTATGTTCATCTTTTTCTCAACGCAATGAACAGGTAATCCCCTACCAAATGGGCTAACAAGAATCTATTCTCTACCTAAGCAAAGTATGATCGCTTGAAAATTAACACTAGGAATCTTGAATGATATGTTACCTGGATTTTGTGAATCACGCTAATCCCTTTCTCATGGAGATTAATGACTAATCCCCTACGAAACCAACTGGTAGGAATTTGTTCTCTACCTCAGCACAATATGATTATATAAACATTTAGTGAGGTAAAATAACCCTAGACCGAGAGAATCAAGCACAAAACCTACAATTCCCTCCAATTGTGGTGGATCTATGCTTAGTGATTTCTCAATCCTTTAAACATGTATCAAGCATGAAATGAGGCTCCCACTATATGAAAACCATGGTGTCAAGACACACAATTGAATCTCATTAAAAACCTAGTGTTGCCCTTTTTATAGTCTAAGAATCGCGCACAAACACAGGGTCCACACGGGGTGTGCAAGAGAATGTGTTTGAATTTGAGCCAAAACCTTAAAAATTTCATAGAGGAAGACAAAGGTTGATCCTCAATTACACAAGGGGGTGTAAATTTACATGGTCCCATTTGTTAGGAATGTGTTGTTCTCAGGAGGCTATAGTACTGTATTAAGCTATGGTACTAGTGCCATGTATTGCTATAGTATATGCCTGGGTACACAGGGCCTTGTGGACCACATGTAGTTCTCGGGTTTCTTTGAAATCAAAGGGAAACTGTTGCTTTTCACTGCTTGGATTACACTAAGCCATTTGGATCCTTATTTGCTCTTCTTGAACTTCTTTTTTAGCCAATTTCCACCTTGATTTACTCTCCTTTTTTTTTTTTTTTTTTTGCTTCGAGTTCATGATCCACAAACTACACACTTACAAGAGAAGAACTAAGTATCAATTGACATAAATTTTACCGAAAAAGATAAGATAAGTTAAATAGATTGATGTGTGATGGAAAAATATGTATATAAACTACACACTTAAATAGATTGATGTGTGATAGAAAGTAACAATTTACCCACGGACAATTTTGTGGGTAACACTATAAAAATCCATGGGTAAATCTGTTTACCCAGGGATTTGAGGCCCTAGCTAAATCGCTCGTGGGTAAAACATTACCCGCGAAAGTTCTTATCCCTAGGTAAATTACCCACGGATCAATCTCTGGGTACATAATTGATATCCCTAGCTAATTAATTCCTGGGATTTAATAAAATACCAGGAATTACCCATGGATTAATCCCTGGGGAACCTCTGGGTAAATGTACCCACGAAACATCCCTGGGTAAGTACTAGGTAAATATATCTTTAATAATGGAAAATCCCTGGGTAAACCCTGGGTAAATATCCTATTAATAATATAAAATCCATGTGTAATCCCTAGGTAACGCTTTTGTGAATTATATAGATTCCCTGTGTAATACCTGGGTAATTCTAATATTAAAATTTAAAAATTCCTGGGCATTCAATAAGCAATTAATTGAACATACATCCATTCAATCCCAAATGCAATATAATTTAAAAATTGCAATCTCTAATATTTTTATAAATTATACTATAGATAAAATATAGCAATCCATAAGTATTTCGGATATCAACAATATCACTACATAAGAATGTAAGCATCAACAACAAGTAACAATACAAAAAAATACCCAAAGTTAGACATGCAAAGAAAAAGTAGCAATTAAAGCACAAATATTTATAAAAGTCCAAGATCTTCACCACCATCTCCATCTCCATCTCCATCTCTTGTGCCTTCACTCTCCTCTGGTTGATTGTTACTTGCATTTTGTGTTCCATGTAGGGGAGGCATACCGATGTGATTACACAACATCTCAATTGTTCTTTTCAAATCAACTATCAAATTATCTTGAGCCTCTATCTTCTTCTTCATAGTTGCCAACTCATTTTGAAGCTCCTCTTGATTTTGTGATTCAAAAGAGCTAGTACTTGATTTGCTTGCATTTGTATTACCACCACAATAATAAGATGCTTGAGATCCAAGACCATACACCCTTCTTTTTTTTCACCACCAACTGCCTCATAATAAAGTGCGACCTCATCTATTGGTTGAGAATTATCATTTCTATATCCAGAAATTGTTTGAGGTGCCTCTCTCAAGCTTAATACTTTATCCTATACGCATAATATAAAATATGTAAATAAATAATTACAAGTAAACTATGAAAAATGAAAAATCTTAATGATTTAAAAGACTTTAAAAACTTACATTGAGTGATTTAGACTTTTCATCAATAAAAGTTTGTCCATCATGCTTCTTAGTGTGAGTAAAAAGAAACAACTCATGTGGTGTAGGCATACGGCCTAATTAATGAAGATGCCTATAACATACACAAAATATACACTTTAGCTATGATTATTTAGTTAAGAATAAAAACATATGAAATTTTAAACATTAATAAAAAAAAACATATGTAAACAAGGTTCGCCCATCATGATTTTTAGTAATAATAAATAAAAACAAATAACCACTCATGGTGTGAACACATTCATCCTAATGAAGATGCTTATAACATTGACAACATATACATTTTGACTAGATATAATCATTTAGTTAACAATAAAAGCAAATGTAATTTTAGACATAAATAAAAATAAAGTACTTTACCTTATACTTCAACAATCGTAAACTCATATAGCATGCAAGTTAATTTTATTATATTGCACTCATTCATCATACAAATAAATTCTATTTATACTTACAAGTCTTTTGCCATGTTCAACATTTGATATTGACCCTCCAGTATGAGATGATGGTCTTGCAATGCTCCTTCGGTTATTTGAACTTTTTTCTCGTTTCATCTTAAATTCAGGTTTATCCCAAGAGGCTTTCCACTGTCTCCAAACATCATCGGACATGTATTCTGGTTTCTTTTCAGAATTTCTTATATCTCACAAAAAATCACTGTATCGTTGTGAAGCTTTCACAACCCATGACACCTTCACTTGCGCCTTCATTGAAGAATTCCACACACAATGCTTCAGAAAACAATAAACTTGTTGATATTCAATAATGAAAATGGATATCTGTCAACGGTTCAGAGAAAGTTGGCAAAAGAGAGGGAAACAATGAATGACTTTGGGAGAAATTCTGAACATAAAATGGATATCTGTTAACGGATCCTGTCAGCTGTGTGTTGATATACAAGTATAATTCCACTACCATGTATTATCAATGCAAACCGGGGAGCTTTGCTGATTTCTATTCTTTCAAGCATAGACAAGGCCAAGTTCTCTGCCTTTTCTCACCGATGAGTATGGCATTTTGGAGAAGAAATCCGTAAATATCAGTATCAAAAGCAACCAAACAAAGGTAATGAGTTCAATTTGTGTATTTGGTGGTGTTTAGAAATGCAGTGGATGAGAGGTGAAGTGACAGAAGGTATTCCACTTACTTTCTTGTGTAGAACTTCAGACAGATGCTTTATTTTGGTTGTGAGCTGTGCCACTGCAAACAAGAACAAGAATAAAGGAATAAGTAGGTGTTTGACATTGAACCATAAGGACTGAAATAATTAAATAAAAATTCAACACAATCAAATCCTATTTCTACTTTTTTACGCTGTTGTCTGTGATACGAAGCAAATTAGCAGGTGCATATAAATCTATCATGTTGGCCTTCAAAATGTATTTACTCAAGCAATATGAAGGATTGAATGAGTTATTGGTTGCAGTTAATTACTGAAGTCTGGAAGAGTTGAGCCTGTTTCATTGACACATAACCTCCTTTAATGGTCATGCGTCAATGACTAGCTATGGGCAATAAAAAAAAAAATTCAATTTGGAGTATCACTCCATTTTAACTTGAAATAAATTTCAATCAATGATCATAAAATATTTGAGCAGCATTTTGTTTTGACAGGTTATGATGATTTGGATTAAGATTCTTGCTTTTCATGAGTGAAAAAGGAGAAAAAGGGAAATAAGGGAAAAAGGGAAGAAAACCACCCACAGTGTTAGACACAAGAGATGGTCACACAAAATTTGGACAGAAAAGCAAGACAGGCCCAATAGATAAAGAAGAGTGAAGCTTTCTGCAAAACTGAGATGTGAAAATGAAACAAGGAACAAAGAACTAAAAGCAAAATGCCAAAGTCGCATATCTTGCATAGTCCAGTATATTAGCAACAAGGATCACCGATGAGTTCGAATCAAGCATTCAAACCAGAATACATTAAGCACTGTTAAGGAGCTTCCAAAGCCAATTGAATGAAAATGAGAAGGATTGGGATCTCACCAGTCACAACCAGTGGCTTCTCGAACTCCGATGAACTCCAGTCCTCTTCGCGTCTTCTCAGTGATAGTGAAAACAAAATGAATTGCTAGGTTAGTTTAGCGAATCGGCGATGAAGAAAAGAAGGAGAAAAGATCGATGAGCTTTGAAGCGATGTTTAGGTGCGAGGCAACGCCGGAGAGGTTTGAGGCGGCAACAACGCAGGTGGTGACTCCTGTGAGTCCTAAACAGAGAGAGGAGCGAGGTAGAGAACGCGACAATGAGGGTGACCTGCAACAAAGAGAATTAGGGATTTGAGGTTTTCATAAATGGGAAGATAAGGGATTTGGAGTTAGGGACATGAGGCGATGAGACAGCGATGGTTTTCCCCGAGGATGACGAGGCCGCGGCAGAGCAGCGCTCCGGCGAGAGAGAAGAGGTGGCGGCGGAGGCCACGCAACGAGCCAGAAACGAGAATTGAGGATAATTTGCTGGGGGTTAATGAATTAAAAAAAAAGGACAAAAGTGGGTTATTTTGTTAATATGACCTCCTAAAAATCACATTTTATCATGGACTTTTTTTCTTTATAATTAGATATATATATATACACTTTTTAAGATTCAAAATTTGAATGAGTATATTTATATGCTGTTTTTAAAGTTTAATTTTAATTTTATTTTACTTTTTTATGGTATTTTAGAATTTTATTTTTTTTAAATAAAATGAGTATTAATTTTTGAAATAAGTATTTAAATCAGTATGTTTTATTAGAAAATTTTTAAAATTTTAACGTTGGTTCAAGAAACTATTTGATTTATAAATAGAAGGGGAATGAAGTAGTGCTCGGGTCGATTTTGAAAATAGAAAATAATTATGAAATCAATATTATAGGAATATTCTTTTAGATTAAAATGTTCCAAATCAGGAAACTTATAAACAAATATTAGTTTAATTTCTCAATATTTATTGTGATTTTTATATTTGTTTTAAAAAATTAAATATTTTGATTCTATTTTGTTAAATATTTACTATTTTTTGTTTTTTAATTTGAATCATGAAATTTATATTATTATTTGATGTGCATAATAATTATAAATATTATAATTACAATAATTTTATTTATTTATTTTTAACTGATCTCAGTTAAAAATATTATAAAATTAATTAAAATAAAATATTTATTGGCCAAAAAAGACAAACACATTCATTATTTTAATAATGTTAATAGTGAATATTAATATTTAAATAAAACTATTTTAATACATAATTATTTAATTTACCCAGGGATTACCCACCACTATAATGCACACAAACAACTTTGTTGGGTAATCCGTGGGAATATTATATGTACCCACGAATTACCCATGAACAATTCTCCCACACAAATATTCTTTGGGTATATCGTGGGTAATTTCCAGGCGCGAACTACCCGCGTTATTTACGCACAAATTACCCAGGGATGTTTATTACTTGGAAAAATCTGTGGATAAATCCCAGTCTATTCCCGGGGTAAATTTGGTATATTTTATTTTATAAATTCTTTTCTATTCCGTGGGTATTCTGTCACGCCCCAGCCGCACAGCCGGGCCCACGGACAGACCGGTCACATCCCAATGGAGCTGGGCCCCACTGGGTGCAAGGCCTCAAATGTCCAACCTGGTCAGAGTCAACCCCAACAGGCAACACGGACAGCAAATAATACAGGTTTACAAATATAAAAGCAATACCAGAGTTCATACTAGTATGGGCTTTAACAGCCCCACAAGAGTCAGTACCACAGACAGTTTGTGAACTGAAATATACTAAGATACAAGTCTCACTCACACAGGTAAAATACAGACAGCAGTCTAAAACAAGAAATTCCACTCCAAGATAAACCTCGATCCTACGCTTGATCTTTTCCTGCGAAATAGGAAAAATCGCAGAGTGTATGAGCCACAAGGCCCAGTAGGATCACAGAAATAACAGATAATATAAACATTGCAGAATAATTATAATCCAGACATAAATATAGAAATGCTCAAAATACAGAAATAATCAGAATACAGGAAATACTCGAAAACAGACGTGTACATCTCCCTGACTAATAACAGAATCAACAGCCGTAGCTGGATCTTCGACTATGAAGTCGGAACAGAACAGAATATCAACGGCTGAAACCGGATCTTCGACCGCAGTCGGATGGTAGCGCTACTACAGAAGACATGTGCACATGGCTAGGACTTACTCCTCCTAGCTGGGTAATTTGCCAGAAACGGAGATGTACTAAAAACTGCAGAAAATACAGAGTACAGACAGTACAATACGGAATTAAACACTTTACTCAGTAATTATCTTAAAATTAAATAAATAACAAAATACAACATAATAAACATAATAAATGGAATAATTAACAATTTTATACCATCCACCAAAAAGACAGAGTTATAGTATACAGGTGCGAGAACCTACCTGGTTCCGAGCTACGAATGTGAAATTACTAAATCCTGCGAATTAAAGGTTCGCTAAAGCCAACCACAAGCTCTAAATCCGCTGTTTAGACTACGAACCTATTCACAAGATAAAAAAATACAACTGAGCTACAAACTAGGACTACTAATTCACAACGAACAGATAATTTACCCGTATTCACACAAGCACTTAACAAATGCTACCCACAAAACAATTCAGCCAAAAGCATACTGAATCACCTCAAAACCAGCACAAAAAAACAGCTAGACTAAGAACATTAAAACTGGAGGAATCTGGGAGTATCATTTTGGAAAAGAAAAAATCAACATCCAAAAATTTAAGGGAACGAAATAATTAGAACCGTTTTGCTTACTTTATTTGCAAAAACAACTAGTATAAACTTAACAGTATTAACACAGACTTACCAAAGGCCTTGTTAAATAGCAATCAAATAAGGTCATAGGTCCAATCCTCCCATTATTTTACAAGAACCAAAAGGAGCATAAACATCCTTGAAATTCACAAAATAATGCAAGATTCAACAATCTAGGACATTAGACAGAAAAAATAGACAATGAAAAGCATGCATTGCTTGCCTCTGATTCTTGCATATAGGAAACAATTATATTTGAAGAAAAAACACAGCATGAGCAAGATCCGGCAATCCACATGTTTACAAGCAAACCAATTCAAACATATATCAAGTCGCATAGATCAATAACAAGCAACGAATCAAAGAAAGTTCCATGATGGAAAAGAGAGAGAGAAAAGGATCCAAGAGTAGCAACCCAAGAAGCTGATTCTAGCCATGGGACAAACACATCACAAGCCACACACATCCACTCTGATTCCAATAAAATTCTATCCAAGCTTTCACAAGAAATAAGAAAAGAAAACTAACACTGAAGTAGCAACTTGCTTGAAGTTCTTCTAAGGCAAGACATCACAGCCAAATGAACACAAGGGCAAAGCAAAACCACCAGAGAAGCATCACCTTGATCATCTTCCAAAAATCGGGCCAAGAGGAAGAGAGGTTGCAGCTGGAAATGGGAAGGAAAGGGGAAGAGAGGAGCGTGGCGCCGAGAGGTCGTGAAGAATCACCGGGAGCTTCAAGAGTTTTAAAAGAAAAACCAACAACTTCCTCCGACCAGATCCGGAAATCTCGGGAGATAGTGGGACTCAAGCTGCTAAACAAAGGAGGATTAGTCTTAATCCGGATGGTCAAAGCTGGTTGACCATTACATATTCTTTGTGTATATACCCACAAAATGTGTCACTGGGTAAATTGTCGTGGGTAAAATGAAATTTTCTTGTAGTATACTCAGCAATGAACAATGTAATAGTCAATGTTCTGATTGATCTCATCATCTTTAATTTCTTAGGTGGGTGGCCACGAAAGTCTTATAATAATTAATTAACAGGTAGAAGAGAAGAAGATATGGACTAAGTTTTGATTTTGATCTCATGAAAACTCCATCAATCATCTTTTTTATAGTACATGCAGAGCCTTAATGTTACAATACTGCCAATGTGAACTGTTAAGACCTCCCATATAATAAATGATTTGTTAGTATTGTCCTCAATTTTCAAACCACTAGGCCATCTAGGCTTGATACATATGAGTGATAAACAAGAACAACTTAATTAAATTCCACTTAATGCTATGTTCAATTCAAATAAGTTGCCATAATTTAGGTGAAGAAAACCACTTCACATGGCTCTCGTCCCATATAAGCACTAGTATGAACTATTCAACCATTGCACTAGATATATTTTGTAATTAATTTTTTAAAATAGGTTATATGTGATCAACTTATATAATATTTTTCATCAAATTTAATTTTTTTGATCAAGATTTTTTTTTTAAATTCACATTTTAACTCTCTGACTTAATAATTTTTATAATATTTGAAAATGAAGAGACACCGACTTCAGTTCAATTAACTTGTTAAGAACTTAGGTGGGTGCATAGTGATAAATTTTTTTCTTTATGATTAAACACTATGTTTGACGCGGAGTTAAGTGTGCATTAGTTACAAAGCTCATAATAAATTTGTGACTCCAATCTGATTGATTGCACAATTTAGACAACGTACGTGATTATCCAATCGAGTGAATAGTTTTTAACTTCATTGGTTATTCTTTATGTCATGTTTGCTTGAGGGATAGAAAGAATAAGTTTTGATTTTAAGAGAATATTAAAAAATAATATTTTCAAATAAAGCTTACTCTTTCTCTCTAAATCTCATAATCAAATTTATATCATATTAAGAATATAGACATAAAATATTACTTATTTATAACATCATCCCAGAGACAAAACTGGATACCAATAAAAATATTAAATATAATCTCAACCAATATATATATATATATACATCGAAGAATTCATGATTTTTTTTTATAAAATGGATAAATCATATTTATTAAAAACAAAAATAAAAACAACAACGGGTCCACTAAGTAAAAAGAGCTCAACTTAAGGAAAGAGAAAGGCGAAAGTAAACTCCGAGGAACCCAATAACTTATTTCATCAACATAAAAGTAAAACAAGCTGAACTTAAAGCATGCATAGATAGATATTGTTTTTATTCTCATACATAGAAATAGATATGGTTTGCACCAAAGCTCACCATGACCATCACCATGACCATCACCATGCATCTCTTCAGGTGGAGTTTTTGACCACATGTTCAAATGCAAGAACTTCCTTGTAATTTGTTGCATCATTGACCCAAACCTTTGCTTGATACAGTTGTTTCACGCCTACAATATTTCTAGCTTCCAAAGTTATGTAGTAAATTACACCCTCAACCAAAGGCTCTATCTTTGTTTTAACTACACTTTCAAACTCAAGTTGAGCATCCTGCATATATACAATGTCAAGTATCAAACATACATTTTGACATAACTAAATTAATGAAATTAAGCATCTATATTTCTCTACATATTATGCAATATTATGTAATACTTGTTAGGTATGGCTCATATACTAGATAAAGGGACAGATGTCGGGGAGTTTCATACTATGTGGGTTGGGGGTGCGGGGACAACGCCCCCGTGGTACGGTACATGGTAAATTTGTAAATTGTACCGGGGGGTTATATATATATATATATATATATATATATATATATATATATATATATATATATCGCTCTCGAGGACATAGGCACATTGCCGAACCAACTCGTTAAATCTTTGTCTTTTTCTTTTCCCTTGTGATTATTAGCGTGATTCCTCAACAATACTAGAGTAGTTAGTGCCTTAAATTCTATTTCATCGAACTTGAAAAAACTTACAGTATAGCTTTGTAATTTTTTGAATGGTAGGTTTGATTGCATAGTCTATCGCTGATCATGTTGGAGATGCAAGAATGAAGTCTTTAATTAGTGGTATAGATCAATTCTGTGAATTTAGGTGATCATATTGGATCTAAAGAGTAGTAGATCAATCAGGTCATAGTCTAGATCGAATTCATATCAACTAGATTTGCAACTGATTTATGAGCTAGTTAAATATATTTAAGGATTTTTTTTTTCGTGATACAATAATTTTTTTTGGCAAATTTAATCACTACTATCATACTTAATTTTCAACATAGTGTAATTATTTTTTTTATTTGTTTCCTTTTTTTTAAGCCTATTTTGAGTTTTCTATATAAATTTGTGCATTCTTATTTTATTTTTTATACATCATAGTTTAATTATCATATTTAAAAATGATAGAAGGCTTCTTTTTTATGCAAAGAGGAAATTAACAAAAAAAAAAAAAAAAGGAAAAATGATTACCTTTTGTTGATTGTTAATTTGCACAGCAAATTTTGCAAGACAAATGATGATCTCATCAATGTTATGTTTGTCTTGGACGAGGTTAAATTCAAGGAGGTACTTGTCACCTGTCATTTCCCTGACCCAAATCTTTGCTTCATAATGTTGTTGGCAACCACCATTGTTGACTCCAAAAGTAATGTCATAATTCACACCTCCTCCGGCTAGCTTTGCACTTTCCTCCTCTACTTTCTCAAACTCAAGATGAGCACCCTCCATGGCCACAAATAAATAAATAAATAAATAAATAAATAAATAAAATTTAAACACAGGGGAACAATTGATTAAGGGGATAAAGAGAGGAATTTTATTTAAGTATATCAGGTTAGGAAAGAAATTATTTGAGTTGAAGAAAGTTTAATTTAATTAATAGTAATAAAAAAATTAAATATTTTAAAATTTTAAAAAATTAATTGTAATAAATAATATTTTTTTATTTAGATAATTGAATTTTTATAAAATGGTTGCATAGTGTGTGTATATATATTCCATCTTGTTTAGCTAGGGAATAACTGCTGTTCTAAGACTTAAAAATGTGTATATTTTTATGTTTTATAATTTACTGGTTATATATAGGTTTTTAATTATTGTAATTTTTTTTATAAAAATAGATAAACTACTAATTTATTGAAAACACAATTCAAACCAACAAAACATGAAACCACCAAGGACAAAAGAAAAACAAAATTAAAGATACAACATCGATACAAAACAACAAATTAATGTATTCTTTAGTTTTCATATTTGCTTGTATTGTTTTTATTGCTCATTAATTTACTCTTTCTATTTTTAAGATAATTATATTGAATTTTTTAAGTTAGTCTTTTAATTTCAAAACTAACTTACAAGATGTAAATATGATAAACAAATCATTAGTTTGAAAATCACATATATCTGTCTCCATTTTAATCCTAAAATTTCACATCTATATATACTAAGAAAATAGATAAAATAGTTGCATGTTTTGAATCATATACATATACATGTACATATACATACAGAGAGGGAGAGAGAGAGAGAGAGTGATCACCTGTCCCATGTTATATTCTTGCACTGCAAATTTGGCAAGATCAATGATGTAAGAAGGATCCTCATTGATCTTTGCTGCAATGCTAAATTCAAGAAGCTCTTTGTAAGAAGTTGAATTATTGACCCAAACTTTGGCTTCATAAGATTGTTCCACCCCATGTAAGTTACTGGCTTGGAAAGTAATGTCATAAATGGCTCCCTCAACCACTGCCTCTTGAGTTACCTTCACTACTTTCTTGAATACAAGCCGAGCACCCTGCATGCATGCCATGTGAGTGTGTATTAGATGATCACAAGTACATGGTATCAATGATACTGTCACTAACATTTCACCCATGATAAAAATCAAAACAAGAAAGAAAGTGTGTTTTTTTAGATTTTTTTAGAACATGCAGTCCTGTTAATTTGGTTATCTTTTCTTGAATACATATATGTATTTAAAATTAAGAGAGAGAGAGAGAGAGAGAGAGCACCTGTCTCCGATTATGCACATTCACTGCAAATTTTGCAAGAGCAATGATGAAGGAGTTGGTCTTGAGGATGATCTCCTCATCCTTGATTTCTTTTGTGGTAGCCATTAATGATAACAATGCTTTTGGTGTGATGGTCTCTCAAGGGCTCCATCTTTTATAATGCATGTTTGTGCCTTTTTTTTTTTTCAATTATTATTTATTCCTCCTATGTGACTTGTGAAGGTCTCCAAAGTGTGACTTTAACATTACCAAATAGTTGTAGTCAGTGTGAACATAGAAGACCACATAATAAATGAGCACTTAATATGATTTGATTTTTGAATGGTCAAGGTGGAGAGGTTGGTTTCTTTAATTAAGTTAGTCCTTAGTGTTCATTCCAAGGCTCTCTCAAAACTTTCTAGTTTCATCAAAGTTAACCATCCCATTGATTTCTCATATTTATATTGTTTTTATCCATTATGTTTTTAATTGGAAAAAAGTTCCTAAATTATAGGCCAACCAAGATACTAGCCGTGGGATTTACACTAGAATTGAGACATGGCTGCCAAGTCTTAGGTTTTTAAAAAATAATTTCTTAAATTACAATAATTTTTAAAATAATAAAATAATTGAAAATGAAAAATATAATTTTTTAAAGGAACAGATATGGTTGCTGTGTAGCCATGTCTCGGTTTCACAAATGATCCTACGGACTCGAGTCTGTGGGATCATTTCATCCGAGATACATGCATGAAGAAGAAGCTGGCCGCTTAAAAAAGGGGAAATTATCTAGAATTTTCATAAAATTGGAATGTAATTAAATATAATTTTTTTTAACAAAATGGATTAACCACAATTATTAGAAAGAGAGAAAAACGTATACTACTAATAGCTACAAAAACAAAAAAAACTAATAACAAAAGTCCACTAAACTTGGATCACATGGAGGTCCCCCACACACAATAGAAAGACAACACCTCCTAGTGAAGGTGAAAGATCATTAGGAGTGTTTAAGGTACAAGCACTAGATAGCTGTTAGTTTTTTTTTTTTGAGAAGAGCGAAACTTCTAATGGGTTTGTTAAACTAAAACAGGAGCGTGCACACGCCTCGACTGTAGCCTGTGAGGCCCGCGTATATATGGCCGCTGGGACTACCCATAGTTCGTGCTCACAGGTCTCAGACGTGCACCCTCACCTCATGGACTTGAACTAAATTAATAAAACCCAGTGTTCGTAATATCTTTGTTCCTAGTGACAACACCAAAATTTTGATTAACTTTAGTGTGATGTGTAGCAATGTACGCAAGAACATGGTGCTAATCAAGTTGTAAAGTGCGTAATAGAATACATGATTATCGATTTTAAGAGGATAAGAATTACTAGCACTAGCTGTGTGTCTATTATTCATTTGATCGAAAACAAAGGTAAGGGACTAAAAAAATAATGAATCAAAATTATGGGAATAGTGGGTGTTGAGGAGATGAAAATCAATTATGAATAGGAGATATCTGGACAAGGAATTCCCCTATGAATTCCTATAGAGCACTTGACAAAGATATTGGATAGGATTTGACTTGATTTGACCACATGTGTCTTTGAATACACTCACTTTTCTCTCAAGGAGATGAGTAACTAATCCCCTATAGAGCTAGATTGGAATCATTTCCTAACTTAGACGTCATATGATTGCATTAACACTCTATGAACTCTTTTTAAAAGATTAAACCAGATCCTTTAAATTATGTTAATTCCTTTCTCATGGTGATTAGTACTAACCCTATACACAACTAAATTGAGATCTCTCTTAAATTTAGCTTCCTACAATTGTATGAATACTCAATAAAATCTAAAGGCAAGATAGCCCTAATCGAAAGAATCAATGTAACTAAATCCCCTACCTCTAATTGTACACCCAACTCCATTCAATTGTGGTGGATATTTGTATAAGGATTTCTCAATCTCCTACATATATATCAAGCAAGAAAACAAGCTTTCACTATAAAAGAAATCATGGCATTCAATATACACAATTGAATCGCAATCAAAAGGTACAAAAACATACAACTGATATTTAAACTCAAATACAAAATCAAATCCTAGGATTCAACAATGCTAGAATACCTATAGAGTTTAGTTCATCATAATAAGAAAGGGCAAAATATAATCAAAAGGGAATACAAATAACATTAAAGATATGATGAAGAAAACCCTCATATGCTCCACACTTCTCTTGATCAGATGGAACAATCTTGATCCCCTCTTATATTATCAATCTATATTTCCGATATCTTCTCCAAAGAGCAACCAAAGATCTCTATTCTATGAGGTGCTTTCAATCAAATAGAAAATTCATTAAAACCTGTCTAAAACCATCTCTCAAACCTTGCCAAAAAGCTACCTCAAAAACTCTTGTATTTAGCTTTTATAGTATAGGAATTGGGTCTAGACATGGGGTCAACAAGGGAGTGTGTTCCAGGCCCGGGTACCTATCTTTGAATAACCTAAAACATTTTTAAGGAAACACGGCCTTGATCCTCAATCACATGGGGACATGGAAATTTGCACGAGCCAACACTAGGCTATGTCAACTGCTCTGAAGCATTGCCCTAAATTTCTCTAGAAGCATAAGGGCATGTAGACCTCATGTTTTTCTCGGGTTTAACTAAAACTTAGGAAAAATCCTATAATCTTCAACGTTTAATCAACATTGGGCCATATCAGTTCAATAATTTTGCTTGGAATCTTATTACTTGCCGAGTTTTCACCTTGAATCATTCATATTTAGCTTCTTTTGTTTCAGTTTATGATCTATGACCTGCATACTCAAAATAGGTGAGTTAAGTACCAACTAAGATAAAATTTGCTAAAAAGAACCAGCTAAATGTATTGATTTATAATAATAACATTTATCTTCAAACATTTATCACGGATTTTTCAAAAGTTTTTCAACTACCGTTTGATCACTCACCAGCTCACCATACTTTCTTGATTGATTCACTATTTTAATTAAATTATTGGAATAATTAAGTATTGATTTTCTATCCTTCATAAAACAATTTCCAAACTTTCTACAAAGTGTTTAAGCTTAATTATAAAAAATTGTGCCTTGATACCCATTCTTGAGTGCATCCATTGCTTCGTTTGCTTTTCATGTAGTTGAAATTTGAGAAGAAATATTGCCTCATCTACTGCTTGTTAAATGAAGAAGAGTTTTCTTATTTCTATTTTAGTATAACCTTTTAGTATAGTCTTTTTTTATTACTCTCATATGTCTTGGAAGATAAAGAAGGCCTTCATCTTTGTACTTCATGATTTATAATTGCTACCCTTAGAAAATGGAATCGAGGCTTGTGAGATATTCACTCCATTTAGATTGTTTTCCATCAAAATAATGTTCACAACCTGAAGGAAGCTCTGATACCGGATGTCAAGAATGATAGTGTTTAAATCAATAGAAAAAAAGAAAGAGCTTTATGAGAACTTTTAACAAACACATTATAAATACACTGAAAAATGATGAACTTACACACATATGTGAACTCTATAAAAATAAAAAATAGAAATAGATATTTCTATAATTTAAGAGATTACGAGAAATATATGCCTAAAGAATATAAAATAACCCATAAAAGTAAATCACTAGCTTATAAATTGTTAATTAAATTAGAAATAATTCATAAAGTGTTGCCTTATTGACTTAGAGATTAACATTAATTCCTTACCATCATGGTTGAAGTTTATATGCCAAAGATGGATAGTTTAGGGCTACTTCAAACAGTGAACTAAGAATTGAAATTATCTTTGCTTGAAAGTGCAACCATAGCTTTGATTTTACAATGTTCTTCATATTATTTAACATTTTTTTTAATTCTTGTGCACATACGATAATGTTTGATTATGCTGATACGGATATGAAGATGAATAGAATCTAAAAATGACAGCTACTATTTTTTTAATAAGCCACTAAAAATGGTTCTGTGAGTATGATTTGAAAAAAATGTAACTTGGAAGAAGATACTCAAGGAAAAGAAGGCCATGGTAGTATCTAATATTGCATCTATGCTTGAATCAATGAATATTAGTATGAATCAAAATAATACGATAACTATGAAGATGAGCAAGAAACAAAAAATGGAATCAAGATAGAATAGAGCATTGTTGACGATGGTGACAAGGTGAACACCAATTATGAGCGAGTTGCACATCATCGCTAAGTAAAGGCACAGAGAGGAAGTTCCGTTCTTGTACTTCTTCAGGGACTGTTGTTTTAGTATAGTGTCCAACAAGCTTAGAGCAAATGATAACATCAATTAGATTAGAACGACGGAAAGCATACAAGGTGCAAATGTTAATATGCAACTTATTTCTATTTGCTATTTTTTAGATGCTAACTATTCCTTCAAAGATTGTTGAATTCATGAATGTTAAAAGAGTGGAAAGACATCATGTTGCAAACCATTTGCAGGTATTATCATGTTGCTCATTTATAATAAATAAAAAATAGTGATCAAACAAAATATATTTTAGGATTAGAATTCCAAGCATATTATTTTTTAGATATGCACATATATAATTTGGTTTCCTTTGGTTCCATTTGGTTTTGCACCAATGTTTCTTTTCTTTTTACTTCTACATCATGTTTATTTTTTATTTTTATTGCTTAGATTGCTATATTTTCTACTATATATTCGGAAAAATCAAATTTAGAACAATAAGCGAACATTGGTGATCTAAGACTCTTGTTTAAAGAATGATATGATACCAAACTTTGTGTTTTGGAAATCTCAACCACTTTCTTGTCAAACTCAATCTCAATCTCTTTTTTATTGAGCTCAACTTCGATAGCACTTTATTGTACCTTCTATCAACTTTACAAATTTCAACCCTTGTCCTCCTATAATAATGCCTTAGTATATTCCTTATAAGCAACAACCTATTATTGTGAGTATTCCTCATAACCCCAACTTTATACCTACCAATTATAGTTTGGGAATGTTCAAGAGATAGTTACAGTTTGATAATTATAACTTTAAAACTTATGTATCCTAACATTTGCACTATAAAAAATTTGACACAATTTCAATATATTAACCAGATGCATCCACTGGAAAAAAAATGACTTTGGCGAAATTCAAAAGATATATGTTTCGGATGACATTTATGATAGTATTCATGAGAACTAATCACATATTAATCTTGGTTTCTTAAAAATGGCAAGAGATTTTACCATTAAGGGACAATTGTTTGTGAATGATGTTGAAATTGGTTTCGATACCAACATGGTGTTTTTTGGTGAATATGGACCAACAAATAATAACTTCAATATTTGTCGTGTAGCGAATAGTAGCATGCTTTGTTAGAACAAGCAGATAGTAATAAATAATAGTATTACTTAACTCTAAATTACACAAAGATTACACTGCTTCAAACTATGAAGAACATGCCAATGTCTTTTCTTTTCTTGGTATCAATACTCCATTAAACAACAATGAGTTCTAAGAGTGTGAGCATGACCATTTGTAAGATGGTGATGTGTTCTTGAACTTTTGGAATTTCTAAACAATGCCATCAATGAAGATGAGAGTCTATAATCACTACACCAATTTATTTTGTTAGAAGCACATAATTAGAGGGGTTTTAGATTAACCGGTTCTATAAAAAAAATAGCATTAAAACCAAAATTTTACAGCCAGTTTACAATAACCGCTTTTAAAAAATAAAACTATAATTTTAAAAAGCCTAATTCTCTCGTTCTTTCTGTCTCTCTCTCTCTCTTTCTCTCGTTTCCCTTTCATCCTCTTTAAAAAGCCTAATTCTCCATCGCCGCCGTTCACTCACTTTGAAGACGAGCTCCATCGTTGCCGTTCACTCGCTTTGAAGACGAGCTCCATCGCCACCGCCACACCACCGGAAGCCAACATCTTTCTCTTTGAAGTTGAGCTAGACCTAACCATCGCTGGAGTTGGGGCTGCATCGCTGACTGTGCCAATGACCTTTTCCTACATCGGAATAAGGTTTTTCATCGACGGATCCGCATAATCGAACTATAGGTATGCACGATTTTATTGCTCTTCCAATTTGACTCTCAGATTTCCTAATTTGTGGGTTGTTGAAGCTATTGGATATTTAGAAAGCTATTTTTGCAACCGGTCTTCATATTTGAAGTTATTGGTGTTGTCTTCCTTTATAGTTCTGGGATTACAATGATTGATCCATAGAGTTCAGCAATTTTCAGTAGCAGAATTAGAAGAGGGCAATGCTAACCCTACCACATCAATTTTTTTATTTTGGCTGTGGACCATGCATGCATATATAACAACCAAGTAATTTAATGAGAACACCATAGCTTGATCTGTGCGTTGTGACATTTTATCTATGGTTATAATGAATAAATGAAATAGCAACATGCATGAATATGGTGCATTAGTGAATTTGCAATGTCGAGTACATAGTGTCCTTATTTGTGTCAACAGCCTCTAGATGTGTATTAAATAAAATTTTAATGAACACTATAAAAAATAAAAAAAGAAAAGAAATCGCTTTTAAAGCAAATTGTTTTTTGTGATGGTGGAATTTTCCTGTTGTAAAAGTACTGGATGATTTAATTAGTATTTCTGTGATCCCATGCTATGTTGGCAGCAAAGACGCAACAAGTTGATTGGATGTAGCTGTTAATCTACCCTGTTGATTTTAATAAAGATAACCTATCATACCTCTTTGTGATTTGTTTCCAAAAAGTCACTAAGCATCATCTCTGATTACTCTCCGAATTCCTCACTGTGAAACCTCATGGTTTTGAACATGGTCACCTTAAGCATGTCACTCTATGATTTGCATGATGCAGCTGGTTTCATGTGATTAAATGATTGCATATATAGCTTGGAGGACCAAGGCAGGAAAAGAAGATAATTATAAAGTGAAGGAGTTTAATTGGGTGTTTAATCATAATCAGTCAATTAACAACCATAATTATGTCAGTAATTACATGAAAATGTTGATTGATTTTTGAGGAGGAAGGATAACCAAGAAAATAAGCTGGTTTGAATTAATAGCAGAAAATGTAGCCAGATCTGAATTGATTCTGGGTACCACAATTGATTGGTTAAGATCAAATTGTGTACACTAACTCTGCTGATCAATATGATGAAAATTCAATGTGTTAATTAAGGACTGTCTCCTCTTCCCTTTTGGATTTTGATTATTGGTCACTTGTTTCTCATTATTTGGTTTTGTGGGGCTCTTATAATTGAATGCAAGTTGGGTAGAGGAATCATGAAGTTTCTGAATATCTGAAAATTCAAAACGCATCTGAAACTTAGTGACTAATTATGATATGCTTGGAAATGCAAAAATAATGTACGCCCTCTTAAAGAATTAAAACATTAAGTTTGTAGTGCATAAATTAAAATTAAACAAAATAAGGTAGTGCAGTATTGATAAGCTCAACAAATCAAATTCATAATTCATCATCCCCCAAGTAAGTCCACATTCAAGTTCAACATGGAGAAAAATTTGCAATAAATTAAATTGTTTATCAAAAACATTATATATATATATATATATATATATACCAAGGGCCAACTGTGGATCATTCTCCAGGTTGGTATAAAAAAATCAATGATTTCATTATAATATTAGCTCATATGCATAAGCTCCATAAATTCTTGATATGTATATAGAAAAAATGGGAGCATCTGTAGTAACTAATAATACAGTAAAAGAAAGAATTAAATAAAAGAAAAAAACCAAGGAACTTATAACACGCGAATTACCATTGGACCACCAATGTGTTTTTATTTTAACTTTATTCTTTTGCTATGTTTTTTTAATAAAGCAATTGTAAATATAATTTATGATGCACTTAATTTTAACTTAAATGGCTTTTGTCTAGTTTTGGGAAATCTCGTAACTGTGGTTGCAACTGGTTCTTCTCTCTTACACTCTTGATTTTAATTGTTCACAGTTGAAGCTTCTCCATTTGCAATAGAGAAATCAAGTTTGTGATTAGTCCAAACTAAGCTCAAGATATGCATACAGTTAGCAAGCCGTTTTCATCTTTCTCAAGATCAGCCATGCTATTGGATGTATGTTATTGAAATCATATAGCTAACCAGTAAAAAATACTGTCCATTTTGATACTTAATTCTTGGTTTCTTCTCTTAACGTACATGTGGAATGTACATTTGTTTTCAGAACTCACATATTTTTTTCTTCTTATGCAAGATTTCATGCGTGGATTCTTTTTTTTTTTTCTTTTGTAACTAATAACTTGGGAAAAATGCAGGTGAAGCAGCTATTAATATTATTGCACAATTAAGGCCAGTGTCCATTATCCTTTTGATCATTGCATACTTGTCCAAAATCTCACTTCACTGGTGAGTTTGGATATATTTTTACAAATTGAGTTGGTAATGGTTGGTTCGCAGTAAATGCCGGTTCTCATATGTTTTAATCCTTTTTTTTAGAGATGAATCATCCTGAAGCAATAGAAGTGTGATTATGTGTAATGACAAAATTGAATTTTAAAGATGCCAAGGTTGGTCAAAAAAGGGGAAAAAGAATAGAAATTGAATAGTTACAAGCAAGATGTTCTCTCTTATATTTATGCTTGATTTGGTAGTTGGTGCATTTGTTGAAGCTCAATTTGGCATAACAGTTTATGATGAGGGAAGATATGCCAATCGTTAGGGTTTTATCATGAATAATGTTTTTTCAGCTTTTTTTTTTTTTTAAATCCTTTTTAAAATCATTTTACTGATTCTAGTTTTTCTCATTGAAGAGCTTCTACAATGCTTCAGTTCCAGTTTCAGCTCAAGCTGCATTCCCCTATGTATTTGCTGTAAGCAAATACTTGCAGGTATGCCATCTAATAATGAGATTAGTAGTGGATGACTGGTTTATATGAGCAAGCAGTCTCATTCACATTGTATATGATTGTGTGGGGTTTGTATATCTAATTCTTTGTTCTTCCAGTGCAGCCTGGATCATTTGATTTAGTTGGCACCATATTGTATGAGATTGATCAACAGCCATACCAGACTATCTTCTACAATGGTACCATTGAAGTCTGTCATGCCTAAAAGCAAATGTTCAAGAAAGGCTGCTGGTGTAGAGAATAATCTTAAAGTAAATCCTATAAAGTTAAAAACATTATATATGTTATTTTCACAATAAGCACTTCAACACTATGCTTGTAAAACCCACTTTTAATAGCCGTCAGATTATCTTTTTAAGATTTTTTTTTTCAAATTTTAAACCACCCAACCTTATCGCTTGTAAAGCCATCTTTTAATCTCAGCCCTTAGATTAGATTTTTAATTCTTTATTTTATTTGAAACTTTAAAGCTTCCGAACCTTATCCTCTATAACCATTAGATCGTGGGAGAAGGCCTCGGAACTCACGAGAGAATTTCACCCGAGACCTAGCCCGCATCCTTCTTGCTTAGTTTTGTGAAGTGCCGGTGATGACGAAGAGAAAGAGAGGATTCATGCCAATTTTTGTTATTTTCTTTTTGAGGTAAGCATCCGCTTATTCAGATTTAGGGTTTTGATTGTGTGTTGTTTGATCTCTATAAATAGCCGTGTTTTTATTTTATTCGTTTATTTTGATTTGCAAGAATAAAAATGCATAGCATGTTTTGTCTTCCCTACATGATTAGGGATTTTTTTAGGAAAGTAAACATAGATTTTATTTCAGCAAAAAAATTCAGATTTTATATAATTGTGGTTGTAAAAATATAACCCTATTAGTGTATTATCTGCAAAACCTGAAAATTGACGGCCATGATACATGACTTTAGAGATTGAATCGAGCAAAGTGGAAAATACGAAAGTTATAGGGTTCGATGTTAACTAATTAACTGCAAAATTGCAGATTTTATACATCTGTATTTTATGATATACGACCATATTAGTGTAGCTACGTCAAATAGTATTCTGTGCAGACCTTGGAGATTGGTTAATATTGTTGATGGTTTTAAAGATTGAATCAAGCTATGTGCAAAATACAAACGTTGTTCCTTTTTCGATTAACTATCTACTCCTAACAGATCATGTTATTTGAGGATGTATTCTGAGAGATATGTATGTTAAAAAGATCATATCTGATTTTACTGATTTGCAGAAATAGATGAACATTAAAATTGATTCTATGAATTCAATGGTATTCTAATCAATGAGAATTTTGGATATGTCATAGCCTTGTCTGTCTAGTTTTCATTAAAGAAAGAATTTTGTGATTTGGAGGACGTTAGCCAAAGTTATGCATATTTTAGTCCCTATTGGTCATGTTGGAATAGTCCATATCTCCCTTAGACTTGATAATTTATATTACCCTTGAAAGAATCCGAATTTAAAAAATAAGATCTTGACCCTTTTTGCATTTATACCCTTCTGAAAACTTCTTTTGCATTACCCTTGCTCATTAGCCACATGTGTCTATATATATACACACACACATATATATAGTTGTGGGTTTGATTTTAGCGTACTTATGGGGTAAGTAATGCATTGTGCATTCTGGTGTTGCTAGCACAGTTAGTGTTTAGAGCCTCGATCATGTTTAACTAGTGGTCAATATTTGTTTGTAAGTTTGGAATTTAAGACAAGTGTGATGTTCATGTTTAGGGTTTTTGCCCGAATCTTGATTTTGATATCTGAGTGGATCCTATAGCTTGGGGATATTGTTCCAGGTAAGTAAACCACATATAAATTCTGTATAAGTATATATTTTTCAATATTTGCTAAATTACTATTTTGATTATTTCTTGTATTATTTTTTAGTAATTATAGTTTTCAATAATTTATTCATTCAAGTTTTTCATAAACTATGTATATTATATAATTTGAGTTATATAAATTTATTTTACAACCTGTTCGTTAAGTTATTTGATTTGAAAATAATTGGCTTATTTTGATATACGGAAAATGGGATCATGCGAATCTTAATATTTTTGTTTAGCGGATTATTCTGTTGTTTGTGAACATCAACTATTTTGATCTATAAATCATAGTCCCAAATTAACTTTACAATAACCCTGTTATTGGGGGTTAAACACTGACCGTGTCGACATGAATTCTGATTCTAATAAGAAACTATAGTTTCGCACCGTTCCGTCGGTGGAGAATAACGGCTTCTGATATTCTGGCTCGGGTCACCGAGGGTAAATAAATGAATTCTGATATTCTGGCTCGGGTCACTGAGGGTAAACAAATGACATCTGATATTTTGTTTTTGGCATTAGTTATTTGGGGGACATATATACTTGTTCATCTGAAAATTTTTAGCCAGAAATGTTCTATTGTCTGGATATTTATTTTTGATATTCATTATATAACGTTACTTTTAAGTACGTTTCTGAAATATTCTTAAGTCTGGGTTTTGGTTTTGATGATTATTGTACAACACCATGTGCAAGTACATTTTTGAAACTATTGAATTATTGTGATCCCTATTTTACTATTGGCTTTTAGTTGTTTCTTACTGGGCTGTTTAGCTCATAAATAGTTGTTCTATCTTTTTCAGATCAAGGGTAGGTGTGTGGTGACTAGCTTAGCGGAGACCGTTGAGTGATCACCAGGTGGCTAGCAGGAGTTTAGTTTTCTGTTTAATAAGTCTGTTGTCTGTTAAGACCTTTAGTATTCTGTGAATCTTGGCTGTAAATCCGATTATTCTTCGTTTCTCTAATTCTTTAGTTTTGATTGGAATTAGTATATTATTATGATTTATATTTGAGAGACAGGTATTGAGGCCTTGTGTGCTCACTTGGTCTCGGCCTTGTGGGCATACTGCCGTTTGTCAACGCGTCGAGTCCGGCGAGCCGGGTTCGGGGCGTGACAATGCTTCTCTCATATCCATAGTTAGTTAACAGGTAAAGGCCCCAAGTGACATTATGTGTTTACCTTAACCTTAGTTTAGTTTATCTTATTATAATTCCCGTTTGATTCATACCATCCTTATTGTTAGTTCGGTGTCTTGCTAGTGGTTGTTTATCGAGGTTTTATGCAGGTATATATTTCGTGAGTGTGGAGTCAAAATATAATGTAATCTGCATAGTATTAAAGCTTTAATAAATATTATTTTGGTACTTTTCTACTACTTCTATTTGCAGCATAATTTCATCATTTAAATTTGGTCATTTCTGCTGATTTATCAGAACTTCTGGTTCTTGTTTCTCAGCAAACCAGCAGGTTAATTTTCATGCTTTCTCCGATGATTATTATTGATTTTCATGCTCGAACCAGCATATTGATTTTACACACACACACATGTGTACATGGCCTGTTGTTTGATGTACCGTGGAGATGTTGTCCCCAAGGATGTCAATGCAGCTATTGCCATAATTAAAACCAAGAGAACAGTTCAATTTGTTGACTGGCGAGCTTCAGTTGCTAATAAAATTCCCTTCTTAATTTATTTTCACACACATTTTTTGATTTATTAAATCTATTGATGATCTGTTGTCAAGGTGCCCAACTAGTTTCAAATGCGGCATCAACTACCAGCCACCAACAGTGGTACCCGGATGCGATTTGGCAAGAGTGCAGCGTGCTGTCTGCATGATCAGCAACAACACCGCTGTCACAGAGGTATTCTCCCGCATCGACCACAAGTTCGACCTCATGTATGGAAAGCGTGCGTTCGTTCATTGGTACATCGGTGAAGGTATGGAAGAAGGGGAGTTCTCTGAGGCACGAGAGGATTTGGCCGCGCTTAAGAAGGATTACGAGGAAGTGGGAGCAGAGGGCGCCGATGAGGATGGCGAAGAGAATGAGGATTATTGAGTTATTAGAGATATGATACATGTATTCCAGCTATTCATTGTTGTATTGTGTATTTTGGTTGTGCTGTACACTTACTCTGGTTGATCTCTTTGTTCGTCTCTTATTATTAAGCGTTCCATGGTTAAATTGTGTTGTTAAGTAACATATGATTTCTATTTCAGTTTGTAATTGTATTTCAGTTGATATTGTCTGGCTTGAGTCAAATGTAGGATTTGATTTAAAGTACTCCTTTTTCTAGAAGTGGTTATAACCGCCTCCATATTTAATTGTGTTGTTAAGTTTCTAATTGTTTTAGAGGCGGTTATAATCACCTCTACAACTCATAAATTTTAGAAGTGGTTATAACCGCCTCTATAGCTAATAATTTTTAATTTTCATTAATTGTTTTAGAGGCGGTTATAACCGCTTCTACCTTTTATAAATTCTAGATGCGGTTATAACCGCATCTAAAACAATAATAAGAAAATGAAAAATTATTAGCTATAGAGGCGGTTATAACCGTCTCTATAACTTAATATTTTCGAGGCGGTTATAACCGCCTCTAAATTTGGTATAAAAAACCGCTTACCTTACCCCGACGATTATTAAAAACTGGCTCTAAAGTGTAGAGCCGGCTTGATACGAGACGGGTTAGAGGTGGTTCAAAAAACCAGCACTAAAGCTATAGAGGTGGTTAAAACGGCCTCTGTAAGTTTTGAAAACCGCCTCTAAAATCCTTTTGTGGTGTAGTGAATTGATAAAAGTCTCGAGTGAGTTTTTTATTTATCTTTGTAATTTTTTTTATAATTTCAATATTTTGAGAACTTCAACAATGGTAACATCATGCTAGCAAATATTGGTTATGCATTTGTACATCAAATTGTCATAGATTAACAATTTAGTGGTCAACGATGTATGATAAGTGCGTATATGAGCATATGTCCATATCATTTCCTATACTCATTCGACATGTATTTAAGTCATTTTTTGTGAAATATGGTACTTAATTCATGTTTTGTTAATTGTAGGCTACAAGTAAGTATAATAAGTTTGATGAAGTCAAATGAAGAAAATCTGGAGCAATCTGAAGAAGAAAGAGCTCCCTCGATATAAGAATAGAAGAATATGCCAACCGGGATACCTTACAACCCACTTATGACCACAATTTGATGTTGTAAGCTTCAAACAGAAGAGCTTGTGAGCTTGCTTATGCCCGTAAGAAGAACCATAAAGACCAGGTAGAAGGGCTTACAGACAGGACTTATGCTCGTAACCCAAGACGTAAGGGTCCGAAAGTGGAGCATATGGGCAGGATTCACGTCCGTATAGGAGGTCGCAAGTACCAAATAGTAAAACTTAAGATCCAGCGCTTACGGGCCATCAGCTGAACGGTAACACCCAGACAAAAGACTTAGAAGTGGCTCTTATGACCACAAGATGCCAGTAAGGCATGCACATTTCATCTCCAAGTAATTATAGTCATGTTCTTACACCCTTAAGAGATCCGTAAGGGGTAAGATATAAAAGCTTTTATAGAGGGGTTTTAGTATCTTAGACGACCAAGCTTAGCGAAGAGCTAATAAGGATTGCAATGGTCTTTCTCCGACTTTGGACGAAAGATTGGAGCATTGCCAAAAGGTATAGGGTGGATTGGAAGCCGATGAGGGTTACCTTCGTAAGCATCATTAGAAAACTAGAGGGATTCATCACCAATCTCCATTGGCAAAGATTGAGGGAGAGCTTATGTTTTCTACTTATTTGTTTCATGTCCTTGGGATTGTATGATTATTCTTCATTAATGAAGAACTAAACTCCTTGGTGTTTGATATGCCCTTGCGTACACATTGCAAGTGAACGTGTCGTAAATAGTAGTAAGACGCACGTGAAGGTCGGGTAGCGAATCCACAAAGAATAACTCAAATAAGTAATGAGTCAATGCATCAAATAGGAAATAAATTATACATCATCCTTAAGATTCATGATTCAAGGCACCACTAGGGGTTTAGCCTCTCATAGTACAAGAAACACTAATGTTTTCCGTAGCAAAAGGAAAGATTACTATAATAATGAAAACTTCCTCAAACGTTTTTGAGAAAGGATGGAGATGAAGTTCCCCTTGAATGGCAAACAGAATTGCCACAATCAACACATGAGATAGGACTGGTTCCGCAGTTCTTCCCTCTGAATGGAACCCTAGCTGTCCCCTTGAGAAATCGCCAAGAGATCCTCCTCAAAACTTAACTTTCGGATTTTATTTACAGGTAATGGGCTTCTATGCTTTCTTCTTATTTATGATTATTTTATTGATTGCCCAATTATAAATTTGAATTGTATCTAATGAGAAATAAATCATACTAGGTCTGGCTATAGTTGATAGAGATCGAGTGTACACCTAGAGATAGGTTGCACGTGTCGAATCTTCCGGATTAGGGTAAACCTAATAGCGGGCCTCAGAGAGTGTTGATGCAATCATAAGACGTTGATATCATCTTATGGGATTAGGGTTGGTCGCTTGGGCCAAAGGGGCTATACTCTTTTAGGGAACTCCACGATCGCAAAATTCTCAACGTAGAGTCAATGTTAGGGATTTAATTACAAGCAAAACCCAAGGGGATTGATATCTGGGACAGTGTTCCATCTCATTGATTTTTCTTTAGATTCGCCATCCTATTTTGACTTTTTAGTTTTAGATTTAGTTTTCAGCCACAGTAAGCATCAATAATCTTATTCATCAACAATCATCAATAATCTGGTTACTGTTTCATCCCAATCATCAATAATCTTATTCATCCATTAGATGACAGAGGAACACAGCTATAGTAAGCATCAGCAATCATATTTTGCTTTTTAGTTTTAGTTTTTCTAAGCACAGTCGTGCTCTGAGCAATAGAACCGTACATATGGCTGTGCTTTTCAACTTCTTCTATTCAGTGTCTTGCATGCCGTAAGTGCACCTGTGGTTTTTTGGAATGCTCTTTAGTGCTCATTTTGCTCAGAAATACATTCAATTTTGTTTCTTTTTATTTAAAGGCATGTTACCTTGCATATTCAATAAAAATACTCGGTGTAACACTAAAATAAAACAAATTGTGCTATAAGACAAGTAATATGCATGAATTTATATTTTGATGACATTGGTTATGGACCTTTAATCTTTCATTGATTTTTATATTAACTTTTGTATTATGGATTTAATTGTGAGTCTTCATTATATTAAACTCTATCAAAACAAAGCCGATAGTTCTTGTGGGATGTACGTGAGTGACGATCAAGAGATCCACTGTTTATAGGCGTACCATGATTGAAGGAGAACACGAGTCCGCCTAGAGATGGGGTTCTTTAGGATTGAGATTTGTCCATGTCTTCCTTCCGAGCAGGTTAACACTAGGGTTTCTTATGTAATGCAATCGTAGGGAGTGGATCTGTGAAGAGATTTTGATCTTGTTCCATATGGGATTAGGGATAATTGTTTCGAGAGAAGGCACATCTCTTTGAGAAAAGGGGACTAGTTATTACTCGCTTTGAGAAAGGTGGTAATATGATTTATGAACTTTCTAGGTTCGAATTGAGTGCAATATTCTAGTGCAATATTGTTTAGAACTTGAACATAACCGTAGGGGAGATCTATGCTTGGAACATCTCTTTCTTGCATTAACTACCATCTCCTTAGTTTTGCCATCGATTGATTTTCTTTCCCATTCTTACTTCTTTTTCACCGAGACCAATATATTGTAGATTGGATAATACGACAATAGTTTTCATTAGTACTTCCGAGTTCTCTATGGATTTGATACTCTATACCTATTGCACACTTTACTACTTATACTGTACGTCCACTTGTGTATGCCACTCATCACTGTGGTTGATCTCATAATCCTTAATTTCTTGGGTGATGGCCATTGAAGTCCAACACTAGTAAGAAGAGAAGGCGAGCTAGCTTTGATCAAGGTGATCTCATGAGGACTCCATCTTCATCTTCTTTCTTAATGTCCATCTTAATGTAACATTGCTAATGTGAACTGTTAAGATTTCATATATCAAATGATTTGTAAAAATTGTTTATTGGGGTTTAGGCATCCAATGGATACATCATCATCAATTTTTAAATAATTAAATATTTTTAAAACCTTATCAGTATAATTATAATAATTATTATAACTATTTATTATAAAAATTTCAGATATTATACCTTTTAGTTTAATACTTAATTCATTCCATATCTTCTCTCAACTATCTTTCTAAGATTCTTATTTTTCACTCTATTTCAAAACTACTGTACTCCTTTCTCCAGGATTAATGTAACATTCATCATTTTTAATTATAAATCAAGAGTTTTTTTAATTATTTTTATTGTTAATGTCTTTGGTCTTAATTTTTAAGTTCTTAATGGTAACGTTAAAATATATCCTTTCATCATTAGTGGTGATACGTTCTCTTAATCTAAAAAGTATCAACAAATATCTCATATTGTAATTTATAATAAAAAATTAAATAAATTTAGTTTTTATTAAATAAATTAGAGGTTGATTTTGAAATTCTGATTTAGAATTTTTATTTTGAGCTGTTCTAATAGTTAAACAAAAACAACTTCTACTAATGTAATTCAAGCATTTCAGGAAACAAATATTGATATAATATTGATATAATCACTTGGGTTGCAAATTTTCTGTGCACAATGAACAACAGGTAGTCATATTATTATTATTTTTTGTTTTTATGAACATCGACAAAAAAATTGCTTATTATTTTTAAAAAATATGTTAATTAAAATATTACAAATAACATTTGAAATGTTACATGAGCCTTAGACAAGCTCGACGTCACATATAATCGATATATAATATTAAATTAGATATATAATTCACACCACCAGAGTGTTTCAAATTAAGAATAAATTTAAATTTTGTTATTACATTTAAACTCTTGTTTATATTAAATATAATATTAATAATTGCAAAAAAAAAAAATCAATTATACTTATTTGTTTGTATAATAAGTGTTCATGAGACTTTTCAAAATCTAAGTATGTCAATAATTTCTAGAAAAATAGACTAGAGCAACACCCCATAAAAAATAGGCTCAATAATTTACACTCTTCAGTCATTCTTTTTGTTTTTTTTAGAAAAATTATCTTCTTTATGATAAGAGGGAAAATTAGCAACACCACATCACATGCAAGTAAATCACCACATCACTAGTTAACTTGGTTTGTGCAAAATCACTTGCGGAATATGATGAAATGGCTAAATTAAATTGATTGTGCCTAAGTTAGAGAATAAAAAAAAACATTTTCTTTTCTTTTTTTTTCTTTTTTTTGATTCAAGTGATGATAATGAACAATTAAATTTACCTAAAGGAGGAGTAGTAGTCGCTTTTATAATCTGGTTTTTTTTCTCTAAACATTAATGTAGGAACCCATAATCAATAAGAGTAAAAATGTGTGATATTTTTGGTTCATATATTTTTACATAGTGTTTATTTTGCTGTTTACTTTTTTCAAAACACTCAATATAATTTTCATATTTTACTTTTGACTTGAAGTATATGGTCTGAAGTATATGATTAGTGTATATATTTTTCGGGATCTACATACAAGTAATGGTAGAAATGAAAAGTGATATCACCTACTAAACTGATAAATTGTTTTTTTTTTTTTTTTTGATAAATATGGATATACGTACCAATGCTTCATTATAAAAAAAATTACAAAAATAAAAAATTATGAGGCTAGGGATTGTATAACCAAAATAAAGTATAGCCGTGGAAGAAAACACACAACACTACCATATCAACAAAACAAGAGTAGAAAGTAAAAAACATCCATCAGGGATGAAGTTGGACTGCAAAAGGCAAATGAGTGACATTAAGGGCAAATAAGGGACATCAAGTGAGGTCGAAGTCATTGTATGAAGGGTCACACAGGGGTTGGAGAGACTATTCAAAATAGGTTGGAGAGATCCTATGAAATTGAGCCTCCGCTTGATTGTTGGAATTGTCTCTTACAAAGAAGCTTTTTCTGAGTATGGAGTTTCATTTATCCAAGTAATAAGCAATTGGTTAATTTTACATAAAATAGACTAGAGCTCAATCCAAATAGCCCAACAAATAGCAAAGATTAAGAGGTTTCACTAGGCGCTTAAGATTAAGAGGTTTCACTAGACGCTTAGGGTTAAAAGCACCTCTACACACCCAAGAGGACCAAGCTACTCTAATGGTGGAGAAGGTGAATGGGGCATTGAAGAGTGTGTCGGAAAAATCAATCTAATCTAATTAGGGTTATCAATTACTATTAATTGATATTTAAACAATAATTAATTAATCACTAAGGATCCACCACATGAACACATGAATATATGTGATTAGTTAGGGTTATCTCATAAAAATTTCACAAGCGCAAAATCCTCGAGCTCCCACACGCACACATGATGCTCTTGAATTTTTCGCTTTTAATCCGGAAGAAGTGATGGCTTCTTTTGTTTCAAGCAATTAATGCGAATATTAAGGTTTTTCGGTAGCCCTTTTTTATAGCAATAATTGTTCATACAAAAACCCTATTCTCATATCACATATATATAGGAGTAATCGAATAAGGCTAGTGCATGTAGCCTGGAACCGGTTTGGGATCTCTATATCTTTAGCAAACTAGTCCTTACTGACTTTAATAATCACATCATATAATAAACAAATTGCAATTTAATCAACATATTAGAGATATTTATATGTGAGACTCAAGAGTGATATTTTATATATTGGTCTCTCTATCAATTGAATATTCCATATAAGTGGGTGTGAGTAGGCCACTAATGACATTGCTGATCCCCACTTATATGTGCGTTTTTTATAGTATTGGACATAAAATAGTTTTGAAAAATATGCAGAATAATATATATTATATATAATAAAATGCTTTAAAAAAATGATCGTATTTTCATCAAATACATAAAAAGCACAATCTAGAATACTCTTTTCAACAATAGTTTTGTTAAATCCTATCTTGAATGACTATAAATCTTCATGCATATATTATATTATATAACCTAATGTGTCTGTATATAACCTCCAGTTAGGCATCATCGATTGACATCATTTAAGTAATATAAGTAATGTATAAGATTAAATAACAGCCCCGGGTAATAAAGACTTTATGTAATAGAATAACTCTTACTCTCTATAAGAGTGTTGGGTCTAAAAGTTCTATAAGTGTCTAGTTGAATATTTGTCAATCATAAATACTCACAATGTTATTAAGAATCTCCACTCTAGTGATTGAGCATGTCGTTCTATTACATGTAGTTGTATAACATGCGGCAATCAATAATGAACACAAAATCATATTTTATCACATATGTTGTTAACTACTTTAAGTAACAACAAACGTAGATAACCATGTCTCATTCGATGATCTCTATCATTAATTTAATTTCTAGCTAGGTAATGCACCCTAAGAATAAAATATGTCATTAAATATGAAGAAAAACAATACTCATGATTATACATGTAACGAAATAAAACTATTTTATTATTAAATAATAATTAGAATTGGTTGTACAAAGTATATTAGTTTTTCAGAGAGCACAATAATGCGACCAAATCCTAGCTGCGAAGGCACAGTCATAGAGAAGATGGTTGGCAGTCTCCACAGTTGTGTGGCCGAGGATACTAAACTGATAATATACTTCCAATTGATTTATAAAAGGCTAGTGTATTGTTCATAGTTAAATGATAACCAACATCACTTTTACCATGGAGAATAAATTAAAAAAAAAAAAAAAGCAAGTACTATCAATCATAACATTTTAAAAATACAGAAGTGAACATCTACACAGAAAATATTAGTACGAAAACTTCACTAGCCAAATACATTATATATAGCAGAAAAGTTTAATGGCCATTAAATTGAAAGTAAAATAGGTGAACATGTTGAACAAAGTTGATCAGTTGGATAACATATGGAAGTATATATGCAAGGCTGTTGCAGTTAAAAACTCATTTAGTGGCCATTTGGTACTTTCAATTTCTGTCATGCATAAATATACACTGTTAAAATGAAAAGATTTTCTTCTAGAGTGACAAAATTAAGAAAGTTCATGGAAAACCAGTGGTTTACCAAAAGCACTCAATTCTGGTTACTGTTTTGCTCTCCCTGGTTTCAATGTAGCAACTGTTCTTAATTTCCTGGTCCTTTTCTAAAGGTATACATCCCTCCTCCTCCTCCTCTTTTTTTTTTTTTTTTTTTTTTTTTTTGAGATAGAGTGACAAGCGCCAACTCTCAAGGTCGTACACGTGACGGGGGATTGCCTACAACGTTCTCACCCTCTTGGAAGGGAGGAGCGCGGTTCGGGGGGATTGAACTCGCGTCTCCTCCCACGAGGGGACCCGAGGTACCGCTGGGCTACAAGCCCTTTGAGTAGCTCACAAATGTAAAATGGGAAAGGTTTAGGAAAGGTTTGAATTTTTTAGAGAATAAAATTTATGAAATTAAGTTCTCCATTAAGCTAATACTCTTGATATTATATAAGATTATATTTTGTAAGATGATACTAAAATAAAATTAAGACCACAGGTAAATTTCATTGCTAAAATTCGGCTTCATTAGTGAAATCTTAATAATTGTTTATGATAGAAAGGATAGAGTAACATTACTTTCAATTTCTAACTTTAGTTGTAAAGAGTTTTAGCTATTTAATTTTATAAAATCTATATGTCACTGTATTGAGTTCCGTAGTTATTCCGAATGACACTATTGCAAAACGACAAAGCAAAAATATTTAGGATCATTAATTAGATTTACTAAATCCAACGCTGATATAATTCTCAGGATAAACTTAATTATTTGTCGGCATCTATATTTTTATTTTTAGTGGACTTCTTTGTTGCATGAGTTCCATCTTTTAGTGACGGTTGTATTTTTTTTATTACTATAAATAAATGTGGTTTATCACCTTGTTAAAAAAAAAAGAATTCCATTTTTTAATAGTTTTTCTATCCAAATATATTATGCAAAACATGACAAATGTAGAATAAACTATTTATAATCAATTAAATGTTGTACAATAATATTAAGACAAATGTAGCTACAAATTATAATTATTTTCAACCTTTTTCAAATTAATTTAAGAAGGTTTTTCTTTTTAAGAGAGGATAATAAGGATGTAATAAATGCTATTAATTCATTCTCTTTGTCTATATATAGAAGACACCTCCAATACAGCCAGTCACTATATATAGAGTGCAGCATAGATACATTTTTCTCCTACCTCATTCTTCACATCTTTGGCATAACCATGAATAATCCTACTGAGCATCTTGTGAAACACTTCTTTCCCAGTGGTTTCAGGGTTATGATTGTTGATTCTGATCTTTTGTATCTTGACATTGAAGAAGATATGTTCTTAGCCTGCAAATTTAAAGGTATATATATATATATATATATATATATATATATATAAATATTTGATTGTTATTATTTCAAAAAAATATTTGATTGTTAGATTTGATCTTCTAAAAAGTTTGTGTTCCTTTTTGCTGTATATGTTTCCATGCTTAAAAAGAAGAAGAATCAAATTAAGTGATCCTTTGGGCTACTTTCAGGAGTATATTTCACTTGGATTTATAGTTCTTATATTATTAACTTGATTGTAAGTCTCATTTTGCAGTTTCTTCGTTTGCGAATCCTAAAACTGCTCTATCTGTTCTCCGGGAGCGTCCCGGAGAGTATGATCTTGTCCTGGCTGAACTTTGCATGCCGGAGATGGATGGCTTAGAGCTACTTCAAATTGTGAACTCAGAATTGAAAATACCTGTTGTTTGTGAGTGCAATCCTAGATTTGGTTTTGCACTGTGTTTTCAATATTGTATGACAGTTTTCCTTTTCGTACATATAGTGATGTCTAGTGATACTGATATGGATACGAAGATGAATACATTCGCAAAAGGAGCAGCTAGTTTTTTTGATAAACCAATAGACATGGTTCTAGTGAAGACTATCTGGAAATATGCAGCTTGGGAGAATATACTGAAGGAGAAGAAGGCCCCGGTAAATGCATCTGATAGCCCACCTATGATTGAATCAAGGAATAATGATATGAATCAAAACAAGAGGATGAGTATGAAGGTGAGTAAGAAACAAAAGAATGGAATAACCATAGAAGAGAACATCAATGTAGACAAGGGTGATCAAGAGAACACCAATTATGAAGAAGATGCAGATCTTGACAAAAATGAACATACAAAGAGGAATTATTTTTCATGGACTCCTTTCCTGGAACTGTTGTTTCAGAATGCTGTCGAAACACTTGGACCAGGTGATAAACATCCATCATATTAGAATAAATGAAAGCATGCAAAGTGTAAATATTACTACTACTTATTTTATCTTACTTTTTAATTTTTAGGTGCCAGTCCTTCAAAGATTCTTAAATTCATGAATGTCGAAGGAGTGGAGAGAGATCATGTTGCAAGCCATCTGCAAGTAATATTATTATGCTCTTTTTTTAGGATTACAATTTTAAGCATGTCATTTTTTGATATTCGCATATTATTTGGTTTCATTTAGTTTTATGTAGTTTGTAATAGTGTTTTTTCTTCTGTTTTCTTATTGTTTAGATTGTTTTATTATCTGCTTTATATCTATATTCAGAAATATCGAATTCGGAAGAAAAAGCAAGCATTGGTGATCCAAGGCTCCTGTCAAAACAACAACAAGATGCCAATCGAGGTGATTCAGAATCAAATTCAACCTCAACCTCAAACTCTTTTTTATCAAGCTCAACCTCAACAGAACATTGATGCACCTTCCACCAATTTTACAAAGTTCAATCCTTGGCCTTCTACAAACATGTCTCAGTATCCTCCACATAAGAAACAATCAATTCCTGTTGACACTGCTATTGCTCATAACCCTAAGCTTATATCCACCAATGATAGTAGGGGAATGCCCATGAGACAGCCAGGGTTAGATAATCAAAAGATGAAAACTCATGCACCTGGACAACTGCAACAAGAAAAATCTGCACAATTTGGAGATGATAAACAGGCGCCTTCAGAAATGAATGACTTTGATGAAATTCAGATAAATTTTCTGAATGACAGTCATGATGGTATTCATGAGAACTCATCATGTATCAACCTTAGAAACTTGAAAATACCAGGACTTTTTACAGTTGAGGGACAACCGGCTGTGAATAATGATGCTGAAATTGGTTTTGATACCAATATTGTCTTTGATGTTGAGTTTGGACCAACAAAAGATTTTGGAGGTGTAGCAAACAGCAACATTCTTCATCAGAATAACCAGATGGTGACAAACAGCAGTACTACTCCTCAACTCCAAAACACAGAAGAGCACAATGGTTCAAACAATGAAGAACATGTCAATGACTTTCCTTTCCATGGTCTCAATGCTCCAATTCCAGCGCACTGGGCATGACCATCAGCTAGATGGTGATGTGTCCTTGAATTTTTCTGAATTTCTGAACAAGGTCATAAATGAAGATGGGAATTTCACAACTTCATATCAGGACTGTGATCTAATCAACATCTTCTCCCTGGTGGTGATGTGTTTCATTCTGTGTTCCTTATAAGTTATAACTTCTTCCTATGTCAAGTAGTCTTCTCCCTGATTTCATTTCCAAGTATGATCCGATCAATTTCTTGAACTTTTGGTTTTTAAGTCTCGTTCAGGTTGTGCAAACTTGCTATTCATCCCTAATATTAAGTATGGAGTGTCAATCATCTCTGGATCTAATATATACCATGGTGTCTACAATGAGTATTGCTTTCATTCCAATCAGTTTCTTTAGACTTGTAATGTACGTATGTGAGTGCGTATATATATATATATATATACATCCTTAAAGTGATTTTCGAAAAATCACATCCTCACTTCTCTATCTTCTATTCAGGAAACTCAAATTCATCCGCAGGTTATATATAGATCCATATGTTACTGAGTAGATCCATCACCTAATGCTTAACTACAAGATCCTAACTTTAATCACAAAGGGCCTTACTTTCATTACAAACGGTTTATCTTCTGAAGGTGTTTCACCTTTGATTTTCTATAAAGAAAAATTCATGATCATCAATGGGACTATAAAAGAAACCAAAAAAAAAAATGCATGCTTGCCCAGTCTCTCTATCTCTATAGCGACTTTGTTTGACAATAACTTCTTTAGATCCATTTAGAGATGATACATACAACCTCTTTTTGTTTTTTTTTAATCGTACTCCCCATTTCATGCTGGTTCACCATCATTTAGGGAATTGAGCTGTAGAAGAGATCAAACATGATCACGGGACATTGTTGGCAATTTAACTACAAGATATGTATGAAAATATTCCCCACATTTGATAAGAACAACACTGATACAAATAACATCCGTAGGCATTGATAAAATAAGTTATCTCCCATTTACGGAATATATATAATGACTTGTTGTATATGATTTATATACAAAAGTGAATAGGCAAATACTGCTCCACTATGCTCCAGCATCTGTCCATTGGGGGGAGACCCAAAGATGAGTTGGGGTGCTAGGCCAACAACCTCGCAGTAAGAGTATTTTGTAAAATTGTACCGGGTAGGGTTTATATGTATTCATGTAATGTATAACCCTAATTTTCTTCCAATAAGAAATATGACAGCTTCTCCTCTCCCGAGCACGTAGGCAAATATTGCCGAACCTTGTTAAATCTCTCGTCTTTGTGATTGCTTTTCTTTCTCTATTCTAATTTCTCAGTATAACTCTCCTAAAAGTGATGCCGATCGATCATTACTTATGCTTGATGAGTAGTAGTGCTAACAACTTGATGGGTGATCATAGCCTTTATAGGAGTAACTCCAGTCATGAACTAAAGGGCCGTTTGTTTCACCGAAGTGGGCCCCGAAATGGCCGAGGTGGTCACTTCCAGCCCACTTCGGTGTGTTTGTTTCATTGATTTGGACCCGGAAGTAATGATGTAACAACTTCTGAGTTCAGCCACTTCGGTGTCTGACTTCAGCTGAAAAAATCCCGAAGCCACGACTTCAGCCTCCCACTTCAGCCCACTTTGCAATATTTTTCAATGATAAATAAAATAATTGTTACCATGGTAATGAAATAATTAAATTACTACTCTCACTAATTAATAATTAAGCATAATATATTAACCGATTTAATTTAATTTAATAGCATGGTATTAAATTAATTATGTGGTGTGCAAAGTTTTTAATTTAATAAATAAATTATTTATTATCATCAATTAAATCATTTAATTAAATCATATGATGTAATTAAACAAGTGTAAAAAGCATCAAGGGGTAACTTTACCCCCTCACCGAAAAGTGATGAAGTGGGATTTTTCAGATACCTACTTCAACTATCCAAACACAGGAAGTAGTCTCCGAAGTCCAGTTTTCAGCTTGAACCAAACACACTGAAGTGGATAGTTCCAGCTGAACTGTTCACTTCCACCGAAGTACCACTTCCAGACTTTCACTACTTCAGCAATTCACTTCCGAATCAAACGGCCCCTAAGTGTTTTAATCTTCATCACATGCATCACTACGATAAAATATTTTCTCATATCCTCCTTGATGTCCTCATTGAATGATGTGCAATGGCTAGTGATGACTCACATCAGAAGCACTCTAAGCTTCATTCAATTTTCTTAGGAGATCAAGGCCTTGTTTGGATGGGCTTTTAAAAAAAGTGATTTTTTTTAAAGGTTTGTGGAACCACGGTTTTTTAAAAAGTGTTTTCAAAGTAAGTTAAGGGCTTGTTTGGATGTGCTTTTAAAAAAAGTGTTTTTTTTTAAGTTTTGGGGAAGCACTTTTTTTAAAAAGTGCTTTCAAAGTAAGTTAAGTGCTTTTCTCTGAAACAGCTTCTCAGAAGCACTTTTCTAAGAAGCACCTATGAAGCAACTTCTGAAAAAAAGCTGAATTTTAGCTTTTTTCACAGCTTCTGCTTCTGCCCAAAAGCCCAAACAAACATGTTTTTTAAAACCCAGAAGTGCTTAACTTATAAAAAAGCACTTCTGGGCTTAAAAAAAGGCCATCCAAACACCCCCTAAGTGATTTTCTCTAAAACAGCTTCTCAGAAGTGCTTTTCTAAGAAGTATCTATGAGGCAGCTTCTGAAAAAAGGTGAATTTTAGCTTTTTTCACAGCTTCTGCTTCTGCCCAAAAGCCCAAACAAACATATTTTTTAAAACCCAGAAGTGCTTAACTTATAAAAAAGCACTTCTGGGCTTAAAAAAAGCCCATCCAAACACCCCCCAAAAAACTCTTTTTGTTTTGTTTATTTTTAACGTTCCTCCGTTCCCCTCAAGAACTCTCTTTCTTGTTAGGGAAAAGAACTTCTTCACCACTGAAAAATTCACCCCAAAATGGAGAGAGCCAAAGAAATAGGAAGCTAAGGATCGTTGCTAGTACTATTTCGTAAGCGGGCTCACATAAGGAATATATTTTCTCTCAACACCATGATGTTTCAATTAAGATCTCGAATTAAACTCATTCAGATCTAAGAAAGAAATCTCTCCAAACAAAGATCTCTATTTTCTTTCTTTTTGTTTTTTTTTAAGTAAGAAAGAGAGAAATAACCTTGAATAGTATTAATTAGCCCTGTATTCCTCAAAAATTGAAGGTGAGTCTTGAAATATATATATATATATACTATCCTTGTCCAGCAGTGATGCATAGGAAATATCATAGGGTTTCTTATTTGAGTTCCTTTTCCGTCCTGACTAATTACCTTCTCAATAACACCCATTATTCTTTTAGTTTTAATTCACTATTCCTTCAGTTCATCACCTTTGTTTATGACTTCCAGGATAATAGATGAGTAGCTGGTACAAGTATTTCTTGTCTTCGCGAGATCGCCAACTTGCATTTATGTGGAGTATCATTGCTTGTACAATCCGTGTTCTTACAGAGATCACACGCAATCAAATTTTCAGTGCCGTAGTTTGGGATAGGGGTATTATATATGAACACTAGGTTTTTATTAATCTGGCCATTTTATTTAATTTTTTTCTGTGTTGTTCTTTTCCTTAAGTCTTATGCATTCATAAACGATTTTGTTCTCTAGTTGTCATTGCCACAACAACATGATTGGCACTCTTGGGAGATTGATAAACAAGGTTGACACATTTCATCAGGCCTTTCTCCTGGTAAATACATGTCACCTACATTGCTAAGGATTAGTTGCACTACAGCCTCAATGGTTCTTCCCATATCATGAATAAAGCAAGAGTTTGGAAAGTTCAATGGAAAATTTTATGCGATATATAGAGGATTATATGGAAGAACAGTGTTAAAGACAAAATGACACTAGTGGAATAAATGTAAAGAAGCAATGATGTCATTTACCTTGGGAAATATTAAGGGGTTGAAGTTTACCAACCGAAGGAATGCACGGTTGATATACTAGAGTTAATTCCTTTGCAAAGAATGGGTCAACCAAAGAGAATCTTATCCAGGGTGGTTATGAGCAGTGCGTGAGGCACATAGAGATTGTGGACTTACTTAGACAAGAACATGAACTATTTGATTGGGATAGAGGAAAAAGACAAACCTTACATTGAGAACTGGGCCTGAGTTAGAGATGAAGAAGCTTATTGAACACCTAGAGCAAATTGCTTGAAGTGCTTAAGAAGCACAAGAGAGCTAGAGGATCTAAGACATCAATCGAATCAGGAAGAAGTGCTTCTCGTTGCACTCATAAGATTTTGATAGAGGAGGATTAGAACCATGTTGATTAGCGAGGACATCAACTCACCCCAACCATGAAGAAAGTGGTAAAGGTTGAGATTTTAAAGCTTTGGGATACACTATGGTGGTTGTAAAGGTTTAGCAGGGTTGGCAGGAAAGAGGCTTAAAAATATTCTAAGGCATGGAAATTAGGCGTGGTCGGTGGCTCCGAGAAAATTTGCCTCAACCGGGAAGGCCAGATAGGCGTGATTGGTGGCACTAAGAAAAGTTGCCATAGCGAGGCGGGTCAGGTAGCCATGACTGGTAGCGCCGAGAAAATCTGTCTCAGCTAGGGGGCTAAGCACGTATTACCTCTGGCGCAGAAAAAAGTTGCCTTAACCAGACGGGCTAGGCAGCCCCGACCGGTGGCACCGAGAAAAGTTGCCTTAGCAGGGCGGGCGAGACAACTATGATAGACAGCGCCGAGAAAAGTTATCTAAACCGGATGAGTGAGAGAGGCATGACTAATGGTGCCGAAAAAAGTTCCTTTGGTCTGGTGAGCCAGGCAGCCGTGACTGAGGGTCTCGAGAAAACTTGTCTTAGGTGGGTGTGTCGGATAGGCGCAACCAAGGCAGCTGAGAACTTTTTCCTTTTTGGCGTGGCTGAGAGACGTGGGTTATGCGCACGGGGACTAGCTACTGTGCGCGCTTGGCTGGGAGACGTGGCTAGGGTGCATGGCTCGAGCGGTTGCAGAGGGTCTTGCCACCACGTCCGCCACGTCTTTCCTCTCTCTTGTAACTTAGACTAATGGTTCGGCTAGAGTTTTTTAACTAGGATCATGCGGATGATGCTTGTTGTTAAGTGATCAATAAAAGTCTAAATAATTGGGTTGCCTATCTTTTGTGATTGCTTTTGTTTGCTTGTTGTGCTACTCGTGATGAATGATGCTTGGCTGGTGGCAAGCACAGGCGGCACCTCCTCTTCATAGTCTTGCAGGGGAGGAGATAAAAAAAATCAAGTGTTGGGAGAGCCTCGCGCAGGTAAGACTGTGATAGCAACTGTCACGACACCAAATATGGATCCCCTGATCAGACCGTGCGGCGCCTGTCACCCTGCGCGACAAGCTAGCCTTTCCTCTGTTCCGGACACACCAAATCCGGATTTGACGCAGCGGCAGCTTGCTATCACAAGCAATAAGCAAGTAACAAGCATAAAACATGCAAAGACAACCAAGCTTTAGAGAGAAATGGGAAACTCTCTATTAATGAGAAAAATCACAACCATGGCCAAGACCTACAACCAAGCATCATTCAACTCCCCTCATCCAAGAGAAGCAAAGAGGCATATATAGTCAATCCCATGCAAGGGATATCATCCTTGACTTAATCTAAGGGTGGAGGAGAAGTCAATGGTCAAGTCAATACTAGGTGCTAGCTACAGTAACCAAAGACTGTTCCAACCCTTATCCTCCAGCTACAGTGTTGCCTGCACAGGTCGTTGATCTATACTGTACACTTCCGAGGTTAAGTAGGGGCTGATACCTGCCATGGCGCGCAGCCAGCCCAGCCACGCGCGGATCACACCCTGATCAGCCTGCATGGATCACACTGTGCCATTCCGAGGTTACAATGTGCCAGCCCCCACTCTTCCTTGAAAATCAACTAAGTGTTGGGCAACAGCCTCAGCTCAGTAGCGCCGACTTGCGCCACACTTGGTCTTGCGCGTGCCCATGACCACGCATGAACTGTTAGGTCTCGGCCACGATCATGCGAATGCCCTTGCTCGCCTTAGGCAGATGCCCTCGACTACATGCTCACACACACTGCCCAGTCCACGGGGCTGTGTGCCTGCGTGATATGGCCTGTCTCGCCCATCTATCACGCCACAACGGCTCACCCCGGCGCGCCCCCATACCTAAGGGGAAGGGCCGATCAAGATAGCATAGGCACCAAGCTCTAAGCCCTTACAGCAGCCATGGTGACTGGCATTGTAGTATTCTTATTCATAACATTTACTACCATGGCTTTTGGTTTAGGTAGTTTTGAATTTAAAGCCAAGTTACCATACTTACTATAGCAACAATGGTGACTATCCCATTTTCTTAGCTCTTTGAAATTAGTTGTGGCGTTCATGTGATGGACTCAAGCCAAATAAGCATGGACTAGAGCTAGCGTGGTGGTTAGTGTTTTTAGTACTGTACGCACCAGTGGTGGCTACAACATGACCTTGGCTAGGCTCTCAAGTTGAGATCTAAAAGCCTTAGAAGCACATTTTTCTTCAAGTGAGAATAGGAGAGAAAAGGGAAAGAGGGCTCTAGATCTTTGTGAGGTAACCTAGGAGGCATTTTCTTGGCATCTATAAGAGCAAGGAAGCTAGGAGAAAGAGAAAGGAAGATTCTCCGCTGCACTCTTTTTCTTCTTGCAATAGTGCCTAAATATTGGAAAAGTGAGAGATAAGCCGGATTAAATTTTTGGTAGGTCACTAAGTTTTAGACTTATTTCATTAAGATTACCATGTTTCAATTTGTATCAAAAAGGTTACTAACTTTCGATTTTGTTTCTCCGGGAGGTTACTCGCGAATAAATATATCCTTTCTGCTGACGTGGCTACCGGAATTTGCACAGTCAGCATTACTGTGCCACTTACTAAGATACTGAGGTGGCACCATAAAGGGTAAAATTTTTGGTAGGTTACTAAGGTTTGGACTTGTTTCATTAAGGTTACCAAGTTTCAATTTGTATCAAAACGGTTACTAGAATTTGATTTTGTTTCTCCGACAGGTGACCCGTGAGTAACCACATCCATCTTGCTGACGTGTCGACCGAAAAAAACACAGTCAGCCTGATGAGGCCACGTCACCAGGTGCCACATCAGCATTTGCCACCTGGTGACGTGGCCTCATCAGGCTGACTGTGTTTTTGGTCGACACGTCAGCAGGATGGATGTGGTTACTCGCTGGTCACCTATCGGAGAAACAAAATCAAATTCTAGTAACCGTTTTGATGCAAATTGAAACTTGGTAACCTTAATGAAACAAGTCCAAACCTTAGTAACCTACCAAAAATTTAATCCTCATTACCTGGCATATGGGTGACATGGCATCATGGTGAGTGGCACAGTAATGCTGATTATGCAAATTCCGGTAGCCACGTCAGCAGAAATGATATGCTTACTCGCAAGTAACTTCCCGGAGAAACAAAATCGAAAGTTAGTAACCTTTTAGGTACAAATTGAAATATGGTAACCTTAATGAAATAAGTCTAAAACTTAGTGACCTACAAAAAATTTAATCCGAGATAAGCCTATATCAAGCTAGAATTTCTTTTGAGATGTGCTCATTGTTACTCAAGGGAGAAGTTCTCTTTGTATTTAATTTCAATTTGTTAAGTTTTTGTTGGCATCTATTCAAATTACAAAACTGCAGAAAGTTAATGGGTTTTCAGTTATTGGAAGAGAAAAGGTCACTCGCTCTTTTCTATTTATGGCTGAATGTGGGCATTAGTTTTGAATTGATGGAATTCCCCATTTATCTCTTTTATTACATTAAAATAGACAGGTTGTTTAGCTTGTCTTTGAATCCTATAAAGTTGTGCTTTGTGTCTTTGTTTTATATATGTAAATAAATCGAGAAAGAAAAATATTGGAAGTCCCATTTTGTTTTTCCTCTTTTATACTTGAGTTGCTTATTCATCCTCTATCTATTATTCTCTACTTTGAAATAGTGAAATTGTGAGAGTGCCACCCGTTTACTCGTTTATATTTATCAGTTTTAAGCGCAAGGTACTAACTTAAGGGAGAAAACACTTGTATCAGCTTATTTCTCATGCTGGGAATGAATTCTACTAACTAATGAAGACGGCCTTTATCTTGATTGAAGTGACTATGATATGCTTTTTATATATTTTGTGATGAATTCATTAACACTATTGATAGATTCTATTATACCCTTTGATGAAGAATAGTGCCCCATTATTTGATCCCCTTTAATAAAGATTGGTGTCCGTTGAGATGTAAACCTCCACCACATCCAATACACCTCTTCATGTATAAACCAGTATCATAACTAATGCATCTCCTCATGCGTAAATTAATTAATAACATAACTTACACATCTCTTCATGTGAAAGTAGTACACCTCTACACCTCTATGTGGTGTAATTTCATGAGCATGATCCCCATGCATGTAATCCATGTATTTTTTTTTTTTATCATTACTTTCAGTCTATGGCATGCCGTTTCTCTATGGTATGGTGAGGCTTCACTCTCAAGGGATGTCGCTTTAGCTAACTTTAAGTGCTGATTTGACTCCTGAGCTACATTAAACTAGGGTAAAATTTTTAGTAGGCCACCAAACTTTGGTCAATTATCAAAAAGGTGTCCCAACTTTAATTTGAATCAATGAATCAAAACGGTTACCCATTTTTAATTTTCTTTCACCGGAATGCTACCCGAGGGATTCCGGCAACTCAGTGGTGACATGGCAATCTACCCGTGGCCGCCACGTCACTACTGAGTTGCCGGAATCCCTCGGATAGCCTCCCGGTGAAAGAAAATTAAAGATGAGTAACCGTTTTGATTCAAATTGAAGTTGGGACACCTTTTTGATAATTGACCAAAGTCTGGTGGCCTACCAAAAAATTTACTCTTAAACTAGGACAATATAAGAAAATAATTGTGAGGTATAAATTTGTAACGAACAAATGATACATCTAATGTTATATTAAAACTATATAATTAAAAGAATAGGTTTCTTAAGAAGTGACAGCCTATATGGATTGATTTGCTCATTGCTGAAGAGCACAAAGTGAAGAAAGATCTTCTATGTTCTGGCAAGAGATTAATTGAACAACTGCTGCACATATTGAAAATATACAATGAATTATAACAGATGAATTCCTTTAGCTTAATTATATGCAAACAAAAACAAAAACTTATAAGAAGCTTTATATATACTCATGGTGTACTATATATCTCATAGTTTTTTTTTATTTTGTTTTATAAGTTGGATAATTTACTCATCTCAACCAATATTATGAGAGGGAGTTGATCTCTCAATTTTTCACTTGGCAAAAAGAAACTACCATCCTAATGTGAAAGTCGTACTATTTCTCAAAATTCAAGAACATTTAGCTTGATAAATCATGAAAATGTGCAAAATTTTCATTAAAAAGTTAAACCACATAATTTAATTAATAGGCATCCAATAGGAATGCATCTCTGAAGATAGCAAAACCAAGATTTGACAACCACTGATTAGTTTAATAGTAAGTCATTAATTGAGCATTTGGTGGGTATAAGGTGAAAGGTCAAAACTTTGTGCTGTAGTACTGTAGTACTATCTTTCATCCAATGTTCCCTTAGTCTCAGTACTATTTATTAGGTATCGAGAGAAGTCTTTTGTGGGAGGTGTTGTAATCCTCCCCTCTAAAATCATGTGGCAAAAGTCTTTCAAGTCATCTATGATGTACTGCAGGAGGTTTGTAAATCACTGTAATTAAGCAATTCACTTCCACACCTGCTTCTCTCTTGACAACGTTTATTATTATTCTCAAAAAAAAAAAAAAAAAAAAAAGAATTTTGCGTTGTTGATATGCTCTTTATTCTCAATCTCCCTAGAAGCCATCTAGCATGAAGAACCTTTTATGTGCCAGGAGTTCTCTTTGGACATTGAAGTTCACAATTTCATCTATCTAAATGCATATGTCATAGAAGAAAAAGAAACCTCCATGCCTTCTAGTCTATGTTGCTCTCTTTTTTTTTTTTTTTTTTTTTTTTTTTTGTCAAGAAGAACAAAACCCCTAATGAGCCGGCTAAACTAAAACAGTGGCGTGCGCATGCCTCGACTGCGGCCTGTGGGGCCGCGCACACATGGGCGCTGGTACCACCCACAGTTCGTGCTCACAATTCTCAGACATGCACCCTCACCCCGAGGATTCGAACTCTCGCCACTTGCGAAGCGTCCTCACGGGGGACCCAATGGGATTGGATATTTAATATAAAATCATGAACCTTGCTGATAGTTTAGAAATAATCCTTTTTTTTAAATCAAAGAATTGACTTTAGTTTTAATTTAAAAAAAAATATTATCTAAAATAACAATTCCAATTAAGCTTCAATATAATAAATTTGAATCATTGCCTTAAAATTATATTTTTTAAAAAAAAATGGATAAACCACGATATATTGAAAAAAAAAAAAAAAATGAAAACCAAAGGGACAATACGAAAAACAAAAAATACAAACAAAAGCGACAAACATTAGACGTATCAAGGCACCACAACTACTCCCACCCTAAGTGGAGTAGGAGTACAAAAAAACTACAAAATAAAAGAAAAAAAGGGAAAGAAAGTATAGCTTCAACAACAAGTGTGTGTCGCCATTAATAATCTATTGGTATCTGCGAGCTCGCTTAGGTGGAGGGCTGCTCTCCAAGGTCCCCCAAGAGGGGATTGGCAAAGTTGAGATTCTTCATGAGCATCCGAAGCTTTTATAACATCCAAAGCTGTATTAATCAAAGTCATAAGAGTGCGGTCAATTTTACATATTATCAAAGGATGCCCTAAAAATTAATACTGTACAATATTTGGAAATAACAATGATGCATATTTTATAAATTGTAAAAATTTCTCAATTTTGATATTGGTGGACAAGCCACCCTCTAACACAACTCTTTATTGTTAGATCTTAATCATGCATTAGGAAAGAATGAAATTTTTAATCTCCTGTATAGAATCAAGTATCTTACTGCTAAGTTATTGCCATTGTAATATAATGCATAGGTCTCAAAAGGTTCTATTTTTCTTTGTTTTTCTTAGGTGAAATCCCTAATGTGGTCCCTTTCATATATTATGGTCACCAAGCCTTTTAGTCCATTTATTATGAAAATAACCAATTTTATCCCTCTATTATTTGGATTGGGCAAATCAAGTCCCTCCATTAAACTTTCGTCAATTGCGCCGTTCGCTGTGATGACGTGGATTAAAGTATATAAAAAAACCTTAATAATATTACATGTGGAAATTCTGGCGAAACATCTCCCCATTGACGTAGTCGCCAAGATCAAAGAACTTCAGCTGAAATCCTCCCTCGCTAGCTGCACCTCCACGTTCATGCCTCATCCCCACCACCACCATCACCCCATCGACATCGTCGGGGCCACCCTCGCTAAGCTCGAGGACCACCAAAAGATCCGCCACATGCACCGCACTCTCGAATCCTCCAACGTCGAGCTCGTTAAGCTTATGGTCATGGACGAAGGGCTCAACCTTGACGATGCCCTAGCTCTTCACTACACCTTCGAGAATTGCAGCAGTGAGGTCGTCAAAGCCTTGCTCGAGCTTAGAGCCACTGATGTCAACTTCCCCGCCGGCCCCGTCGGTGAAATCCCTCTCTATATAGCCTCCAAGGTGGCCTGTCCTGACATGGTCATCGTTCTCCTCGACCATCACGACCCCAAAATCAGCACTGTCGATGGCGTCACCCCTCTCGACATCCTTCGCAGCCTCACCTCCGATTTCCTTTTCAAGGGCGCTGTTCGCGGGTTGTCCCACATCGAGTTGAACAAGCTCCGGTTGTGCCTCGAGCTTGACATGCCACATGTAATATTATGAAGGTTTTTTCTTTTATACTTTAATCCATGTCATCACAATGGACGACACAATTGACAAAAGTTTAATGAAGGGACTCGATTTGCCCAATTCATAATTGAGGGATAAAATTGATTACTTTTATAATAAAAGGACTAATAGGATGTGGTGACCATAATAGAGGGATCACATGAGGGATTTTACCCTTTTTTTTTTTTACAATTTCTCTCACAAAAAAAATTATTGAAAACTTGAATAACATAGCACAATTTATTTGCTAACCAAAAGGGGGGGAGTAAGGAAGTGGGGGAATTCCACTTCCCTAAAGTGGTGGAAGTAATATAACTTCCCCCACTTCTTGTGTTTATTTTGCAGGAAGTATCTCTTTTATGAAGTGTTCATCTTCTGATTTTATTTCGGTGTAAGTAGTGTCATTTCTGAAAGGTCTTTAGAAATGGGGGAAGTGGACTTTATCAGAAATTCACTTCCCCTCTTTCAGTGTAAAAAATACCGAAGTTGGGGAAGTTACCACTTCCCCATTTGAGAGAAAAATATTAGAAGTGGAAGAAGTTAGTTCATTTTCCCACACTTAGGGGCTGTTTGGTTCGGAAGTGATTTTCCGAAGTGATGAAATCCTGGAAGTGGCCACTTCAGTGGAAGTGTGTAGTTCTTTTGGAGGTGTAGACTTCTGTGTGTTTGGTTGTTGCTGGAAATGTCATGTCAGTAACCACTTCTAGTGTTTGGTTGGTTGAAGTTCAAATCTGGAAGTTGCCACTTCGGCAGTTCATGGTGTTTAGTAAGAGGTAAAGTGGGTATATGGTTACCACTTCGGGAGAGACAGTATAGTTACCCATTATAATTTTTGTGATTAAAATTTTAATTATTCCATAATGAGTATTTATTTATTTTTTAACGTGATATAAATTTCGTTCAATTTTATTTATTAAATTTGTAATTTCGTGATTAAATTTTAATTATTCTATAAATATTTATTTATTTATTTTTTTAAGTTATCTAAATTTTGTTTATTAAATTTGTATTTTGGTGATTAAATTTTAATTATTTGATTTAAATTTTTTTTATTCAATTTTGTTTAATTATTCTATAATTTCATGATAATTTTCATGATTATTTTCTAATTTAAGAAATGAGGGTTTATTTATTTACTTCTTCAACAAATTTAAATCGTATATTAAATTTTTGAATTTTTTTATTTATAAAAGTGGTAATGGCCAAAAACACCCCCTAAGTTTGCGAAATGGCCAAAAACACCCCGTTAATTTCTAAATCCATAAAAACCCCTTCCTTTTAAAGACAATGATTTTCAAACCCACAAAGAATGAAATGGTGGTTAACGGAGTTACTTTTCAAATTCACGGACGGAATTGCCCCTACCTTGCATGGGAAATCGTGGTGCAATCATTAAGCCGGTTAGAGAGGAAGTGGAGGGTTTTTCGTAATGGGAATCCCAAGAGAGGCAGAGAGCCGTGTTCGTTTTTCTTCTTTGCTTAACTTTCTTCAGCTTTTCCCTCTCCGAAGCTCTCTCTGCTTCGACATCCTCTGTAACTTCAGTCCACCGTGCGCAAGTATCCTGCACTTCCATCAGTTTGCAGCTCAAGGTATTCGTCGGTTTTATATGAAGTACTCTGTTACACAGAGATATTCGTCGGTTTTGTTTTGCATGGTTCTAGTGTGCGGGGGAATTTCTGGGCTGGGATTTCTAGGGTTTAGGGTTTAGGGTTAGGCTTTTAGGGTTTAGGGTTAGGGTTTTGGTTTAGGGTTTTCGGCTGTTTACACGATCATTGAAAGAGATATCGGTTGTTGTTTTTTGTGTAATGCTTACAATGTGCGTTTCCCCTTCCATTTGATATGGTTGCAGTTTGTAAAAGAGATTTCCGTGTGATGAATGAGTTCGTGTTTAAAACATTTTGTTTCTGTTTAACGGTGCATCTCTATGTTTAAGTGTTGAGCTTTTCGTGTAAAACATTTGTCTCTGTGTAGCGTTTGATGTATCTGTTTAACAAGTGTTGTCATTTTTGCAGTCTTGTGATTAAACGGTGCATCTCTCTGTTTAAGAGTTGAGCTTTTCGTGTAAAACATTTGTCTCTGTGTAGCAGTTGAGGTATCTATTTAACAAGTGTTGTCATTTTTGCAGTCTTGTGATTATGGCGGTAAACCTAGTCAACGGGAGATGCTACTTGACACCGGTGGTGGAGACCTTGGCCGAATTGAAAGTCCACATGACCTCTCGACATTGGGAGATCATTCGAAGGACACCGTTTGCGGCATTCACTGAGGTGGAAGCTGTATTCCAAGAGAGGGCCCTTCTCGATTCCCTTCTGCAGAGGTACGATGGCCGCACCAATAAATTCAGGATCGGGGCGAGTCTGCTGAGCTTCAGGCCTGAGGATGTGGCTCTCGTTATGGGTCTGCGCTGCGACGGAGACGCGGTCCTGTTTAAGAAGAATAATACACCGTCAGCTTTCGAAGGGAGATATTTATCGAAAAGCTTCGACAGATACAGAGACGCCATTAGGCGCACTCTTTAGCGTCTTGTTGGACAGAGGGGGGGAGAGGAGGATTTTGTGAAACTCTTGATGGCGTACCTCATGGGGACAATCCTCTTCCTGAATACCTCATGCTCGGTGCCCACTTGGATCGTTGATTATGTCGACGATCTACCTGGCATGGGGCGGTAGCATGGGCGCAGGCGACGCACAAATGGCTTATGGAGGACGTTCCACAAGACCCCAAGGGGGGAAGGTAAACACGGGGTACATTAAGGGTTGCTCAATCGCGCTGACCATCTGGTTTTACGAGGTGACCGGAACCGGCAAGAAAGCCCGTTTCCGCAAGACCCCAAGGGTGCTGTGCTACTGCGAAAGTACTTACCGGAAGCACGCGACGATAGAAATCAGTTGGTCAGCTCTCGAAGGAAAAGAGGTAATAAATCAGTGTTAATGTGTTTACAAAGAGCAGTAAATGTTTAACGATAGGCTTATCCGTGTAAGAAATGTAGTTTGTGTTTAACGCTTGGTGTCTTCGCTTAACCTTGTTATACTCCGTTTAAATGTGTGCCATATCGTTTACGTATATATGTCAAATGTTTAAATACGTTTGTTTTGGATCAAATTGAATGATTTGTCTGAGATTGTTTTCTTTATATATGTTAGTTTCCTGAGCTGGTCCCGGCGAATGCTGAGGAGGAGACTTTTGTTGGGGCCAATTGGCGGAGGGATGCTGTTGCGCGGGAACCACTTGCACGACTGCAAGTGGAGAGGCCAGCCCCTTCCGTCCGTTCGCGCCGACGTGGTTCCCCCACTTCCAGCCCAACACGCAACCCTCGGCGTCGGATAGGCCCTCACCTACCCCGCCCAATGGCAACACCCGCACCGGTCGCGACAACGACAGTCACCCGGATCCACACAGTCCCCCCGACCGCGGTAGACCAACCGACGTCATCAGCCGACGACGTGACTACAGCCTTTATGCGGGCATGCAAGGTGATGATGAACGCTTTCCCCTAGTTCGTCGCTCGGGTTGAGGTATTGGAGGCAAGGTTTGATTCGTTTGAAAGGGCTGCACCGGCGGGACAAATACGTGACGTGCCCGGGACGGATGAGCCGTTGGAAATTGGGGACGACGACTTCGTCGTGAAGGCCATTCCAAGACGGCCAAGTATGACGAGGCCACGTTTGAAGAGGCTTACACAAAAGGCGAAGACAATAATACCGCCTGTGTGTCCACCACCGGCCTAGGAGGAAACAATGGCAGCACCATCGGCGGCTGATGCGGTTGTTGAGACCGTTGCAGTTGATGACTTCACCGCCCCGGTGGCGGAGATCGTCGACCCCGTTGGCAATGCCGCGTCTGCGGAAGACTCCGAAATCCCCGTCGCGATGGAGCCGGCAGCCGCGGCCGACAACGGCGCATCGAGGGTGGTGGCCACTATCTTTGAAGAAGAAGTACCGCCCGAGGGTGTGCCTCCCCTTGATGAGACTGCCTTGGCCGCGGTTGAGAAGACCGTTGCCTCTATTGTGGAGGAGCTCCTGCCCACGGAGGAACGGCCGACCGACATTGCCACATCCAGTGTAGGCGCGATCCCGCAACAGCAAGAAGCATCTACGGATGATCCCAATAAAGCTGTTGCCGGGGGTGAAGGGAACGTCGCCGAGAAAAAAAAAATCGGTTACCTTCGCCAACCAGCAGTATGAAGAAGTGCGGAAAGACTTCGTTCCGGCGAAGAAAAAATACGCTGGTCAATCGCGCATCGACGTATTCGAGGAGCTGATCAAGATTTTCCTCAACTTCCCCATGGACGAGTAAGTATGATAGTGTAGATGTTATTGTTTATATAGAGATCATCCCATTTACGTTGTTGCGTTTCCGTTTAATTACAGTCGTTACCATATAACCTAGTAATGTATCGTTTAACTAACGATATTACTGTTTAACACTATACATTATCATTTACGTATGTGTTGTTCCCACTTAACGTCTATGTGTTATTAATCAATCGCATGTGTTGCCGTTTAACCGCAGTTCCGTCGTCTGGAGGAATGATTATGTCAGCACCACCCGGGCCAACCTATTCGTTCTGATCGACGGGAAAGAGATGGTGACAGATGATGTGTTGGACGCCTTCGTGTGCATCGTACAAGACACACTTACCACAAAGCCATATCCTCATAAGAAGCGCGCCTCCATCACTCGACCACTGGTGTTGTTTATGTCGAAGGTGGAAGACGCACATGAGACGACTTTGGCTATGATCGGAGATGCCACCAAGGTCGTCAATGACGTTGACATCATCATCCTTCCCATAATCTTGAATGGCCACTTCCATGTCGTGGTGCTCGACAATAACAAGAAAGAGTACAGGCATTACACCTCATGCCCAAGTGAAGAGTACAATAGAGACGCGGTAGCAATGGTAAGCTCTCTGCGATATAGATTTCGATTGTCAGAGTGACATAGATGCTTTCTGTTCTAACATCGGTTTGTATAATGCGACAGCGGGAACTATTTGACACCTGTCTCGAAATGGAGTACGGCACGACGGCGACGGCACAGTACCCGCTTGTTCACGATGACGACACACCGCGTCAAAAGAAAGGCACTGTCGACTGCGCCGTCTACGTGATGCGGTTTATCGAGCAATTGCTCCGCGGTGAAAAGCTGCGGATAGCGCACACGGACGTCCCCTATCTGAGATTGAAGTACGCTGCCCATATACTTAAGGAGGGACGAGCATCCGGCATCAAGCAACGCGGGGAGGGTCCAGCTGTGGGGAAGTAAAATAATTTTGTTGAAATTGTTTTCATTTCAATTGATTCAATTCATTCTTTGCCAGCGACATGGCAGAAATTTCAATGTACATCTAATAATGTTCGTTATTGTTTCATATTCAATCATTTTTTGCTTAAAATTTTATGGTACCGATTGAGAGTCGTCGCTGCTTTATAAAATTAAGTACTTCTATAAAAAATGACGTTGTCAGTATTAAAAAATTGTGTTACACTTTAACAATACGGATCTCCGTGCAATATACACCATTACCGTTTAACACCAGGGGACCGGGTTGATCACACACTCCTAGTTTAGATATTAGTCGTGAACGTTTAACTCCCTATGACCCTGTTTAAAACATGTCGGCTGTTGTTAAATGAAAGAGACCGTAATCTACTTCCGTTGTCTGCTTTTAAAGGTGAGAGACCCTATTATACATAACTTTTTAAATGTCTCCATCAACTGCGCTATGGGTCCGTAAGCACGGAATTCTTTTCTCAATGTATGTCACCCATTACGTGTTGTTGTCTCCGTTTAAAATGCAGAGCTATCAGGTAAACAAAGTATTCTCTATTTAGCTTTTCTCGTTACATGTTTAATACTACAGTCCCTGTTTAATATGGCGGCTATTGTTTGACGGGTGAGACCCTATTATACTTGCGCTGTTTGTTTTTGAGGGTAAGAGACCCTATTATATGTAACTTTTTAAATGTTTTCATCAACCGCGATATGGGTCCTTAAGTACGGATTTATTTTTTTACAGTGTGTCACCAATTACGTGTTGTTGTATCCGTTTAAAATTTAGACTTATAAGGCCAAGAAGGCATTCTGTGATTATCATTTGCCGTTACTGGTTTAATATCACCGTTCCCGTTGAATATTACCATTCCCCACGAAACGTTTCATGATAGGGTTTACTCGCGTCCGTCTCTATTTAAACCGTGCATGTCATGCGCACGAAGGGTTAGCATTTGCTTAAGGAACATTGTTTTCCATTTAAACTTCATGCGTGGCTGTTTAACATGCGTCCGCAACGGTTAACATTTATGAGAGAGTAACAACGAACTTAAAATTTCGGAATGAGAGAGCGTTCCCATAATTAAGCAAAGTTCTTATTTGATGGATGAAAACTACACTAAGCAGGTCAAAACCGTCATTCCGTTTTATACATTTTGGCGTACCGGAGCAGCCTCTCCACATCCCTCTTATGGGATACCACTCGCTCGAGTTCTGCGGAGAGAGATGCTGCTTTTTCCGTCAGATCCCCGACCAAATCTTCCAGGAACCGCTCCTGGGGATAAGACATCAACGATTTAGAGAAATATTTCTAAAGACGCATAGCTGAACCGTACGATATGTAGTACTTCCAGTTGTTACACCATCGACATCAGCGGGCGACGCACCCCTCGTCCTAAGATGCGCGGGAAATAGCGCGTAGAACGCCACCAGGGCAGCAATGTTCTGGGCTGCCTCTTCTGTTCTCTCGGTTCTGCCGCTGGAAAACGTGGTCCCATCCACCGTGACTGTGGCCACGAAAGCGGAGGCGCCTGGGGCGCCTTCCCTGGTTGTGGAGTACACCGGCGTGGAGCGGTGCGTCTTCTGGCAGTACGCGTTGAGAATTGGCACATATATACTGTTAGATCTGCCAGTAATATCTGGGTGCGTTTCTTGTTTCCTATTTTTCTTTAAATACAAATGTATTCAACGGACGTTCGAACTATTTCTCGAGTCTGATGCCAATAACTACTCGACGTTTGAATTCCAAAACCAAATTTAATCGTAACAGATAACAGTAACGTCCACCGACGGGTTAACCAATGCACACTTTCCCAATGTTAACTAACCACACTTCGTCGAATGCATGTATTACTCAAAATGTCTATCCCCCGTTTACGTATCTGTTTAACTTTAAGACTTACCGTTCACATTAAGAATAACGTTTAACGTTCGAATCCTTCGTTTAACTTGTCACTTTTGTTAACGTTTAACGTTGAGGTAAAAAAATTTCATGTCGCTATTGTTACATATCAGTCATCCACAATAAAATACGTTTGTGTAATTCATTATCATGTAATTCATTATCCTAACTTAAACATATTAGTTGTGCGCTAAAGGTAATAGTCTCTGGTTAACAGTCGGTGTAAAGTTTGAAATATAAAGGCCTGCCAAAATGATTTGCTCTCCGTTTAAACTTCGTTAGCTCTGTTCAATTATAGTTCGTGCAGTTCACTCTTTAGACTCCCCGTGTAATTGTACGAGTCTCTGTTTGCTATTTCATTCCATGTGACAATAATTGCTTAACAAATATCCACAACTTACGCTTCTCGCAACGAAAATTACATGAATTTGAAATAGATGTCAGACTGATTTTAGTTTTCATAATTAATGGTGAAAGTAATTAATATTGGCTTATGATTCATGCTGTCAGTAATAAAAATGACCGTTTAGGTTTGTATGTTTAAATATAGATTACGCTATTTAAATATTAATGACTACGTTTGGATTCAGACGACTCCGTTTAAATATAGAGAACTCCATTTAGATGGCGCAATTTACAAACGACATCAACTCGAACATAATCTCACTCCCCCCTTTTCTTGTCATTCAAATCTTGGAGCAGCTTTTCCACACGTGCCTTTCCATCTTTTATTCCTTCAAGTTTTGCGTTTAGTGCACGGACCAGGTGTTCGAAAACCCACTCCAACTCTTCACCACTGGTGTAATCCCCGACGGGTCGTGAAAGCCCTGCAATGAAGAGTTGAAGGTTTACGTATGGAAGGTGGCTCTTTTTTTTTTACACTCAACTGACAAGTCTTACAGTATGCAGTACCTGCGTCAGATACGTCATCGTCAGCAACCAGGGCCTTGGTAATCTCCACGCTGCCTGAAGGACACAGCTGCTTGAACGCCACCTCGGCAGCAATGTTCTGCGCCTGCTCGGCGCTTTCCGCAGATGAAGAACCGGAGAAAGGGGTCCCGTCGACCGTCACCGTGGCCAGGAAGACGGGGTTGGTGTCGGGGCCTTCACGGAGAGTGGTGTACTCCGGCGAGGGCCGGCGTGTCATCTGGCAAAATTCGGCTAGACGTGACTTAAACATTGTTGTGGGATGTGGATAATATCTGCGTATGTATCTTGTTTCGGCTTGATGCTTACATACAATCATAACTATTTGTAAAAAAAAAGGCATTGGTTTTCGGTGAAATAAATGGAATATAGTAAATGGCATCGGTTACGTTCACGCTTTACTGACTCGCATTTCAACATTAAATTGGAGTAATTAATAATAAATTCACATTGCATGGTTTCCCTGACTACGTTATACCGTAACTAGCCTAAATTCAACTCCATTTTTGCATGCGACGTTTCAGCATTTTCCAATGCAAATTTTCTGGTTTTGAACCTATTTTGTAAACAGCAATGTGGTATTTAATCTATGACTGCGAATTCACTGGGCGAAACTCCTCATCATTGTTTAAATATAACCGTCATCACTTGCCCTTACACTTTACCGTTTAACTATCGATATCTGCGGTTAACTATCGACGAACGAGAACGAGGGTTCTCTCTGTTTAACATTGTATGTCACCGCTTATTAGCATGCGTCTTCACTTAGCATTCGATGTGTATGTTTGAATTGTCTTCTTCACACATCGAGGACTCTGTGTGAATACTATTCTCACTATTTACAAACACTCGCGCTTTTTAAATATTGTGGCCCCCCTTTTACAGACATCGACGTTTATAATTTAGTGCCGATGTTCAAATATACACGTATCGGTTTAAAGATCAAAACATAACAGGGGAACAAATTTCTTTCCTTCAAAAATTTTTTGTTGAAACGGAGTTCTATTACAACCAGCGTAGGGATACTAATTTATACATCTAAAAACTGAAAAAAACATTATCATTTCGCCTTCAGTCCCTGGATCAGCTTCTTCACTTGGGCCGTGCGGGTTCTTATTCGGTCGAGTTTTTCGGAGAGGACGACTTCCTTCTCCGCAAGCTCGACGAGCATGTCCTCCAGAAAGCACTCCAACTCTTCGCTGTTGGAGTGCTCGCGGGTGAGTGAAGGCGCTGCATCTGAAAGTGTTGCGGTGCGAGGCCCTGCAATTTAGAAAATAAATAAATTTTTCAAACATGGACGCAGAAATCTTACGGTATGACTTACCTCCACATAATCGATCGGCGGTAGCAGCGGGAGGCGTATTCATCCTCCCAGGGTATGGAATACGGAGGTCACTGTACGCCACCTCGGCCGCAGTGTTCTGGGCGTCCTTCGCTGATTTTGCAGGGTAAGGGCTGTAGTAAGTGGTCCCATCAACCGACACCGTGCCCAAGAAGGCGGGGATGTGGTCGGGGCCCTCCCTGACGGTTGAGTACTCCGGCGACGGCCGGCGGGTTCTCTGGCAGAGCTCGTTGAGAAGGGACTTGTACATACTTCTTTCTCTGTGTGTAATATGTGGATGTGCCTTTGATTTCCGTTTATTGTTTAAATAGAAGTCTAGGGGACGCAAGTTCGCCTAACGTAGTCCGTGCATTGATGCTTACGTGTGGAATTTGAATTCAAATGTAATTGCACCAATAAATAGTAATGAATTAGCATTCGTACTGGGATTTCGAATTAATGACGTCTTGTCGTCATTAATTCGGACTCAATACATGCTTTAAACTCACAATGAACTCTTCAAATATCAATCATTGTGTGTAACATTTTAACCACTATGTGTACCATACAACGTCTCCGTTAAACATTTCGCCGAAGATGTGTAAAACTCGCCGCCGTATCTGTTTAAATAGAACGTCTCTGTTTATGCGTCACTATCTTACATTCGTTCCGAAGTTCAAATACCAAAGAATGACAACAAGCGATGTGCCTGTTTAACGTTATTGGTTATCGTTTATTACCAAGATTTTCCGTTTAACATTCACAGCGTACGCTTCAATTTGTGTCACCATTTAACATTAGGTTTATTCGATTAAAAATTCAGTGCATACAACGAAATTCGTTTATTCTATGTTTAAATATCAGGGCGTCATAACCAAATAAATGTGTGCTCTTTAAAGATTATCCTTTTACGAAGCCTAATCGGCGACACTTTCATTGCAAGTTCTACGATTGTGACCGGACGCGTGGCAGCGGCTGCAATGTAACTCGCGGACATCAAACGCTTGCGACTCGATCCTCCTTCGTCTAGGACGCCCAGGTTGCCTTCTCGTCACAGGCGGCCGCAAAAGCAGATCTCGATTGTTGTCCGTGGGCCTCTCATTGTCGGGTATGGGAAATATAGCTTCCTTATACGCCAACTTGTAAGTGTCGACGGTGAAGTGATCGCTAATAAAACGATGAACATTGCTGTCCGTCAGCAATATCGCAGCGCAAGCGTGTTTGCACGGAATGCCATAAACTTGCCATCTGCGACATGAGCAAGTTCTACTGGCAAGGTCTACAGAGTTACTGCACTGGTCAATCACTTCGTAACGATCACCGAGACAGCGACCAACGTGAAGACTTCGGGTATCCTGCACAAGCGTCTCAACCTTTGAATGTATGTCCGGCATAAGAAAGTCTCCCATTTGTTTGCTTGCTCACGGCGAGTGCATAACATGCGCATCAGCTTGTACTTGCACAACGAATATCGGATATCTTAAAGAAAGTTACGCAAATATATGAATATTTAAACACAACTACATCGGAGTAAACAGAACAGTAATAAACTAAAGATCGAAGAAGAAAAACATATACGACAGTATTTAAACAGAGATAATGATATTTACATTTGTTATCTTACACAGGATTCTACCGGACTAAACGGTTAATGTGAATGTTAAACACCGACGACGATATCAAACTGCGGACAGTGCATGCTAAACACAGATAACGAACATTAAAAGGTAACGGGTAAGCTTAAGCGTTACATGTATTTAAACTTCGAATACCTTATAGCGTCGACCATTTTCGTCACCGGTAGGTGTCGAGCTTCTTTGATCCACACATTGAACGACTCAGCTACATTCGAATACATCTCACCCCATCGGTCACCTTTGAACAGATAATTCGACCAGTGTGACATGTCGGATTTGTGAATCAACCACTGAAACGCTTCGGGTGATGCGGCCCGCAGTTCATTGACGGTGTCATCGAATTCTTTAGCCGTCGTTGCCCACGCGATACGAAAGCATATGGACCAGCACTCCTCCCTCAATGCATTCCCAAGTCTGCCATTGGCTTTCATAAAATTGGCCTCCAAGTGCCGAAGGAAGTACGCGTGCGGGGATGAAGGGAAAACTCTCGCAACAGCGTTCACAAGGCCCTTTAACCTATCCGAAACGAATGTAATTGTCTCTTGGTAGTCTCCTTCGTCGTATAAAGCATCACCTAACTTGGAAATGAACCCCGTCCAATTGGCGTCGGTCTCGTTGTCGACAATAGCGAAGGCGACGTGGAAGAAGCCATTGTTCCCATCCTTGCCTGTGGCACCGAAGAGAGTACCCCGATACTTTCCAAGGAGGTGAGTACCATCGACAAACAGCAGCGGCCTGCATGCCCGCTTGAACCCCAAAATGCACGCGCTGAAAGAGAAGAACGCACGTTTAAAACGCTCACCGTATCTTTCCACAAACGCGATGCTGCCGGGGTTTGTCTCAGCCACCTTATGGACGTACCAAAGCAACAGATTGTAGCTGGAGATGTTGCTGCCGTCGAGGATCACCCGGGCATGCTCTTTTCCCAGCCAAGCCTGCTTGTATGGAATGTGGACACCATGCTCCCGCAACATGTCCTTCTGAATGTCGATGGCCTTGTACAAGGGCCGGTCCTTCAGCTTCTGAATCACTCGTGCGCTGACCCATTTTTTGGATGCTTTCGGGTGTGACGCCGAGCCAATTCTACCACCGCAGGTGTGCGTCGGGTCCATTGTCTTGATTCTGAAGGTATTTCTATTATATTCCTTTGATGCGTGAACGCGCCATTGACATCCACCTGCCGCGCATTCCACAGTGACCCGGTATTTTTCGTTCTTCACGAATTTGAAATCAAAATTCCGACTGATAGCAAAATTGCGAAGTGTATCTCGGAAATGTTCAACGCCATCAAAACGTTGTCCGACGTCCAACGACAACACTCCATCTTGATCTGACGACGATGGCAGGCATGCGACACAATCCGGGTCGCCATGTGGTGGGACAGAAGCGCTCCCAGATTCCGAATTCCTGCCAACACTTCAGTTCAAACGCAAACGATCAGAATTTAAGCATAAACTCCACTTAGTTAAACGCAGAAGTTAATATTTACACGTTAATAGACATAGTTAAACAGAGATGTAATAATGCAAACGGTATATGACAGGTTAAACAGAAACATTATAAATTAATCGGAGACTCCAAATTTAAATGGATAATTCATTCTTTAATACAGATAATGGTAGTATTAAACACTAACTGACGTACAACTGCATAATTGTTTTAGAGCAACGCATTACCACGACAATAACTCGTTTTCAGAAGGCTGCCGTGGCATGTCATCCGTCTCGACAACCATATCGACTACACCGCCTTTGAGGATGGAGAACACATGACACATGCGCTGGAAGTCGACCTCGTTCTCTATTGGGCAAACCGTATTATGTCCATCGGGTGTGATGAACTTCACCCTCGCGCGACAAACATCGAGACCCCAGCGCTCACAAATCTCACCTAACACTGACGCCCATTCAGTTGACGCAGTGAACGTCAGCACTCGTCCCTCCCCGTTGTATCTAGCAATGGCACAAAAACTGTCCATAATATCGGGTGACCGGAGGAATTCAAATCCAAAAACCAACTTAGCAGAAGGAAAAGGAGAACAAGAACAAAAATATGCAATTCGCCTTATAAGCTCTCTATGCGAACAAGAAACCATTAAGGGGGAAAAAGCTCACATATGTATGCGTAAATGTGAGACATGACATGATGTGATCGGGCGTGGTTTTTTCCCACCATTTGCAGGGGCAAAAATGGATTTTCATAACACGGACCCCTCTCATGTGACAGACGGGGGGTAGAAGGGAACCAAACTATAACGGATGGGCTGTCCGGGGTGTGCAAAAAAAGGAGGGGGTTTTTGGCCAGTTTTGAAATTCACGAGGGGTGAACAGTAATTTTCCTTTTATAAAATTGATGGTCAACTTCAATGAACAGTGCAGAAATGAAGTGAAGTGGACTTCGGCTTTTTTTTGGCTGAAGTTGAATGGGTAAGTGGAGATGGTTTGGAAGTGTCACATCAACCACTTCGGCCCCTACTTCGGTCAACCAAACAGCTGGAAGTGGCTCGGAAGTCTCCACTTCACCCACTTCACCCTCAAATGAAACCAAACAAACACCCCCTTACATTGAAATGAATACCCCCTAAGCTAGGGCCAAAAGGTAAATATCTGTCATTATATCATAAATAGTATATGCAAATAAAACAAACTTAATTATGTGCATTAATTTGAATTGTTGCACATAAATGACTAAATATGAAATACGTGTTGCAAATAAACAAAAAGGTAATTTTGTTCCAAAAAAAATTCTCTGCTACTTATCTCTCATAAGCACCACTCGAAAAGATGTTAAGGATTTTTTTTTTCCATTGGGAGAAAGTCGAAGAGTCAACATCTCACATAATCTCCATCAATCTACATGTAAAACTATAATTGGCTAGCTCATGAGTTCATGACTTCTATAAAGAAACTTATATTTTATAAAATTATAGTTTCAACACTTCCAGTTGAGAAATGTGTCGAAGCAGATGAAAATTATAGTACCAAGCTCTCATAATTTACATTACAACATGACCTACATCCAAACTCTATCAATGCATAATGCAACAGATACAGATACACAGAAAATAGCCTCTCGACAGTGTTCTTAAATATTATGACATCACAAACCTTTGGCCACCATAACCCATGCGACGAAAAATACGGGGTAGTAGCCAAAGACAAACAAAGAAAACACTTTTGTCAAGGGGGGTGAAAAGATGGGGTAGAACAAGCAACGCTTTGTAGATCGGCCATTGAGAATGATCTCATATCGAATGAGAACGTTCCCATTGGATGGGTACCAGCATGGGAAGCAAAGTGTTTGTCATTTGGGTGACGAGGTGGGTGTAGCAGATAACGCTCCTGCTCCTCTTCACTGTTGTTGCCGATGCTCATGCTGTTGCTTGTGAAGACTGTAAGTGTTGCAGTACTACGATCAGAATTTGCGGGTCTCTTAGGCATGCTGCCCTGAATGGTCCTTGATAGATTACCTTCTATTTTGTTCCGTGTTTTACTGCCAGGAAGTAGGCTCTTGCGCTTGCGTGTGCATGGATTTTGTGGCTTGGCAAGCTCCTTCGCTGATGAGATTGATGAGATAACATCTGCGAGGCTAGTGAAAGACTTGGATTTGCTGCAATAGAATTTTGAGAGTCCTTGCCTGCCAGTGATCATGATGGATGGTTAATTCAGCCTCAAGCACAACTCATTCATGAGAAGCATTGATCAAAGGATCCAGATTTCGACAAGTAACTTTGGAATTGAGATTCACTGTAAGTTTCAATAAGTTACATGCTAGTTTTGGCATTTCAAACACAATCAATCAATTTCCATGCATAAAATTGGTCCCAACCACAATAACGACGATTTATTCTTATGATGATGGAACATGTCATTTTGGTATCAATGTTTGAATATCAAGGACTTATGGAAGTACTTCATTAACTTACAATGAGAGGAGTGGCTATTCAATACTTCTAGCATTTTGAAATACAAGTCATTTAAAAATCTTGCACAAGAATTAAGAATAACATTAAATGTTTTAGAATTTAGAATAAAAATGAACCAAATAATTAAACTATACCTTTCTTGAAATCATACCTTTTTTTGGCATTACAAATATGACTCTTCAGTTATATAACTTAAAAAATTTAAAAAGAATAAAATTGGAAAAATGAAATAAATATTGCCTTAGTATTATAACACGACAACTATTTTGGAATAGAAAAATTTTCCCAAAACGACTTGTGTTTCAAAATGGAGGGAATATGATCATTAACAATGCAGGAGAATATATGTAACAACGAATAAATGCATGCTTATATATGTTTTAATTTTCATTTTGCACAGAAGTTATTAGTTTATTACGATTGTTAGATGAAACTGATTTAAGTTTTTAGTGCTAATTTGTGATGCACCTGACAGAACACAAAAAGCAGAGCAAGTCTTGTTGAATACTTTATCAGCAAAATACTTAACATTAGCTTCTCAAAAAACTACACAATGACAAAATTGGGGTACCTCACATCCAAACTTATTTCTACCCAAAGGCTTACAAGAAAATCCTAATGAACTGAATTCTTGATCCAAAGATGAAGTACATAATTAATCAATCATTGGTGAAGCTATAAAACCATAATAAAGAAACGATATTATAAATGCATCTAGAAGAACAAAATACAAGGAAAATATGTTCATATACCACCTTCCCAATCATCTAACATATTCAAAACCACCAATAAAATTTGGCACTGAACATTATCATAGAGGAAAATAAAGGAAAACTTCAGTTATTTGACTTTGGCCATTAACAGTACAGGAGGTAGTGAGGAACACATATGCTTCAAATTTTCAAAACAAGAACATAAGATAGTTTTAGCTAAGTCACCTAATCAGTTTGCAGAACTAAACAGAGCATCACATGAAGACACCAAATACGATCAACAAGTATTATTTGACTAGTTTGTTGATCAGCTTGTTAGCACTAACTCCGGAAAGACTCCAATCTGGTTAAATTGTGCATATCTCAATCAAACTACTCTAATGAACTGAAAGTCTTGCTCCCAAAGTACTTCATCTACCACCAATAATCATAAAAAGCCAATCAAATCTCAGCAATATAAGTATAATTGAAAAACAGAACAACAACAAACAAGGTGATCAAGCAACAGATAAGACCACAAACTACTTCCAAATCATTGCAAATGTCTTCCTTTATTAAAAAAAAAAAGGTTTAAAAAGCATAAACTTTGGCCAGTTAAGACTTAATCCAAAACTTT